>OZ023274.1:97581343-98331000 GCA_964007475.1 Hybos culiciformis | reverse complement strand
CAAAAAATTGGAAAATAAAAGATAGATTCAAAATAATTTATTATTTTTTCAGATCTATTAAATTTTAATTCAAGCACTAAAAATTGGCTATTTCAAATTTTAGGAAACACAATAAAATTCGATACATTCTTTATCACGAAATAATGTTATGCAATATTTTCTGTATACTTGTGAAAAGTTCCAAAATTTAACTTCTTTTGTATTATCTGTTCTGTGAATATAAAAATAGAGATCAACTAATAGCGAGGATCTAGGAATTGTACAGCAAAATAAAAGCCATAATTTCGAAAGTAAAATTAACATTTTCGTCAAGTCAATCGTTATGTACTTATAAAGTTCAAATATAATAATAATAATTCTTTTTATTTCGATATTATATTTACAATTGTTTTACACTTTTTTGTTTTAGAGTTCCAGACTTAGAATATTTTTACTACTAAGAAATTTTTATTTTTATTAATTGATAATATATTTACTTTGAAACAAATTTATATTTTTTAGGTGAAAGTTTAAAAAAACCTAATAAGAAAAGGTTCAAATATATATATCGTCTATTCGAATGATATTCAATTTCAATCAGTTTCATTATAGCAACTTCCTTTTGACCTTATAAAAAACTGTCGAAAATAGCAAAAATTTGTTAGTGCTTAGTGGGACAATAATTCATTATTAGGATGAGATTATTGGCGGGACACACAATTTGAACCATTAGACCATTAGATGGCACACCTGGCGTACTAACTAAATGCATATACATAGAATCTTAGTTCCAAAAATGTCATTATTTTAGCTTTAAATTGACTTAAAAATACACACTATTGATAATGATATTTTAAATTTACGACAATATTTTGATTTTTTAATAAATTTTTCTCATTCTACAGAAAATTTTAAATGTTAATGTTTATATTTTTGTCTATATATAAGAATTAACATTATTATTGTAATGGCAATTATTCTTTAACAGCAGCAGCAAGGTTACATTTTAAAAGAAGCCTTTATTAGTAGGAATAGAGAAATTTTTTTTGTTTTTTTTTTTTTTTTGATTCAATAAATTATATTGTTTATTTTTTTTAAACAACAAGAATTTACGACAAAATGTAAATGGTTTAAAAAAATATATTCTTTGCACTTTTATGTATAGACCTAGAGTATACAATAGATTTATGCAGGCATTCGTGCTTTAATAAACAGAAAAAAAAAACTTAACATCAGAACAAAAATCAAGTCAAAAACAGGGAAAAAAATAAGTATATTTTTAACGAACCAAGGATATACCTTTTTTTTCAGTTGGTAAAAAAATCAAATAATAAAATAATGGATTTTCTTTTATATATATAAATATATATATTTTATAAGTATCAAAAATCGGATTTTCATATTTTTTTTTTCTCTTCTTTTTTTTTTGTTCAACATAATATAATGTAGATACCTATAAACATAAATAGCAACCAAAAATATTATTAAAAGAAAAAAACTATAATAAGAAAATTCACAATCTGTCGGCACACCATAATATAAAAAAAAAAACAAAATTGTGTTTCAGACAAAAAAACAAAAAAATCTCGGCAACAAACCAAGAATATTAATAAATAAACTTTTAAAAATAAAATAATATCCTATTTTATTTATTTTTTTTTTACAATTTAATCCATTTTTAAATATTTTTTCATTTTTCATTTATAGTAAAAAAAAATAAAAAAACAAAAAAACAAAACTAAAATTTTAAAGTAAATAAAAATAATTTGCGCCAAAAATTTCGCGCTTGAACTTCAATTTCGTTATTCACTAGTATTGTTGTTGTTGGAAAACTTGGAGTGAGAAAATAAAATATAAAACATAAATAATAAAATAAATAAAATTAAATAATAAAAATTACAAAAAAAAATAAATAAATTACGACAATACATATTTTACAAAAAAAAAAAAAAAAAAAACAAATAAAAAAGTTAAAATTAAATAGAAAAATAAATATATTTTACTTTAGCAATAAAATAACCTAAAAAATAAATTAAATTCAAAATATCGAAATTATTCCAATTTTCCATTGAATCTTGACGAAAATATAGAAATTAATTATATAATAAATTAAAAAGAAGGCCACATTTAATGAAAAACTCTCACCAAATTATTAAATTGTCAAAAATTCGCGATATTCTTATTTAAAATAAAAAAAATGGTTCCAATAATTTTTTTTTTAATTATAACCTTGACTTAATAAAATGTCAAACACATAATAATGTTAAAATTATTATTACTATTATTTATTTTTTTTATATATAAAAGAAATATATTATTCCATTGAACCACAAAATGACAAATCAACCATAAAAAATGTCCTTTTTCATATACATATAAATAAAATAGGGGGATAGAAAAATTTTCTCGATAAGAAAAATAAGCAAGTGCTAATTTTCATTTATTATTATGATAAAAAGTAAAATTTTTTTTCTTGTTTTAAGAAGAAAAAAAAATATTTCATTTTTTTTTTATCAAAATTCATGGTCATTAACTTTGAAAATGAAATGATAATTTTCTTTAAAAAAAAAAAAAAAATTTTCTCAACATTAAACGATACAAATAAAATAAAAAAAAATTCACATTAAACATACATACCCACATAATGTAAAAAAAAAAAAAAATAAATAAAATTATAAACATAAAATAATAAGTAAAAAAAAACAAAAAAAAATATGTGGGAGTGTGAAAAATGTTAAAAATATGATTTCTTTTTTTAAAAGAAATAAAAAAAAAGAAAATGTATCTTTTTCTTTTATACAAAAGAACATCTTGAGATTTTGTGTTAAAAATATAAAAATAATATTGTTTATCAAAAAATACGTATTAAATTTATATTTTTTAAATGCTATAAAAATAAATTAAATAAAAAATAACAACAACAACAACAACTTAACACAGGGATAATTTAAGAAGAAAATTTATCACAAGTTATAGATTGTGATTTCTATAAAAACAAAATATAGTGTGTGAGTGTGCGTGTATGTAACATTATGGCGGCTGTAACATATGGAAGACAGGTAATCAAAAACTGAAAACTGAAAACAATAACAAGTTTTTAAAAAAAAAATAAAGGTTTTTTATTTTATTTTATATTTTGTTTTTTTTCTTAAATATAAATATAAAAAAATGATTTATTATGTGAAATAATACTTAAGGATAAAAATATACCGTAATAATAAATTGTTAAAATAATTTATTTTATATTATTACTAACAAGAGGGACGACGACATGAAAAATTGCTTCATAAATTTTTTTTTACAAAATTTAACTTTAAAAACATGTATTTTTTTATTTTCTATAAATTTCATACAAATAAAATATCAAAAATTAATTTTTTTTAAAATTATTTGTAAAATATATGAAGTCAGTAGTTGACCTCATACTTTTTAGCATAATAATCATTGAACATAGAATAATCAGTAACTAGAAACCATAAGAAAAAAAAGATTGAGAAAGGTAAAAAATGTAAAATCTATTGCTTGCAAATTCTTTTTTCAATAAAAATTCTGACGTACATCTTTTTTTCGGATTCTATCTGCTACAACAAAATACATTTAAAATCAAACGAACTGAATATCCAGAGTTATATATCAAATGATAATAACGAATAGCATAATTTAGCGATGTACTTACAAAGTAGGCACATTAAACTCTAGCCTAGAGCGGCAAATTATTTTGAATAATAATGGTAATTAAATTAAATAATTCTAAGACAAAATTTTATTTTTATCATATATATATTTTATATACAATATATACAATTATATAAAATAAAAAAAAAAAAACTAAACACAAAGTATCTTTATGTATCTTCATAAGCAAAAAATGTCCTTGGAAATAAAGGACGCCTGGTCATCGTACTTTTCAGAAAAAATTAAAAGTAAAAAATTAAAAGAAAGCATTGCAGTCAACTACTGGTACTATTTCTTTAAGTTAATCTAAAATGTTAAGCTTATCCTTTTTTTTCTAAGCAATAATAATGATGTCTCACTTTTGTTTCGTGAATATTTTAAACAAGATATAAAGAAATTATTCCAGTAATTTTCTAGACAAAATATATTTTTTATCCATGTTTAGATTCAAATTCAATACAGAAATATGTTTAAATTAATTGCAAATTTGAAGAAGAAGTTAGCCCTTATATGAATTGTGGTAAAGAAATCACGGCAGCATTTTTAGCATTTTAAAGAATATTCAAAACTTTCCTGCACTGATTCAAAATACTTAATTTAATAAACTTTTTGAATCATAAAAATTTTATTTTATTTTGGTAATGTTAAAATGTCATCCTGTAATATTAAAATAATGTTTGATTATAATGAATAAAGAATGACAGTATGTATAATTGAACATACTAGTTTCTTCCCTCTTTTTGACTATTCGTTTGTTAGCTCAAGATAATTATATAAAAATTAAACAATTTAATTTTTTTTCCATTTTCCTTCTATATTCTGTCAATTACTACATAGATATGCACAATGCGGTATTTGTATATATATTTTGATGAAAATAATTTCAACCTTACTAATTGCTTTTTCTATCATAAGAAATTTTTTTCGGAAATTAATACTTGAAAATATTATGTTAATTTTCTATTATTTTTTCATTCAAATAAATTTTTTTTTTTCATGAATTTTTATAATACTGTCTATTAAGAATATGGGATGGCAAAAATTATCCAAGATAAATTATTTATGTTGGGGTGTTTTGGTACAAATTGAAGTCATTTATAAGACAAAAATTTAAATTTAAATTTAATATTATAAATTCAAAATCATGATAGTAATGTAGAAATATATTAAGAAAAATAAAATTCATATTAAAACCTCCCATTTTAGTCCGAACAATAATTAAAAATAAAACATCTAATAAATATTAAAGCTAGAGATTCTCAAAACTAATTATTAGAAACTTAAGGGGGTAGATGCACTTAGAATTTTAGAAAAATCGATTTTTTTTTTCATTTTCTTAAAGTATGATGTTTCAAGAATATTCTCTGAAAATTTCAAGTCAATCCGATGAATAGTTTTCAAGATATTTAGTAATTCAATTAGATACTTAACACCAAAATTAAACAAGATCTACTTTTAAAAAACTTTAAACGCGTTTTTATCAAAACTGTGTTTTTCCATTCGGTGACCAATATAACTCGAAAACCATTGAGTGGATATTGATGAAATTTTAATATTATCTTTTTGGCATTAAGAACTAGTCTTTAATCGAAGGATATTGATTTTTGTTAACAATTACTATATTTTTTAAACAATTAACTTTTAACATTTTATCGAAAATCAGAGTCCAAAGTTTCGAATGCCACCATTTTGTAAATTTTCAAAAAAAAAAAAAAAGCTTCGATTAAAGACTGGATTTATTATTAAACTAGAGGTTTCACCTTGGTTTTTCGAATTCAGATGATCCAAAAGGCTGTTGTGATGGTCACCGCGAAGTACTACTCGCGGGAGAGGATCCAACCGATATGGCGATATTTTAATAAATAATATGTATTTTTTTTTTTTTTTTTCATAAATGTTAAGTTAAAGCATTGTATAAAAACTCTGTATAATTTATTTTGTAAAATAAACTTAATTACTGTAAAAAATAAATTTTTTAAAATATGAATTTTTTTACGCTTCTGAGTGCATCTACCCCCTTAATGTTAGATTAGAACTAAATGATGATAGGAGTCATTATCGTCTGCTGAGAAATGAAACAACGTATGACATTTATACGTCATTATTTGACAATAGCACCATTCGATTCCTCGTACTCGATTTTATAAGTACAACTACTTTCCAATATTCTTAATGTTGATTAAAATGTGTTTTTTAGATGAAAATTGTACGCTACTTGATATTTTTTCATACGTTTTTTTTAATTTTCAAATCTTTAAATTCAAATTACTCGAAACTATACTTTTCATTATACGTTGTTTCATTTCTGAGCAGGCGTTATGAACTTGTTTATTATAACTGCGCTAATGTTAAAGGTCGACTCGAAATAATCGCCACCCGCAATACTATTGAATTTTTGTCCTTTAAAAATCTACAAAAATTCAATTAGAAAAGAACATTATTGGCTAGAAAATAATTTTAAATTAACTTTTTAAATAATTATCGACAAATTGCAGCAATTTTATTTAATTGTTTCTACAATTCATTTTTAATATTTATTTTTTTATTTTTTCAAACCTTATCCTTTGCTTATAAGTTCAATAAATTAAAATGAAAAAAACAAAAAAAAATTTTAATCGATGTTGTAAAACATTTAATTTCAAAAGAACCTAGGGGAATCAATGGAAATATAATTTGAATATATTCAATAATTTTATTATTAAAATAAAAAAAAAATATTTATGAAATGAAAAAACTTATTCGAACATTATGTAAAATTCAATAATGAATTTTACGATAAAATTTTTAAATAAGTTCCTATATATATGAATTAATTATTACACGGAAAGAAAAAAAACGTTGTTCCTGAACGAAAAATTAAGCAAACAAAGTTTGTTTGTGGTTTTCTTTTATGACAAACAAAGGTCTCCATTGCATTAAAAGTAGCTTCCTTTTAAAGCCAATACCTAGTACTTTTGCAGCAAAAGCAAACCAATTGTGCAGTTTCCTTCAAAAGAAATTTGTTTAAGGCAAACAAATAAATAAGATTGCATTAAAAGTGGATTACTTTTAAAGCCAATACTTTATTTTTCCTGAACTTTTGCTGCAAAAGAAATTTTTTTTTTATTTAATTTTTTTGTATTTAATTTTTTTTTTATTATTATTTTTTTTTTAATTTTTTTTATTTATTAAAATTTTTTTATTAAATTATATTCTTATGCTTGCCCCCTTATTTGGGATTCGAACCTGCGTCCTTAGCATTGCAATTCGCCAATACTACCACTCAGCTACGGTATTCAAATTTAAAAAGTATATAAAATAGAAAATATAAATTGTCGATTTGTAATGCTAAGGACGCAGGTTCAAATCCTGTACACAGCAAAAAAATTTTGGTTTTTGTTTTTTCCGAACGTTTTGTTTTTGAAATAAACATTTTAATTTTATTGAATTTCACTCCAAAAATTATTTATTTTACTGTAAAAGAAAACTTTTGATAAAGTAAAAATAAATAAATTACAATAAAAGTTTTTAACTTGTGGCAAATGCAGTACACCATCTTTTATTAGTCCCAAAATTGTATTGTTTGTTCCAAAAGGAAGCATTTCAATTTTACATAGCTCTAAACGCTTTTTGTTTAAGATAAACGTTTAAATTTCTGTCAATTTGAATTCAAAATAGTTTTATTTGCTTTAAAAACTTTAAAATAACATATATACATATTTCTTTTGGGTCCAATTAACTTAAGTTGTAATTAAAACAAATGTTGTTTTCAATGAGTTTTTTAAAATTTACTCTAAACTTTCCAAACGTTTGCGTTAAACATATTTGAAAACGGATTTGGTCTAAATAAAAAGTGTTTGATGTCAAGTTCGACTTGTTTCGTGCAAATATAATTTTTTTGTTTTAAAAACTCAAATTTTTGCAACGACTGTTTTTTTTTTAGAGTAAACGCATTTGTTTTGCTGCAAACGGGCGATAAACGTTTTTTTTCCGTGTAACGTAATTGCAGTTTTCAGTAATTTTATTAACACATATCATTGGAATTATGGTTTTAATTTTTTATTTTTTGAATATTCATTATAATTCAGTAAATTTGCAAATAATTATTTGCATATCGTAATAAGATTTTAATAATATACACAAAGGAACTTTAAAAATATTAACCTTCTTGTTCGAAGTTATCATATAAATTGAGGTAATATTTAAAAAAAATATCAGAATTATGTGCTGCAGTTGTTAAGAACACCTGTTCGATTTCTACCTTAAAAGATTAATTTTTCGTTCTGGTCGACTGAAGTAAATAAATGTGATAATATTTTTTCCTAAGAAAAAATAAACTGTTTAATGCACTAAACCCATAAAAAAGCTAATGGTCATTTCATGCTAGGTTGGTAACCAGCATTTGTTACTTGTACCTTGAAAATAAGTACAAAACAGATGTAACCAATATAATATTTTTATTAAATTTCTAAAAATATATATTTTTTATTATTTTCATTTTCTAAGCAAAGCATATTTCAAGTAGTTTTTTTTTTGTCTTAAACATTCTTGAACTTGCAAATTAGCAATAAAAAAGTACTTCTTATTGGCTAAACTTATTGAAAGAAATAAGCTTTTTTCTTATTAAATTGTTCTTTTTTTTTAATATTTGCAGAATCCTTGAAAAAATAAAATAAAAATAATAATAATAATGATATAATTTTCTTCGCTTTTCTTCGCACACTTTTTATTGTTGGTTTTTTTTTTTTTGTTTTCTTACATTATTATATATTTTTGAGAAAATTTCAATCCCTAAAATTAAAAATCAACCCAACAACAACTTTATGTTATAAAATTGAATTTAAAATACTGAAATAATATAAAAAAAAAAAATAAATAAAATAAAATAAATTTTCTTTTTTGGCTTTTGAAAATCCATAAATAAATTTTTATTTTCATTTCTTATATAAAGAATTTAAATATTAAAATTAACATAAAATATGAAATAAATAATTTTGAGTCAATTTACGTTCTTCTTCTTTTTTCTGGTTAAAACATCTTTCTTTTGTCCATAATATTTATGAATTTAACAATACACCAGATATTTCATAATATTTATGATTCACTGTTAAAATTCTTGATATCATGACACATAAAAATTTTGATTTAGAGTTGTTGCGAAGAATAGTACATATAAGGTTTGTATACCCTCGAAACTGATTTTCCCAGGATTTTTCTTTTCAGACACAGTACACAGATTTGCAAAAAATTAAATCTTTTCTATAGAACTTTTTATTAATTTCTATTTTGAGCAATTTATATAAATACGTTGAAATAATAAATTCAATTAAAAAAATTCAATATTTGTATAACAAAAATTTCAAAATTATGATGACAATTTTAAATATTCATGTTAAATTATTTGAAAAAGCTTCGCAATATTGTTATTTTATAGCAAGCTTAAGGGGGGGGTAAGGTATTTAATTTTTTTTTTTTGCGTTTTTTTTTATTTTTGAAATTGAATCCGTAATATCTGAAGAATATTGTGTCAAAATTTCAAGTCAATTGGAGCAAAATTGACGAAGTTATGAGTATTTTTATACTGGATTTTTGTGTGTTTAAAACTTTAAAGCGTTTTTCCCACAACTCACGTTTTTAAAGTCGGTGCCCCTGATAACTTCAAAACTACTGCACCGATCCTTTTGAAATTTTAAACACTATTTCTGTACATCATTTACGAGGTAACGCTGTCGAGTTTTTTTTTTTTTGTTCATAATTTTGATTTCGCAATAACAAATTAGCCGATTTTTTCCCAAAAAAAATTGTGTTTTTCGCTTCAAAGTGTTCGAAAAAATGAAAAAAATTGAAAAAAAAAAACTCGACAGCGTTATCTCGTAAATGATATACAGAAATAGTGTTTAAAATTTCAAAAGGATCGGTGCAGTAGTTTTGAAGTTATCAGGGGCACCGCAATTCAACTTTTTTTCGAGACAGTCCGAACAATTGCTGCCATTGCCGTATTTTTTAATATTTCTTTGTACAAATTTGATGAAACATTCTTCGAATGTCATACTTCAATGTACCATTGGTTGAGTAAAGAAATTTTAACTGCGTCGTCAGAAAAAAAATCACGAAAACATGGCTTTTTTCGTATGATTTGACCTTACCCCCCCTTAAGGGTTAAAAATATGCAAATTTTAATTTATACATTAAAAATAAATCGTTTAATTTTTTAAATAAGTGTCATATAAAAGGTATATACTTTAAATCTTAAAAAATATTTTTTTTAAATATAAATAAAATAACAAGATTTTTTTTTTTTCATAAGAAATTTTCTTGTGGTCTTACAAAAATAAAATTTATTTGAATAAAAGTTTTATTTAAATGTAGGCCTTTTACAATTCTTAAGCCTATAATATTAAATTTATTAAAAAAACTATAAAATTTAGTAAAATTAAGTATCAATATGTACATATAATTCACTACACCAAATCTTAAAATACCTAATTAAATGTTCATTAAAAATTAAAAATGAATGGTTAACCTCACGTTTGAATAAATATTGAACATAAAAACTGACAATTTAAGATTGCTAACAAACGACAAATTATGCAAATATCATTTTCGTTGAATATTAAATAATATTTCTACCATATTTATTTTCTTACTTGATTTAATCAAATTACTTATTGAATTTTATATTATTTTCGCCGACATGTCTATGAAATCAAAATCAATCTACAGATATGTATATACATAATGTTCAATGAAATATTTTTAAACTTTTTCTATACATATATTAAGAAAAAAATTGTTTTTTTCAGCCCTTTGAATATTATCTTAAATTTTTCTTTTTAACTTCAACAAGAGCAACAGCTATTATAAAGTCTTGAAACTTGGAAAAAATAAAAAATTAATAATTTATTGAACTTTTAAGTATCATTGGGAGACAGAAAAACATGTCGATCACAATACCGTCATAAAGATTAATTCAATTTCAAGATATCTATGTACATATTTCAATAATAAATTTTCTTTGAAAGTTTACATTATGTGCGTTCTGTTGTACATACATATACATTTTTTATCATATTAAGACCATATTATTAAGAACGAAAATGTTATCATTATCAAACACAATAAACTGCCAGTTAATATGATTTCGATGAAAAAAATAAATAAAAAATAAAAATGATTTAATATAATTTGGAAGAGATATAAAAATGATAATGTTATGTTGCCACTATGTATTATGTATAAGGTATAATATGTACGGGGGAGCAAATAAAAATTAAATCTGGTAAATTTAATTTTTCACCCCAAAAATTATTAGGTTGTTGAAAATGAAATGTAGGAAAAAAAAAACGTATTATAAATGCTGGAATTTGTAAAAAAAAAATTAAGACCTATATTATAGAAAAACCAATGATTTCATTTTGATTTAATTATTGTATTATAATTCTAATAGGCTTTCCAAACTCGGAATTTTATTCTTAAATTAAATCAGGTTATCCCTCATGATTTTTTTTAACCTGGGTTAATTTTGTTGGTTTTTTTATTTTATTTTTTTTTGTTAAATTTCTAAATAAAAATTAGTGAATAAAATTTAATCAAAAATAATTTAAAAATTATATAAAAAAATTCTATAAGTTAATTAATTAATTTAATATTAAAATTCAAAAAATAAAAATTACAAAAAAAATGCTTTTTTTTAGCCATTTTGTTTTTTCTTTTTTTAATTATTCAAAAGTACATGCCCAACAGATAATTTTTTTAAGTAATCAGAACATATTCATTTAATCTAAATAAACAATGCTGGGTTTTATCAGGTGAACCTGATTTAACTGACATTTTCTCAATTTAACTCAGATCACTCAATTTTAAAACAACTAAATTTTTTGTATGATAAATCCTCTTTAACTCAACAACTATTTATAAACATTTGCGAAACCTTATTTAAACCCGAAGTTTAGACAGCTGATGTTATGGTTGTGTACATATAACAACTATATTTTTAATTCTCTTTCCTCATCAAAAACTATACTGATTCGACCAATAGCATTTAACACGTTAAAAGCTAAAACGTTATTTGTATTGCTTAGTCGAAAGAAAAAAGTTGACTTTTAACCTGATTATTAAAATCAGTCCCAATTGAATTATAAGAAAAAATCATAATTTTGATCCCATTTATTTGGGCAGACTTAATCTTAAATTTTGTTTGAAATTTCAAATTACGTCTTCCTCAAGTTTATATCTGATTAATTTTATGTTTTCAATGTATTGTTTTTTAAATCATGATTTATGTTTTCTTTTGACATGAGTATAAATACAAAAAAAATATTTTTTATAAAATAAGACAAGTGAATAGAAGAAGATAAAATCTACTTTTCGTTATTCATTATTTTTAAAATGGAAGAGTTGATAACTACAGACAACAAGAAAAAAAAGGATCCGTAATGTGTTTATACAGATGAACAAAAAGAGAGGAATGAAAAATTATATTGATAAAGTATAATAATAATGATAGCATCAGTTAATAGTTATTAATGCTCTTTCCAAATAATTGTTAATTGATATTTTCGACCGTTTTTTGTAATTATTATAAAAATCCTCAAAAATTTTCTCAAAAGTCATTATAGATAAATTTAAGGCCAAAAATATATATATAATGTAATCTTTAATTTGTTTTTAATTTTTCATTATATGTACTAATGATTGTTGAAAATGTCTAACTAACTGACTGATTTTGACATTTCTTCATCATTTTTAAAATTATATCCTTTTTAATATCTAACCTTTCCTCTTAGTATATACATTCATATAAAAAGATGGAGTTTTCAAGCATCTGAACATTTTCCATGATTAATGATGGTTTTTCTTATTTTTTTTTTGTTAATTTAATCATTTTACCTATTTCAAGGAGACCAAATTTGTTATCGTTAAAATTTTTTTTTTTGCAGAAATTTCAATTCCTGAAATAAACATTAAAATTAAAAAGTTTCAAGTAGCATTAATAAAATATTTGGAAACATTTTTAGTTATTTAAATATTCTGAAAAAAAATATTTATCTATAATTGATTTTACGAAAACTGTTTGCCAAATATTTATTAAAATTAAGAGGAATTATTATTTGCCACATTACAAAAAAATAATATGTATGGTTTTAAATTCCGAAAATATTTTTGGCTAAATCAACTGGAAAATTTTAAAAATAAAATTTCATTCGTATTTATAGTTATTTTATTTATTTATTTAGCTTTAATTTTTACAATTTGTAGAATATAATAATGTGAGTTATAAAATACTATTTTTCATTTCTTACTTCACTAACATAAATCTAAAATTTGAATATTAATATGCGTGATCCTGATTATTATTTTTGAGGAAAAATTTTTTTTTTAAGTTATAAAACCTCATCTGAATTACTTAAAATAGGATAAAAACTAAATAATAAAAACTTAAATCTATCTAGAAACTACCTTAGGCTAATGAATTTCTGTCTTAGAAACTAGAAGTTGATGGTTTTTTTTTAAGTCATCTGAGGTTGGTTTATTAATGGATTTTGAGAATAAGAACATTTGTCAAAAATTTAAGAGTTATTTGATCTTGCTTTTCTTTAACGAAACTGATATTTGTCTTTTCATGAAGTTTTGAGGTATTGTAGTAATGTGGTAGATCTAACATGATTTTTAATATTTTATTTTGTTTTTTTCATTCGTATTAATTTTAGTTAAATCATCAAATATTCATATTCACTTTGTAGTAGTTTTTCAGCTCTGTAGTTTTTCAGCTAAATCTTTTCCATTAATTAATAATTTTCATGTAAATAAAAATATTACTTATTTTATTCTATAATTTTTATCTATAAGTATCTTATGTTTTTCATTATCAATACTACTTGTTGAAACCCTAGATAAGTTATTCATGAAGTTATATCAAACAATTATTGAACATATATTTCATAAAAATTTTTCTGATCATATTAATATAAATTCAATTTTTGTGAAGCGAACCGAAAAAAATCATTTTTGAATTTAATTTTTGCTGAAGGATGTATAATGTGTGTACATCTACATATAGGCAAGCATATAGATAAAAATATAGGATCAAGAATAAGTAGATTTTGTAGTACATATTTATATTATAATATATATAAAGTATGATATAATTTCGTCTTCCTTACGTATTATATATACTTTGTTTTTATAAAATACATTTTTTATGCAAATTTTTATTCAGTGTGATTTGATAATTAAATTTTGCAGTATCAGTTTATAACATACCTGTACCCTGTATATGTATAATCTATATTTATTGATTCTAAATAATCATCGCATCGTTGTCGTTGTGAAAAATTATTAAATATTCATATATGTATATGGAATTATGGAATTAATTTTTTTTAATGCGCCAGCTAACAAGGCTGATAAATAAATCAGCATAAGATTATTAAGGTGATGAAAAAAAATTGTTGATTATTGCAATTTATGTAAAAAGTTTAATTTAATCGCTATCAAATATTAATAAAATTTCTCAAAGCTTAAATGATTGTCTATGGAAATAAAATAATTTTTATCAAAAATGGTTGTAGTAATTATATAATCCGAAACATCTTCTCGTTTTCCTTTCTTTTCCTATCATCAAAAACTAGAATAAAACATAAACCCTGAACATTATCTTTTTCGCTGAATCCGAAAAAAGAACAAACTGGCTTTATTTAATTTAAAAAAAAAACACGACCAGGTTTAACTTCAAGCATTTACCTTTTGGCCAGATCCTTGAAAAGAAATTTCTTATGCAACAAAAATAAAAATAAACATTTGATTTTATGTAAAAATAAAAAATAAAAATAATAATAATACGAAATGTTTTTCGAAAACTAATTATAATTAAAATTTATTTAATTTTATATGCATAATATGAAATTTTAGTTAATTAAAATTTCCATTTCCCTTGAGGTAAAAAATATATAGGTACATATAAGTATATGTAGAACATTATATTTTCTTCTTTATGCTGCAATCTAAAAAAAATGTATTTTTCTAATTTTAATTCGTTGTGCAATATGTATATTATATACACAACACTTTATAAGATGTATTTTTTTTTTAATTGAAAAAATATATTTATAATCTACATAAACATATTTTTAAAATATGTTGGCTCCTTAAATAAACTTAGTTTTCATTTTAATAAACACCAATAACTCATTATGTTGAAAAATGTATTCTATTTTAGTATATGTTGTTTCAGATATACATATAAAAATATAAATTATAATATAGTATATATTTTATTTTGCATAAAATAATAAGGTTCTATGGAAAAAATAAAAAATAAAATGAAATAGAAAATTTTTTATTTTTATTTTTCCTGTTGTATTATAAATACTTAGAATGTATTTAATTATTATTTAAAAAAAAGAACAAACAAATTATAAATCTATTTCCATTTTTATTCAGGGTCGGTTAAAAAATGAACATAAAATAAATTTCATAAAATATTTATACTTAAAAATTTGGAGCATATAATTATGTAAAATAGGTTGAATACATACTTTCTAAAATAAACTTAAGTTTTTTGGGGACAGAAAATTTTCTATATTCTAATTTTTCCGTAAAAATATATAAATGAAAGGAATATCTTATATACATTAATTATAAGTTTACTTAAATTCTTATCATAAGAAACCATATACAGGTACAATCTTTTATCATATTAAATTGCAAAAATGCAATATAATACCAAGTCTCAGCATTTACTACGCACTTGGTAGAATAGTTAACAAAGCGCATTTTTTTACTATAACAATAATGTCCCAATTTAAATCTGTCTAATCCAAATTTAAAAATTTGTTTCTTTACGGGTTTTTTTCTGGCTTGGTACCTTTTGCCTTTTAGATTACATAAATTTCTATAAAAAAAGGCGCACTCAGCCCTAATTGTAAAATAGTAAGGAAATGAAATTTTCCAGAATAAGGGTGTTCCACTGCAATATACACGATTTTACAATTTCAGGAAAAAATACTACTCTGGGTACAAATAAGTTTAGTCTACATTATATTATGTATAAAAGGCTTCGCAGCCTAAATGACTTGACTATATATGAAAAAAAAAACTATATAAATTAAAAAATTAAAGAAAACTTATTCTGAAAGAAAATTTCCTATATTAATCATCATAATATAAAATAAATATGTAAATATAGTACCAAATGTCAGTAATTTTATATAAAGGGTGTATTTATATTTTATTTTCATAAAAAATGGAAAAATAATAATACAATTTCCTTAAGTAGATATATATGTACGTATTTAAAGTAGATTTTTCTTTTCAATTCTTTTTCGAAGGAAATATTAAAAGTTTATGAATTATTTTAAAGTCTGTTGCAGTGCTAGAATGAAAAACTAATGAACAATAGAGTTAAATTTATATATTCATTAAACTTTTTCTATTTCATTGAATAAAATCCTCTGAATTTAAATTTTACATTTTGGCAAAAAATAGACAATTCTTTTTCCTCCTATTTGTTTATGTTTTATTTTTTTTACTCATTGCAAAACAAAAGAAATAAAATAATAAAATGCTGTATGTATGTATGGCAAAGCATAAACATAAAATATATAGTTAACAAAACACACTATTTTACACTGAAAAAAAACCAAAAACATTTTCATTCAAGTGAAAAAAAATAATTTTTATGAACTAAATAATTTTTTTTTTTTTTTTTAATTTTTGAATTTAATATTTATCACGATTAAATTTATATTATACGTTATATCATTGAGTAATAATATTTACAAGAGGGACAGAATTCATACAAGTAAATTTTTTTCAAAAATTATGACAATATTTTGAATGTATTGAGTAAAACGTTTTAATTCAAATGTGTTTATTCTTAATTTTATTATTTTTATTATTGTATTAAGAATAAACACATTTGAGTATGAAATTTCTATTCAATACATTGAAAATATTGTCATCATTTTTGAGTTATTTGAAAAAAAAATTCTGAAATTTACTTGTATGAATTCTGACCCTCTTATAAATATTATTACTCAATGGTTATATGTAATTTGAAATATATGTAGGCACCTACAAATCATTATAAATTTTATTAAAATATTTAAAATTATTAAGCAGGTATATACGAAAGGCTTTCAGGTATCACAGCCGTACAGAAATAGAGAAGAATAAAATTCAGTTGCTTGAACCAACGATAAGGTCTCTCTTAACCGAAAAAGATTACGTAAAAAAGATAATTTAGCTGCTGCAAAAAAGCTTAAACATTATATAATTTAATAAACATTATATAATATATTTATAATTATTAATTACAATTGAAAATTATAATTAAAATGCTTATATTAGAGCATAATTGCTAAGATTTTTAGCGCTGGTTTATTTTGAGGAAAAAAATGTTTTTAAAAATATATTTGGAAATTCATCTGTTAGATAAACATAATTTCAGTTTTTTTTTTTAAATTATGACTTTGACTTACAATAAATTTACTTTTCATTTTGAAAGCGGCGTAAAATATCACTCAATTGCGGAAACTGAGAATCAAAATTTTGATTTTACACTATTAATTAAAAATTAAAAACAAATTTTCCACTATATCAGATTAAAATGAAAAATTTCTCATTAAAAAAAAAATTATAAAAATATTATCATAAAATAAAATTCTGCATTTTTGTTTGAAGCTTAATAAAATGGCTTTGCTATTTTTCCATTTTAAAGGATAACAAAGAAGGAATAATCCTTCCTCTATCTATATTATTAATAAGCATATAATATTTTTCATTCATTAACTTTAATAAGCTTCCTATTTAGCCACTTTAATTATTTCGACTATTTGGTTGGATAAACTGCGTTATTTTTTTTTTTTTATATAATTATAATTTCACATCAACATAATTTTGTGTTTCATTCATATTTTTGCACAAAATATGTAGGTACTTAGATACAAAATGCCACACAAAGCAATACTAATATAAATCTGTTTTTTTTTTAACATAGATTTTTTTTTCATTATTATCTATTTTCCGTGAAAAAAAAGCATAAATATGCTTAGGATAAAGCAAAAAAGATGGCTTTATTAATCGATAACAAAAAAGTTTCTTGTAAATATGGAGAGAAAATGAAATGAGCATACTATATGCATGGTATTTTGTAATATTTATCCTTATTTCCATATACGTACATATCGTATAGAAATTAAATTAAATTTTGAAACCAAAAACAGAACAGAAAACTAAGTTTTATCCTATTCTATACTACCAAAGTATAATTAATTTGAAAATTCATTCCAAAAATAGTATGAGTTTTCTAATCAACATATTAACACAATTTTGTTACAAATTAAAATATCGAGGTTTTTTTTCGGTAAATAATAGTTTACTTTTTGACAATAAAAAAAGAAACAAAAAGCTGGTTTAAATAAAATTTAGATTGCTTACATTATCAGTTTCCTTTTCAACAATTTATTTTTTTTTTATTTTATGAATATGTTTGAAACAACATAAAATAGATAGAAAAATTTTATTGCCAAAATGTTTGCATCAACTAGTTAACAAAAAAAAAAGATAAAAGAAAATATTTAAAAAAAAAAACTTCTGTTTTTATTTCCTTTTTATTTAAAGGAACAAAAATTTTATTTAACTATATGTATAGTACAGTAGGATACAAAGTTCATGAAAAATATTTCAAATAAAATAATATCAATTGAGAATGATAAATAATTGGATTCCTTTTTTTCCTGAAGGAAATAAAATATTTCCTTTTATCTGATGCTCTGCTCTGGAAAGTCTTTATTAAACAAAATATTTATAATAACTTTAGTTTTTCTCTTTGGCAAAAATAAAAAAATTAATGGTATCATTGCCACGGTCCTTTGTAGTTTACACTTCTGCATAGCATATTTCATGGTTCGTTTATATTTTCACACTTATACAGGGTATTATATTTCCCTTTACAATTTTTTGTATTTAACTCAAAAAGAGCCTAAAAATAGTAAAAAAAATAAACGAGATATAAAAAAAAAAAAAAAATCTGCATCCTTTGAACAAAAAAAAAAATATACACGTATATTTTTAACGAAAAAAAAAATCATCTCTATATGCAGACGTGCAGTGAATTTTATTAAAAATTAAAAACTTTTTATTAAATGAAAAAATATTCATCTTTTGATTTCATTATGAAAAAATAATAAAATCTTTTATAATTTCCTCTGGTTATGGAATCGCAAAAATTTATATTATAAAATTAGAGGAAAATTTAAATTAAAAAAATAATTATGTGTATAAGATTCGTATTAAGCAACTATATATGAAAAAAGAAATTATAATTTTTTCATCACTATTATTAGCTTTTACTTCAATAAAATTGATTTCTTCTAACTACATTTTTTTAATTGATGTTCAGTTTTTTTTTATTTTATATATTTTGCAGTGAAAATTTCTAAATATTTCAATGATCCGAAACAATTTTATCATGAATTTATTTACACAATATAGAATTTAAATAATTTAGTTATATCAAACTTTAGTGACAAATTTTACACATAAACTGAAAATATCTGAGCTCAATAAAAAATTTTTAGTTTTTCTTATATATGTAACAAGAACATCACCACCAGAAATTTTAACCAATTTTCAATATTATCGAAAAATATCCGCTGAATTATTTCCACAACAAAAATTATTTATGTGAAAAATACTAAAATACTAAAATTTTAATATTTTATAATAACTTCATAATTTTCTGTCGAAACAAAATATTTTAATGGTATTTTTAACAATTTAGCATCGAACTTGTTCATATAATACTGATAATATAGAATTATACATAAAGTATATTTGTTATCAGACAACTTAAAAACTTCGCATATTTAGCGTTATGTTAAACGAGAATATTATAAAAAAAAAAAAAAAAATTAAATATAAAAGTTTTCTTTTCGCCCTGTTATGCTGACAAAAAAAAAAAAAAAAGTACTTATGTATTTTATGCAAATCGCATTAACATAAAAAAAAAAATATGAAATCTTATTATCATATTTTAATTAAATTCTTTCGGGATGACAAGAAAAAGATTCTGGGATATAATATTTAAACAAAAAAAAAAAAAAATAATAATAATAATTTTCAATAAAGTTGAATTTTTGACGCCTTTTTTTTTTATTATATATAAAAAAGAGTACCAAAAAAAAAAAGTTATTGAAATATTTTGGGAAGAATAATAAAAAAAAAATAAAATTTTTTTAATTCTAAAGTTTTTCAATTTAACTTTTCATGGTTTTAGAATGAGGACATTTTGTGAATATCATATATTAACTTTAATTTTTTAATTTTAAAATTTTTGAAATTCCATAAAACCATATTGATTTCTTTTATGCATTTTAATATTTTGTGTGTTCTATATTGGTGTCTGCTTACTAGTCCTGAAATGTCAAGAAAAAAGGTACTATAGAGATTGATGTTTGTGGAATGATAATCAATGAACTTCAAACAATTTATTTTTTTACTAAATGTCAATACAGTCTTGATGACATTTCCAATTTAGTTATTTGTATTTTTTTTGCAGACAGATTTTCCAATAAAAATAATTAAATGCGCCCTAGTTAATATAAAAAAATACGTAATATAAATTTTTTTTATTCACAATATATATTTATTGGCTTCTTTTATTTCATGCCACCAGAGATAATAATTTTATTATCGCAATTCACAATTATTACTTTTTTGGATTTACGTAAATTTGTCATGTTAATTTTTTTTTTGCCACAATCATGAATTTTTTTTCTTTTTTCATTCCCAGAAGAATTAGGTAGTTATCATCATAAAAAAAAAAAAGAATGCAGATAGATAAATTTTTACGCTATTCCAAAATATAATTACAAAAATATAATCCCTAGAGATTTTTGCCGAAAATTTTAATCATACAATTAATTTATTCTTTTATAACAAAAAAAAAAAAAAAGAGTGTTAGATATTTTTTTTCTGAGTAGATATTTTATAAATGGAAAGAAGAAAAATTAATTTTTCTTCTTATATATACACTAAACGAGCTAATAAGGCTAATTCGGAACTGAGTTTAAAATCTTACAAAAATTTTGATTTGCTAGTTGGGATGTAAATTAGATGAGTGATCATAAATTTACCAAAACCGCTGTTGATTTGTGACACTAGTGTGAACATTACAATTGCATAACATGTACATTTAATTTAATTTTTAAATATGGTATTAAAAATTCCAATTATAGTTTTCATTCTCAGAAATTTTGAAACAAAATAAAATAACTTTTAAATTTCAATGATTATAATTTATTCAACAAAATTTTCTAATTTTGGTATGCATTTTGGTAAAAAAATAAAATAAAAATAAATTTCATACCACACTTTTTGTGTTAAATTCATCTCCTGTGTGATTTTGAAATAAAAATATAATTTATTATTTCTAAAATGTTTTATATATATACATACTATAATATTTATATATATAATATATTTAAATTCTACATATTTAAATCCTACGTATAATATTTTATATGTACAATTCTACACATAATATTTAATTTGAAATTATATTTTCTTTTTAAAGATGAATTTACTTGAACTAAACTATTATTTTGGGTTCGATTAATTCGGTCCAAGAAGACATAGACTACGAAAAACTGCATAATATTTAAATTATATATCTGTCCATTTAAAATATTTAACCAAAACGAGAACAAAACCTTTTTTAGCATAGACAATTTTACGATTATCAAACAATTGTAGTCCTCCGTATAAAATCTAGATTTGAGAAAATTGATTAAAAAATATTTGGATAATTCAACCATGAAGTAGTAAATTTATTCTACTATTCTACATATGAGAAACCAAAACGATGTAACTATTACTACGTGTGTAACGTATGTAATAAAATATAAAGCAAAAGATATAAAAAATTATCAATTTCCAAAAAAAACAATTTATTCGAATCGATTAAGCCTTTATAGAAAGTAAAATATTATACACTTATAATGTCCCATAAAAAAGAGGAGAACGTTAAACATGAATTATTATTGTTAGAATTAAAATTAAAGAAATCAATAAAATTTATTATACATAATAAATTATACAATATAACTAAACTACCTATGATAAAATATTTCACCCAAAAAAAAAAAAAAATTAATAACAAATTATTATCCACTTATAATCCTGATATCAGCATTCCAACAAGAATTCATAATAAATTTATTTCAATCTAATTATTTTATTATATTATTTATAATGTACGTATATAGTTTGCTGGATTTTTCGTTTTTACCAAAATAGAAAAAAAAAAACAGGAAGCATAATAATTAAATTGAAATTATATAATCGTTTTCATTTGTTTTAATTCAAAACCATTTATAATTATAAATTATTTCAGCATACCTATATAATAGTGATTAAATAAAATATAATTATTATTATTTTTTTTTTTCAATTTTTAGTTAAAATTAAATTATGTATAAAAATCTTTTAGGAATGTATAGAGATCCTGTTTCTACATATAAACTGAGAAGATGTATGCTTTACAAAATTTTCTCTTATAACGAAGGATAGGAAATGACAATTTTACTGTAATTTAGATTGAAAAAGTTTGTATTTAAAAAAAAATATATATATTTAATATGCATAAAGAATCTAAATAATTTAAAGCAGATGTTTTTATTTTTAATATTTAATATTTGTTCTAGTTTGTGTTTTTTTTTTTTAATATAACGCTCTAAATGTCTAATGATTATTTAAATAATAGTATATATAAGATTTTGTATGCTGTGGTGCCATGAAAATGAGTTGTCGTTTGATTGAGTTAATTGTAAATACATTTTTGTTCCTCTGACAAACACTCTCGTTTATTGTCCCGTAAATTCGGTGGATGCATCCAAGACTTTCGTGTATTAAAATGATGAAATTGTGAATAATATGTGCCGAAGTTTGAACAGCGAATGCCACGTAGAAAATGGTGCTATAGTTGACAAATAACGCTTATTACTTGACATACTCTTTACATATTTTTTCAATATAAATCTCGGTTCTTTGAGATTTCACAAAATTATTTCTTTTATTGACCACACTAATCAATTAAATTGCAAATACTTTGAATCTAATGAAAAATTAACTTAACAATTTCATTAAAGCCTCCATTCATTTCCTTAACAATCAAATAAACTAAAATATTTATTAACTTCCCACATGAACATTAAACCAAAACAGAAATTACAAATACACGTATGATACATAACACAGTAGACAGAAGATAACAGAAAACTTAAATAATGACAAAGAAAATATTTATCTTCAATTTCCTACCTCCTACAACTATAGTTTTCCGGTTGGACTTAATAAAAAAAAACTGTAATTTCCATTAATTGAATATAAAAAAAATGCATATACGAGTATATATTTCAAATCTGATGATGATAAGCTTTTTAAGGCCAAAAAAATTCCCAAAAAAAAAAAAATAATAAAATAAAATTTCTCTTTATTATTTAATACTGTCAACTAAATATTAATTATTAAAGAGACCAAATGAACATTTTGTCGTTTAATAATTAATGTGCGATCCTTATTTACAATTTGCCATGAAATTTTTCTGACACTAAATGTGTAATACTATAACGAGAATAAATTATTACTTTTATATACACAAAAAAAAAATTATAAAAGGAAAAAAAAAAATTAAATAAAATTATAATAAATTACTTTAAAAAGAAAACAAAAATAAAACCGAAAAAAAAAAATAAAATTAAAATGAAAATGAAAATTAGGAACCAAAAAAGAAAATTAATTTTCAAAAGAAAAACCCTTAAAACTAATTTGTATGTGTATTTATGTTTTTGGATATAATATATATAACAGAAAAACTGTATGTGTTATGTTAAGGTTTTTTTTTTTTTACTTTAATTATGAGACGAAATAAATGTATGGTACTTAAGTAAAAAAAAAAAAAAAATGAAAATAAAAATAAAAATTCTATATTAGGGATCGAAAATTTCCTTTTTTATTTAATTAAAACAAAATACCAGCTATTTATCAGGGACATGATTTTCCTTAAGGAAAATAAATACATAATAATATCAATTTCGTCATTTTATTTGATACGAAGAAAAAACCCCTATATGCTTTCTTAAGGCACATAATGTGCCTCATTAGTTACAGACATATGGGCTTCATAAAATAAAGTTTTAGTTTTACAGCATCAGTTAAATAAGATACTTCTGTTGTTCTATAAAAACTATATATAATTAAAACAAAAATACGTACAAATAGTATACAATGATTTCTAGTTTATATTATTTTTCAACACAATTTTCACAAAATTGCTGATTAATTATAAATGTAACATATTTTATAGAAATTCTTTTAAACCAGAATGATAATACAATTATTATGTTTTGTCATTATCCTGCGTCAAGCTGTGTTTATGTTGATCCAATTTTCAATTTATATATAAGATTGATGTTTATTTCTGACTTTCAGTTTTCTGGTCAAGCTTAAATTTTTCTACACAAATCATATACATATCCATATATAGAAAATATAAAAATTTCTTTTACTACGTACTATCAAATATTTATTATTTTTTTAGTTATAATAATTAATATCAAGCAATTTGGTCTGCAAAAAAAAAACAAAAATTATTGTTTTTTATTTTAATGTTTACATTCATCACGTCAAAAATAATTACTTTAGTTACATACTGATTTTTATTTCTAAATTATATTTGAATTATACATACTACATAAAAATAAAATGTGTTTCCTTTTTTTTTTTTTTCATTGTTATTTAGATGAAATATACCTAAATTCACGTGTACTCTATACTATATTTGAATTTTATGTAGAATTATTATGTTTATTTTTTTGATTCACATATACATATAATATAGACGGCTATGCCTTTTAAGAACTTTACCATTATTTATTTATAACTTTTACCAAAAAAAAATAAAAAAAATACCTACTGAAATTAAATAGAATTGTTATTTTGTAACAACAGAACAGAAGTCAGATTTGTTACATAATGAAAACATTTACCGTGGCTAATAATTTGATGGTGTGTCAGATATTGTAATGCGGTAATTTATATATTTTACTTTTGGTTTTATTTTTATTTTTATTTTTTTTGAAAATGTATATATAATGTTTTATTATGTCATTATATATTCTAGTTACATACATACATACATATACTAAGTCTAGAAAAAATTACATTTTATTTTTACATACATATATTATATATAGAGCATTGAAATATAATAAAAATTAATGTGTTAAAATGGTCTAGAGATATACTCATGCCTAGATTAAATTAATAAAAAAAAAAATTGAATTTTCATCAGTGATACAAATTGAGCTGAAATAAATATTAATCAATTTATTATTAATCTAATTACATACTCGTGTAATTTTTTTTATATATAAAATAAATTGATAGGGAAGTAGAATATTCTTTAATTGCGCCATTTCATAATGAAATTTATAGCATGTAATTTATTTTTATATATACCGAATAAATACTATAAGTTTTTCAGAAACTAAACTTAATTGAATTTTCATTATCTTCCCTGTATTTTTATTGAATTTAATTTTCTACTTTTTTTTTTTTTAAATTAATTGAATTAGAGACATACCTAATCATGAAATAATCAATATAATAATATAGGAAAAATCTCTCGTAAAATAAATAATTATTGTTGATTGTTATTTATATATGTTTGAGGTTCAAAAATATTTATGTAATATTAGGTCTGGCAATGAGAATTCGTCCAGAAAATATAGCAATAGATATTTTGTTAGAAAATAGAATTACAAAATTATGTATTAACCGGATGAGTTTATTATCCATATGGTATTGATTAGAGAATGTAATGCCGATATTTCATACTGAACAGACAGCTCTTTGTTGTATTCCCAAAACACTTAAAAACCTAACAAACTCAGTCGAACAATGTCAAAAAGTTCAGAAGACGTCTCTTATGCGCCGCATTACCGGTAATTCAATCAAAGTAAAATGAGTAAAATAAATGAGCTGGATAAACAACCAATCATCGAAAGTGATCACTCTTGAGGAGTGAAGTTCAGCTTTCCGTTAACTGCGATGATTCAAGATACATATATGTTTAAATTATATAATACATTATATTTTTTATTACCATAATTATATTTATATATCTTTAATCTTTACTAAATACACTTGATTGTTCTTGAAGCTAACGATTTTTTTAACTATATACAATCATTTTGCTCTTAATTTTAATATCTACTAAAAATTTTCTAATGATTACAAAGTTCTCGGAAAAAATAAATTAAAATTCCTGCTATATATATATATGAAATACCATGTACAACAAAATATATAAATTAAATGTTCATGTAGCATGAAAATATTTATATAAATACTTACTATACAAAATGTATATAATATTATGTTGTATTTATATTTGATATATATGCTTAATATACTTACATAAGCGTTAAATGAAAAATCTCGTTTCATAAAAATTAATTTTTACGTGATGATAAAATTTTTTTTTTTTTATTCTGTCGGTAGCCATGGATCATATCAGGGTATGTAAAATATCCCTCCTGAATTTTTCAATTTCATTATTTTTCCTTCCCTGAAATTTAATTTCGGAGATTTATTTTTTTCATCTTTTTCAAAAATAGTCCTCCTGAAATTTATTTCCTTTTAAAAATACTTTTCAGGAGTTCTATTTTTTTCTCTCAGAGTAAAAAAGAAACAATCAGAAAAATATTTTTTTCTTCTTTTTCTGAAAAGAAGGAAAAAATATTTTTCTTTTATAAGCAGCATAGTATACAGAAAAAAAATTGTATGTGTGCAATGTTGTATGTGTCAATGTTGTATGTGTGCACCGTTTTAATTTTTTTTTTTGAATTTTTGTTTACTTTACTACATGTTTTTTTTTATTTTTTTAGAGAAGGAAAAAAATCAAAAAGAGAATAGTCTTCTTTGAAGGAAAAAGAAGGATATTATTTCTCTCCTAAATATATTTCTTTTTGAAAGTTTCTTTTAATGAAGGATTTATAAATTATTTAGGGAAATTTTTCTTTAGAAGAAGAGAAAAATATAAAAAAAGGAGGGAAAAATAAAAACTGAAAAAATCAGATGATGATATTTTTCTGCTTGAAATAAAAATACTTTTCTGTAAATTTTTTTTTCCTTCGGAAAAGAATTCTATTCCGATAGAAAACATACTCTGGATCATATTATATATATGTTCCTAACTACCATTTTTAATGAACTCTTATCTCTTTATCCATAAAAAAAATTTTTTTAATGTTTTTTATATCTCATATTACTTTTGAACGCTTTTTTAATATACTCTATATATAATATATGTTTACACTCTTCTTAAATATTGTTTTTCATTAAATTCTCATTTCTTTGTAAAACATGGTATCCAATTTTGTATTTTTTTTTCAATATGTATAATAAAAAAAGTTAAAAAATAAACAAAAAAAACCAAAAAATAAATCATTAAAAAAAATACATATATATTCAGGACCAACTAAATTCTTGTTACTTACAAACAAAAAAAAAAGAGGAACATCACAAAAAGATTCTAAATAATATGGGAACGTATACCTATCTACCTACCACAAAAGGATAATTAAAAATTTCTTCTAATATATTGTATATATCCATTCATTCATCATTTTGAGCAAGCAATTAATAGTTAAGCTTTATTCATAAATGAATATTAATTATTTTATATACCTACTACATAATATTATGACATTTTGACAAATAAACAATTTTTTACATATGTACCTTCATATAATTAACCTTTTCAAACTTGCCCTTTTAGAACTTAGAAATCAAATTTTTTTTTATATATTTATGTATAAAACTTTTTCATAATTTTTTTTTATGTAGTATAGTATTGACATTATTATTGATCGATACTACCTAATATTATATACATAAGATAATTTAATTATGTATATGTTTGTGGATAACTTTTTAATTTGTATATCCCCTAATCACAAGTTGTGTCATAAGTTTTTAACAAGAAAATTTATACTTTAGTAATTTGACCTCAAAAAGCATAATCGTAATAATATTAAAAGGTATTGCATTTAAGTACAGATATAATGTTGGCGATGAATGAAAAAGAAAAAAACTGAATATTTACCGCAGGTACAATATTCATGTATAATGTCGATGAAAATGTATTGAAATAAAATTTTACATTTTTGAATGAATGTTTGTCCACCTATGTCTATTTTTAAATTTTAAATTTCTAAATACAACTAATTGAATCGTTTCAATTAAAGTTATTTATTAATACATTTATGCATACAATAGACAATATAATACAATATATGCGTAACATACATGAGGAAAAAGTTATATAATATCAGAGGCAGATTTGATTATTTTTTTAACACAATGAAAAACTATTTAAATGTTAATGCCTTCCCAGAATCATAAAAAGACTACAATGGAATTTTTAATTTTTTTTTAAATGGAGAAATATGGTTTTGATAATATACCACTCACATATTATGTTTGTATACATACATTAAACTTTGATGGATTCTGTGCATTCATCTTTCGTTCTACAATTTTGATATCCCACCTGAGTTGTTAAAAATACATGCAGATGTAGTTTTTCTTCAATTTCATCAAAAGAATATTATATTTTTGTGTTAGTTTTACATGAAAAATTCTACCTACGTACTAAAAGTTTATTCAATTGCCATTATTCAAGATCAAATATGTAATAAATATTTAAAAGTTATAGAAAATATTTTTTAAATTATTTTTGGTAAAAAATTTTCAGTGAAAGTTTAAATTTAGGATGTTGAAGTAAGAAATAATAATATTTTACCGGACTTTCAATTTGGGTTTCGAGCAACTCACAATACAATCCATCCTTTATTAAGAACGAAAAATCACATAAAAAATAATTTCGACTTAAAAAATTCAACTGGCCTAGTCCTACTTGATATCCAAGCTGCATTTGACTCCGTTTGGCATGAAGGTTTGATTTATAAAATGATAAGTTTGCGATTTCCAGAAAATATGATTGCACTGATAAAAAGTTTCCTTTCCAACAGATTTTTTCAAGTTTCGCTACATGGCACAAATTCTACACCTATACTCTTAAGTGCAGGAGTACCGCAAGGATCTGTTATTTCCCCTATTTTGTACAATCTATTTACATCAGACTATCCTATGCTAATAAATTGCATGTCATCTGTCTTTGCTGATGACACTGCAGTTTATTCCTCAGATAAATTCGCAATAAATATTATGGAAAACCTTAATAACGCATTAAACACGTTAGCAGCTTATTTTTATAAATGGAAAATAAAATTAATGTAAGTAAATGTCAATCTGTTTTTTTTCACAAGAAGACGAAAGTCAGAATTTTTACCAAATGCAGATCTAAAATTATTTGATATTTCCATTAATTGGAGCGACTCAGCTAAATATTTAGGACTAATCCTAGACAAAAAACTAACATTTGCACCCCATTTTAGTTCCATTAAAAACAAAATCAAAATCACAATCAGATTATTATACCCTCTCATTAATAGAAAATATGAGCTAAACTTAGAAAATAAAATCCTAATATTCAAAGTTATCTTCCAATCTTTCATGCTCTATGGAGCTCCAGTTTGGTGTGATGCAGATAAAACGCACATAAAAAAGCAAAATAAAGTTCTTAAATTGATTTTAAATGTACTATTTTATTACAACACAAAAAGATTGCATGAATTAGCAAATTCAAAACTTTTATACGAAAAAATAGAAAAAAATTTATTAAAATTCACAGAAAAATGTGAAATGTCTAGCAATCCGCTAATAAATGACCTATTTCGGTAAATTAGGCTTAGTTTTATAGTCGTAGTTTTTCTTTTTTTATTTATTTTTATTTTATTTTATATTTTATTATTTACTAGGTTAAGAAATTTCAAATAAGGTTTTTAAAAATAAAAATTTTCTCCTTAAAATAAAATATCAAATACATAAATATGCTAGCATAAAATATTAAAAAGAAAAATGTTAAAGTTGTAAAGATAAGAAATGGATCTAAAACTCTGAAAAATTAATTAAATTTGTATACATTTTTGTAAAAAGGAATATTAATATAATAAAAAATTGAATTGAATGAAAAAAAAAAAAAAAAAAAAAATATTTTTCCACTGGTTTTACAAAAATTGAATAATCCAGATATGTATCTGGTACTATGCTTTCGAAGGTTGATTTATTATTCCTTATCCTTGCTCAAATATGCAAGGCCGTTTAATATGATCTATATAGCGTTGAATGAGGTATATGCTTTGTTTCTAGGTTCAAGATTTTGTGAAGTAAAGTATTTTGTGGTTTTTTTTGGGTGTTAAAGTTATTATTTAAGTATTGAGACATGATGTTTGTAAGATTATGTTACTTGAATTATGTCGAATAATGAATTATGTTTATTTAAAAATGAAAAAAAATATTTCTTCGTCTATGTTATACATTAAAATTCTATAAAGTTTCTATTTAACCTTGACTTTTTTAATTAAATCATAATTACTTTTTTAAATAAGTATTGTTACGATTTATTTTAAATTATATTTATGTCTATGTCCTTAGGAAAATCAATAATTTTTTTTTGTAATTGTAGTTACATTATAATTTAACTGTTTTAATAATAATTTAGCTTATAAATTTCAATAAATGCATAGTATTGACATAAGAATTGGCTTATTGCCATCATTCTTCTTTCTTTACAAATAAAGTTAACTTTTATATACCAATTAAATGTTACTTTTTTTTTATTAACATTGATCATTGGATCTGTGTATACCTCAGTAAAATTTAACATATAATATGTTTGAATAAAAAAATTGATATAAAAAAAATTTGGATAATTTCCAGATTTTTTTTTTTACAATTTTTAATTGAAATTCCAATTAATAATAATTTTACGTGAAAGATAAAATGATTTATTTATTGTAGTATATGTAATTCATTTTGGAAATAAATAAAATATATATATATATATATTTTTTTCTCTTTGATGAAATGGAAAATTACAGAGAAAATTACTTTATTGTGTAATATTGGATTTCTATCCGTTAACAAAATTATATTATAAATTAAAAAAAAAAAAAAAGGTTTTGTAATCGTATTAAGTGAGCTTCGAATAATTTATTCTTGGGGACGAATATTAGAAAATTGTAACTTATTTTATTAAAAAAAAATATCGTTAACTTTTATTATTTAAAGTGTACTACAATACTACAACATAATAATAATAGTTGCGAAAACACCATTTATTTATATGATACAGGTTGACAATTATATGTACATATAAATATACTTTAATTTCTAATTTAGTATTATTTTTATTATGAAATTTCAGCTGTCACAGCATTATAAATTCTGATTATTACTATGTTGTCGACTTATCAAGATTAAAATATTTTGTATTTGGTTTTTATTTTTTATATTTTTTTCACAGGATTATAGATTAATTATGTATGTATATAATTTTCGAATTGTCAAGGATATTACTTTTTATTGTATACATAAGTATAAATTTTGCATAATACACATTTGGTGTGTGTATATAGTTAGTTATATATACATTGGAGAATATAAAAACCAGGACAATTTGTTGAATCAGCTTTTAGAATAATATATATCTCAATAGATTTATTTTTATCTAAAACAATTTCATATTATCATTGTATTGTTTGGTGTTGAAGTGTCTATAAACTTGAGTTATTCATTCATATTTGTATATTAAAATTAACTTTTTGTAATTCAACGATTCAGAACTATATAAATTATGAATATATACATATAAGTTCGTTATGACATATTTCTATATGCTGTTATAAATTATATTAAGTTTTTTGTCTCCCTAACATCCGGGAAAAAGCATATTAAAAATTAAGAATTCAAATTTATCGGATCTAAAAGTTATAGTTAAGAATTTTTTTAAAAACCTCGCTATCAATGGTATAAATATTATCCCCGTCCCAGCTTATTACTAATAAAAATTATCTTATCTTTCGATATTCTTTTTTGAGTTAAGTTTTGATTTTTATTTTATTTGATTTCTCTAAAATGTTTAATTACGAATTGAAAGATATATATTAGACAATAAATGATTTTGATAAATGTAAGAATAAGTTTAATTGCTGCTAGATTAATGAATATGATTTTAGACAATTCTATAATACTAACGATGCATTCTATATTTTGTATTTATTTGTTTTTTTTTGTTTATTGCACAAAATGTTAATTTTGAGCATATAACTATTTATTTTATCAATTTGATAGTAACTATCGTAAGTTAGTTGTAATTTTATTGTATTGTATATATATAAATCATTGAACTAAACTTGAATTTAGCTAAATAACTAAATTGATTCGAATAGAAAATATATACATACGTTAATAATATATAAAATTATTTTTTTGTATGTATATTCTATTATTATTATTATCTGATTCTATGTTGGTATTTTCCAAGTTTAATTAAATCATATATAAATATTAATAGAAATCATAAAAATAAAAATGTATAATGAAATTTATAAACATCAATCATAAAAATGAAAATAACTAATGCGATGAGAACAGGAAAAAACCATTATCATATTCAAAAACTATGAATTTTTTATTCTTTTTAATAACATTATATATATACACAATCTACACAATCTATTCACCAATTCTAATTTAAGTTTTTCATATACCTACAAGTTCGAAGAATGTCGTTTTTTTTTTCCTAATACTCAGAAGGATATGGACAGACAAAGATTTTTTCTATGACTGTATGATAATAAAAATATTTAACTTACATGCTATACACATAAATATATATACATTATTTATATTATGTATAGAAATGTCTTTAAATAAAAGTAAAATTTATTTCTGTCATAAACTTATTTAATCCGAAAGAATAAATTGTACAAATCCACATTTGGGGGAAAATTCTATATAAATTAGGAAAATCTATAGAATTTAGAAAAAAAGTAATAATAATAATAATACTTATGCATTTGGGGATATTTTTCGATATAAGCACAAAAACATATATTTACTAAAAAATATATTGGTGGCTTAAAGCAAAAGGATCAAATTTATAATGGTGTATACAAAGGCAACTTGAAATATTTTAAATCTTTGTATATGGTTCAAGTTTTTATTTTTTTTATCAAAATTAAATTTTCTTTTTTCTTTCTAAATATTTTTTAATTTAATTAAATCGAAATATTTTCGATTGTAGATTGTAACAATTTTTTTTTGTTGTTAGCCACAGATAATGGTCCTTACAAAAAAAAAAATTCCAAAAAAAATCGATTTAGTTACAAAAATGTGATCAATTTTATAATATGACATTTTATATCAATTTAAAGTTAAAAAAAATAAAAAATACATGAAAGGATTGTATGTATGTATATGTTTGTAATTGTATGTACATAATATCAAATAACAGAAAAAATAAAAATAAAAAGATTGACTTAAAACCCTTGATACCAAAATACCCTTTTCTTTTTTTAATAATGATTTGGTAACAGGAAATATTTCACTAATTCAAAAAGATAGATTTGAAAACTTATTGTTGTGGAATTCTTTTGAAATCACAGTCAAAGTGACTTTGATGTTTTGGTTAAGAAATTTTATTATTATTATATAAATTCTTTTTTAAATCAATATAAATTTAAAAAAAAAAAAAGGTAAAAATAAATCAACCCCTGAAACAAGTTTCTAAACTCGAAAAAAGTACTAAAGTATTATAGTTATTTAAAAAATTATCTCAATTATTTCTGGGTTTTAAAATATTTGAAAATTTATTAAAAGCTTCAATGCTTCATATATTATCAAAAAAAAAAATCTAAATTCACAATATTTAACGTAAAATTTTCTGGTGTCATTTAAGAGAGACAGCATTGTCAAACAATAAACTTGATTCAAAAATCTAATTTTATACCTGATTCTATAAATAGTTATATTAAAGAATTATTTTTTTTAGGTATCTCTAAAACTTTTATCTAAAAATTAGAAAAAAATAAAATAAAAATACCGAGAACAAAGAATTAAATTTTATATAAATATAAAACCCTTCATTTATAAAACGCTTCTATATCATTTTATTATTTTTATTTATACCTATGTACAACGAACTCATACTATATTTATACAGAAATACATGTTGTTATTTTATATTATGTTTATAAATTTTAATAAACCCTTCCTTTTATTTAAAATATTTTTCTTTTATGGGCTTCAATTTAAGTGTATATGAATGTTATGTTACAGTTAGTTACATTATTATTATAAATATTTTAAGTGTATCTGTACCGAAAGATATTTGAACAGAAACATATTAAAAACAAATTTTTGTTAGAGAAAAAAAAACATTTTTTATGCGTAAAGGAAAAAGAGATAAAAATTTATTTGGTTTTCTTTAAATGACAGATTTTATAACACAAAAAATTATTTGATATAAGACTTAAGCTTATATTTCTCAAAAATTATTATTAGTAGCTGTCATTTTAAATTGAATTGACATATAAGTTTAGTTAAAAACGATTTATGTTTTAACAAGAATTCCATATAAATTTTAAATCAAAATATATATAGTTAGTTTGTTAGTTAAGCTTATTAAGAGTCAAAAATTATTGTTAACAAATTAAAATAAGAATTTGTTACTTTGATAAAGTTCTCTAAAGAAAATGAAAAGGTCTGCAAAATTGTGTATTAAAAAATGTAAAAGAAAACTTATTATGTAATTTTAAATAAGATTTATTTGACGAAGGTCAATCTTTAAGATTTGCACAACTTGATGGATCTATAAAAATTTTTATCTTGAAGAATTTTATTGCCAAATTTATTAAAGTTTTTATAATTGAGAAGTAGTTTTATATGAGAGGCTAATATATATGTATAATCTAAGAACAAATAAAAAAATTTAATTTCTCAAAAGAAAACACAAACAAAAATTAAGTAAATTTTTCTCAAAAGAAAAATAATTTTCCATTATTTTCTTTTTTATCACACATCATAATAACTTTCTCATGGATTTTTTAATTAAAAATCCAAATATATATAATACAATACACATGTACATAGTACATCTCTTATCCTTAAAATAAATGGAAGAAAAATAAAATTCTATACTCATTCTATATATGAACCTATATATGAAAATTCTTCATCTTTTTTTTTTGATGAAAGTTTGAATGAAAGTATATAAATTAATTTATAAAACTTTTCCAATTATACACTTAAGCTTATTTATCAATGTTACAAAATAAAAAATTAATTGAGCAAAATTAAATAATAATTTATTGTACGTTTGAAAAAGTTTTCATTCAGATAATATTAAAGAACTGATAGCTTTATAGTTTTAAGTCTATCCTACTATTTAATTGGGAATGAGATGAATTAATAAAATATTGAATTTTCTAATTATATTATTTATTATTAAAGAATATTAAATTAATTTCGAAGAATTAATACATAATAATAATGGTTAGGTAATTTGGTATATGATTTTAGATCAGATATCAGCTATATATAAAAGTAATAATGAAATTCTTGGAAATTAATTTTAAATATAATATTTTATTTCAGAACAAATGATAATAGATTTGATTTATAAGATTTTATTCGTAGATTTTCAAGGTCTCAAATTATATTAAACAAATATATCTATAATTTCTGGTATTATTTGAGGCTCCAACCGACATGGTTATGCGAAAATAAACTTAAATTGATAAATTACTTAGTTAAAATGTTTGAACGACGTTTCTTTTTTTTTTTTGTGGTGATAATATGCATTTATACATTTTTTTTTTTTTTATATATTTTAAGAATTTAACTTTATATTTTTCTAAAGATTTATTATGATAATATCGTAGTATCGTACCTAGCAATAAATCACAAAATTTACGATCTTGAAATATTATATTCTCGTTTTAAGGAAAATAAACATAATAATTTTATTTTTTAAGTGACAAAATAAGTATATACACACCATTATAATAGAAGTCATAGAATTTTATTTCTATAATAATTTTGTTGTCATGTAAATTATTACAGTGTATATATATATTACTGTGTATACTTTAAAATATAATATTCTTTGCATAATATCAATTCTTGTATTATATATTATGTACATTAAATTTAAATTCAAGGTTTTTTGCATAGCATTTGCATACATTGAAAATCGGCGCACAAAAAAAGCAAAACCAAAAAGCATTTGAATTTTGACTAGAAAGTAAATTTTTTTTTGAATATACTTACCATTTTTATTATATTTTATTTTAAGTTTTATTTTATTTACAGCCATCATCAAACCATAACAAAAATATGTTTATTTTGCACAGATTTAGAAAAATAAATAAGACCAGGTACATCATATATACCTTTTTTTTAACAATTACCGTCTATATTTTTCCAAGAAAAATAAAAGAGAAAAAAAATTTCATTTTTATTATTATAATTAGCAGAGACCGGAAGTTCATGCTCTTAAAAACGTTAAAATATGCATGCTCTTATGCTCTTAAAACCTAACAAACATGCTCTTAAAACTTAACAAATATGCTCTTAAATATGCACTATAATACATTATTTATCTGATAAATTGCAATTAGAAACAATTATATATTTTCTTCTTTGAAATTCATTCTTCGATCATTGAAAATTTGTAAAACCATCTATTAGAAAATGGTGTAGTTAAAACATTCTTTTAAAAAAATGTTAACATGAAGAAATCCTTAATTTTATTTTTTTTTTAATTTGTCCAAAAAATGCAAATACCAGGCATTTATAAGGTAAATATGCAATTATATGCATTTATTGGAGAAATATGTAAATATATGCTCTAACAAATCGATGCCACACACTTTTGAAAAAATGTTGACATGAAGAAATCCTCTATTTTTTATTATTTTTTTTTTGAAAATTGTCGAAAACATGCAAATACATGCATTTATAAGGCAAATATGCAATTATATGCATTTATTGGCAAAATATGCAATAAAATTTTTGATTCGCACAGATATTTACTGCATTTTAGTTTAGAGTTATCAGAAAAAAACATGTATTTGCATGAACTTCCGGTCTCTGATAATTAGATATAAAATATTATAATTTTATTTTTCAAATCTAACAAGCAATATTTCAATCAGTATTCTTGTAAATTTTATTGTAGTCAAATAATATTTTTATATGAAAATATTATTTATACACAGAATCTTGCTAACAATTTTCATACAATTTTTTTTTTTTATTTAAATCTTATGATAAACAATTTTTTGTAGATCTTGTAAAATTGTCTAAAATATTGAAACATTGAATAATATATGAAATTAAACTTCATCGTTATTTCTAATTAATAACATATGCGGTATTATTGGAAAGAGTGAATGACTTTGATTATGTTATAAAGCTAAATAGACACTTATGCAACATACATTTATGCAACATAATATATGTACAAAAGCATATATCCCTCGTAAAAAAGCATCTCAAATAAACAAAGCATCCCTTTTCTTTGTTAAGTCTTTAATTTGAAAAATGATATATGTGTATACATTGTTATTTAATGATATATTGAGTAATAAATATAAATTTTAAGGATAAGGATTTATTTTCTTCTTTTTTTTTTTTTTATTTATCTTGTTTAACCCAAATAATTTAGAAAAAAAAAACCAAAAATTTTAAATTATAAAAGTCCTTAAATTTTGTTAAATACAATCTTTTATTGAAGACATTTTTATAAAGAGAAATTTTTAATTTTTGTTACTTTTATAATTTATGGCTTTTATGGGTTGGTCTTTCGATAGCAGAAATTAGGCTCTTCTTTAATACGTGAAATCGAAAAGTTGTGAATAATAATTATATTTTCGTCAGGATTCTATTCTTCTTGATTTATTTTTCATAAAAGTTTTTCTAAAAAAAAGTGCTTTTAGTCAAACAAAAACTTTAATGATTTTTCTTCTTTTTTTTTTTTTTCTCATTCTAGATATCGACGTTAGTACAACATAGATCGGAACGTCCGAATGCTGCAACTTCTGAGCGCACTATGCGTGCAATTGGCCGTGTTGGTCAGGCTGTTAATGTGGCTGTAGAACGTTTCGTTACTGTTGGTGAGACAATAGCAGATGACAATCCTGAAATAAAAGCTGATATGTATGAAGCATGTAAAGAAGCAAGAGCTGCAGGTATATAAAATAATTATTATTTATACAATGTGCATTTAAAAATATAAATATTACAGAAGGTCTATTCGAAAATTTAATTTTTAACCAATTTTCATCACATGAATAATAAATTTATAATTCTTATTTTCTTTGCATACATGTATGGTTGAAATGCAAGAAAAAAAGAAATGCAAAAAAAAAAACTGCATACTTGTAATAAAAATAAATTGAAATTTATTTCAAAAACGTGACATTTTATAAATTGAGAGATAAATTTTTCTACTTTTCCAAATGAAAATGAAAAATCAAGAAAGTTTGAAAGTTTTTACAATCACACGTTGGACAAATTTAGAAATCGTATAGTATATACAAATACGTAACCTTTACACACAGAAGAAAAAAAGGAAATCTGGAAAAGTATATAGAAAAAACCTAAAGGCAAAATTTATCTTACTTTATTTTTTATAGAAAACAATTTTTTTTTTATTTTCCCTTGCAAATTGCATGAATATTTAAAATATTTTTGAAACATTATTTAGGCTATAAAAATAAGTGATTTTTATTTCTTTCACGAAATATTTGGTAAATAAATATTTTATCTTATTTTCTAAGGTATTTTTATAATGACTTTAGAAGTTATTTTGATAAAAGTTTTTCCATCAAAAAAATAGCTGATTTCTTTATTTAGGATAATTTATTTTAGGTTTAAATTTATTTAAATATTTTCATTATAAGAGATAGTGTCAAATAATTTCTTTATGTTGAACCGGCAAGAATCTTAAAATAATAATAAAAAAAGAAAATATTTACAAAAAATGTTTTTTAAAAGTCAATACTTTTTTATTAATATTAATTTTAAATTCACTAAAGAGTAATAAAATTTACTTTAACTTAAGAAATGTTAAAGTAATATGAGAATAAATAGAAATTATAACCCTTAATATATAAAGGTTGAGGTGTATTCAAAAAACTATCTCCTCTACATACAAAAATATTCGATCTCAGCATTTTTCATTTTTAAATTTTTTTTTATTAATGTTTATTTAAGAACAATGTTTTCTTCACAAAATGGCTCTAAATTCATCGCAAATTCAAGTAGACAGATATTTCAAAAATCATAACCTTGTTCTTGTTGTCTTGGACGAATTGCATATCTCTGAAATGCTTGATTTTCACCAAATTTCAAAACTGATCCAGGCTTTCTTGAACACACACTTTATTAAAATTGAACGAAGTGGCAGGTGACTATCATAGATATTAATTATTATTACCTGGGAGATCGAGCTGAGCTCAGGAGTCCAATTTGGGTTTTTTTTTTTTTGCTCTTTTCGCGGTTAGTAACGATCAGATTTGAAGGAGCTAAATTTTATTTTGAATTTATAATTTTCGCACGGCTTTCAACATTTTTGATTTTCGCGGGTTATTAACAATCAGATTTGAAGGGGCTGTATTTTATTTTTATTTTTATAATTTTCGCGGTTTATCGCGGTATTCTTAGATTTTATTATAATTAAAATTTGTTTTTTCTAAATAATTATAAACTAATTAATTTATCATTATTTGCTACAAGTAAGTTTTAAAATTATGGCTAAAATAATGAATAACTTTTGATTTATTAATTACACCGATTAGCATTCTAAAATAAACTTTATATTTTTCAAAACTGCATGCTGAACCAAAAATACCATAACAACATATTATGAATTTAAAAGCTGTAAACATTGACAATTTAAATACATTTGACATTTGATTTATACACATACTACTCATTTACTAAATTCATTAATCGTGCATTATTAAAGGATAATTTGCATAATTTTTTTTAATAATATCAATTTACAATGATTTTCAATGATTTTTCATTCCAATTTTAATAATAATTTATCAATAAATTTCAATAAATTTAGTAACAATAAATATGTTTGATGAAAATTATTATAATTTTTTTTTTATTTAATGTATAAATTGAGAACTATAACATAGGAAATATTTTTAAGTGGAATTGAAAAGTCCAAGGTTAATATTTTATTGATTTCAAATAAAAACAGAAATATATTTATTTATAAAGAATAAATTTTTTACAGTTTTTTTTTTCTTATTTTCATATGAAAATACTATAGATGAAGATTTTCTTCATGACACATCTAATATCTGTGTCCATATGTATGTATATATAAGAAAAAAGTATTCAATATACAATGCAATAAAAAATGAATGTGCAGGAAATATTAAAAAAAAAAAAAAAACTTAATGTATAATAATCCACAAAAAAAAATTCCTTTTTAATATTTGTTAGAAATTTGTTAGAATTATCGAAATGAATTATTTTTTCTACATCCACCTCTATGTACAGAATATCCTTAAAACAGGGCCGGCTCAACAGTTGTGGCGCCATATGTGCACATAAAAATTTGTTCCGCCCCAATATTATTTCTACATTATATGCTTCAAACTCAAACCATATGAATTTAGCTCAAACTCAAACCATATGGATGAAAAAACTTGTAAACAGCTAAAGATATGTAAAATATTTATTATTTATATAGATACTAGCCTTATGTATATTTTGTATTAAAATTAGCCAAATTATTAATATATATTACAACGTTTTATAATTTTTAATATTTTTTTAAATTATTTAAATAAAATTTAAAAAAACGTAAAAAAATGTCGGTCAATTTGCCGCCCCTAAATTATGGCGCCGTATGCATTTGCCACATCTGCATCGCTCCTAAGCCGACAGTGCCTTAAAATGCAAATTATTGGCTTTTTTTTTTGTCCTATATAATCGTTACTTCATTTTAACAAGTTATTTATTTCTAAAAGCAAAAATCTTCTATAATACCGTTATCCATATTATACCACATCTATATATACTGGCTTTAACAATATTATTTTGCCTGGTGACCATGCAGATATAAATATACCTATCTAAAAAACAAAGATGCACTCAGTAGTTTTATTATATATAAAGTGTAATTTATAACTACAAAATACCACCTCGTTAAAGTAATGTGTGTTAAAAAACATTATTATTGCCTAATCTTCTTATATAATTTCTCACCTAGAATCTATTAAAATTTTATATACTTATGTTTTGTTAAAACCACAATATAGCTTCTGCAAAAGTAAACATATAAATCTTTAAATAAATTAAAGCAAAACAATAATAATAATGTGCCTAAACATAAAAAAAAAAGTAATTTATAACATTATAGACTAAAATAATAGAAAATTGAATAATCTATGATGTATCCTTGTACCATATTTTTATCATTTGCTAAGCATATTTGTGTAACACACGATTCTATTGAAAAAAAAAATATATAAATAAAAAAAGAGAAAATTCAATAAACAACTGGCTTCCTAATGGTATAAAGAAAATTCAGAAACACATCTACTAAACTTTTATTGTGAGAATAAAAATCCTATAAATTTCATTTATTTTATTTTTTTTTTATTATATTTTTTCCCTCTTTTGATTAAATAGGGTACATCAAAAAATATTATACTGTTGATGATATTGCACCAGATGTGGCTATAGATATAGAGATTTCAAAAAATTCTTTATTTTTATCATTATCTCAAGTTTATCTCTAAATGTTGTATAATTCAATTTTAATTTAAATAAAATTTAATAATTTAATTAATATCTAAATTTTATTATCCTTGTTTAAAAGAATTTCAATTAAATACATAAAAAAAAAAAATTAAATATTTTATAGATTTTATATTCTGTCCTCCGTTTAAATTGCCTATGCGCTGAATCAGATTTAATTAATAAACTTTTTTTTTAAATGTAAATCGTAATACCAATATAATGTAAATTTAAAGATATACACTTTTCTGATAACCCATGAATTGTATAGAGATAAGTTATTTTCATTAGTTTTCTGATTATTTTTTTTCTACAATGTTTTAGATTTAGAAACCAATCCAAAGTTATAAAGCAAGTAAAGTTAAATAATAAAAAGTTCATAAAATAATTAGAGTAGGTATGTGTATTGTATGTAATGGTTATGGTTACATTATGCATCCTTTATTTGAATGAGTTTTGAAGCTTACATCTAAGGTGAACATTTAAATCAAACTTTAAGACTTAAACTTTAATATTTTAATTCTGGATCTTGTTGACAGTGAAAATGAACACAGTTTGTGATTTATGGACCCTGCTATTTAAAAAAAATTATGTTTTTTTTGATGAACTCATCATAATATAAAAAAGCAATCTTTTTAAGTATAAATTTACGTTCTTTCAAAAGTTCCAGACATATAGGTCATATTTTTGTTAAAAATGTTTTATTAAGTAGATATATGTTATAAATTTTTAATTGTACATAAGAATTTATGAATAAAAATAAATCTCAGAGCACTCACTATATAGCTTTCTTCCTATCATGAAAAAAAAAAAAAATTGCTGAAAAAACAAAAAACATTTTCTACCAAAAATGGTTCATCATTATTTTTGACCAAAATAAAACAGATTTTTTTTCACAATGAGTTTTATGAGTTAAGACTTATTTTATATATGAAAAAATTTTTTTTTATTATTTCAACTCTTAATTAATAAAAATAAATTAAAATAGTAGGTAGCTCATGAATCTAGTATGGAAACCTTTTTGCACAATTCTATTCAAAATACTTCCCGGCACAACTATCTAGATTATATTCTCTGCCATCGGAAATCATTAAATTTATCAATAAACTTCTATATGATATGCTGCATCATTCAGAGATTGCAATACAGGACTTGTTGTCCTTTGAAAGAAAGAAAAGGCAAGTATTTTCGTCGTGCAATCAAATCCCAACTCGGTCTAGGATTTGTGTGCATATTTCTCATTGATTTAAGTCTTTGGATTCTTTAATTTTAAATATTTTGAGGTATACCAGTTTAGTTTCATTTTAGCGTTGCACAGACAGAAAATGTTTATGTTTTGACGTATAACGACGGGATGAAAAAAATATCAAATAAAAGAGAGAATAATTTTAAACGTATGTATTTCATCTTTTTTTAACTGCAAAATATGGCGTATTGTAATGTATTCTGTCTCGGCTGATGTAGAATCTAGAAGTCTTACAAAATTAAAAGAATAATAATGGCATAATAAGTATTATGCATACAAATATTTATGTACTTATGTATACTTATGTATTTTTTATTATAATAATGAAGTCATGCACCGATTACATAAAATTATTTTATATTATGTTCAAACAACATTTATATATATATGCATTCCTTTAAACAAAGACATAATTTGTTATTTTAAAAACCAAAACGACATGAAATGAAAAGAAATAACATCTGTTACCATTATTATACACCAACTTATTTTTTATTTTTAAATTTAAGCAAAATAAAAAAACATTTTTTATATATATATATTTTTTTTTTTTTATAAATTTTGAACAGTCTGTATAACAATAATATTATTTCCTTATATAAACATGAGCACATTTAATTAATTGAATTATGACAAAAAAAAAATATTTCACAATATTTTGTACTACTACTTAGTACTTACCAAAATTCATGCTGAATATAATATTCTTTTAAGAATTGAATTTAATTAACAAAATATAATCCAGTTTAATTTTAGAATGGCTTTTAAAAATATAATAAAAAAAAAAAATACCAAATTAACACTCTTTCCAAAAGTTATGAGTAATATACACTTAAAAATAAATAACATATTTTTTTATATCCTGTTTTATATTCTTTTTGTTTTTCCTTCATAATCCAAATAAAGTTAAATTCCCGGATCTTTGAAAGAAAATTAAAAACCTTGAGACAAATTTTTTTTTTCTGTTTTTTTTTTTTATTAGACTAGCATAGAAATTGTTAATTTAATTCCTTTTTTAAGATATTCAAGATAATAGTATTATACATAGGAAATGGAATATTTATATATGGTAAACATTGATTCGAAGTTGATTGCAAATGATTGTCTGGAAAACTTTTAAAAATACATACTTTCTCATTGACTAATTCGAACATTTTGTGCTGAAGAATTTTTGAAATTAATAAAACTATAAATATTGTCTAAAATTGAGGCTATATTGTTATAATTACCATGTACTCGATCAGGTTTTGTCGATGTTGGCTTGACATGAACCGAAATGTTAGATATATATTGTGATTTTATAACGAAATTGAGGGTTAATGAAATGAATAAATGTAAAACTGATTTCTATACATTAATATGTAAATTGACCAATAATGCTAAATATAATACATATGAAAACAAAACTACTTTTAATTCCAGCCCATTAAAAGCACATTCATAGAGTATTCAAAGGGAATTTTATATCCAACAAAACAGAAATTATATATTTTAAAACATAGCAGGATTACAAAAAGATTTAGATTTCATTTTCATGTTGTTTTACTACTAAATTTTTATTATGTAGGCACCTATATCCTAGTATTTTTCCTGCACTTAGTTTTCACATTGTTCTTTAATTACAACTACAAAATTTTAGCGCATATGTATTTTTGTACAAATAAAGCATTTAAAAAAATAAGAAAATCCATTAAAAATGGTCCATTTTCAGTAACCTTAATATATATATATATATTTTTTTATATTCAGCTTCCATATACCCACTGCATTTGCTGGCGGCATTCAAAAAATTATGAATCTACTCTAAAATGCTTTTGTTTAGCTTCTGACATAATTTTTTTTTGTGAGCACATAATTTAAAAATCATAAAATTACATACAGATGTTAAATGAAATGATTTAACAATCCTCTCATGGTTTTATGCATTTTTTAACAGATTTCGTTAATATTCTAAATATATAGCAGAACATCCTTTGCACAATATTGTTATGAAAAAACTATGCACATATACAAATATCATATTTATATGCATTATAATTTATACATTATCATAGCTATATTATAACATATACAAATATATATACAAATAAAGTAATTTCTACTTAAGTTCACATATTATTATACAATACAATTTTATATGGGTATAGTCTTTCTTATCTCCAATATTATGGAAAAATCAAAATACAAAATTATCAAATAAATATACCAGAGAACTAGAGAAAATAAGAAAAATAAGGGAATATAAAAATTGAATTTTTTAAAAATACGAGCAATATCATTTTACAATATTTCTCGGTTTTAAAAGAAAATTATTATTCATTTTAATAAATTTTGATATCGAATAATATAACAGAGTATAAAGATAGCTTTAAATTTTAGTTTTGTTCTTATCTTCAAATTTTTAACCCTACAGGACTTCAAATTTATCTTTGCACAAAAAATTTCGAATTTATTTTTATTTTTATTAGTAGATAGTACATAAACGTATGTAACCTGAAAGCGATTCATATATGCACGCAAGAAAAATTATGAAATATATTACTTCTTTGTTATATTATTTAAGAATACCTGTGTAGTTGAAATTACTGAAAGATTATTGAATTGTTTCGTCGTGGCTTAGAGGAGATGAATTCTACAGCCCTGTTATATATAAACTAAATGAAATTAATTTTTTGATGGTTTTTAATTTCTAATATAAGAAGGTTGCCATCTGTTTTTTGTTTAACAAGTATACTTACAATATAATAATATTCCCAATTTATTTGATACAGTTAAAAAATAGTATTTATTTGAACGTCAACAAATATTATAACTACAGGACGTAGTTATACAAAAATACGCACTTGAGTATTTCGACATCAGAAATTAATTAGGTTTTTTATTCATTTCAATATACTTTTACATCGACCATATAATAATAAATAAAAAATTTAGGCCGATAAATAAATTCATTCGTTAAATAAAGTCTACACATATAGATTCTTTTATTCGTTTAATGGGAACAATAATATACCACCCACCAGTTTACAAATGTTTCAATAAATACAATATAATGAAGTGGAAATTGAAAATATAAAAAAAGTAAAAAAAAAAACTGAGAAACATAATCTTCAGATAATAAAAATAATCAATTGTAATGAAAGGATTTCTAAATTTTATTTTAATTTTATATCGTTTCTGTACTGAATTGAAATTGATTGTTCTCTGAAACTAATTTTTTTTTTCCGTATAAAAATAAAAATAAAATATATAAATAAATAAATAAACTTTATTTTATTGCATTTTTATGTGCTTCCGATAATTTATTATTATTTGCATTATCTTTAATCCATATCCCGAAAACCGTAATCAGAAATGAAAAAAAAAAAACTTTTTTTTTTTTCTAGGAAATAAATTACTATCAAATTATATAGGACCGAAAATTTATTATATACAAAAAAATTCATTAATTTTATACGCGCTTATAAAAATAACTACAATTTCTTTTGGATTGTCAAGTAGTGTTTGAGGAAAACTTTTCAATTTAAGTTTTTAATATAAACAAAGATATAATGTAAAATTAATATTAAAGTATCATACACAGTTTTATACAAATACAAATATGTATATTACACTAATAAAAGTTAAATTTCCATTAAAATCATGTCATGTTATCCAATTACTATACAAATATAATTTATATTTTGGAAATTCAAATTAAAATTTCTATCAAAGAGGATATTTTCTTAAATTCTTAATAGCTTAAGTTTAAATATATATGCATATCTAATACGATTACAGAGAATGTTTTGAATTTTAATTTTTTTTATCAAAAGTTTTATATATTCATTTTAAATTCAAATTACCTATTAAATTTTTGTTTTAAAAATTATTTTTATGTACCAGACTATATTGCTTAAAAACTTATTGTAAAACATGCCTTTAATTTAGTTTTTCCTTTCCAATCTTAATTCGCTTCGAATATAATGTAAGAATATAAAAGGAAATCTTCTAAAAAACTAAACATATTTATTAAAATACTTAATACACATAAGCGTATATAGTTACAGCTCAAACCTAAGTAAAAACATTTCAACTCTTTGATATTATGTGTATGAAAATGAATTAAAATGTTTTTGTTATTTCAAAGAAATAATTTTGACATATAACCATTACGGCTCATTAATAATTTTTATTTTTAAATATTTATAGAACTGTGATATCAACATGTTATTATATTAAAAATACTTATCTTTTTTAAAATAATGATGATTAAAATTCGTACATATAATGTGCATAAAGCTTATCTTTGTACATTATGTATATTAAAAAAAAATTTAATGGATATAAAATAATAAAATTTTTAAAAGGAAATATTGTACACATATATTATTTGATATTTTATGTATCAATATAATATGCGAGCTGCTTAATGTTAGCTCAGGAAGTTTTCTTTATCAATTTCCGCAATAATACATTTTCAACATTGTTTATTTATAAATATATTAAAAAAAAAACATTTTGTGATTTTTTAACAAAATTGAGATTGTCTATTTTTCATCCTCAACTTTTCTTTTCAATAAAATAATGTTTTCCCTGTAATCTATTAGGGTTTTGTTTTCATTAACCCATTACACCCTTCCACTTAATTCAGTCTTATTCAATAAGATGTCTTTTATTGATCTTAATTGCATCTTTTGCCATACAAAATAAAATTTCATAATCCCAAAGAAAGACTCTAAAACAATCTTGTGTTGCCTTTTTGTTTGTTTTTTTTTTTTGCTTTTCTGTCAAAGTAAGTTGAAAATAAGTCCTTCGACTAGTGCAAACAAGTTTTTCAAAAGACTATATATGAGGACTCAATTAAGTAGATGTGTGTACAGGATTTCGGTTGAATCCCTGTTTAAGATCGTAAATCTGATTAAAGATGTTATTACCTTCGTTTTTTATCATAATCTAAATCTAAAACAATATTTACAAAGTGTTGTCGTCTATAATGTTTTTTGTGGAATTTAGTATAAAGCAAAACGAAATTTGATACAAAAAAAAAGTGTATAGGTAAGGTAAATAATTTCCATAACATCAGAGTATCAGACTGAAAAATATTTAGGAAAATTTCGAAAATAAGTCTTATTTAAGTACTTTTATATCTACATACTATTATGTATATGTAATAATTAAAATTAATATTAAAAAAAATATTTTAGATTACTATCCAAACTCATTATTATACAGAAAAAAATTTTTAAAAATCATTTTCGATTATAATTTGGTTAAAAAGTCATTCAGCCATAAACTGAAAAAAAAAAACAAAAAAAATACTTTATTGTCTGTTTCCTTTTGCACATTACTGGAACTTAAACGTTAGATGAAAATTTTTAACAACCTAACAAAAAAGCTAAATCATATCAATAAGAGCAATATTTTATTTTTCACATAAATTTGAAAAAAAAAATAAATAAATTATAAAAAATTTTCATCCTCCCTGAAGGTCAATTTGTTTTCAATTTCTATATTCTTTGAAAACTTATAATAATAACAATAATAATAATAATTATATGATTTTTGATTTGAATGCCATTCAAAAGTTTTATTTCATTGAAAAACTTGGGAGAAAAAAAATGACGGTAGCAAACTTTTAGATTACAATATTTATATATACATACATTTCCAAAATATATATTTTTATCCTGAAATTTGTTTTATGAATGGCAAAAAGAAAATTAAACTCATGAAAACAATAATTTGGAGGAGTTATAAAACATTGAATAAAATTTATAATTTTTTATTCATTTTCTAAAGATTTAATTTATAAGATAATCTTAATAAGCTTTCAAAATCATGTGAATTGAATACACAACAGATTACATTGTATAATTATTTAATAAAACTCTTACATTTACTTTTTAAAATTTTAAATAAATAAATACTGCCTGTCTATCTAATGCAAACAACTTAAGATATTATATATTTAAATTTATATTCTTAAGTATAAATTTAAATCAACCTGATTTAAAATACCAAAGAAACCATAATAAAAACACTTAAAAAATGCTACGAACCTAAACCAAAAATGACAAAAAAAATACACATACAATACATATATAAATATAAAATATGAAATATTCCCTTTTTTTAAATGATTTCTGTTGTCCTTATCCAACGAAAACTGAATATAATTATGGAAATATTAAGGATTAGGATTTGTGGAGGTAGAAATCATGAATACATTGTACATTTTATCCTTATAAAGTACATAAAATTTTTTTATTATTTTTTTAAATAAAGTAAATAAATAATCACTTAATATATGATTCAATTTCATTTTCAATTATAACTACCCATCATATGCATATTACATATTACATTTATACATCAGCAACAGCTTAAAGATATTTATTTTCAGTCCGTAAAATTAAAGTATAAAAATTTTCATTTTTTCACATTTTGTTAATGCGAAACTTTTTTTTTTTCATAACAAGTATACATTAGTTGAAATCTTAATATCTAATTTATGTTCATAAATTTGACGCCTGTTCAAAACCATAAAAAAAAGAGTAAGCTTTCTTCTTTCTTTTTGCATTATAAAAAATTTTCAAAATTGATTTAATAAACTTGTTAAAATTAGATTTTTTTCCCCAATTGTCATTTTAAGTCCAATTAAAGTTTCCTTTATAAAGTTGATAATCATATAAAATAATTGATTCATCCATCATTCATTTTCCGAATTTTTCCAAGTATTATTTTTCAAAAATCATCAAACATATTATATTTCCATAATCTTCTATTTATATTTGCATTTATTTTTTTTTTTTTTTATAAAATTTTATAAAATTTGAACTATATTTGTGCGTGCAATATTTAATATTTAATAATGATAAATTTTCACATCATTAAATTATTATTTTATATATATTTACTTAATTTAATTGAAGTAGAAAATCCTCTTTAAAACTATATAATAATATTAAAATTATATTAAATATAATTTTATTGTAAATGAAGGAAAAAAAAAACCCCTTTAATTAATTTATTTACTAAGTATAGAAATAATATATAAAAGAGCTCTTAACACTTTCAAGTTATTAAAAGCACAGAAAAAAAAAAGTTTCTTAATCCTTTTTTTTTATTTTTGTCTATGTAGTTACATAACTTCTGCATACCCAAAAAAAAAAATCGAGAAAAAAAAGTTTCCTCCTTTTTTGTTTTGTGGAAAATCATTTTATGTGTATAGTTTTTGCAGGAAAATATTTATTGTTGCTATTTTGTTTTTCCTTTTTTTTTTTTTTTGAAGTCCTATTATTATCAAACAGAAGAATATTTATTTTGGAACTTTTCATTGTTTTTGTTCAAAAAATATACACATTAATAAAAACTACGTAAAAAAAAACTTCTTTATTTTTGTTTAGGTACTATCAGGCCCGGATTTACATAACTTTGCGCCCTGGGCGGTTTTTGAAAATTGCACCCTATAAATCATACCAAAAGTTATTATAATAAATGAAAAAATACTACTAAAGTTAATGTATAGATCTTTTTTTTTTTAATGTATTAGAATTTTTTTTCGTAATTTTATTGTAACAAATTTTTCGAAAACTTCTTCAAACGATATTTTTCTAACATTTTATTTTCTATTGCTAAGATCGTAAAATCATTCAATTTTTCATCACATAAGGTTGAGTAAGTTTTTATTCTTCTCAGTGCAGAAAAAGACCTTTCTGCTGAACAATTGGATGTTGGAGTTGATAAAAATATTCTTAAAATAATTTGTAAATTTGGATAGACAGCCTGCATATTTTTTTCTTTAATCAATGAATACAAAGCATTTATGTTCAAGTTATGCTCTTTTATAGTTTTTAAATATTCTATAAAATCGATACGAAAATTCACGGAACGAATTTTGCGCCCTTTTGAAATGTTGTGCCCGTGGCGGTTGCCCCATTTGCCCATTATGTAAATCCGGAACTGGGTACTATGAATAAAATCCTAAAAAAAAAATAAAAAAAAAAGGTTTCGATATTGTTATTTATTTTACAAGCCCATATGTGTCACTGGAAAACTGTTTTAGGTATTTTTATAAATTTCAACTATGTAAAAAAAAAAATACCTACATTTAAAAAAAAAATATTTTTATGTTAACGACCTAATTTTAAAAATATAAAGGTTAAAAAAAAAATAATTATATATGTATAGGGGTTTAAAGTAAATCTTTCAAAATATAAATCTTTTATAAGAAAATTATATAATATTAGTTATTTGTTATTTAAATATACTTAATAACATAACTGAAGTACAGTATTCAAAATTTGATTGTATGTAAACATTATATTTTTTTTTTTTAATTTTGAGAACTGTAAAAATATTTTCCTTTCTAAAAAAAATTATCTAGCTTCGATATTCTTTCAAATGCCGCATTAAACAACGGAAAATGTAGATTTTTGGGAAGTAATTTTTTTCTCAAACTTTAAAAAAAATAGTATCTTAAATCGTAGTAAAAAAATCATATCTAAATGAAAAAAATTTAAATTTTAATAAAAACTGTTATAGTAGATTACAATTCATGTTATGAAAATTTGTTATTAATTGCGAGTTGTGTATACACACAAACACATAGACACGAGTCATATTTATATTGACGAGTGTCTATGTGTTTGTGTGTATACTGTATAACAAATTTGATTAACATGTATTGTATACTGCTTTAATGTGCATTTGAGAGGGAGTTGCAAAGAGAGAATATAGAGCTAATTTTTAATAAAAAATAAAGATAAAAGAAAAAAAGGGAAATTTTCCACGTTAATTATACTTTAATTTCTCTTTCTTTTAGAGATAAAAGAAAAAAAGGGAAATTTTCCACGTTAATTATCCTTTAATTTCTCTTTCTTTTAGAGATAAAAGAAGAAAAGGGAAATTTTCCACGTTAATTATCCTTTAATTTCTTTTTCTTTTAGAGATAAAAGAAGAAAAGGGAAATTTTTCACGTTAATTATCCTTTAATTTCTCTTTCTTTAAGAGATAAAAGTAAAAGAGGGAAATATTGTGAGTGTGAGAGATATTATTTTTGTTTATAGTATTACGCAGTACAAAATGAAGTAAGTAAATACAATATAGGGAAATGTAAATACAATTTACATCACAGGGAAATGTAAATTGCATGTGTATTGATGCATGCAGTGGACCATTTACCGAGCTAAATTTGCGAATGTAAATACAACTTACCGAAGACATGCACATTAAAAACTTATATTTTAATTTAAAGTTTTGTTTTATTCAAGTTCAAAAAATATAGTAATAAAAATCGTGTTATTTTAATTCTCTTTATAACATGTTTTAGAATATCATCAAGTAAACTGTTAGGTACCGGATCTTATGATGATTTTTGTATTTCAGTTATCCATATAATAATTATGTATTTTAAATTCAATATCAGTTGTGATATCTAACAAAAATAAACATAAAATCTAAGAGAAATTTGGAGTACATATATATAATATGAACACATATTGATGCCTTCAATCGGACTTGACCGGTGTATTTTAAAATTATAATATTTTTTATTGTATAACTTTTTAAACTTTACAAAAAATATCTAAAAAATTTTACCCAAACAAAGTACAATATTATGTATTATATAATAAGACTGAAACTTTCATTAGAAAATTTCATTAGAAAAAATAGAAAATTGCTTTAACATATAATCTATATGATTTGAAGAAACCAAAACATGAACATTTGTTAAAAAAAAACATTTTTTATAAAATTATCTTTAATTTTATAAAATTATACCAAAGACAGGAAATTCAAATTAATTTTTAAATATATTTAAATAAAATAATACCTCAGAATAAATTTGATATTTAAGGTTCATTAATTAAACGAATGAATGGCTTGGCATTGAACTATTATTTTTTTCTTCGTCTTTTATTTAAAATATAACTTTCATAATAAAATTAAGTTAAGAAAACTAAAGAACGAAAAAAATAAAACTTTATTTGTGCAATTTATTTCAAGTTTTTTTTTTTTTAGATTTAATTCCTTGGAAAATTTTTTGCAGTGAGCTTAGGAAAAATTTCAAGGTTATCAAAAGAAAATATAACAGAAGAATTTTATGGACAATTAAATTTAAATAGAATAATATTATTATTAAAATAAAAATTAAATTTAAACGTATATAACTTTGAGTTGAATAAACAACTCTTAAATAAAATCAAAGGAACAGCAGCTGCATGTTTGAATAATAAATTCATAATTAATAGTTAAATTCAATTATTTTAAAATCAACAATTTTGCGATTTCAAGTTTTTTTTTTCAAGTTTTTCCTCACAGGAATTCTTTTTTTTTTTTATGTTTTTAAATCTAATTAATTATCGTGCAAAACTAAATCTGAATAACTTTTTCGTGCTAACTTGTAATAAAACAATTAAGGAAATCTAAAACAATATATATACTTATATATTTTTTTAACTTTTAAAGTATTTATTTCATATATACACCTATATATAATAAAATAACATAGTTGTAATAAAATTGAATAATAATGTTGAATTTTATGGTTTTTTTTTTTTTTGTTATTTTGCTTCGCCACAAATTTTTCACAACAAAGTTTATTGGTTTTCTTTTAGTTTAATTTTATGTTTTTTTTTTTTTTTTACTAAAAGTGGCTGTTTAAATATAATTAAATATCATGCAATCCTAATATTCGTTAAAAGGAATATTTAATTTTAAAAACAAACACCATGATTTTTTTAAGTATTCCCCATTATGTATTTTATTTTAAAATAATTATACATAATTTTTTTTATTTCAACATACATGGCATAACATTAATAAAATTAAAACAAATTAATAAACTTGCTGCGTGTTGTACAGGAAAAAATAAAATAAAAGAGAAAATTAATTGAGATAGTTAAAATTAATTAAAAATTGAAAAACTTTTATCGAATAATATATAAATTTTTGATAAAACAATAACATATAATTTAAAACTGGCGGGAATAATGTTATAAAAACTATTTCATAAAAGTTTATAATATATAAAAAAGTTTTATCCTCTATTTAAAAAAAAATAAGTCTGGCAGCTCAATTTAAGTTGGAATATATCCCCAAGACAAAATTTTTAAAATGCTTAAGAAAGAATTGCCAAAAAAAAAACCGTATAAATGTTTTGTGATCAAAAATCTTATGTAAGCATAATTAATTCTATTCGGACTTAATGAACTTATTATTTTTGAAACTAAAACTTTGACCCGATCTGCGAAAAAATGTAAAATATATACCTATGTATATAAATTTCATATATGGTGTTACAAATATTAAATATCATACTAAAAGTTAAATTTATGACCAAAGTGTATTATTTACCGATTTAAATTATTCTCACATAAAATTTTTGATTATAAAACATTTACGGATTTTTTTTTTTACTTCTTCCTTAGTTAAATAATTATCATTTTTTGTCTGGGGAAAATATTCCACCTTCTTTTTTTCCAAATCGAGAAAAAATCTTTCAGCTAGCTTCGTTACGGTTTTTTTGATAAAAAATATTTTAATTGGATTCACAATTTTTATTTTAATAAATTATAACTTTAAATTCCCATTAGAATAAAATAAAGCTTAGCAAAGCATAATTTATATTTTTATTTTATTTTATTCCCCTTTTTAATATAAACTCTTTGAAAATAAGGACTTTAATTTTCGTTTTTGTAGAAATTCCGCTATAATCAAATTATTATTGTAATGTAAAGGATTAAAAACAAGAGCTCATTCTATTTTAGATTTATAAACATTAAAGAATTTATTTATTTTTTTTCACAATTTATATTTAGATTGTTACTAGCTGTACCCGAACATACGTTGTTGTGGAACACACGTTTTAAGTGAAATTTTTGTTGTCATATTGATGAACAATTATAAGAGCTAGTTATTTTATAAATTTGGAAAAATATCTAAGAATTAATATTTATCATTTCTACTTATTCAACACTTAAATTGTATGAAATCGAAAGATATCCTTCCCTTAAACAGGTTTCCAAACCAAACCAAATTTGTGTTTTTATCCATTTCCTCTTTTTATGAATCAAATTTGAACGAAATCGGAAGAACATTTGCAGAGGGATTTCTGGGTAGGGTGCCATTCAAATTTAAAATAGCCTATAACAATCCCGAGACAAAGAGACGGTGTAAATTTCGAAACGATCGGTGGAGTGGTTTAGTTTTTAATATTTTGTAGTTATTAGTAATAAAGAAATTGATTTCTATATATTCGAAGAGGGGCCCAATTTTTTTGTTACGAAATTCGTGTGTTTAATCATTTTTATGTACCAAATTTAAATGAAATCGGACAAACTTTTGAAATCCTCTCCTAGGGTAGGAGGTCAATAAATTTTTTGTTGCGAAATTTGTGTGTAATTATTTCCTCTTTTTACATGCCAAATTTGAATGAAATCGGACGAACTTTTAAAGTCCGCCCCCAGGTGAGGGCCCTGGGTAGAAGGTCAACAAATTTTTTGTTACGAAATTGTGTGTAATCAGTTCTTCTTTTTACATACCAAATTTGAATGAAATCGGACGAAATTTTGAGATCCGCCCCCCGGGGAAGTCTCTGGGTAGGAGGTCAACAAATTTTTTGTTACTAAATTTGTGTGTAATCAGTTCCTCTTCTTACGTACCAAATTTGAATCAAATCGGACGAACTTTTGAAGTCCGCCCCGAGGGGAGGTCCCTATGGTAGGAGGTCAACAAATTTTTTGTTACGAAATTTGTGTGTAATCAGCTCCTCTTTTTAAATACCAAATTTGAATAGAATCGGACGAACTTTTGAAGTCCGCCACCAGGGGCGGTCTTTGGGTAGGAGGTCCCTGGGGTCAACAAATTTTTTGTTACGAAATTTGTGTGTAATCAGCTCCTCTTTTTAAATACCAAATTTGAATGAAATCGGACGAACTTTTGAAGTCCGCCCCCATGGGAGATCTCTGTGTAGGAGGTCAACCAATTTTTTGTTACGAAATTTGTGTGTTATCAGTGCTCTTTTTACATACCAAATTTGAATGAAATCGGACGAACTTTTAAAATCCGCCCTAATGGGAAGTCCCTCGGTAGGAGGTTCCTGGGTAGGAGGTCAACAAATTTTTTGTTACGGAATTTCTGTGTAATCACTTCCTCTTTTTACGTAAAAAATTTGAATGAAATCGGACGAACTTTTGAAGTCCGCCCCCGGGGGAGGTCCCTGGGGTATGGAAAATAGATAGTAGCCGATTCTCAGACCTACTGAATACGCATATAAAATTTGGTAAAAATCGGTAAAGCCGTTTCGGAGGAGTACGGTAACTAACATTGTGACATGGAAATTTTATATATTAGAAGAAGATGACAGAAATAAAATTTTCCTTTTTTTTCATCATAATTTTAAATTATTTATTATTGCTGCTATTAACAAGAAAGAAAAAAAAAAGGTCTTCCCGCAACCGCTTACAAATATAAAGTTTGATAATCCAATGTTATTAACTTTTTTCATATGGAATAAAGCCAAATTATCTAATTTTTTTATTTTTTTTTTTGTTAATAATAATGTTTTATAACCCTAGAAAACAAAAATTAACAAAAAATTTTTCTAAAATTGTTAACCTTACAGTCGTAAAAATTACACATTTGAGTGTAATAAAGCTGAATTTTTTTAATATAAAGTTTTAATTGGAATTATAACTGCATTTTAAAAGCTATCTCTGAGGCAAGATTCGCAAAAGAAAATAATTAAAAAAAAAAGATAATTTATTAGGTTTTTTTTTTTTAGTTTTCTGCAAATGTAGTTAATTTTTTTTATTTCTATTCATAAACTTGAAATAAAAAAAAAAGTTTTTTTTTTCACTTTTTTAGTCAAAAGAATCTATGTTTAGAACATATTTGTTCATAAATTTTATTTTCGTGTAAAAGCAGTAAATTATGAGTTTAAAATGAAAAGACAAAGTAAAATAAACATTCACATCAGAATTTGAAATAAAGAATTAAAAAAATGAAACTAAAACACACGACACAGCTGTACGGTTACAACGAGGAGTGTTCTTTAATTAAAGGAAATATTATTGATTTGTCAGAATATTTTAATGACAAATAAAATTTTGTTTTTTTTATAGGATTGTAGTACGAGTTAGCCACCCAACCCGGCTGAAGCCGGAAGCAATTTGTACCATCACTAACAAGTATACAATCAATCGATATTTTAAATATCTTTTCGAAATTCAATACACAGAACACAATTCATATTTTCTCAAGTATAAAAAAATTTTTAAGTTCAACTTTTGATTAAAAAAAATTATGTGTGAAGATAAGTTTAATGAAAAATAACTACATGATAATTTGTTCAACAAGTATTCTAACTAACAAACTCAATTCAGAGTTCGCCTCAGACAATATATAGCAGTGGTCGCAATTACGTGGCACGCTTCGAAGTTTTGCTGGCATGCGTCGATTTGAGAATAATGGTAGAAAATCAATTAAGAGAAAATGATATAACATTTAACATTGACGATGAAGTTCTAAAGTTGTGCAAAGTCTTCCAAATCAGTTTTCATCATTAAAAAAGCTAGCAATAGCTGTATTAACAGTATTTCCTTCAACTTACTTTTGCGAATTCTTATTTTCTCAAAATGCATGTAATTTTAACCAAAACCAGAAACACAACATTTCCAGGCTTTTGTTGCTTTAAAAGTAACCAATTACATAACAAATATCGCAATTTAAACAAAACAAATCTCATACTGGACAACAGTAGAAAAAATATGGTGTTCCTTACTAATTTAAGTAAACTTTTATTTATTGTTTAGTTTTTGATATTTTTTATTTTTCGTTGTTCAATTCTTATTATGTTTTGTTTAATTTAATTTCTGATATTGAAGAATATATCTGACATTTTTGTTTTCTTTTGATTAAATATATTTAGGTTTTTTTTTTATAAATTTAAATAAAAACAATGTATAAATGAAATAAATAAAAATTAATATATAAAAACGAATAAGTACATACCTATTAGTTTCTTACATCTCAATACCACTTTATTTTATGGAATAGATTCGGCACGCCGAAATATTAGTTTGAAAAAAAAACATCTTTTTGGCACGATACCTAAAATCTAATTGCGACCACCGATATATAGTATTTGTCAAACAAAACCAAAAAAAAACACTTCTTTTCCGATTTTAAGGGTAGAGAAACAAAAAACCGTACATAGTAAAAATCTTAAATAAATAAAGAAAATTTAACATTTCATGCCAATTAAATTGAAATCACAATATTGACATATCTAAATTGAAAGGCAATATAATCCTGGTTTTAAATGATAACAAGAGCTATCAATATTGATATAAGAAGAATTTTCAAATCCTCAATGGGGACAATCTATACACTTTCTTTTTTTTTTTAATTTCACTTTTCAGGTTTTTAAGTACGGTTAACAAATAAACAATATAGGTATTAGCATTAAATTGAACAAAAAAAAAAATTAAAAAGAAAAAATAAGTAATAATAAAAGTTTTTTTTATTTCTTTCTGTTTTCTTCCTTTATCCTTTATTTCCTCATTTTTAATATGCGTATCCTTAATTTCCATTTAGGGTAATTTAACTTTTTCAGTTAGTTAGAAAGAAATTGCATAGAAAAATAGAAAAAAACTGTATTTAATATAGTTATGCGTGCGGAAAAATTAAAACAAATGAAATAAAAATTTTTAGATATTTTTTCTGTATTTTTATTTTTTCCTTTTTATTATCTAGTTATTTTTGTAGTAGTTTTTTGTTAACATTAAAAGTGAAAATGATAATAATTTGTTATCAGTTACGTGCTATTTTGAAAAAGTTTTTTTTTTACACCTGATGATGATGATGAAAACCAGGATAAGGATAATAATACAAGTTTTTTTTTTTTTCTTCATTTTGTTTTGTTTTTTCAAAATTAAAAACTTTTTCATTAAATTTAATGTTTCTATCTTGATAATGAAACACATAAATTTTTTAAAGAGAATAATAAAATCCAATGACAATGACAAGATGTTAAGAAAAAAAAAAAAAAAAAACTTTTTATTTTTATTATTATATAGTTTTGTGTTTGAAAATATTATTTCTGGTTATGGGTATGCGAATATACATACATTTTATTTTATATATAAGTTGTCATAACAAGCATATAAAACAGCATTGATTAAATAAAAAAAATAAAAAAAAATAAAAATATTAGTAACTTTAGCTTGTTTAAATATAAAATACATAAATGTAGATAAACAATTGTAGACATATACTTATAATTACGGCCGTCATGGAGTAGTGGTATTGCTATTATCCTACGGCGTGTTCGGTTGTGGGTTCGATTCCCACCTCGGACTGGAATTTGTGTCAATTTTTTTTTAATTTGTTTCACTTGAATTAAGTGTTTGTGTTGTTTTTAAAAAAAAAAAAGAATAGCTTCAACAGCTATAATATCTTGTAATTTAATTGCTTGCTATGAGTATAGGTAAAATCGAACTATAGTATACTTAATATCTCTGTGCATTATGATTATACGGTAACATTCAATGCACTATAGTTGCAAAAAACAATTTAAAAGTATTAATTGTGAAGTAGCTACTTTTGCTACAACAATTGGCATTTTTGGGATAGAAGTTATTATATAAATTTATTAATAACTTTAACGATTTGAGCACAGGAATTAACGAGTTTTTGTCCATACATAAAAGAAGAGACTAGAACGTTTTAAGACCTTCACTACTCTAGGCAACAAAATAAAACTATTGACGATTAGCTGCTGTTAATGTGAATTATTGGGATAGTTTCTATTGTATTGTTAAATGTCTTTAAAAAATCTATCTTCAAATATGAGAATGTCACAAAAACTAGTGGTTTCTCACAAATTCAATTTTTAATAAGCTGTAACTGTTGACACAAATAATAAATTCAATAAAAAAAAATTAATATATAAGTTCTTTCACTAATGAAAATATTCGAAAGAAATATATTTAGGAAATAAATTAGGAAAATTTTTCTAATATGTAGAGAAAATAAGCGATATAACTTATAGCAAACTTTTTCAATTCAAATCATTGTAGTTTGTTTTTAATTAAAAAAAATTCAATTTCATTTCAAAAAAAGTGCATTATTGGTTTACGTGATATGGTTGTTGTGTGGTATCCTTTCTTTAATATATATGTTCGACTTTCAGTTACATACTTACAAATTTTAATATGTTCATATTTTATGACGTTAATATTAAAAAAAAAAATCCCTACAACTGAAAAGCAATTTGGCGTTCAGCCAATTACATGAAATAAAAATTATTAACAACTGCATATTTTAGCGATGCTGCAACTGCATAATATACTATACATTATTACACATGTCTATGTAGTTATAATGCGGTTAAAATTTGTTAAAATTTCTGAATAAAATTATTATAAATTTATTTTGATACATATTTTAATATTTATACATATTTATACATATTTTTAAAAATTATTGATGACAGCAATTAATGCAGAAATGAAATTAATTTCCTGACCGGAATTCTGATATATTTTAAAAATACACGTCAAAAACTATATGTATATAAATCTTTTCTTTTGTTTTCTTATGTAGAAATTTCGTTGTTTTAAATTTGAATTTTCTTGTAGATGACATAGTTCATTAAAATTGTAATTAAAATTAATATTTCCTACATTAAAAATTCAATTCCTAGGTCGTTAATTCTAGATCGTTTAATAATAAAACTTTTGTAAAACTTGGAAAATTTAATTTTTTGTATCGTACAAGTAAAATATTTTGAAATTAAAAACAATATTATTGAAATGGAAATTTATTCAATTGTTCCTAAAAAATTATAATTTTAAAACAAAATTCTTCTATAATTCCAGAACTTGAAACTTTTAATGAGTTAAAGTTTCATAATAAATAAAGTTGAATTATTATAATTTTTTCATTTCTTTAATATTTTTTGACCAATATTAGTTTTGTGTTGTAAATTTCAATTTTCCTCTTGAAAAATTGTTAAGGTAGAGAGCAGCAGCATGATATTATTAAAAATTGATTAAAATTATACAAAAACAAAAATATATATATTTTTGTCACCATGAAACATTATTACTTTCGCACTTATATTTTGTGTGAAGAAAAGACAACCCATAGCTTTTATTATTTTCAATTATTCACAAAATTATTAAAACAGCACCAATTGTGCTTTTTATTTTGTACATCATATTTTTAATGAGAAAAGTTGTAATTTTTTTATGGACCGTTTTTTCTTTTCGTTTTTTATTTTCATTTATTTTTTATTTTTTTGAATCACTCAGGTGAGAATTTTCCCAATCCTTTCGGTATGACCTTGTATTTTTGTTCTGACCTTCGTTTTTATTATTATTATTTTTTTAAAAGCAAATTTGTGTACAATTTTTAACATAAAAAAAAAAAGAAGAATCTTCAATATTCATTTAAAAAGTAATAAACAATATATACATGCATACATACTATTTATAAAAGAATATTTAATTCCATTTTATATAATTTATTATTTTGATTTAAAAAAAAAAAAAAAAAAACAAAAAGAAAGTTATACACAATAATAATATTCAATTCAGGAAAAATGAAAAACCTTTCAGTTAAGTGTCATTCATAAATTAAATATCAAAATTCTGATTAATATTTCAGATTTGTGGTGCTTATTTTTTTATTATTTTATATCAAAGTGTCAAAAGAAGTAAATATTTGTAAAAGAAAAAAATAATAGCATAAACATAATAATAAATAAATAAATATGTAAAGTTATCTATATTATATTAATGTTATTTATAAGTTAATTCTGATAATATTATACATTTACACATTTTACTAAACAAGTAAAATATTTTTGCAGAATAAAATCTATCCCATCAATCAGTATAGTTGTTTCAAAATAGTGTCAAAATCAAATTTCCTGATATTGACATAACGACATAACAGTGTACAATATTGTACTACAGTATAAGATAGAGAGTATTCACTTGTATTTCTATAATATTAAAAATGGTTTCATTTTAAATAGGTATTAGAGAAAAATAATATAAATGAAATTTATTTAAAAAAATTAAAAACGTATTAGAATATTTAATATTTTTTAAGATTTCATAAATATTACTACTTCATAGATAAAAATTTTATATTATACTTATTTGACTGAAAACGAATTGTTTGTACTAAAAATGTTATTTTAAAAAAAAAGTATTTAAAAAATTTGAATAAAATTATTTCAAATATTTAAATATTTTCACGTTTGGAAAACGAAATTATATTATTCATTTTAAACCTTAAAACCTATTATAGTTATGGGAATGCATTAGCATCAATTGAGCTGTCAAAAAAATTCAGAATGGAATGAAATTTATAATTTGAAACTTTATAATTTGAAGGCAGTTCAACACTATTGAATCTAATACGTTACTCATATAAATGTATCATAAAATACTGTATGTAAATATTAATTTTGATTAAAAAAAACAAAATCTTATTAGTTCAATCAAAAATGAAACCTCTTTATCTTATACTGCCTCATATTGACAATGTACCAATAATTTGCATTTCTACTTCAACAAGCCTCATATTTATAAAAACGTATTTTTATGTATCCTGTACAAAATCAGGAATTGTAAAATTCTTATCATGTTTTTCTACCTTCTTATTAAAATTATTTTATGTTTATTTGAATTCAAATGCGGCAGCACGTTTCAATGTAAAAGAGTTTTGATTTGATTAAAATTTTCTTACGATATTTACACGCTATCATTATCCAAGTTACTATTATAATAATAATTTTTTTTTGTAGTAAATATTTCGCAGGTATAATCATCAATAAGTTAAATGAGGATAAAAAATATTATGTAAGCTTGTGCACAGAATGATAATAATAACATATTTAGAAATACATATTTGTATTTATTTAGATTTATAAATGTTCAAAACATAGGTATTTCACAAAAGAAAAAAGTATTTAAATTGTGCCCAGCTGATACTTAAAGTGTCAAGAATGTAGACTATAAGTGAAATTAAAGAGTTCAGAAAGTTAACTATCAATACGACCAAATTTCATATTATCGTTACTGTCATGAAATATACTAAGTCCGTAGTTAAACATCTAATTTATTTTTCCTAATTGGCTAGTAATATAAAAGTTGACATTATTGACACATCTATACATAGGTTCGTAAATATGTATTAAATATTTGAATTATAGATATTTAAGAAAAATAATACTAAAGACTTTGTTGTTTGAAATAACAATCTTGAATAATTATAAATAATTATTATTCACAGACTAAAAATTAATTAATAGCTACTGGCATAATCTTATATATTTTTTTAAATATTAAATTATACGTTATTTGTCTATTGAAATTTTAATTAATACTCTTTTAATAATATAATAACATAGTCAGTGACTTTATGATAGTATCATATATTTGTATGTTTTGATTAATCGATTTTATTTTTGATCATAATGTTTTTAAATTTTTACTTTTTTTTTCAACATTTTTTTTTGCTTGTTAAGCCCATTAAATCCATATCTTAATCTTAATGTGTATAAATGAACAAGTATGTACAAATATTTTCAATCGAAATGTTTTTTAAACTCGTTACAAATGTTGATGAACAATAAATTTTCATCACATTTTTCAACTTTCCAATTAACAAGGTAAACGAATTAAAATTTCAAGAGTCGAATTACATCTGTCGGGAACAAAAAGCTGTGTAGTATTCCATTTAGTTTAAAAATTCTTTCGCACTGGTTTTGATTTTATAATCGCAGAAAAAAAACTTATTTTACAATTCTTTTGACTGTTTAGATGTGATTTGAAACGCATTGAAACGTGTAAAGTTCAGAAATTGAACTTTTATTAATACAAAAAGATTTATTTAGAAAATGTGTATATAATTACACTTTAAAATTCAAATAATATTAGAATCATATTCACAAAGCAAAAATTTAATATGTCCATGTACTCAAGTAAAAAAAAACAATAATCTCTCTGTTGCATACTTTATTACTAACTTAATATTAAAACTTATTTATTGAGTTTTTATATATTACTGTCCAAACAAAAAAAGGTTTAATATAAACATAATCTCAGATACAAACATATCTCAGTACAACTGAAAATATACTTTTAGTATAATAATTCAAAAATATAAATTTATTATAGAATATTTTAAGAGTTAGAAAAAAAAATATATTGATGAGCTTATTTTTTTTTAATAATGCTTTCAGATTCAGATTTCTTTTTGAAATAAATTAATGTCTTCCTAAAACATAATTTTAATATTTAGTATGTTTTCTATTTAACTTAATTAAATTACAAGATTTACATTTTTGTGCTGATTTTTATATGTGCATTTTTAACTTTCTTTTAACTAAAAAATGTGCAGAATAAATCTACTAAAATCTGACTGGCTGGATGTAAAATATATAATTAGCATTCACTATGAATATTTAATTCTGATAAGAAAAATTCATCGTGTGAACAGAAATTTCCAGTTGAGGTATAACCTGATTTAATTTATGAATAATTTTTCTAGCTTATAAAACATATTAGGTGCGTATCGTATAAACCTAATTTAATTTAGTATTGTTATTGAAATACCTAACCTTAAATAATAATACAATATGTATGCTTACAGTTTAAATACCATAAATTAATTCTATATTAAATAATATACATTATGTAATGTAAAATTAAATAAATAGTAATTAAAAAAATATATGAGGATGTACATATTTTCTACATATAAACAATAATATTGCAATGATATTTTTTTTGATATGAGAAAAATTAGTTACAAACAATTAAATAAATGAAATATGTATAGAAAATAAAATGCAAACGCGTGGGTATATTGTTTTGGAATCTGTATTTTAACCCACAATTTTACAAAACTATAGAAATAATTTTCTTTTGTTTTCACTAGAATTTCTATCATTATTTTTCTATAATAGGAAAAAGAATTTTATATATTCAAAAGCTTCAAAACTAAGTTTATTACCAACACAAACAATATACAATTGCAGATACATTTAACATCTAAACTTATATTTTTATCTTATATATTTTTACTTTAGTTTTAAAATGTAGGAAACTTGAAATTAAATCATTTCTTAGTACATTCCTATTCCTAGTAAACTAGTAAGTAAAATATTATAAGAAATTTGTTGTAAAGCGTAATAAATTAAGTATATGTATTTAAGTTTTGCAGAATGTACGTACTTTCATGCCTTGAGCACAGCTAATACCGCAAAGCAATTTTGAGCTACCGTAAAAACCGATTTTCTACGTTATTTCTTATTTATTTTAAATAAAAATTATGAAAAATGAAAGATATTAATTTTATTGATTTTTTGTAAAAAGAATTTCTTAAAATTATTTCATAATTAATTAAAAAACTGAATTTATTTTTTTTTGCTCCAGAAAGAATTGACTACGTCACAAAATAATTTTTTGTTTTTTTTTCACAGTGTTTCTTTAGCATCGAAATTTGGTTTTGCTGCATTTTTCTGTCACAATCATATTATAAAAAAAACCAAAGGCAGTTGTTTGCAGTTGATTTTTTTGCTTTCAGGTGAAATTAGCTGTGAACAGGTTTCCGGAACATTCCTTCAAAAATTGCTTTGCGACATTAGCTGTGCTCAAAGCATTAACATTTTAGGTTAAAGCTATACTATATACATTCTTAATCAAAAATCATAAATTTTAATATCGTTTGAATGATTTTCTTTCCTTAAAATTCAATCATTAAAAAAATTTATCACAAGACAACAAAATTCATTTGAGTTATGCATAATGTAACCTTAGAAGTTTTTTTTTCAAGATTTCCTTGAAAATAGATTGAAATACATTTTATAAAATAATAACTTTTATCAATCCTTTTTATATTACAAAAATTGTATTTAATCAAATGGAAAATAATATATTCTTTGCATAAAATATCATAATGTACATATTACGTATCCTATACTTTTATTATGTACATAAATATCAAATATCATAAGATATAAGTACATAACACATTCATAGATAAATAAAATGATTTTGCATTATGATTCGATTCTCTAACAAAAAACTTAATACTTTAACAAATCAACTGTTTAGTTTGATTGAAAACCCTGCTTTTTTTTTAATTTTTAAATAAAAACAAAATTCTCAATTAAACAACATCATATATCTAAGTTTTAATTGATTTTTAAAATTTGAATGAAACTCTATAACGAAAAATATATGACTTAAATAAATTTAAAATATGTCACTTTTATTATGACTGATTTTGTGAATAATAAAATGATGTCAAAAACACTATATTTTTAGTTACAAAATAAAATTTAAGTTCTCTTAATTTAATTTAAGATTCATTTCATAACAATAATGCGAATAAAAAATAATGGTCTCTGGTGTCTTATATTTTTTAAAGTGCATAAACTTTATTCAAATAATTTCAAGCAAGGCTGAAAATATTTAAAAATCAAAACGAAAGCATTTTTGAACGAAATAAAAAAAGGTTTATTCCATAAATAAAAAATTTGTCTGAATCCTAAGATCTGGCTTATTCCATCATATATATTTATTATCGACTGTAATATTTAGCCAATTTTGTTATTAAAATCAAAATTTTAACAAAAAAAGAAATAAAAATATTAAATAAATTGGGTAACCGAAAAATTTCTTCGATAACCTACTTACAACCTTACAACGTAATTTTCTTGAACACTTTCATAAATATCTGTGGACTAACAGTGATTACAAATTTCAATATTTTGTAGAACAAGAAATCTTACATGTAATTTCAACTATTTTCACCACATAACATTTGTAGTGGATTTTTAAATAAAAATATTTTATTCTAATTTTTTTATAAATTATTATTAAAATAAATGTCACAATTATTTAAATTAAAATAGATTTTATTTGTCCATTTAATTCATTTGGGATAAAGTTTATGTTTTTTTTTTTTTTTTGGAGAACATGAAATAAAATTTATATAAAATCTCACAGCCAACAAAAACATAATTATCAACAACTATTATACATAATGCATAATTACTTTTTTTGTATCTATAAATTTATCTATGTATTTAAATTGTACGACAACATAAGATAGTTTTTTTTTGTTTGCTTTTCCCAAATTAACAAAGACAACGCTAACTATCTTGGGATATTTTTTTTACAACAATTTACCAGCTTTACTTAAATTTATAACGATATTCTAATTAGTGTTATCGTCTGTATTGCATTTTATTTGGGTTTTTTTCTTATACATATATATAAAACACGAAACGTGTCCTTGTTAAAATAAATGATAATTTTTTTTTGAATCAATTTTTTTTTTTTGTGTCAAACTAAAAACCAAAAATCCTACATTTTAAATGATTGCTTTTTTTTTTTTGGATTTCTTTTCCATTTTTATGGTAAATCAATAAAATGAATTTCATTCGTACTGACTAAAATTGGAATTGAATGATATTTTTATATGTAAATTTTTTTTCTATGTTCTTTTTATTTATTTTATTTTTTATTTTTTTTCCTATTAAAAAATTCTTTTTTATTCTGCTCTAAACGTATTCACCTCCAACAGAAAAAGGACGTCTTTCTGAATTTAAATAAAAACATATATGTTGAGTTTTTTTGAAGGACTAAAATCACTTTTAATGTGAGTAATGAGAAGGATTATTCTAATTTTTTTTTTTTGGAACAAATATGAAATATGCCGATAAGCGAAACAAAAATCATACTTATTTTTTTATACCACTTGGCTATTTGGCTTATAATCTGTAGGATTTTGTCATACGAGCTTCGGAGCTCCATAGAATTTTTATAACGATACTGAATCAATCCTTTCTTTTTGATAAATACTTATTTTGTATATCAACAAACCAAATATTTATTAACAAAATAAAAATTCCGACAATTTCATAAAATTAATTTAAACTTCTGAGTTGAATTCAACCCATATTTATCTTTCTCTTTAATCAAAAAAAAAACACTGTTTTCATTAATTTTGGGTAAAACCACATATAAAAACTATTTATAATTTATATATGTATACTAAAATACACTTGTTTCTGGTAAAGTTGTTACGTTTTTAGTTAAAAAATAAAAAAAAATATAAAAACAAATTCTCAATGCCACATTTAATTTACTCAAAAAATTCAAATGAAATATAAATAAAATAATCTTTTCGAATGCATTTTTAAGCAATTTTTCATGTCAACTAAGTATAAATAATATTTTCAAAACCATATAATGATTAATGTGAACTGAAACCATATTTCAGTTTGCTGGAAAGATAAAAAATTAAACTTATATAGTTTATATATATTATTATATAGTTTCTTATATTTCATAAATTTAAGGATAAACTTATTGCTAATTTGTGAAAATTTCAAATTGAATATAAACTATAAATTTTTTAATTAAAAAAATTTTTTTTTTCTTTTTCATGAGATAAGAGAAAAAAGACAATAATTAATTATATTGATTAATATATATATGAAAGAATAACTTATTTAGTCAAATTTCCAGAAAACATTAATTTCGGTACACTGTAAACTTAAATAAATATCTTTACCTCAATTCTGACAAATTAATTAATTTTGTGTAAATAAGATTTTCCTACAAAAAGCATTAAGTTCTTATATATAGAAAATAACAACAACTACTGTTTTTATAAATTTTAATGTCAAAAATTTGTTTAAAAACAATTTTATAAGTTTATTTACATTCATAACCAAATTCAAATTGAAATATAATCAAATTATCGTTTGTCTTAAAAAATCTCTGAGTAGCACTAAAATCATTGATTTTGATTACAAAATAGTCTGAGAATGTTCAAGAGTTCTTCAAAAATTCAAAACAATTTTCAAAAATATTTTTCAAGTATACTGAAGGTAATAAAGCAATAGCCTTTATTGATTCATTCATTCCAAAAGTTTCTCATAATATTATTTTTGTTTGTTCTTAATTCTATATAAAAAAAAAAAATTTATTTTGTTAGAAATACTTATGACATCAGCACTTCTAGCGCATTTTTGATTTGTCAAACATAAAAAAAAATTTTTTTTTTTTTTTTTGTTTTCAGAAATTCTTAATTTACTGCAGACTAATATTTTTAATAAATAAATCTTTTTATGTATATTCATAATTGAAGGTCAATTTATGATTGAAGATATGGGCAAAAAAAATTTTAATACCATAGCAGATTCAAAAGAAAAATCATCTAATTTTAAAAAATAATAAAAGTCTGCATTTTATTTTATTTTTTTTATTGAAATCGGTATTGGCAATGAAATACTTAATTTATGTATACAAAATCAAAAGAACTTATAGAATTTTACTTAAGGCAAGGGTATATTATGTTATAGTGAAAGAATATGGAAATTTTTAAAATTATAGCAATGACAACTCTTTTATTTTGAAAATTTTTCTTTATCCAATTTAAATTTGTTTCAAACAAGAATTGCTGTTTAAATAATCCTAAAATTTGTAGTTCGTTAGTCTATGGTTATTTTTTGTAATTATTTTTTATTAAGACATTCTGGTATATCCTTATACCACTGATTTTTTTAATTCAGTTGCCGAATTAAAAGAAATTAGCCATTGGTATTGGCAAGTAAAAGCACCTATTAAGTTAGTAAGTAGCAAATTTATCTACATTTATAATATATTATAATACATACCTACAAACTGATATTAAATGAAACTGAAACTTTTTGATTGGCTTCGATAATTTTCACAAATCATTTATTTTAAAAATAAAAAATTCACAATGTTGAATAGCAAAATTTTATTCAAATAACATTAAAAACGATATTTTACAGGTTAAGTAGACATGACATTTTGTGTAAATCACAATAATAATAAATAGCACATCCTAGAAATGTTTCCTTTTTTATAATGTTTTTTTTTTTTAAGTGAATAAAGGTCAAGTTACATATCATATACACATACTGTTGTTTTGAGAATAAAAAAAATGTTAAGTACTATCTATGTTTTATCATTGAAAACAATTTATATAATATAAAAATTTCTGTTTATGCATGTAGAAGTAGATAGGTACATTGTACATCATATTATAAATAATATATGCATTAAACTCAAATAAGATTTTAAATGCCATTGTCATTGTAGATTGTATAATAATTTTGATATTTTTGTTGGACATTAGTTAAAGCTCTATCTTTTATACTAATTATTTCTTAATTACTAAATATGTATATACAAATTTTAAATGTACACAAATTTTATATGTATCTGAAAATAACCCTCTACAATATTATATTAATGTAATAAATTACAAAGCTATAGATACACCAATATTACACCACCGCTAGATGCACCACTACCACACACCACTGGCTGCTTCTTGAAATTTATGATCTTAAACATCTTATAATATTTTATAAGGCATACTTTTTCAAGTATCTTGCCAGTATATTTAATTTTAATTTTATTTTGTTCACTTTTTTAAGACTCTTATTGTGTCTAGAGAAAAAAATTAAAAAAAAAAAATATCAAACACAATATTTATGAAAATGAAGTATTAAAATATTTTATGATAATAAAAAAAAAAATGTAAAGATCTGTAAGAAATAATATTGGAAAATAAATAAGAAAAGTTTAAAAAAAAAAAAAAAATTATAAACCTTTTTGAACGATTTCCATAATTCAAAATATACCTATATAATATACCTACACATGTTAACAAACTTTAGTCCTTTCATTTTAATAATATTTTCTTTCTGTGAAGTTTTCTTTTGCACGTGTGTCATTTTAAATACATTCTAAATGAAAAAAAAATTAAAAGAAATGTTTATGTTTAAAAAAAAAACAACATAAATATCTACATAAGAAAACTTTACTAAGCTTTTGAATTCGATTAAAATTTATATTGTCAAATAAATGGGTTTTTCTAATTTATTTGATAAAAACATATATTTCCAAATAAGTGTTTGGACTAGGTTATTAGGTAAGACGTATAACGAAAAAAAAAAAACATCAAAAACTTAAATTAAAAACATGTTTAAGTTTTTTTCTTTGTAATTTATCAACAGTACCACGCATTAGAAAAGACATAGTGGATCAAGGAATTTCAACAACATATTATTAATAGAATATATGTTAAATAACAAATTTCTTAGACAGAGCATTAAACCGACGACGAAAATGATAAATTATAGTGAAATATTTTTTATTTTTTATTTTATTTATTTTTTTTTTTTAAATAATGTAACTCAGAGTAATTGCATATTATTTAAACTTTTTAACTTTATTTTCTTTGAAAAATAATAATGTTAATACCAAATTTTTTGAATTCTTTATTTATATATGTATTTACATTAAATATTAAACATTAAACAAAAGAAGTAAATTTTTGTTTTTCAGTCCTTAAGGCATAAAATAACATAAAATACTTTTATTTTTAAAAGAACAAAAAAAAAATCTTGAACTTACTTTGGAAACTTTTAAAATATTTACTATGTGAACTTTCAGACGGTTTGTATGAACTTGGCATCTGATTTTAAAATAAAAAAGCAATGTTTATCAAATTTTGGTGTCTCAAATTTACATGCTTTATTTTAACCTTATTAAGTTTAACACAATATATAAAATTATTTCGTACTTAACTTTTTTTTAACGTTATACTATGCAATCGACGATAGTTTATAAATTATATCAAGTTTTATCCAAGTCTATCTAAGTTTGAGCTTAATCGGTGATTATATAAAGATTTTTTAAGGTTCCTAAAATCATTAAGAACTTATGTATGATCATAGAATCTCAATCATTATATGATTTGAAAACTTCGATAAATTCGCTCTGACAGACTATTCAATATTCAAAGGAAATTATTGCAAGAGTAACCAACCAGTAATAGAAAATAGTGTAATTTTAACTAAGGAAATTTTCCGAAATTTAATGGTAAAATTTTTATTATAAAATCAAGCCTGAAAAATAAAATCTTGAAAAATAATATATGTACTTTAATTTGGTACAAGAATAAGAACAAAAGAATTTATTTATGCATTTTTCATAAAATCTTAAAAAATAAATTCCAGTTTTTCATTATATACCATATAATACATACTATGCAGCCAATATCTCTATAATTTGTATAAATCTGGAATTTAAAAAAAATATATATATATATATATAATATGTATATAGTTTTGTTTTCATGTTTTTCTTTTTGTATTGTGTTATATTTTCTGCAATTTTTCACTAAAAAAAAAAAAAAAATACCACTTAGGCATAAGATTTATTGTGAGTATTTTTTGTAAAAGATTATTTAAAGAATAATTTTTCTCTTCAAAATCTTTGTTAGAAAGAAAAAAGTTTTTAAATTCATATACTGAAAATAGAAATATCATACTGAACTCATTTCGCTAAATTTTTTATATATTTTATATAAAAATGGATTGACATAACGATTACAGAATCATTTAACTATAATTTTGAAATACGCACATTTTAATAATTATATAGAGCAGCGTTTCTCAACCTTAGGGTCGCGACCCGAATTTGGGTCGCGAAAGATTTTCAATGGGTCGTTTTAATGGAAAAATTCTAATACAAATGCTACATATATTTTTTCAAAAATAATAAAATATTTTGATTACGTAAGAAGAATTAACCTATACCTTATTTTTCAAAAGATTGCTGTTTTAACATTGATAATTGAGTAAATCCTTTGAGCCAGACCTAATAAATTATCAAATAATTGTCAACAACAAATAAGCCATTAAAATAAAAATAAATAAAACATTTTAAAGTTGTCTTTCATTTCTTCTACTTGTCAATGCATACCATTTTCATATTGAGGGTCGCGTTATTTTGTACTCATATTTTATAGGTCGCTATAGCAAAAAGGTTGAGAAACGCTGATATAGAGCATTTTATTATTTGAAATCTCAATTATACATTTTGTTAAAATTTTTGATTCTAGTTCAATTACCAAATTTATAACAATATGCACAGCAGTTAATACCACTGACAAAAGATACTTCTTTTATGGTAATATAATTTGTACCAAATTTATTTATGGATAAAAACCAAAAGATATGTTTATTAAAACAATATTTTAAGAAGTTTAGATGCGGTTTTTTAAGGAAACCTATATTATAAAATTATTGGAAATTTATGAGATAATATATTTCCGAACAAAGAAAAAATAAACTTTTGTAATGTAGGTAGGTACCTTGTATCCTTGTATTATAGTATACATAAAATATGCTTATTGAACACTTAATAATTTATATTATTTTCAAGTTTTATATAACAAAAAAAAATTTGTTCTTCGAATTAATGTTTTTTCTTATAATTTTTTCTATAAAACCACCGAATGTTAAATTCAGCATTTTATTTTTTATTTCGCTAAAATGTTAAATAATTCAAAATTTATTATAATTTGTTTAATAAAAAAAATTCATGTAAAAAATTCAGATTTCTATAATTCCCACATTTATAATGTTCATTGATCTTTAATTAAAAATATTTCAAAAATAAAATTAAAAACTATTGGCTAGATTAAACATTCACATCAACAGCATCCACTGAAAATTGAACTTGCACATAAAAAAAGCAAAGAGATTATATAACATCAAACAAAATCAAAATATGTATTATATAATAAAATTATATGTAATATAAAATATGTATATTTTGTTCTCTTAATTATATTTTGATTTAATGGAAATCGCCTCTAGATAGGATAAAAAAAAAATGTGTTAATGATTTATTATTATTTAAATCTCTTTAAGGACATTTTTATGTTCATTATTATAAAATATGAATTTCAGCATTATATAAGTGAATGTTAAAAAACTGAAAAAAAAATATATTCTTGAAAATTATTTTGAAAAATATACATAATATTCTTGAACAAAAAAAACTGAACTTCTAAAATTGGTTTCTTAAAAGTCTACAAGGAAAGTCATTTTCCGAAGACTAAATCATCTTTTTTGCACGAAATTTTAAAATTTTCTGTATTAACGAAATTTAGTTGAAAGTGAAGACTTTTATATTCCGCCACGGAAAATCACCCTTATAAAATATGTGTAATTCTCAAACTGTAAAAAGGCCTTAAATTGTTGCTGATAAAACTGAAAATATTATATCGTATTTTAATTTTATATGAATATTCATATTAATTTTCATTTTACCAAATTTTACCAAATATAGATATATAAATACACTGAGGGAAAAAAATTTCTAGAATCGTGCAATACACTTTCATAATCACTAAAATTTATGAAAAAAACGAAATTTTCATAACTGAAAGCGAATTCACTTAATTTCTTAAATACTTGCTTGAATTTTGCAATTTTTTCTCGTCCGTTATTTATGGCTTTTTCCATGATTCAAGTAAACTTATTTTGCTAGATTTAATGGGCTTATTTTCATTAATCATTTAATTATTTCTCTATTTATGTAAATATTTCTTAATTTAAGTAAATATTTACTTGATGTGATTCTAACACAGTTTAAGAATTTTTTTCCTTTGTTTGTGTATTTTTTTTTTTAACGAAACATGAAAATTAAAAACATGATTCTTTGCGAATACATTTCTTATTTGATGATAATTTTTTCGTATTCTATGGTTCCAGTTTTCCATAAGTTAAATAAATTATTCTTGATTGAATGAAACTTTTTGAATCTTAAGAAAGATATTATAGTCGGTATATAATTTATATTTTCTATTTTACACACATCCTAAATTTCAATTGCTTAGCCTAGTGGTAGAGTTGAACGTTTGCAACGCAAAAGAACAAGGTTCGAATCCCGAAGAGGGGCATAAGAAAAATCAAATAAATGAATGAAATTTAATAAAATTAAATTTAATAAATATAAATAAAATAAATAAAAAATTATAAATAAAAAAAAAATTAAATAAAAAAAAAAAAAAAAAATTAAAAAAAAAAAAAAAAATATATAAAAAAAAAAATTAAAAATAAAAAAAAATAAAATAAAATAAAAAATAATAAATATAAAAAAAAAATTATTTTTTTCGCATAATTGTCCTCTTCAAGATTCGAACCTGGGTCCTCAGCATTGCAAACCGGCATCTCTACCTATAGGCTGAGCTATTGAAATCAAAAATGTATTTTCAAGTCATGCGTTTCTTGATTCGTGTTTCTTTTACACGAATTATCAAAAAACTCGCGTATTGCAATGTCTCATTATTTCTTCATTCACGCAAACAATATTTCTTTCATGAAGTAAAGTTGATTGTTATGTGCATGAAAAAGTTCTAAAAATTATGTAAAACAAATACACGATTCCAGAAAAAAGGCGAACGGGTCAAAAACAAGTCCTTTTTTTCCATGATTTATTCAGATTTTACATGATTTTAGCAATCTTTTCTCTCCGTGTATAAATATGTCCTTTATCGTGTACATTATTTGATTTGATTTAACAGACCCATTGATCATATATTATATTATATAATTATTTGAGTGAAAAATAAAATGAAGATTCAATTTAAAACCCCAAAAGTAATTGGGACCCATAGGAATTATGTACAGGATTATTGTTTAAAAAGTGATTATATTGAAGAACAATTTATTGTGGAAACCCCCAGTTTATATCCTTTGGAGAGTGAAAATTCAAAATTGAAAATAATTTTTCCAGATTGGATTTTTATATCTCTTTGCTTTAATGACTTTGATTTAAAATAATTTCATTTTAAAATAACCAAAAAAGAAAAATTGTTAAAAATAAGCCTTTCAGTTTAGTGGAAATTTCATATTACTATTTTTTTTCTTTATTTTATTTTTTTTGATTAAAACCAAGCAATTCATCTACTTCTAAATAATTTTTTTTTAAGTATAAAGCTTTTTATCCTTGAGGGAGGATCATTTTAATTAAAAAAAGATTCACATTCAATTTCGCAGACATGAATTGAAATGTTACGGTCAAATTATGAAATTTCAGTTTAGAAATTTAGTTCAAAAATTTTCCCATCAATGTTATGGAGAAAAAAATATAAATTAATATTTAGATTAGTTTTTCCATTTGAAGTCACAAGAAATTCTATTCTTTCTAACTATAGTATAAAAAAAAATTAAATATAAAAAAATATATAGTTTCTGCTATATTTGTGCACATTATAGTTTTATAAGAGTAAATATTAAAGATTTCAATATAATGGGAAGAACTGGAAAATTTAAATTCAGTCAGGTCGTAAAGATTTCACTGAGTTGCAGTAAGACAATTTATCAATCGGTCGATCACAAGTATTCATAGACATTGGGCGTCTGCCTGATCGAACATGTTAAAATTATAACCACAAAAACTCCCAAGAAGTGGCTTATTAAATGTCTCTAGCTTGTAAATCTAACTCCTATTAGTCCTTAAATTATGTGTATACGCATTCCATTCATTGGTTAATTGGAAACTTTTTGTACCGTAACTTTAAACAACCAACTATATCTACAATATATTGTAACAAATTAAGAAGGAAAGAAATTTTAAATTATATCTTGAAGTATTGAAACATTTTTGATATATTTGCACTAATGCAAAGACATTTTTTTCAATTTTCGCCTGAAACTTAAATTTTTAAAAGATAATCCAAAAATAGCCTTGGGTTTTTGGTATGAATAAAAAGGCAAAAGTTATAAATTTCTGTACATATAAAATATAATACCTGTATAACCAAAGGTATTTCAAATATATATATGTATGTATAGTATATTTCGTTCAGGTATAGTAAAAGTGATTAAAATTGGTGAAATATTTTTAACGATTCAAAAAAAAAAAAAATTATTAGTCATTTGAGAATTTTACTAAAATTTGTTATTATCCCCTTAAAATTTACATAAAAAATTTGAAATTTTTATTTTTTTTCCCTGTTTTTTTGCAACCCGCAACAAATTAATATTGTTAATTAAATAAATAAGTAAAAAAAAATTAAATGTAGATTCAAGAGTACTTCTTAAATTTATTAATTTTTTAATTTATACGATTAACAGATTAATTAATTCAATTAACCTTGAGAAAGGGATTATAAAAAAAAAATATTATCTCAGTTAAAGGTATTTTATAAGAAAACTAAAAGGATTACACAAACTGTTGCATATGTCCATTGTTTGGAAACAATTTTTAAACATACACAGGGTATTATAACAAACCAGGCTTTTAAGAGGCTTAATATTTTCTCTCCGTAGAATAAAAATATTATACATATACTAAAAAAAAAAGTTCGATGGACAAATAGCCCTGCTATGTAGCTAAAATTCATACATAACAAACAGGGTTCTAAAGAAATAATAAGCAGCTATCTTCACAAGTTATTGTATCCAAAATTAATAAAATAGTTTATATAAATAAAAACCACATTTATGTAATTATGTATCTCATTCATCATTAAAATCTTAAGAATAAAAATAAACCTCTTAATTTTAAGAATATTTATTTTTAAATATGTGTATATATACTATACATATATTTTTTTTTCCATCTCATTTACGACTATTAGGTATATATACACTTATTTTGAAAAATTAGGGATGCAGCCAAAAGTCTTCAGGGACACTCATTAGTTTTCTTATTTTCTTTTTTCTTTTTTTTTTATTTATTTTTATACCTTTATTATCTTTTGTGTTAAATGTTTGTTGTTACTTTTTTTCTGTATCCAAAATAGGTATAACAATATCTGAAATATCTAACAACCGTCCCCCCAAAAAGGAAAACATATAAAAAATAAATATAAATCTTGACTGACATTTAGGGATTTATGTTATTTTATTATTAAGACTAGATAATGTATATATAGTTCTTTTTTTGATATAAAAATGTAAGAGGTATTTTGATAGAAGTCAAAATTAATGTGAAAAATATAATGTAAATATCAAAAAGGTTATCAAGTATCCTAATCTCTTCTATAGAATTTTTTTAATTTCAATATACGTCAAATTTTCTTGAAAAAAAAAAAATGTTTTCAATAAAATGTACCTGTGTAAGATTCATAACTTGATTCAATCAAGATTCATAACTTGATTGTGTTATTGTGTAGTTCAGAAATTTTTGAGAAAAAATTATTGTAGTTTCCGGTATCGATTATCCTAAAATTAATTAAATTTCGTTAGAATGATAGAAATTTACAGGATGCAGCCAAAGAATGATATGCCCAAATATGAGTAATATCATAAAGTTTTCAAATCATTATTTGTACATAACATTTGATTATAAAACAGAAATTTTAGTTTAATTTTTTTAGCACTTAAAAAACAGGAAAAAACAAAATTCAAATCAGTTTAAAACTTATTCTTCAAAATCCAAATATTAATTTATTTATTATTGTAATTCAAAACATATTCTCTTGACTAGACAAAAAATTTATTCTATCTATAATAAAGTTATAATAAAGATCTTGTATCTAAGTTAACGTCAATTGATAACAAATACCATTTTATTGACAATAAATTTTTCATATTCAATAGTTAGAAAGTTAATATCATTGCCGCCACAGCGAACCGTTTAAGTTTAATCAAGAATGTTAACGATGTTTTTGATAATTCTGCTTAATAAGCTACTATGTTTACCCCATAACTTTACATAATATGAAAATAATTTCTGCAATTTTTAGGTTTCTTAAAATTAACTTAACAATCTCGGGAAAAAAAAACTTTAATTTAATTTCCTTTAAATTCGGAAAATGAAATTGCATTACAAAAAAAAAAAAAAAAACAAATCTGGCATTTTATTTTATATTTTATGTTTAAGCACGTGTGTTTACTTAATAAAACTTTAAAAATTGATGTTTTTATGATTTGAACATACAGAAATTTATGTTAAGGCTTTCATTTTCTTCCTGTTCTGTTTTGGAAGCATAGCAATAATGTGATTTGTTTACAATTTTTTTTTTTCTTCATTTTCATCTTGTGGAAACAAAAGTTATTCGTTTTCATGATATTTCTATATACATATATATACGACACGATGATGGTGGGTATATTAAAATTGGCTTTTCAAAGAGCAAAAAAAAAAAATAATAATTTTATACAAAACTTTGCAAAAAGAACAAACAATTTTTTTTTTTTTTTTATTTTGGAAAATTTAGATGAAAAATACACATATATCACATACATAAGACACATAAAATATCAAGTTAAGTTGTGGAAAATTGCCGATGGGTAAAAACTTTTTTCTTATTCAATTTCATCAATATTTATTATTATTTTTCTTGATTTTTTTTTGGCAAAAAAAAAATATAATAAAGTTCATAATTTTAATTTTGGGTTCTGCAGGAATATTTAAAATTTTTATCTTAGTATACGAGAACAAGCATGTTAGTTGTTAGTATTTATTATTATAGTTTTATTAAACAAATATTGGGCGAATAATATTTATGTGGGTGTACAACATTATATATCTGAATATCTTTTAGAAAAAACTTTTATTTGAATTTGATATAAATTGTCCATCGTAGGCTTATTTATCATAAGCATATATTTTTTTGCTGGCAACAATATTTGAAATTTAAAAGAAAAAAAGATTTAGTACTGAAGTCAATGTTATAATATGATAAAGCTGGTTTAGATTTGAAACCTTTGTATATAGGTATAACCTAACGTAGTTGTAACATTTTTTGTCTTAACAACTTTTTACGCACTTATATGTAAAAAATTGCGTTATAAGAAACAAATTATATAATTTGTATTATCACATAAAAATATATAACTTGTACCAGAGTTCTCTCCATAGGATTGAATTTTGATTTATTTCTAGAATTCCTTTATGAATATCAAGCAGAAATTTAATTCTTGACTGACAAATTATCTTCACAAATTTTAAAAAAAAAATCATATTGAAAAATTGATTTTATAGTAAAATATCGACACAAATTTATTTTATGCGTTTAATTTTATTTTATTTTTTTATATTTTTTACCATAAAGAAAATATATAAATATAATAAACATTTTTTAAAATTCAAAATCGTTCAACATTTTTGCATTAAAAAAAAAATTCTATGTATATGCGAAATTAATAATAAATTTCAAAATCTTTCAAAAGATTTTCCATTATATACTTAGTATTTTTTTTTTTTTTTAAGTTTCCTTTTTTTTTTTTATTTGGTTGAATAAAAAAATTCCTTTTCTAACCATCACGTTCGACATAAATTTACATCATCATTTGGAATTTATAATAAGCTGGGAGGATTACATAATATGATTATAGTGAAAGAAACTAAACTATTATTTATAGTTTTTATTTTTCTTTCTTTATGTGTACAATTGTATAAATACCCCAAAAAGGTCATTTCTATATGTATACTATATATTCTCTCTTCTATGCCCATAACATAAAATTTATTTTGATATATCGATTCAAATATATTATATAGGTATATAATGAAATTTATTGCGAATTTTCTAAAGGGCATCATCTATTACATAAAAAATAAAGAAAATTAAGTTAATTTACATTATTTACTGAGGTTTTTGGCTTTTTGCTTTTTTTTATTTATTTTTTGTTCAATTTCTAAAATGATTGTACATAATATAATGTATTTATGTAAATATAAATAATACGTTTTTTTTTGAATAATGTATTTGTAATAGCAATTGGATTGAAATCTCTTAAGATCCAAATATCTAAAAAGTTAGGCAAATATAAATATTTTTTTAAAATTTGTCTGATTCAAAATATAACTAATGTTTTTTTGTGAACTCAAAAACAGCATGAGCCCCAATTGAATTGAAAATTCATTCTAACTCAGATAACAACGATATCATCAATAGAGTAGCCAGCTCAGATTTTCACTACATTAACATTGTCTGAAATAAAATTGATTATTAAACAAGTTAAAAATTAACAAGGTCAGAATAATATGCAAAAAAAAAATTAATTTATCAATATGTACCATAATAAACATACAATACATGTACAATACAAAGATAACCAATTATATATACTGAAAAAAAAAAGGTTTAGAAAATTAGCTATAAGAACCAGCTATAAAGTTAAAGCTAAAAGTGCCATATTTTCTGGTAGTAAATGCTGAAAATTTTGCATTTATTATTAAATAAATAATAACTCGTCCAAAACTATATAGCAAATGAATTGTAGCAAAATTTGCTACTCGAAAATTATAATTTTTAATTTTTTTTTTCTAGAGAAAAATAAATAATAAAAATTATTCGTTTATACAATATGAGTTTCTGAAATTTTTATGACAAATTTTGCTGTAAATCAAATGAACATATGTATTAAAAACTAAAACTATTAGCTATTTTTCCTTGCCATGGAGTATGGACAAATAGCAAATTTTTGATAATATCTTCACTAGTTCGATTTGAAGACATCTGTTTTGTTCAGTGTATCCATTTACGTTTAAAAAGTTAATTCAAATTCGATAGCATTCAAATGAGTTAATTTTGAATAATAAAAATGTACAAATAATGCAAATTGATGAATGAAAATAAACCTTTTAATGAATTTAACAAATTCAATGTTTATTCAACAAATAAAAAATTAAATTTGCCGTTGGTTTTTATAATCTTCAATTTTATATGTATGTATATAACTTCTATATTTATTTGCAATAAAATCAAACAAATCATGAACGTGAAACAAATTTTTTATTATAGAACTTAATCTAAAAAAAAAATATATTTTTATATGAAAAATTTATAAAAAAAAAAATGTTAACAACAAAATAAAAAGAAAAATAGTTCACATTAAATAACTTAGTTTTATTCTCTTCTAATATACCTATACTATTTCAAAGAAAAAATAAATTTCTTCCATTATATTTTATAGAGTTTATGATGCCAACAAAACTTATAAGTTCTTAGAAATTTTAATTACATTTTACCAACCATAAAAATGTAATAGTTTTTAAGTATGCCAATAACATTTAATTTAAAATGTAACAAATTTATGCTTCTAACGTTTAAATAAAACTGAGAATCTGTAGTTATGTATATTTTCTTAGACAACATTCAATAATATTCTTAATAAATATTCTTAAATATTTTCTGATTTATGAAATACAATATAATAAAATTAAAAAGCCTACATCTTTTATTTTATTACCTACTATTCAATTTCCCATATAATTAAAAATATTTTTGGCAATTATTTATATTATTATATTAATTTGTATAATATAAGATTTATATTGATTCAAAGATTATTTTTCTATAAAATAATGCTTTTGGTATTGGTTTTTTGGTCAAAATAAAACATTAATTTAATAAATTTTTTAAAATAAAAAAATTAGTTAAATAAAATGAAAAACTTATTATAAAAGTAAATACCCTTATATCCAGTGGTGATATTCAGCCAGTACAGGGCGGTACGCTCGTACCGCTTGTTAAAATTTTTTAAATTTTCCGTACCGGTTGTTGTAAATTAGGTTTTTGTTTTAACGGTGTTTTAAAGTTATCAAATGATTGATTTTTTTGTGTATTTCGTGATATTGAAACTATTTTACGGACCACAAAGTGACAAACGGGATAAAAATTCTGTTCCAATTGTGCCGTGCCAAACCAAAATTTAATTTGAACATTATTTAATTATATTTTTTTCTTACGTAAATAAATATTTTTATATGTACCAATGTAAATAAATATTGAATAATATTTTTTTAAACGTACCTGTTGTTAAAAATTTCGAATATCACAATTTGAAACTATTTTTTTTATAAATTTATTACTATATATATAACCACACGATATTTTATTTTTATAATTATATTATTCATAGGTTTCTTTTTCCAACTGATACTCTGACATCTATGTGTTGACGAACACCAAATTTTCCAAAGATGTTAGATCTGAGTTGGTGATTTGGTGAAGTCAAATAGTCGATATGCATTTCTTGGTCAAAGTGTTTTTGTTCTGTTAACAATAATACGAATATCAATATATTATAAATTCTGTTTTTTAAAGTAAAAATTTAAATAACAGTTAACAACATAAATTACATAAATTAAACATTTGTAGAAAAATACATATGGAATTAAAAATCTATAGTTGAATTGTAATTGACAGTAACATTATTGTTTTTTGTTTTTTTTTTTAATAATAAATAATTTTTTTTAGAAATACACTACCTTCAGTTTCTCCAATTAATAAAACACTTAATAACATAATTACAATAGTTTTAAGTGTGAATGATTGACATTAATCAATACTTTATTGATTTCGTAACAAGAATAAATTTTTATTTGGTATTTACTTGAGTTTTATACAATTTTTCTCCCTTATACGTAATGATTATATACATTACAATGCCCAGTTTGTTCAATTGAAATAATTTTACTCATAATACGCTATATGATTGTACATTATATATATATATATATATTTCTTTTTGTTGATAACTAATTATAAATATACTGTACATAAGATACAAAAAAATAAATACATAAATGAAAATATTTAAACATATCACTCTAAAATATGTTATTTATATAAATGCATTTTAAGTTCACATTAATCATTTCAGTTAAGCACAGATTTTTTTTCATTCAAGTGTACATTTCAATGATCACATTTAAAGTGAATAAGCTACGTGGAGCCATATGTTTTAGCTTTTTATATACATTGAATACATAAAATTAAATTGCCAGATAAAATGATTGATTATAAACTTTTTTTTAATTTTTTTTTTTTTAAACAAAGAGATAAGTCATTATTATAAAAATTATTTACATTATATAAAAATTGAAAAAAGGAAGAGAAAATTATATTCGTTTTTGAAGGCATTTACAGAGAAAAAAAATGTACATATTTCACATCTTTTTTTTTTCGTTTACTTTCAGGCTCATCGATAGAACGCTTATGTGAAATCACAGCAACAGATCCGCTGGGGTATCCACCGCCTGACGGGCCATTAGCTGATCGTAGTGCTATGATTCGTGCGGCTAGAGGATTACTTAGTTCAGTGACACGAGTTTTACTTTTAGCTGATATTGTAGTTGTTAAACAATTGCTTTTAGCTAAAGATAAAGTTTCAAAGTCATTAGGTAGGCTTGAGTCTGTAGCGAATTTCACTGAGTTTGTTAAAGCATTTTCAGTATTTGGCGCTGAAATGGTAGAGTTAGCTCATGTAACTGGCGATCGTCAAAATGATTTAAAAGATGAACGAAGAAGAGCGCAAATGTCTGCTGCTAGACAAGTTTTGGAACGTTCTACAATGATGCTTCTTACATCATCTAAAGCTTGTATACGGCATCCAGAAAATGCAAGTGCTCGTGAAAATCGTGATACTGTTTTTTGCCAAATGAGACGTGCCATGGATTTAATTCATTATGTGGTTAAGGACGGAGTATTAGAATCTTCATCAGCTGAACGATTATCACCTAGAGGTCAAATTATGGCTGATTGGGATACTGAACGTGCTACCGTTTATACAACGCTACGTAATTTTACACGCTTAGTCGAGTTATATCGACCACGGTATACAAATTTTCCACCAGCAACACAACAATCAACTAATTTACCAGCTCCAATTAATTCAACAAACGCCAATATTAGTCCAAAAGCTTTAACTATTGCCAATCCTAAAGATATTTCTAATGGTAACGACCGTAGAATAGTAGACTGTCGCGACAGCTGTCGTGAAAGCTGTCGAGAAGGTTGTAGAATAGATCCACGTGATAATACTAGAAATATTCCACCTCAAGATGTTATACGGGAGCGAGACGAACGAAGAGGAAGAGAGCCTGACTATATCAGTAGTCGTAGTAACCGTGAAATAATGCGTAGCAATAGTGTGCGAGATCGTCATATGATATTAGATTCACATAAATCAAGTAGTAGTGGACGTTCCTATTTAAGTTTAGATCGTGATGTACCTGTACGAATTGAAGCAATTAATCAAGAAATGTCAGTATTAAATGCCGAATCCAGGGATCAATTAATGGTTGCCCTAGACAAGGTTGTAGAAAAAACTCAAGACTTTACCGACTCAGCATATACAAGCCACGAAAATCGTGAAAATATCCTTTTACTTTGTGATCGATGTCGTTTAGAATTAAATCAATGCCTAAGAATTGCAATAAGTTTAGATTCATATTCAAATCCTCCGGCATACGATTTAGATGCAGCAATTGATAATGTATTAGCAGCAGCACATGATTTATCACAACAACTCGCAATATCAGTTGCTGATCAGCATCCGGAACTGAATCACACTATAAAATTAGGTATTGATTTAGTTAATAGCTTTCGAATTATTGCCCTCAATCAAGAATTAGATCGATTACAAGAGAAAGCGGATCGTTTTCATGATTACATTGATCATATATTGGAAGTGTGCAAACTCCTTAGGCATATTGCCTTAACTGAAACACTACAAGTTCAAGCCAAATTTACTGAAATTAATTTACGAATTTATGGACCACAAGTAATAACCGCCGCAAGAGTATTAGCTGCCAATCCATCAAGCAAAATTTCTAAAGAAAATTTAGAAGTATTTGTTGATATGTGGCAATGGTTGGCTAGTGATGTCTCATCAGTGTCAAAAGATATTATTGAATTAGCGCAAAATCAGGCGAAACCAGATCGTTTAGAATATTTAAGTTTACCCAGGCCTGGGGTAAGTATTTTTCAATTAAATTAATTTTTAATTTAATATTGAAATGTTAATAAATTTCCTTTCATAGAAGCACGGGACAACTTCAAAACCTTTAAAACCATCCCGATTAGATCAAGAAGAACAAGATAAGATTGCCAAAAGTGGACTAGAAATGAAAATGTTAACTAATGAAATGGATGCTGAAACGGAAAAGTGGAATGGTGAATCAGATGAAAATAATGATATTGTGAAAAGAGCGAAAAATATGTCAGGAATGGCTTTCACAATGTATCAATTCACAAAAGGAGAAGGAACATTGCGTACAACCCAAGATTTATTCACTCAAGCTGAGTATTTTGCTGAAGAAGCCAATCGGTTATATAAAGTGGTTAGACAATTTTCATACCAGGTGAGATTTTCATAAAATTGAAAATAAATAAACCGAAAGTTATGTGTAATGAATACTTTAGATAATAATTATGTCAAATGGTCAAGTCATCAAAACATATTAGTTTCAGATTTCCTATCCGTTATTAATATACTTTTTTCATCAAGAACTCATTCTGCATATACATTTATGTACATTCTTAAACTTTATTTAGAACAATTAAGAATTTTCTTTTTTTCTAAAGTTAAAAAAAATAAAAACATTAATAACCGCATACTTCCAAAAATATACTTATACAAATTTCATAGAAAATATATAAGCTTTCAACTGTATTATTTTTTTTATTTTAAATTAAAATAAATCGCTTCAAGAGGTTTAGTAAGCTGATTATTTATATTTTTCCGGGTCAAAATTGTAAAAGAAATAATTTGGATAAAAAAAAAGTTAAAACCATTAATTTTTATACCAACTGAACCAACAGATAAAATATTTTCCCATTGAATATAAAGGAAAAAAAAGTTTTCTTTATGGGTGCAATTAAAATCATTACGATTAGGTATATATTCAATTTTATCACTAGAATAAAAATTTTAATTTCGTGAGCTCTTTAATTTTTTTTTATTGTAAAAAAATTCATTGACCTTCATTGTAAAAAGGGAAAGAAAAGTTTGCTCTGAACAAGATTATAGATATTTGTATTGTATGAGTATAATAGGGCAAAATAAAAATCCACACTACAAATTAATAATTAATTCTTTTAAATTCCCAATATAATCTGCTGCTTGTTATACTTAAAATCTACTCCTTCTGTAGTTTCAGTGGTGGGATTCAAAACATCTAACAACCGGTTCGCATCCCGTAAAAAAAAAGAATACAATTTTTTTCGTGGTTTCGAATCCTCTAAAAAGTTGTTTTAATTCAGAATCTAAAGACCTTTCCAGAACATATATATACCTTCTCCTTCATAAAAAGTCATAAATTTTTAGATTGATGTTTCCAAATGTTGTAATTTCAAAACAGGCTTGCTTGTTACATGTTTAATACTTTGTAAAAGCATATTTTTAGTCTTATTCAGTTCTTTACTCACAGTATTCACATAACATAGTTAAAGAAAAAGGAGATTTTTCAGATAAATAAGTAAAACGCTTGTCAAATTTTTAATGAATTTAAATTGTATATTCTTTGAGTAGTTGAGAAATTGCCACGAAGGGACTGTTAAAACAGTGAATAGTTATTTCAAAACTTTTTCAGGCTATTTTCACGAACCTACAAATTTTAGGAAACGGTTCGCGCGAATCTTAAATATTTTAAGAAACGGTTCGCGCGAACCGGTGCGAACCGGCTGAATCCTACCACTGTGTAGTTTGTAAGTGAATGCATTTAAAAGTGACAGATGTGTAAAGAAAATAGAACTGAAAAACTTCTGTGTATAATTTGGATATAACCATTGAATTCCATAATTTTTCAATAAGTCAATATTTTAATAGTTCTATATACTTATACTAAGTATTTAATAGCCCACTGTTCTAGTTGAAAATAAAACCAAATTTCCATATTTGCTCCATATTAAACGAATTGTTATCTTTTAGTTAAAATGTATTAAAGTAGAACATAAAAAAGAAATTTTTATTATCAAGTCTACCAAGATAATGATATCATTGAGATTAAAATCGAGGGTCAATGTTTTTAATTTAACAGAAAATTGTAAGGATTCCCGTCATTATTATTTTTTACTTCAGTAATTATAATTTTTTTTTTTTTGTGAACATTAGCAAATATACATAGCTTTCCCTATTAAAATTGATAAGAATAATTTAATTAATGGAATCCAAAAAGAAAGACATTATCATCTAAAATTATATTTTTAGAAAAATTTTCTCTAATTAGATATTTTCACTACAAACCGCATCGTTTTTTATTATTTTTATTTTCAATTACATTTTGTATATTCTTAATTTATTCATTCTAATTTTAGGTTCCAGCTGGAGATAATAAAAAAGAGCTGCTAGAATTATTAGATAAAGTGCCAACATTTGTACAGTCGTTACAATTTAAAGTTAAAGAGCCAACAGTGGGTAAAGCAGCAACATTCGTTAAAGTCGATCATGTTATTAAGGAAATTAAAAATTTAATGAATTGTATCAATAAAGTAGTTACAACTTGTTTTGAATGTGCCAACAAGGTAAGAATATCTTTACCAATTAAATTTCTTTCATCATAAAAGTGAATAAAAACATTTTTTGAATATATTGAAAATATCTTTCGTTAACATTCTGAATTATTGGAATTATGTACATGAGCAATAAAACAGAACATGTAAATTGCAATATCTAAATTTAAATAGAAAGTTAATGAAAGGATATATAAATTTTTAATTACTGTTTTCAAATTTAAATATATATATATACATGTAGGTATGTTAATATATATGTTCCGGAATAATTTTTTAATTTTGTAATATTTTGTGATTTATTTCTTATCTGCTGCAGTATTTTATTTTTATATTTTCAGTAATTTTGATAGCTTTTATGATAAATATAATCTACAAGAAAATTTGCATAAATATATAATGTTGAAATTGCAAAAGACTCGGTTAAAGAGTAACAAAATTTATAAATTAGAGATTAGATTCCAGATATTAGATTAATTTTAAAAAAACTATACCTAACGAAAAGTTTCATTTCTTGATAATTTCGATTGGAAAAATGGCTTAACAAATTAAAATATTTTAATGCGTTGGGGGTCGTTATGTTGTATTTAGTGCTATAGAATTTAGATCACTAAATGGAGTATTATATGCGTCAATACACATGCAATCATTTAGATGCCACTGCGTAAATAATGAAAAAATTTAGATGCATCAGCGTATATAATAAAAAAAATTTAGATGCATCAGCGTAAATAATGAAATCATTTAGATGTTTCGTATTGAATATTACGTAATACCTAAAAAAACATAATATCTCTCACAATTTTTCAATACAGCCAAATACAAAAAAAAAAATGAGAAGAAAAAATATTCTCTCTTTGCAACTACCTCTACCCTACGCATTAAAACAGTATATTGGATATGTAAACAAAATTTGTTATACAACTCGTTCTGTATTTACACAAAAATACATTGACACTTGTCAATTTGACTCCTGTCAATGTATTTTTGTGTATACAGAACTCTTAATTAATAACAAATTTAGTTTACATATACAATAATCTACTATTATGTTAGTTGGATTTTCATTGCTTTCAATTATTGAATTTTACTGAAATGTAATGCAAACTTATAATCATATAATAAATACTCTAACAAACTGCATTGCGACTACTTTAAACAATTGATAATAACTAAAATTTATAAACATTCGAGTGCGTTAATATTAAAATTTCACGATAATTGTGCACTTTTTTAAACGATTGATTGAATTAATTTATTTTTTTTAAATGTTTTTTTTTTTTAATTATATTATTGAGGATTTGAAAACAGTGATTGATAAAATTATGGTTCAAATAAATGTTCACTTAATTATATACAAAAAATAGGTTCTTTTTTAATTTTTAAATAAAAAAAAACAATTAATATGGATTTAATTATCTAAAATTAAAAAAAAAATATATACAAAATAAATTTAACTTTGTTTTGTTTCAATTTCCCTATATATTAAAAATAATAGAAATAATTAATTTTGTAAAATTTGTTTTTTTTTTTTTTTGAATTTTTTTATTTTTTTAAATTAAATATGTGTCTGTCTCCATGAAATTTTTTTTCAACAATATTCTATTATGTTACAGAGAGTTAATTTAAAACAAATATTATTTATATTTTCATTTATATATTATTGTATGAATTTCTATGAAAATTGTTTTGCATTTGAAACAACTTATTCAAATTTCATTAATTTGAAAATTGTATGATTTTGTATTTTATTGAATTTTTTTTTTTTTAATTTTGATTACCTTTTTAAAAATAAATAATAATAACAAAATTAAAACCTTTATATAGAGACAATGTTATAAATAATTGGCGTATTTAAAGTAAAAAATTGTTTTGAATAAAAATTCACGTTAACTTGATTATAAAATTTCATTCTATAATTTAATTCCATTTCAGACTGTATTTTATAAATGTTTGTTAAAATTATAGGCTCTCTGAAAATTTCGACTTTACTGCAGATTTGGGTATTTTCTTACTGGAAAAAAAAAAACTTTAAGTCAAACCCAAGAAATTATTTATCAAATAATGAATGTCTGTAATTTACATATACATTACATATATTATAATTTTCCCTACATACATATATTATTCTCCTGAAACATTTTTTTTTTTTTAAATATAAACATTAATTTTTAAAATAAAAACTTTAAATGTAAATAAACATTGTTTATTATTTAAATGCCAAAATGTAAATATATTTTTTTTTTTTTTGAATGAAATTAATTGTCTTGTTCATTAAATATATATATATATATATTTTTAAATAAGCATAAAAAAATGCAGAATAGATTTTTGTTTACCTTTCAGAATGCAAAACTATCTCTCCTAACAAGATACATTGTCTTTTTTTTTTATAGTTTCTAATCCTTATTTATTATATTTACTATATTTATAAATTTTAGTTAAAAAAAAATATATATTTGTTCTTTATAAATATGTAATTTTTTTGTTTTTTGGGTTTCTTTATTTATTAATAAAACGTATTTTATGACTATTTTTGTTATTTTTTTGTTTTTTTTTTTTTTTGATAAAAAAAACAAATAAGTAAAAATTTAATATTTTTTGAACGTGTTATATAATATAAAAGTCACTTTAAAGAAAAATTATTTTTATTCCTGGATTTGATAAATAAACTTCTATATAATATTATTATAGGTATTATATATATGTACATGTTTTTTTCTGTAAATAGTTTTATTTTTCTTCTTCTACACACTTACAATATAAACAAATCTTTATATATATATATATATATATATATATATATATACATATATATTTTTTTTAAGTAGAATTTAATAGAGCAATCTCATGACACTATAAAAAAATTTCACTTTGTACACCACCAGTTTGATATAGTATTTACTAAATAACACTTGAACATAAAAATATTTTATTAGCTACATATGACATTATATATGTATATATTAATTTAGTATGCAATGTAAAATATATGACATTTTGATTTATAAGCCATTTTTTTGCATATACATATATATCATCAGAAATAAAGTTTAAGTTCTATAAGATCTTATATTATAGTAATTTCGAACATAATGATAACGATTTTCATAAACAAAAAAAAAAATTTACCTAAAATTTTATAAAATCGAAAAATGGCTTTAGAATCATGTCTTCACTATAAATAATGATAAAATAAAATTGTAACAAGGACACAAAACACAAAATAGTTACAGAAATCTACTCTCATCATTCAATAAAAACTCACATGCTAAAAAATATGTTAAAATAAGAAGTACATAATTTTATGACATAATGTACTCAACAGAATTGAATTTTTTTTTATCATCATAAATTTATGTCTTCTCTAAAAAAAAAAAAAATTATCTTTTTTTGTTTTTAATTTTTTGTTATATAACGTTTTGTTCTTCAACATAAATTTAAAAAAACCAATATTACCGGATGTAATTGGTTAACACTTTTTTCTGGTTCCATTTTTTTTTTTTTTTATTTATTATTAAATTAATTAAACTGTTTAAAAGGGGTGAACAATAAAAAAAAACTTTCAATTTAATTATAAAACTTCAAGCGTGTTTATGATTGCAAATTACGTGCATACATCATTATTATATCCGTTTTCTATAACTTTTGAAAATGTTTAGAATAATAATTTTGATACAGCTAGCAACATAAATACATAATATAATATAAAAAAAACATATTATTTCTTCCCTCAAAAAATTCATAAAATATACAGGTACAAAGTAATTTTTTTTAATTACTCTAATTTTGGGTACAAAAAAAAATCTAATCAAAATATTGAAATAAAAATATCAATTAAATTTTAATAAACTTTTATCGAAATTTTTTTGGCAACATTTGGTTTTCATAAATTTTCCTATTGAAAGAACCACAAAGTTTATGTTCAAAGCGTAAAAACTTTTCCTTTTTGAAGGGCAATAAGCATAAGCAATTAACATTAAAAATAAAATGAATTTATATAATTGAGTTTATTAATTCATGAGAATTATATTAGGCAATTTTATTTTATTTTTTATTCTTATGTTTTTTCAAGCAGAAATTTAATTTGTAAATAATTTATTAAAAGCTTCCCTGCTGAAATTTTGAACAAAAAACATAAGAAAAATATGAAACTTATAATTGTAATAAAAATATTGGAATTTTCAACTCAAAAGCATTAAAAATATTTGAATCTAATTAATCTGCACTATATAATACGATTTATGCCTTCATTCCACCCAAAAAAAAATTTTTCACAGAAGTCACATCGAATCAAAAAGTTAGCTTTACTCAAAATAGATAAATATTTTTAAACATCTTATTTCAAATCAAATTTTTTTTTTTTTTTAACATGTAATGTTTTTAGCTATATAAGTTGCTGTCAAAAACGATTATAAAAATTTACAAGTTTAGTGAAAAAATAAATTATGTTTTATTGTGTTATGTTGTATCTACAATCTCAATCTGTGTACCTAAATATCATATTATCAATGTTATTGAACATTTTTCATTGACTTTACTAAATAAATTTCTTCAAATAAAAAATATATTTTCTTGCTACAAATGAACACTTCCATTCAAAATTTAAGCCAAATTTATTATATTTTAAAATTTTAATTTAAATAAAAGAAGTGTTAAATAATAATGCAAACAAAACCATACTCTTGCTAAAAAAAAAAAAAACTTTATTAAAATTATGTGAAAAAATATATTATTTTGTTCTCCAATAATTTTAAGAATACCACAACCTGTTTATTTATATGTCAAAAGAAAAACTTTTATTGTTTGCTAAAATTTTATCATGAAAATTTTACAAAAATATCGTCCTTGGAAATTTAAATTAATTTTAATTTTATCATAAAAAAGAACTATAAATTTTGATGATTTTTCGTATAAATTCACATAAAAAATATAATAGATTTTTTAAATAAACAAAAAAAAATAAGAACGATTTTCAACAAATTTATAGTCAGGTTTTTCCTGTGATAGAGAACATATAGACTGACTGTTTTCATTTATAAAGTCACACATGAAAAAATCCGTTTTACATACAAAATTTCATCAATTTCATATCAAAAAATCCAAACCTTTCAAATTGTTCAGAAAATTAAAGAAAGCACACGGCTTTCGGCTGGAAGCAAAAGTGGGGAAAATTGTCTCAAAAGATGCAAAAGCTTTATATGGAAATCTATATCGGACAAATCTTTTATAATTTACAATATTTCATTATAACATTTTATTTTTAAGTTTTCCTTTCAAAATTTTTTATTATTTAATTTTTGTTTTATTTTTATATTTCATTTTTTTTTAGCATAATTTATGTATGCCCCAACAAGTTAAAATTAGTAAGTTAAAAGCTTTGAAAAAGATTTAAAGATTTTGAATATTATCAAAAATTTTAAACTTTTTATCGATTTTTTTTTGGAATATATGACAAATTTTTATTAACTTACTATTTTACTAATTAAAAAATAAATTGAAAAAAAAGAAGAAATTTATTAACACCTATATGAATAAAATATAATAATAATTTTCAATATAAATTTAATTTGAATTAAAAAAAAAAAAATTAAAAATTATAAAAATTATTATTTAATAAAAAACAATTAAAGCCTGGATCTGAATCATATACACAGGGAAATATAGAGAACTTAAAGGCTGAAAATATAAACTCACCTACGGGAAATGATCTCAGAATGAAAAATGAAGTAAGAAGCTTTTCCCTAAAGCTTTACTGCTAATTCAGCTTTAAAATAAAACAATTTTTAATTTCGCAATTTTATGTTTATTAAAATTTTTCTAGTATTAATTTTATACAAACATAATTCATATATATTATAGATAGAATATACATCATTTTGTTGTAAATTTATTTTAAATATTGTTTGGGCGATTATATTGAATTTATTCAACGTCCAGTCGTTCATAAAAATTACAAATTAACAATTTGTAACAATTTTATTTATTCCCAAAAGTGGATTTAGTATTTACCATTATTTCTGTAATCCTTTTACATGATGTTAATGAGTTTTAATTTTAAAGTAAACAATAAAAATACACCTAACATTAAAAATTAAATTGAAAATTGAAATTAACTTTAATTTTTTATTCAAATCCAAGAGAAAATGATGTTTGTATTCAAATAAGACTAGAGTTATGCAGTGTTGCTTTTATTTTCGGCACCAGAGTTGTTAATATATACTTACATAATGTTTTTAACAATTTTAACTAAAAAATATTTTATTTTGTGTCATTTATTTAATTATAATGTAACCAATGATTATACAAAATATGAAACGTTATATATTATAATATATTTAATCATCTAACAAAATATGTACAATATTTATTAAGTAATTTGTCACAATGAATATAACATATAATAATACCATAAGGTCTCGTGAAATAAGTATTGACTCGTGTCCTATGTGTTTTTGTGTATACCCAACTCGTTGTAATAACAAATTTTCTTAACATGTGTTGTAATCTACTATTACAGACCACACCATTCCATACCATACGATTTCATTTCACCACAATCAATAATGTCTAAATTCTTGAACTTTAATTTGAAAAAACATTTGGACTTTTGAGAAAAGCACAACATGCATAGCATATTCATCGATCACACGCAAAATTTTCCAAAACTTATATTCATAATTCAAAAGATTAAAAGTAAAAAAGCATAGAAAATTTTATTTAACACACAATTATATATAGTTCTCTTATTGATTTTGAAAGCTAACTAAATTGAAAGAAAATTTCATTATCTGTCCCGATGAAAAAAAAATAGTGCATCTGAATCGAACAATATAATGAATTAATTACTTATTGATAAGTACACTACAAATTGAAAACAAAATATTTTTGATATTATGAACATTTTATTATAAAATTATGAAAAATGTAATTTCAAAATTCATCTTTTAAAATGAAATAATTAGATAATTTTTATCCTTTAATATAATTGTTATTTTTATTTAATTTAATATTTTTGACATTTTTATATAGTTAGTGCGGTAATTTAAAATAATTTCGCTGCAAATATAAATCACTTTTTAAATGTGCAATATACAAAAAAAAAAATTTATTTTTAGTAAACTTTAGAACAATTTTCATTAAAAATAATAAAATTTATTTAATTTTCAAAAGAAAATGTTTATTTACACTTTTTTGTGTGCATTAAAAAATATTGCATAAGAAAATGAAAAACTTTTAATTTAATTTTACAAACATTGAAACTTTTTTTTTTTTTATTTCTACAAAGAAAATCGGATTAAGCACTATATTTTTATGTTTTATTGTCTTTAAAAATAACACTATGAATTTAAATTAAAAACAATATAATAAAAAAAAAAAAAAGAGAAAAAGTTATTTATTTATTTTTATTTTATTTTTTTAAATAAAGTTTATTCACGAACTTATATAACAATTAAAATATAAACAAGAAAAAACATATATAAAAATAAATAAATTGGATTACATTTCCTATAGCTATTGTGCACGGAAAATGCATTTTTATATAATAAACTTTTTAAATGTCATAGCATAATAAAAATGTTTAAAAGCAGCTGCTAGTACTTGATTGTGTTTTTAGTTCCCACACTTTTTTTTTAAGTTATATTCCTGTTAATATTTCTATTATTTCTACAAGTTTTTTTCTCGAAAATATCTTAACATAATCAAATCAAATCAAGTGCCTTATATTTTTATATAAAATATCTTTATATATATAATAATAATGACAACATAATAGTGTGGGTCAAATAAGAGTGTTATATTTTTTTTATCTCAAATGTCAAATATTATAAGATACATTTAATATTCTTTTTTGAGTTCTATAAATACAAAACATATAAAATCATATAAATAAAAAATTTAATACGAATTACGAAAAAAATGGAATCGAAAGATATATAAATAAAATAAGAAAAAAATTTCATAAAATTGACCCCGGCAAAATACAATAATGTTAAGGATAAGCATTTCTTGCTAAATAAGTATATTTTAAGGATTCAAGGAAATTTACAATAAAAAGGCGTTATAAGTTCAACGATTTATCTCTTTCTGATAAAATATATAATATAATTATTATAATATTTATATATACAATTTTGTAAATATAAATGCATTTATATATAGTAAAAAAAAAAAAAGGAATTCAGTCAAAATCAAATGAACATTCTCAAAATATTCTTTTTAATTTGGTTAATTTTAACTTAGGTTGAAAATTTAGAACAACATCGAAAAGGCAACATGACTCTATTTTCTACTATTGATTCCACGAGGGATAGCTTAGCCAGAAAACACAATAAGGTTTCATATAATATACAATTTTATGTCATTAAAGTCATAAAATCATGTATTATGTTTTAAGGCTAAATTGATTTGTATAAATCGATGTGTTTTTATATCCAAATAAGTATTATTTTTTTAGTTAAATGATATAAAATTTTAAATTCAAATAATATTAATTTTAAAATATCCCTATGAACATGCTTATGTATGTATATAGTTGTTACTATATTACTATTACTATGACGCGTCAGGTTTGCTTAAGAAAATTTTAAACAAAAATAATACAGAATAAATTATTGATGGTCTATTACGATTTTTTGAACTTTTAGAGAAATACAATAAAGATAAACTTTAGTTCTACAGCCGCATCAAATATTGATTTCAGATTGAGTATAGCCAAAGATAAATATAATGTTTTGCTACGAAAAATATTTACCTTCATTTAATTGTTTTGTAAAAATGTTGTATAAATTTAAATAAAAATAACAGCTTTTATTTTTCGTATAGTGAACAGTTTTATGAACTTATTCGCCAGTACGTGGTATAAGTTATACACTACATAACATATCGACATAATGGATATATTATGTAATTTATTATATTATATTTTATAATAAGAAACTACATTTTAAGAAAAAACAATGGTGTTTTAAAAAAAATTTAAATTCAACATCATCGGATTTAAGATAATTAATAGATTTATCAAACCTCGTTTTGTATAATATCGAGCTTATAATATTGAGACATATTGTGTCAAAAATCTAATAGACTGTACATTGTTATGTGATAAATGTATAGAAATAGCTAGTTTTTATCTAAAGATATCTAAAAGATTGATTTAATATACATAAATATTATTCAATTTATAATTTAGCGATTTTGTATTTTATATAAAAAAATTTTAATTTATTTTTATTTATTTTTTTCTAATAATCTAACATTATGAAAATTTGTAAATAAATTTGTGTGTTGCCAAGGCAATTTTGTGTAAAATATCATTTATTAATAAATGGTAAGATCAGAAAATTATTTAACTTCTTATAATACTTTTCATGCCATTAAATTTTGCTAATTAAAAATTAATATTACTTAAAAAACTGTTACGTCCAAATATTTACTATTGCTTGCACTAATTAGATAAATAATAAATTAATTGAATTCATAAAACGTTTATGGGAATAAGATCTACGTTTATTTTACTGATATGAAGAGGAACAGAGCCGGATTCATATGTTTCAGAATATTTTACAATTTATGGAATTTTCGTCCCAATTTTCGGTTTTATTTTTTATCATTTGAAATTTAAAAATAAATAAAAGAAAATAGCGTCGGCGAAATTCCCAAAAAGAGTAAATTCGTTTTTTTAGTTCATCAGAAAACTCAAAAATATTTCAGTAAGTAGAAAATTTTATTTCATCGATTTTATAACGTCCTACAATTACTGAATTTATTGAGTTAGAAAAAAAGGTGTATTATAATTGTAAAAACATAACATAATAAAATCATAATAATAATTTTAATTTTGATTTAATTAAAACTTTAAGTAACCTACTGTTTAATAAAATAAATGAATAACATTAATTTCGTTTAAAAATAAAAATTTTCGCCGAATAAAAAACTCTATTATAGAATTATATATATATTTAAAATTCCGAAAAATTAACAAGTCACAACACTGAACAACATTTTAGTGGACATTATGTACAACACACATTAATATACACACACTTAATTTTTTCACAACTTTAGCTCTTTTATATGTATATAATATAATGTTTTTATTTTTGTACATAAAATCAATTCAAGTATTTGGGCGTAACATATACGCATTGCTGCCCAGCTTTATAATAAATTCACTAAATAATAAAAAAAATATTATTTAATGCCTTCTTATACATACAAGCAGTTAAAATTTTAATTACTTTCATTAAAATTTAATTTGACAATATTTTAATATAATTTTTATTGTATATGTGTATTTATTTATGTTTGTGAAAAGTTTAATGTTTTTTTTTCTGTTAATGCTAAGCAATTTTGGTGTATTTTAAAAATTTTTATGTGTGGCATAGATTTTTTTTTGGCCAACATATATGAGTTCTTTTATAAATCCGCTTTCGATTTAAAAAAAAAAAAAATACGTTTCTGTAGATAAAAAATTTTAAATTTTACTTTTTATGTAGAAAATTTTGAAAATACATAGTTATAATAAGAACGTAATTTTTTGTCACTTCCTCAGCAGAAAATTTTCGACAAAAAAGTTTTCGAAAAAATTAGAATTTGATAAAGGAGAAAAATAGTTTTAAGTTAAACAAATTAAAGGTGAAAACACAATTGGGGCGACGACGACGGCGACAGCGATTTTTCATATAAAAAAATCGCCTCAATTGTTTCATTCTCATACAAATATATGGTTTTTGACAGTCGCTATCGCTGTCGCCGTCGTTGTCGCCCCAATTGTGTTTTCACCTTAAAATTAATTTCATAGTTGTAAAGCTAAAATTAATGGCATCTGGTGTAGGATTCGAAAATTGACATAAAATGTGACAATTTGTTTCATGTGATTTTAGAAGTTGAATTTACATTTATGATTTTAATTTTGATTAATGTAATTTCATCTTTTAAAATTATATGTAGCAAAATATCAAAAATGTCACATTTTATGATAATTGCCGATTGTTGATCGACAAAAGTTATGTAATTCCAATCCTGAACAGATGATCGTTTTCTGTTATACATTATAATATAACAATGAACATAACTTTTCTTAGGTCATTGATAAGAATACTAAATTTTTTTTAGTATTTTTAATCAATGGTTGTAATAAGGATGATTCAAAATAACATGACAAAACTATACATTTTTTCTTATTTGGAAGTGACAAAAAAATGAAATAGAAATACATTTGCCCTATATAAAAATAAATTTACTAAAAAATAAAAATTTGCTAAAAATCATAAAAATATATAATATTGCTAAATAAATAAAAAAAAATTTCATTCTTTCAAATTAATTAATTTTTTTTTTATCTTATTCACAGTACAAGCTTGATTTTAGCGGATTAGCTGGTAGAGCTGCATCTGGTGCCGGTGCAAATGACAGTGATCCAAGCGGTATGGGAGGTTCAGATGGTACAAAATCAACAACTGAAGGGCTTGGGTGACAGTACGGGATGGCTCGAAGAGCCAAAGGAGATGCAAGAAGGACAAGAGTGTCATTTTTATTATTTTAATGTTTTGTTTTCCATCTATTTTACTTTCCTGTCATCAAAAACCTATTTATTATAAAAAAAAAGAATTTATTTTATATAGACATCTTTAAAGACTATATTTTTATATATATACGGAAATTACTGTATACCTACCTAACTAATTTACCTACATAATTCTTTAAAATTTAATAATGTTTATGCAAACAAACACCAAAATCATAAATTTGTTATTATTATTAGGAATATAAAAATTTTTACTTAAATTTTTGTTATATTTGTAGTAAATATATATACAATACACGTTAAATGTGATTAATGAAAAACGTCATAATTTTTGTATGTATTAGAAATAGGCTGTTAATTAAATTTCATATCATTTTTTTTTTTTTTATGAATATCCAAAATATATCAATATCGTTTCAATTCATTATTATGATACTCTTGTCAAAGAAAACCATATACTTCATCGTCGTTTAATAATCTTACAAATGACTCTTGAACAAATTATTGTAAATGATAACAAGCTATAGTACATTGTTTTGTTCAAAATTAAATTAAATGGACGCTAATTTTCATATTAGATTTTCCTCTAGGCGTTATGAGGTATTATTTAAAAGTGACGATTGTTCTACCAATTTATACATCACAATTCCGTAATGATGTTAATAGAGAAATATCACTACATTAAAAAAATTTTTGTTTGTATATTGCAAATATTCAATTCAAAGCGAACCTAAAAAACATACAAACTAAAAATTAAGTAAAAAATTGTACAAACAAACCGAATTTAATTAGGTAATAAAATTTACGACAGAAATAAAAGAATATTTTACATTCTTGATTACTTCAAATTGTCTTAGTGAAAACTTCTGCTGTTCTAACGTTTTGATTTTATGAATATATCTCACTTCTTTTAAATAGAAGTAGATATAATAGTTCATCATTAACAAAATAAATAAATTATTAATTGTCATTTGTAAGAATATTAATTTTTATAATCAATGATGTCAATAAAAATTATGTTATAAAATTTTTATGTGTAATATAATATATAAAATATAGAAAGGTTGTGCTTAAAAAATTTATAAAATAAAAAAAAAATCTTATGGTAATTTTTAAAATTAAAAACTGGTTAAAAAAAAAATTATAAAAAATTTCTATGTAATAATTATTGTAATAAATGTAAGTAAATTTCATTATATTATTAATTAAAAAATAAATTAAAGAAAATTGTTCACATAAGCTTAGATAATAATTAAATATAATACCTAAAGAATGGTGAAATCGTTTAGGTTTTTGTTGCAAAATAGTTCAAACTATCTAAATCCACCACTTACTAATCATTCGTTATTATTATAGACTATAAAAATATCATTAAAAACAAATTGATTATGAAAACCGACAAAAAAAAAATTTAAAATCCAAGTCAATGTTATGAGCAGTATTCCAAATAATTAATTAAATTTTTCAGATTTTTAAGATTTTGAGTTACTAAAAGCATCAAACTAGAATATAATTACACTTCGTTTTGTAGTTCATAGAAAAACATTTTCATATCATTAATAACTTAATATTCGAGAAATCTATAAAAATTATGTAGTCTTAGTCTTGAAGAGTCAAGTTTTCGGACCAAAAATAATTCTGTAAATGATGTGGAATTATTACTAATTCGGCGTGAAAAATCTGTCATTAAAAGGTTGAAAGTTTATAGGTACCTGCCACCGAAATATATTTAATTTTCAAATTCTAACTTCTTTAGTATGCATTAAATTAAAAAAATTAGATTACATTATATGTGTATTAAACTTCGTTTATATACGAGAATTTTTTTTATAATTCACAAGTGTTAAACTTAAATTATCCAATATATTGAAAAGAATAAGCTCATTATATCTTTTAGACAAAAATAAATGAATTTAGCTTCTTGAATTTAGGCAGCGATATTAATCTCTGTATATTAGTATCTCAAGGACTTAGAAATCAGAAAATTTATTATTTATTCATTATAAAATTTAAATAATAATTATTATTTTTTAAAAATGTTTTACTACGCTTAATTAACTATATATATATACTTACAAGTTATACTATCATACTTACATATTATTGTTTTCATTTATCCTGAAAAAATATAAGTTTGGCTAATCAATGCAATTACAGTTTAGAAGCAAAAAAAATACAATAAAAAATATATATAAAATAAATTAATAAAATAGTAACACAATAATAATAATAATATATAATGTTATATTAAAATAATGTAGTAAAATAAATAAAAACAAAAATTTATAAAAATATATTTTCTGAGAAAATGTGCTTAAAAATTTATATTTTTTAAGTAAAAATTTATACTTAATCTTAATATAATGTTATCCAAATTTAATATGAAATAATAATTAAAAAAAAAAACAATAACATAAATAAAAGTGTTAAAAGGATAAGTGGTCCCAATAGTCATCAAATAATTCTAAAAAATAGTATACATTTATTACTAGTTGAATAAGAACGAAAATTTTTGGCTATGAATCTATGCTTATTTAACAATTTTTCTTTTAAATTTAATTCTTCGTACTTTATTAATTATAATTGCTTTCTAGTTGGTTTTCATGATTGCATAAAGTCTAAATTTAAGTTTCACAATTGGACCACATAGCCTTTTAATGTTTCAATTTTGTAAAATCATTTTTCCCTCAAACAAGACAATTTTTTAATACAATCTTAATTATTAATTTTGATCGATTTTTATTTACGATAATTACATAACTAATTATAATACTAACTTCATTAACACATTGACATACTTAAGTTATAATAAATAAATTTTGTAAAATTTTCAAATATTCTAAAACAAAAACAAAAAAATTATTGATAGGTATGTCCTTATTGAATTATTTTGTTCAGACAATAATAACATAGTGTCGATTGTAGTATTGAACTTAGCTTTGATAAAGTTTAGAAAATAATTGAAACATTTGTTATTAACTAAGAACTAACATTATGTTAAATAATTGTCCTAGTTATATTCATAAAAAAATGTGCATACAAGATAATTCAATAAGGCAAAACTCAATTTAAATTACAATAATAAAATATAATAAATCATTTACGATAAGTTTCAACAGAAATACGAAATCATTTACATTACTTTCAAAACGCTAATGTAGTTATTCAGTCTAGCCAGACCCTAGGGATCTAACGAATAATTGTTGATAGTTCGAGTTCTATGAATAAAATGAAATATTATTTCTAACAAAAATTTAGAATCAGATATACCATATACGTAATCCTTTATTTTTATTCAAAAAATTGAAATTTTAATTAACTTTAATAATTCGTTAAATAAAAACCGATCAATTTCAGTTTATTTAACACAATAAAAAATAATAGAATTCAACTTTATTAATTAATTTTGAATCTACTTTTCTATTTTTCATACATTGACAATTGACATACATATTTCATATCTACATACTGTATAATACTAATTTATAAGTTATATTATATTATACGAACACTTACAATAAACATATATATGTAAAATGTATAATTGTTGTTATATTATTTATATTTTTATTTCACAAATGGAATTATATATTGGCCACGTTAACCCCGAGTTAAAATTTAAGGCTTACTGTTTTCAACAGATGAAAGTTAAAATTAGAAAAATAAAACATAATTAACTATGAAAATAATTAAAATGAAAAAAATGTTTTGATTGAACAATGTAGACAAATACGGCAATCAATATTTAAGTTTCGACATTTATAATATATTATAGATTAGACATTATGCCTTTGGCTACTCAGGTTAGATAGACTACCCTTCCTTAGTTAAATAAAAAATTCCCCATAATGTAAGTATAGGTTTTATTAAGTTCAAAATATTTTGGAAGAAACTTGCAATACTTTGAAATTAAAAAAAAAAATATTAAATTTAGTTCCTAGTTTAATTTAGGCGAGTTTATTTTTATCCCGGGAATGCGTAACATAACATATTGCAGTTAAGAAAATTTATTGGAGCTCAAAGTTTAGTCTAAGGAAAATATTCAAAATATGGGAAGTTGTTAAATTTTCATAATTATGGCCATCAAATTTCTTTACGTATTAATATATTTTCCTTACGATTAACGACCCACTTCAATACCATAATCTACTAACATTGAAAAAAAGAGGTACAATTTAAATTTTATGTAGCCCCCATAACACAAAAGTTTTCAAATTTTAATAAAACAAGATAATTTCAAATTCCTATCGTTGATATTTCGTATTAAAAAATATTGCACGAAATATTTAATATTAAAAAAAAAAATAAATAAAGTTGCCTAAAAATATAATATAACATCAAGATAATTATTCGTTAGAATATAAAATTTCAATAATTTATTTCGATTCTAGATCATCATAATCATTGGCCCAACAATCAAGACTGAAGGCTTGCGCATTCTCTAAATTTTGTTCTCGCACAAAATGACTAAATAAAAAAATTGTTTGGTGTTAATATAAAATTCAAATATCTTGGCATTGTGTTTCGATATTACGATGTATAATAATGTATATTATTAAACAATACTTACTTTATAAAAAAAGAATGACAGCGCTGTTGGCAGTCAATTCCAAACGGAATTATTTTTTCTTCTTTTAATACAAAATTAATTGTAATTTATGTTTTCGTTGCCTGTAAGTTATTCATCTGACTTATCCCGAAACGAAAAAAAAATTTTGTTTTTTTTTTTTCATTTTTCAATAATAACACCAAGAACAGAAAACTCAACATTATTGCATTGCAAGAAGAAGAAATTACATAAGTACCTAAGTCAAACATTTTTTTTTTAAATTAAATAGTAATTTCAAAATGTATGTAGTAAATGTCATCAAATTACAAAAAATTAAAAATTTTTAATTAATATACATACTTAAAATTATTAAATTTAAAAAATTTAATTTCAAAACATTCAAATATAAAAATAATAACAATTTTGTAACGAATCGTATAAAAATAAACAATATCGTAATTTTTGTACAAAAAAAAAAAAAATAGAAATCGATTTATATTATTATTAAATGTAATTTAATGGAAAAATTTACAATAACTCATTATTTAAGAAAATAATAAATTATATTATATATATTTAAAGAATAATAATAAAAAAAAAAAAAATTAGTCTAATCATATTTATTTATATTTATAAAACAAATTCAAATGTGTTAAAATTAGTGTAGAGTACATAATTAAAAAGAAATAATTTTTTTCTATATTATTATTATTATTAAATAAAAAATACCTTAAAATTATTGATTAAAAAAAAAAAAAAAAACATAAAAAATATACAATATTATTTTACCTCTAAATGTAAAAAATTTATATATATAATTTATTTCATTTATTATATAAATAAAAATAAAATTGAATTTATGTAAAAAAAAAAAAAAAAAACAATATTATAAAAATTATGAATGGATCGTGTAAGTTTTTATTATGAAATTGAATAAAAGTTATTTAAATAAAAAATAATAATGATTTTTGTGTAAATCTTGATGAAAAAATGTTTATGAAAAAAATATATATATACATATATAAATATTACATAGTTCCTAAAAAAAAATTTAAATAAAATTTATTTATGTTGTTTTATTTTAGTTCAATATTAGTAGAAGAAAACCATACAAATTTTCATTGCGATATGAAAAGAACTGTTGAAATGTCGAATGAAACATTCTATCATGAAATGAAAAGTTTTTAATGCGTTGGGGATCGTTACGTTGTATTTAGTGCTATAGAATTTAGATCACTAAATGGAGTATTATATGCGTCAATACACATGCACACATTGCCTCTAAATAATGAAAAAATTTAGATGCATCAGCGTATATAATGAAAAAATTTAGATGCATCAGCGTAAATAATGAATTCATTTAGATGTTTCGTATTGAATATTACGTAATACCTAAACAAACATAATATCTCTCACAATATTTCAATACAGCCAAATACAAAAAAAAAAAAAAAGAGAAAAAATGAGAAGAAAAAATATTCTCTCTTTGCAACTACCTCTCCCCTATGCATTAAAACAGTATATTGGATATGTAAACAAAATTTGTTATACAACTCGTTCTGTATTTACACAAAAATACATTGACACTTGTCAATTTATATCACTCGACTTTCGGTCTCGTGATATAAGTATTGACTCGTGTCAATGTATTTTTGTGTATACAGAACTCTTAATTAATAACAAATTTAGTTTACATATACAATAATCTACTATAAATATTCGAGCGCAGTCTATCGGAGTTTTCTTTTAGTTTTTAAAAATTTTCGTCTGTTTGTTTTTTTTTTTTTGGGAAGAGAAAATCTAAAATTTTTGACCCAATCATTGCAAACATATATCAAACCAAGTCGATTTTTTTTATCAACATTACATTGTTGCGATGATAATATATCGGTATACTCGACCACCAGATAATAGTAGTTTTATGTCTATTTTTTATACTTGAAGAAGCGCATTCAAATTTTTAGAAATTAAGAATTAAGTTTTCGTGAAAGATTCTTCATAATTTTAAATTGTTGTTAAACAATTGCTATGTTTCCGTGATTGGGAAACAGAGTTGAGTTTTCGGTGAGTTGAAAAATTTCTTTTTAAAAATCAACTCAACGAAAACTCAATTCTGTTTCAATCCGATCAGAAAATGAAAACATATTAATTGTAAGAGGGACACAACGAATATTAATCAATTTGAGAATAGAAATAAATTTGTATTTTTCTTAACATTATAAAATTTCAAAAAAATAAATTTGTTTAAGTGACTTCCATTTTGAGTTTTGATGGTATTTTACGGAACACAAAATTAACCAATTTTACCAAAATTAACCAATTATAATTTTTTTTTTATTTTAATAAGTTCATTGAAGTCAATCTCACAAAACAACAGAAAATGGACTTCTAAGTTAATGGTATTTGTGCCTTGTGGAGGAGCTCTGAAATTTTTTTAAATAAATAAAATATAAAAAATAATTCATAATAACACCCATTATTAATAACCCTTTATTTATTCATAAAATATATAAAAAAATATAGTGAAAAACTTTTTGGCCCTTCAGAAAAAACCATCTACAAAAATTATTCTAATCTTATCTTATAAGCTCAAAACAAATTAACGATTATTCAGTTCAAATGAGTAATAGTCGGATAAAATAAGCACATAGTAAAGTTGGCATATTAATTGTGGATTGTATATTTATTATATCTTTTTCTATAAACTTTTCAATAATTTAACTGCCTCTTCTTTGCAATTTTTATCGTCTTCATTCAAAACTGAACAATTAGCAGCCTTTTCAAAATAGGTTTTGGCTTCATCCTTTTTCTTTAAGGCTAAAAAAGTTTTACCCAAATATAACCAATTGGTTGTGTAAAATCCTTCTTTGATTTTTTCAGCTTTTTGGAAATAATCAAGAGCTTGCTCATACGTTCCGGTAGGAGGTGAAGCGAAAATGGTTGATACAATTTTTCTCTGATACCATGGTAAATCAGCCAAACCATATTCAAAAGCTCCTAAAATATGCCAGCTTGTTGGATCCTCTGGATTCAATTCGACAGCTTTCAACATATGTTTTTTAACATTTTCCAGTTCAGTTATTCTCGCCTTTATACCATCAAGTGATGCTTTAGCATCAAGAATTATGGAATACCACTAAAAATCAAAAATAAAATACAACTAAAGAGTTAAATTATTTGAAATTGTTTTACCTTGTGAATTGCAAAGTCCTTATCATTAGTTTCAAGAGCTGACTTAGCTAAATCATAGGACTGGCGAATAAGTTTAGATTTCTCATTTGAATCTTTTACAGCTTTTGAAACTGAATATAATGCTCGTGCTTTCCGCCATTGAACATCAGCTAGGTTTTGGTCTGGATGTTGGGATAAGAAATCATAGTTTTCTTGGAATTGATTTTCATCGAAAAGTTGATCAGCATTTTGTAAAATTGTCTCTAAACTATCAGACATATTTTTTTGAGTCTTAGCAGCAGCTGTTTGAGCAAATGTGATGAAGGCTAACGAAGTTGGTGCTAAAATCAAATATCGATGTTGATGCTCCAAAATCTAAAACCAAAAAATAAAGAATTTTTATCGAGAAGTTTTTTAAGTAGCCAAATTTTGGACAATCACTAAAGATTTTTTTCATTTTACATAAAAAAAAATTTTTAACATCATAAGACAGTCCTTCAAATCTTCTTTCGGTTGCTCAATGTTTTGAGTCTGAGGCATATTTCTGAATTCAAGTGCCAAGTGCTACTTGATCGAAAATCTTGTTTTAGAAGTTTATATCGATGAAATAAAATAATAAAATAATGCATTTTATTTTCATTCGAACTTCGGTGAATTCGATAATAGGAGGTTAGTACAAAACTACTTTTTTTCATTTCAATTGACGGTTCATGTTGCATTATCATTGTTTAATCAAAACTTACATAAAAAAAGAATTTTAATAATAGTAAAACTTTTTTATTATGCGTAATTTATAACTTACAATTTAAAATAATAGTTTTTCTTTTTAGAGTACATCAATTGAATAACTCAATTGAATAAGTATATAAAAAAAATCAATTTATTAAAAGAAAAAGAAAATACGGTAATTTATAAATTATATTAGAAAGTATAAATTATAAAAATACAAGTGAATAAACATTGGCGTGATCGGCTCTTTTGATGCATCTGTCGTAAGTAGATATAAATGAGCCTTATATTATTTTTTGCTTAGTGATAGATATTCGACTTTCTAATGTTCCGAACAAGAAACTTATCTTGGCATACGTTAAGATAACATAAATTAGTTTTTTTAATATAAGTATTCATCAACATAAATTATTAATTTATTATAAATTGCAATTTTTTTATTGTCCTTATAGAGGAGTACTCATATTTTTTAAGAATTCAAATTATGTTCGAGATTATTTTATATATTTTGTGTTTAATAAAATTAAACGGAACTTGATCCTATTAACATTTAATTAATACTGTAATTTTTTTTAACGAACTATTAGATTTCCTAAGCCAAATCATAAAGCTTGTAATGAGTCAAATTTTGATAAATGCCACATTTGAAATTTGTAATATTTTATCATAAGCACGTTAAAAACATTAATGTACGTCGAAACGCAATTTTCGTCCTATAATTTTTACTGAAATTATATGATTATATGACTTTTGTATTTTGATAATATAAGTATGCAATTTATGTAAATTATTTTGATGAACATATGTACATTATTTTTTTTTCCAAGATCAAAATAAAAATTTTTTTACATAATTTTTTTTACATATTTCCTTAAATTATGCACTGACTAAAAATCTCCAACTGTATGTGACACCAATTCGAAATGATCTAAGCTAGAATCATTTTCAATAAAATGCTTTTGAACATGATCTGTGAAAATATCGAATTTTATTTCACGAGAAAATGTTTTTCCACACATTGGACAAATTTTATCTCTTTCATCTGCTAAAATTTTTTCTTGAATAAAATCATTATGAATTATTGGTTCAGTATTTTCTTCAACTATTGCTGTCATATTCTCAATTGTTCGATCTGTTAAGATCATAGAATCATCAGTTTCTGAACTTTTTTCTGCTGTAACCGGTTTTTGTTTTAATAATTTACATTCTCTACATTCTCGATTTGCTAAATTTCTACGTATTTCAATGAATAATTTTTTTAAATCATTTTGTTGTCGCAATTGTTCTCGCTTTAAATCTGACGTGAAATCAATATTTTTCTTGATTTCACTTATAACTTCCCCAGATTGTGTAGGTAAAAAAGTTTCGGCATCATCATTTAAATATCCAAACCCAAAACTAGTATTCATTTTTCTAAGCTCCGAATTCGACGGATCCATGTGATTCAACGCTATATCATTTTTTAAAACGATTTCTTCCAAGCTTGATTCATTATCAACATCACAACCCTACAAAAGAACGAAAAAAAAATCTCGAATTTAAATTATAATTTTAAATGTAAAAAAACTTAAAATGTTAATTGAAAAACAAATTCTCGAAAATATATTTTAAGTATTTTTTCTCAACTCCAGTTTTTTACGTTCTAGATCTCGTTTAAAATTTAAATAAATGTTAGCTATTTGAAATAACCAAGAACTTTAATAATTCATAAAATTAACATTATCATGGTAACATTCGGATTTTCAGCAATTAATAATTTCTGTTAAATTAAAAAAAAATATAAATTAAAAAAAAAAACAACAAATAATATTTAAAGCAAATAAAACTGAGTTTTATTCCTCATGGCTGTACTCAAAGATATAGGTAGTACATATGTTAAGAAAAAAAAATTTCCGAGATTTCTTTTTCGAACTTTATAAATATTAAAACCTAGCTACCTTCTCGTCAATATTTTTGTAACGTAAATTTGGATTTGGTGCTTGTTGTGTAAATGTTTTAGATCGTATTAATTTCGATTTATTGTTAACATCACTGTTATTCTCTTTAGAAAGCTGCGATAGCCTAGACCATAATTGCCGATTTTCAGTTGATATCATTTCAATGCGTTCAGTTAATTGTAATTTTTGTTGTTGCAAATCCATAATTTTTCGTTCCAAATTTCCAATTGAATCGCTATTTGGATATTCGAATTGAGTTGAAATACCTCCTAAATGTATATTGCCATTTTTTAGCCCGAAATTTTCTTCTTCAACAATATTCAATCGGGCTTGTAATGTTTGGCATCTATCTTTCATTGTTTGTAATGCAACTTGGGTTGCTATAAATGATGTATTCGAATTTTGTATTTCATTGTTAATTTGTGATGACGACATATTATTAGTACTAGCAAATCGTTTTCGTTTATCGTTAAAATTGTCCATTTTGTGTCTAAAGAATTATATGACAAGCATAATTTTTATTTATTTTTTTTTTTAATTTCAATTTTAAAAGAATAATTACACTGAATGAATATAAAAAAAAATGTATGATATTTCAAGTTAAGTGTTTTTTGCGAATGAAAATTTCTGTTAGTTATGCAGCCCAACAAAATAACATATTACAGCTACATAAAGGATGCTAAGTTATCCACGGTACTTACCTTTATATGATTTTATAATAATATTTTTGTTTTCGCAGCCGAGTTACGTGAAAAAAGTTTATTTACCTAGACGAGTTGCAAGAAACAAAGATTATGGTCCCAGCAGCTCAAAAAGCAGTCAAAAAGTAAACAAACTGAAAGCAGGAAAATGCCAAAAGTCTTTGGGCCGCGTAGCAATAGATGAATTCGAATTGCATAAGAGCGTAGGGTAATTTCTTAAACCTGTAAGGAAAAAAAATTATTTACGATGTTATTCCTATATTCGTGTGAGATTGTGGATAACTACCGTGAATAACTTCCAGCCGGTAACTACATAACACATAATTCAGAATTTTATTTTCTGAATAAAGAAAAAAAACCAATAATTAATATGTTAAAATAGAATTTCATTATAGAACACATCACTAAAAGGAATGTAAAAGAAAATATTTGAGTTTAGAAATAAGATTTAGGCTAGCTGGTACATAGGGCCTACCTAAGGAAAAAGGGGATTTTTAATTTCACTTTTTTTAGTTTCAAACATTTATAGATTAACATTTATAGAATTAATATTTTGTTTGTCGTTTTAGTCACCAAGATTTTGAATAGATAAATGACTAATATAGTTTTCAGTTTTTTAAATACCCACGATATTGTTGTGTTTACATTATTTACATATAATCGAAAGACGACAGAGGTCAGTAATAACATTGATTTCCATTTTGAATTCCATTTAAATTAAAAAATATTAATACAAACTCTCAATTAATTGCAAGATTGGAATTTTTTTTTTATAGATAAGTGTCAGTGTACGTCAGCAGAAAATATTAGATACTGAAGTCCAATGTGATGGAGGTCGGAAAAGGCAACCATCACTACACAGAAAACATGTTCTTTTTTCGTCTTACCTTTCTTAAAACTGGAATTGGTTTTCTCAATTGACTGAAGTTGAAATTTCTTTTTAATTTTATTAAATTTAAATTAATTTGAATGCAAAAATTCTTTAAAAACATGAAAAGTCTAGAAATAAAAAAGAAAAAAAACAAAAGAAAAAAAAGATAACAAATTTTCTTAACAAAAATATTTTTTTTTTTAACTAAAAAGAAATAAATTTTACCTTGTTTTTGTTCCTTTTTTCCAAAACAAAAACTTTTTCTTTAAATTTTAAATGTTTTTAGTTTTTTATTTTATTTCAATCAACTTTGTTCCATAAAAATGTAATCTTATAAAAAATCTTCTTTTTTCTAATTAAAAAAAATGAACTTCGGTACGAACTTTCTTTTTTTTTTTATTTATAAAATTTTCTTGCAGCTGCTGTTGATGACAGCTGATTGCTCTATAAAAATAAATTTTCATAGTCTACTTATAATTGGCTCAAACCATTTATATGTGGTTCAAGCAGGTTCAAGCGATTAAATATTTTTTATATTCGATGAAGCTCTGCAGCTTCTACATTTTGCAGAATTTGTAACGAAATTTATTAAATTTATAAAATAAATTGTAAAAGAAACTATAGGTGGATAATAAAATGTATATGAATATGTACAGTAAATGATTAAATTTTTTATTCATATAATTTTATATGTTTTGTATTTATAGAACGGTGAACTGACATAACCGTGAATATCATAACCGCGAAAAATTTTTGTCATAACCGCGAAACTGGAATTTGTATGAGTTTCGCGATTATAACAAAAATTTTTATTATAACCGCGAAACTAATTTTATTTTTGTCATGCCCCGCCCTCTCGTGTGCTTACCACACAACATTTTTTTATCCAGGTCTTATTTCATTTTTCAAAATGATCGAGTTTTTGTGTTTCGCGGTTATAACAAAAATTTTTGTTATAACCGCGAAATGAAAAAAAACAAATTTTTGTGTTTCGCGGTTATAACAAAAATTTTTGTTATAACCGCGAAATGATAAAAATTGATTTTTTGTGTTTCGCGGTTATAACAAAAATTTTTGTTATAACCGCGAAATGATAAAAATTGATTTTTTGTTTCGCGGTTATAACAAAAATTTTTGTTATAACCGCGAAACACAAAAATTCGATTTTTGTCATTTCGCGGTTATAACAAAAATTTTTGTTATAACCGCGAAATGATAAAAATCGAAATTTTGTGTTTCGCGGTTATAACAAAAGTTTTTGTTATAACCGCGAAACGAAATTTTTTCAATTTTTGGCCATATTTTTTCGCGGTTATGACAAAAAAATAGATGACATTTTTCGCGGTTATGACACTTTTATTTTTTATTTCGCGGTTATGTCATGTAGCCTTATAGAACTCAAAAAAAATATTAAATGTATTTAGCCGTAACATATACCATGTAGTTAGTCTAGCTATTGATGTGGTTTACCATCATGATATATTAGGTAACTAGTTTTATTTTCAAATTTTACCCTATTTATTGTTGGTATGTTAAATTTTTAAAATTATTACAATCAACTTATTCAACTTTTTATATAATTAATCTAATTCGAATAAAACTATTCCAAACTCTTCTAGCTGCATAGGTATCTTAAAATTTCGTATCTTTAAAAATATTAAAATTAGTTCATTATGTCAAGCTAGTTGTTCTTTTGATTTTACAAATAAATAATTTTTTCTGTAAGTTTCCCTTTATTTTATCAAGAAAATTTATAATGGTTGATTGGTCTGGTCAGCCAACAGATACTTGCGATTATACCTACTAGTATTATAATTTTGGGCCCTTTTTTTTTAATAGCTAATTTTTTATTCCACTTCAAACTAAATACAGTTTTGGTCCCTTTTTTTATAAGAACCTTAAAATAAACTCGAATAGAAACACTTCTGCAGAGCTGAGGATAGTGGAAATTCAAACTATTATTTTTTGATAAAGAGCTTACACTCACAATATAAACTTAAATATTTTTTTTTAAATAATTAATACACATTCTACTGCACTATTAACTTTATTTTCAATTACACTTATTTTAACTAATTTCTTTTTTAAGTACAAAACATAATAATATTTGACAGAAAAATAATGTCGGAAGTATAAAGAAAATATAAATATTATCAATTTAAATTTATATAAAATTTTCAGTAATATTTATTATAATTTATTTATTCTATTATATTTTTATTAATATCTAACAACATCAATGTAGATAATTAAATAGAATTAAGTAGAAAATTTTTGGTATCATTTTGTTTTTCAAATTTTCATAGTCTTCTATCAAAGTATATCCTTGTAAAAAGAAGTCTTTAGTGTAATTCAAGCAAAAACTATTGAATTCTTTTTTTTTTAACATATTATATTCAAAGCATTAGTATTATATAACACAATTAAAAATAAATAAATAAATGCCTCTTCTATTTTAATAATTTAAGAAAAATTTTAAAATCATTACTAGTCTCAATTTAATAATTTGGTAACATTTAGGAACTTAAATTGAAATACTTAAGACTCAATATTTTATATTTTTAAATTGAAATAATAACAAAAAATGTTTAATGACATTTAAAGAAATAAATAGAAATATTTAGAAATTTTTAGATTCAAACAAACTAATTTAAAGCAATTGAAGTTTGAGAAAAGACAATTGAAACCTTTCATTAAATTGTGTTTACAGGAAATTTGTTTTGAATGCTCAAAATACATTCTTTTTATACTATAATACATACTTAAATATTAAGACTACACTTAAAATGGTCCTTCTTACATTTATTTAGCTTTACTTTAAATTTTAATAATTATTCTGACAAATTCTAAGTTATTTTGTTTACAATTCGAATAAAAAACGAAGTTTTTATGGTTTTATAGGCTGATGATTAGTTTAGATAATACTGAATACTGAAAAAAACAACAAATAATATTTAAAGCAAATAAAACTGAGTTTTATTCCTCATGGCTGTACTCAAAGATATAGGTAGTACATATGTTAAGAAAAAAAAATTTCCGAGATTTCTTTTTCGAACTTTATAAATATTAAAACCTAGCTACCTTCTCGTCAATATTTTTGTAAAGTAAATTTGGATTTGGTGCTTGTTGTGTAAATGTTTTAGATCGTATTAATTTCGATTTATTGTTAACATCACTGTTATTCTCTTTAGAAAGCTGCGATAGCCTAGACCATAATTGCCGATTTTCAGTTGATATCATTTCAATGCGTTCAGTTAATTGTAATTTTTGTTGTTGCAAATCCATAATTTTTCGTTCCAAATTTCCAATTGAATCGCTATTTGGATATTCGAATTGAGTTGAAATACCTCCTAAATGTATATTGCCATTTTTTAGCCCGAAATTTTCTTCTTCAACAATATTCAATCGGGCTTGTAATGTTTGGCATCTATCTTTCATTGTTTGTAATGCAACTTGGGTTGCTATAAATGATGTATTCGAATTTTGTATTTCATTGTTAATTTGTGATGACGACATATTATTAGTACTAGCAAATCGTTTTCGTTTATCGTTAAAATTGTCCATTTTGTGTCTAAAGAATTATATGACAAGCATAATTTTTATTTATTTTTTTTTTTAATTTCAATTTTAAAAGAATAATTACACTGAATGAATATAAAAAAACTAACGATAAAATCAAACTAAATTTATAAAAATTTTAATTATTTTTTGAACCCAAAAAATTATATTTTTAAATAAGAATTACTGTAAATTATAATTAATTTGATTGGGCAACCAATCATATTAGGATATAGTAAACTTTTTCATATTACATAAGAAAATTAATTATATAAACTAAATTGTATATAATATTTATATATAGAATATAAGAAATTTAGTACATAAGATTTTGTATAAATAAGATTGAAATTGGAAAATTAAATCAGATTAATATCAAATCTCATCTTTCATTAAACGGCTTCCCTGAGCTATACAATACAGGTAAGATAGCTTTCCGAGCTACATAATACGGATAACCGGCTGAATACAGCCAAAACGAAAGCGCGTCCCTCTCTAATAGGACAAACCGGCTGAATACAGCCTAGACAATAGGATCTCTATAATGACATGCTTGTGGTCATTATAGATTAGGGAATTCATAGGCCTTAGATGTCTTGGACAACACAGATGTCCATCCCAAGATCCATTATAAAATAAATAATTACAAAAATAAAAGAAAGCTAAATAAAACTTTGCTTTACATGGCGATCCTGCAAACCGCAAATCTTATAATATAATACAGAAGTTTAAAATATGGAACAAAAACAAGAGAAGAAAATAACGATTGAAGAATATACAAAACCGACATTTACACAAAACTTCGACAAAAATGAACAAAATGTTCAACAAAAATTTTAATCACATAAAAAATACAAAAAATAAAAAATAAAAATTGTTCGAAATATTATAAAAAAAAAAAAAAAACAAAAATTGTTAATGAATTAAAAAATAAAATTTATATTGAATTGTAAAACATTAAAATAATGAATTTTAAATAAATACAAAATTTTTACTTACTTATTAGTATTACAAATTACAATAAGAATAAAAAAAAAAGAAAAATTTCCCAATGTCAAACCTTATAAAAAATAAGAATATTACTTAAGAATACCCCAAAGAATTCTAAGAATTATCACGAATATAAAACTATATCATGAATACCCTGACCCCGATATTCAAATAAAATTTATTTTTTATTTATTTATTTATTTATTTCAAAATTCAATACATAATTAGGCCGGGGCCCATAATTACAGAATGTAAAAAAGTTTAAGACAATTATAATTATATTTACAATATACATAAAAATAAAGTTTCAAAAAGCAACTAATTACTAAAAAAAAATAAGAAATTTCTTTACTAAACCAGAAAAATAAGAACTTAAATGGCAACCCATTTTCGAAATCATTATCATTACCACTTCCCGCATCGCCAACCAACACAAAACACCACAAAGCACCTCCCCAGCAGCACCTCAACCCCACAGCAAACCCGAAAACTAAAAATAGTGTAATTTAAAATTTGAAAAGTGAAAGTGCACAACCATTTTAGCCACCCAGAAGACCAAACAGCAATGCTCTAAAAGCTTGAAAACTAATGTTGAAGCGACGATTTGCAATGGGAATGACGTCACTCCAGAGTTTGGAGACTCTGACTGTAAATGATTTACCAAAGATCGCAGTTCTAACTCTAGGACATCCAATGTATCTTGATCTGGTAGAATTAGGAAAGGTAAACCAATTTAGGAGATAATTGGGACACTGATTTTTAACAATTTTATAAAGAAATAAAAGCAATCTGATGGAGATATATGATTTAAAGGATGTTCCAAGAAATTTTTTTACATAAATAGAAACAGAGTCCCTAACCTTAAGGTTGAAAATAAACCTAATGCACCAGTTGAGCACTTTTTGGAGACGAAATAAAGATTGTGCGGTACATCCCGAGTATATTTATTATACAAAAAAAAAAAAAGAACACTTGTCTATCAAAATAATTCTACCTAGATATTTTACAAAAAAAAAAAAAAAAAAAAGATAATTTTTTTGCATACCGTACCAATACATTTTCAAAAAAAAAAAGAAAAAGATTTCAAAAAAAAAAAGAAAAAGATTTCAAAAAAAAAAAGAAAAAGATTTTAATATTAAGATTGCATTAAAATTTAGCAAAGACCCTAAAAAATATTTTTCAATACCCTATTAACAAATTAATAAATGACCCAAATATATTTTAATGATTTTAAATAATTATCATAGGAAACAACAAAATTAATACCCTATTAAGAAATTAATAAAACCCAAAAGAACAGGGAAGACAGGTTTAAGAACAGAATATTCGAAATACGTGACATTAATTAAATCTTATTTGATAGAAATTATAAATAATAAGATGGATTTTGACATAGCAAATTCTAATAAGATAATCCCATTATTTGAAGGTTCCTATGCTAAATTACAAGAATTCATAAGCATAACGGAATACATTCACGAAAATACTAAAATAGCAGATAGAGAAAAATTAATAAAATTCATTTATAACATAAAATTGTCACAAAAGGTGAAAAATAGAGTTATAAATGAAACAGAACCTACAACAATTGAAGCTTTAAAAAGAATTTTAAATAATAATTTCATGAGCACTAGAACCTATACTAAGATACACAACGAAATCGACCAATTAGGAAAGAATAGGTCAATATCAGCCACAAAATATGTTGAGAAATTAGAAATACTAATAAATGAATTAAATATGATACAGTCTAAAAACGAAACAGCTGACGCAAAAGCTGTAATAATAAAAGTTAATGATAAATTTGCTCTGCAATGCCTTAAGACAAACTTAGTAGAACCCATACAATCAGTCATTTTAGCGGCACAACCAAAAACTTTTACAGAAGCAATAAAACTTATTTTGGAAATAGATAGTAATAATACTAATAATAATAGTAATAATATAAATACCTACTCAAATCGAAGTAATAGCAGGAATAATAACAACAATAATAATAGAAATAATGGTAGAAGAAATTATAATAATAATAGAAATACTAGCAATAATTTTAATAATAATAATAGACCAAGGAATGGTCATAATAATCAAAATAATCAAAATAATCATAATAATCGTACTAGTAATAATAATATTAATAATAGTAATCATAGATCAAATACTAATGATAATCGTTACTATAATAGAAATCAGCAACATACGAATTCCACTGACTATTATAGAAGTAGAGACTACAATAACTCTCAACCAATTAATAATAACAGGAATAATAATTCCTATAATAACAGATATAATAACAATCGTAGAAACGATGACCAAAATTTTAATAATAGGAACGTTAACGCATTAGAATCGGGAAACGGACGGACCCCCGATTCGGGTCGAACGGTAATCGGGGAAATGAATGCTTTAAATATACAATAAATAATTTTAAAAACAATTCACCAACATTTTTTATCCTAATGCAAAAACCCAATTATTATAATCCAATTAAATTCATGATTGATACTGGTGCAGACATATCTGTCATCAAAGAACAATTCACAAATTCAATTGACATTAATAATAATAGTACTTGCAAAATTACAGGAATAGGCAATAACGTACACGAATCTTTAGGCACACTACAAACACATTTTATTATTGAAAACAAAAAATGTTTTATAAATCTACACTGTGTAGAAGATAAATTTCCAATCAAAACGGATGGAATCTTAGGCCGAGATTTCTTAATGAAATACTCCGCATTAATTAATTTTGAAACAAATGAATTATCACTTACGATAAGTGATGAGGTAATAAATATACCCATTAATTCTAATTGTATCAGTCAACTGGTGATACCAGCCAGAACTGAAATTATATGTCCTTTACATGTTCAGAGAACTGAAGAGACACTTGTCCTGAGTGAAGAAATAACACCAGGAATATTCATAGCCAACACGATTATAGCCAAAAATGGCATATCGAATGTTAAAATTTTAAATACTAATGATAAAACAATGATCATAAAAAATTATAAGCCTAAAACAGTACCTTTAAACAATTATAACATAGTGAATATTGAAAATAACGATCTCGATCGATTATTACATTTAGAACAAATATTAAGCATTAACCCAGACGACCCAAAAGCTCAAAATGAAACACTTAAAATTTGCAAACAATTCCAAGATATATTTTACTTACCAGGTGATTCATTAACGACTAATAATTTTTATAAACAAAATATTGCCTTAGAAAATAAAAATCCTATTTATATTAAAAATTATAGATTACCAAATTCGCAATTAACAGAAATTAATGATCAAGTAAACAAATTATTAAAAGAAGATATTATTGAACACTCTTACAGTCCATATAACTCACCTTTACTCTTAGTACCAAAGAAATCCTCTAATGACACAAAAAAATGGAGACTAGTAGTAGATTTCCGTCAACTAAACAAAAAAATTCAAAATGACAAATTTCCTTTGACCAAATTAGAAGACGTACTAGATAATTTAGGAAGAGCAAAATACTTTACCACATTAGGTATGGTCAGTTCTTTTCACCAAATCGAATTAGAGAAAAATTCAAGACCTTGTACAGCATTTTCATCTAATAATGGACATTTTCAATTTAAAAGACTCCCATTTGGTTTAAAAATCTCTTCAAATAGTTTTCAGCGAATGTTAACAATTGCTCTATCAGGTTTAAATTCAGAATCATTCATTTATGTTGATGATATAATAATATTTGGATGTTCTATTAAACACCACAACAAAAATTTAATAAAAGTATTTGAACGATTAAGAAAATATAATTTAAAGCTAAATCCAGAAAAATGTAGTTTCTTACAGAAAGTAATTTATTTAGGCCATTTAATAACTAATAAAGGCATAACAACAGACCCAACTAAACTTTACACAACCCCAAAATGCTGATGAAATAAAACGTTTTGTAGCATTCTGCAATTATGACAGAAAATTTATACCAAACTTTGCAGCCATAGCAAAACCTTTAAACGATCTAACAAAAAAGAAATCAATATTTAATTGGAATGAAAATTGTACAAATGCATTTTTTAATTTAAAAAATAAATTAATTAACCCCCCCATTTTACAATATCCAGATTATTCCAAACCTTTTATAATCACAACAGACGCTTCACAATCCGCCTTCGGAGCAGTCTTATCTCAAGGAGAAATTGGCCAAGATTTACCAATAAGCTATGCCAGTAAAACATTAAACTCTGCAGAACTAAATAAACCAATAATAGAAAAAGAATTGCTTTCTATTCACTGGGCAATCAATTTTTTTAGACCCTATGTATATGGCAAAAAATTCATTGTCGTAACAGATCACAGACCTTTAGTAGGATTATTTACGCACAAAAACCCTTCATCTAAAATGATGCGTATTAGACTAGATCTCAGTGATTACGATTTTGATATAGTATACAAACAAGGAAAAATGAATACAAACGCAGACGCTTTATCAAGAATACATTTAAACTCCGACATTTTAAAATCTGATCCCAATAACGCCAGAAAAAGATATTAACGTGATAACCAGACAAATAACTAGGTCACTAGAACAAGCTAAAAACCCTATAAATAAAAATCTACACATTTGGCATAGTATCTCAATTAACGATATAAAAAGAATTCCGAAAGTAAACTTCATAGAAACTTCAACTGGTACAACAGAAATAACATTCAATAATAATTATAAAATATATTTTAATAAAAAGAGAATTAATATAAAATCAATTTTAAATAAAATGAAACTCTTATTAGCTCAAAATAAAAATTTCACAGTCGCGATAAATAATAATGATACCTTATTTAACCACATTAACATTCAAGAATTTAAAAACATATTTAATCAACTACAGGAAAAAGATAATTCGAAAAATAAATTAAAAATAATTTTATTCAAAGCTCCTATCGAAATAACAGATCAAAATTTAATAAAACAATTAATAAAAGACAATCATAGTAACAATATAAGTGGACACATCGGTGTTAGGAAAATGATAATAAAACTTAGACAAAAATACATATGGAAAAACATGCATAAAATGATTAAAAGTTATGTGAAAAATTGCAACGAATGTATTAAATCAAAACAAGTTAGAAACATTAAAGAACCATTACAAATTACTGACACTCCAAATAGGCCTTTCGAAACCATACAAGTCGATACAGTAGGCCCTTTAAAAATTTGTAATAATTATAGATATATACTCACAGTTCAATGCGAATTAACTAAATACATAGAAGCATTTCCTATAGAAACTAAAGATGCTATTACGATAGCAAAAATTTTAACAGAAAATATCATATTAAGATATGGAAATATAAAAAATATCAAAACTGATTTAGGTACAGAATTTGTAAACGAACTATTTATTAACATTTGTAAAACTTTTAATATTAATCACCAAAAATCAACACCTTATCACCATCAAACATTAGGTTCAGTAGAAAGAAATCACAGAGTACTAAACGAATATTTTTTAACATGCAATCATAGCAACAATTGGGTTGAATTAATCCCATTTTTCTTATTTTCCTATAATACTACACCTTATTCAGACACTCATTATGCGCCATTTGAATTAATTTTTGGAAACACACCTGAATTACCGACAAATATTACACTTAAAAATAATGAACCACTAAATTTCATAAATTATGATAACTATTTAAAGGAATTAAATTTAAATTTATCTTGTGCACTAAAATCAGCTAGAGAAGAACTAATTAAATATAAAGTAGCTAGAAATGAAAAATACAATCTTAATATTAATCCTGCGAATTTGAAAGTAAATGATATGGTAATGATAAAAAATTTTAATAGAAAGAAATTAGATTATCCTTTTCAAGGACCTAATAGAATCGTCGAAAGAGACGGAGTAAATTCAATAATAGAAATAAATAATAAATTAAAGAAAATTCATAATAATAACTTAAAAAAGATATAGAATTTAAAATTAAAAAATTTTCTTCCTTTTTTACAAAAAATTTATAAAATTTTTTCTCCCAAAGGGAAAGGATGTAGTGATATTGTTATCACTAACGATAAAATCAAACTAAATTTATAAAAATTTTAATTATTTTTTGAACCCAAAAAATTATATTTTTAAATAAGAATTACTGTAAATTATAATTAATTTGATTGGGCAAGCAATCATATTAGGATATAGTAAACTATTTCATATTACATAAGAAAATTAATTATATAAACTAAATTGTATATAATATTTATATATAGAATATAAGAAATTTAGTACATAAGATTTTGTATAAATAAGATTGAAATTGGAAAATTAAATCAGATTAATATCAAATCTCATCTTTCATTAAACGGCTTCCCTGAGCTATACAATACAGGTAAGATAGCTTTCCGAGCTACATAATACGGATAACCGGCTGAATACAGCCAAAACGAAAGCGCGTCCCTCTCTAATAGGACAAACCGGCTGAATACAGCCTAGACAATAGGATCTCTATAATGACATGCTTGTGGTCATTATAGATTAGGGAATTCATAGGCCTTAGATGTCTTGGACAACACAGATGTCCATCCCAAGATCCATTATAAAATAAATAATTACAAAAATAAAAGAAAGCTAAATAAAACTTTCCTTTACAGTATGATATTTCAAGTTAAGTGTTTTTTGCGAATGAAAATTTCTGTTAGTTATGCAGCCCAACAAAATAACATATTACAGCTACATAAAGGATGCTAAGTTATCCACGGTACTTACCTTTATATGATTTTATAATATTTTTGTTTTCGCAGCCGAGTTACGTGAAAAAAGTTTATTTACCTAGACGAGTTGCAAGAAACAAAGATTATGGTCCCAGCAGCTCAAAAAGCAGTCAAAAAGTAAACAAACTGAAAGCAGGAAAATGCCAAAAGTCTTTGGGCCGCGTAGCCCATACCGTGGCTTGACCACGGTATCCACAAATGTAACTTTTGCGGGATGACAGGAGTGGAATCGATCCATGCAACAACGCCTCACGCAGGCGGGAATGACATATAGTAAAAATCATAGGGTACTATACCTTAGTGGTTACTAATTTACATTATTTCACACCAGCTTTTTTTAGCACCTTTGCCGGCAAGTTTGGTAGAAGTATCTTTTAGTTCCTGGATTTCTTTATGTAAATCTAATGTTGCGTGGTGAATATTATTAGTAAATTTTTGGTGGTCAGCATTTATGCGTTCTATTTCCGTAGTAGTTTGAGATTTTAGTTCTGCTAATTTTGCTTTTCTTTGTTCAGGTGTTAAATTTTTAAACATAATATTTCCAGTTAAATTCCTCTCGTTTTACTATTCGTAGAATTAATATTAGCAGTAGATGAATTCGAATTGCATAAGAGCGTAGGGTAATTTCTTAAACCTGTAAGGAAAAAAAATTATTTACGATGTTATTCCTATATTCGTGTGAGATTGTGGATAACTACCGTGAATAACTTCCAGCCGGTAACTACATAACACCATAGATGAAGAATATAGTATCAGATGGAAAACTTCCATACATCGTGTTTTAAGTTTGATATTTCAAAAAATGGTATTTTCTTGTGAGGGTATTAGTGAAACAAAATAAAAACAGCTTTAAATTTTCAATATATTTAGTAAACATATTTTTACATTTGCACTCAACTCAATACAAAATAATAAATAAAAAATCATATTGAAGCTAAATACACAAATGAAATTGTGTATACAAAAAAATGCATAATAAAAATAATACACGGATGATAACTTTCTATTTTACAGGAGATTTTAACTAACACATTTTTTCCTTTATTTTGCTTTATTTTTATTTACAACTAAAAATCAATATTTGGATGAATCGATCATTTGCCGATACGAGTGATTTTGTAACAACTTATCTTTTTTTTTCTTGATTTTCTGTTTCAACTAAATAAAATTAAATTTTTTAAAATAATAATGTTTTCTTTAATGACTTAGCTCTTAATATTTAGCTCTTAATATTTAATATTTAGCTCTTAATATTTAATGACTTAGCTCTTAATATTTAAAGAATTTTATTTATTTATTTAAATTTTATGTATTAATTTTTGTACATAAAAAAATTTTTTTTTTCAGGATTAATACAATGATTTTTTGCGAAAAGGTAGAAAATTTCTTGGTTTTTTTTTTATTGATTGAATAAAAAAAATAATTACTTCAGACTAATAATTTTTAATTTTTTAATTAATTTTTTTTTCTTTGAATCAAAAAAACTTAAATTTTTATTTAAAGTAGTTTGTTGTAAATTTATTCGTATGAATATTATAATGCAACAACGCATGCATACAATCATAATGTTTAATTAGGATAAATATTTATGTATACGTCGTTTTGTTTTTATTATTACTTTTTACAAACATATGATTATGAATGAATTTATGAATTCATATTATATCATAGGCTAAAAAAACGAAAAAAATTCTTATTTTTCTAACTTTTACGAACAATGATTGAATTACGATGTTTACAAAAAACAACAAAAAATTTTGACTCCAATTTCTTTATTTATACATATAAAGCTTTTTCATAAATAGTAATATGAATAATAAATAGTAAATTCCGTTTCCTTTTCAAATAATGAAAAATTGCATAGCTAGGACATGCTTTCTTCACTCATCTTCTCATGTATTATTTTATTGATAATTATGCGAAATAAAAAAAAAATTTGTTTGTAATAAAACACAAATTTGGTTTTTTCAATAAATTTTATATATTTTGATATTTTTATCGATTACCTATTTAATTATTAAATGATTTGTTTACTTGAAAATATAGTCTCTGTCTCGAGTATTCTCGCGATAATGTCATTATTTTAATATCTCGTCTCGTCGAGAAATTATGATCCTTCTCGCAGACTAGCATACAAAAAAATGTTCAAAAATGTTCAAAAATTATTAATAATAAAAAAGTAAAATACTAATATTCTTCTTCTAAACTTCTTCTGAAAAGGAATTGTAAAAAAATATTCCTCCTGCATTTTATTAGTGTAATTTAATGTCAAAAATAAATTACACCAACAAACTACAAATTACACTAAGAAAAATTAATATCATAAATAAATTATCTACAAAATAGGTGCATTGGAATATTTTTATTCAGAATACATATTTGTATTCCAAAAAGTTTTTGAAAATTAGCACTAATAATTAATAAATGAAATATTTGTTATTCAATAATTTAAAATAAATTATATTTCCCTTTCAATCGAAAAAAAAAATAGTATTTTCGACTTTAATTCTGAGCTAATATAGAGTAGGTTATTGCGCTGATAAGCTTCATTAAGTTGCTAGCGGCTGTCGGTTTTATCATCAGCTGACACATAAATTTTTTCTTTTTTCTTTTTTTTTTTGCCTTTTTTTTTGACAATAATCGTTTGAATTTTGACAATAATCGTTTGAATTTTGTTTTATTTTTTGACAATAATCGTTTGAATTTTGTTTTATTTTTTGACAATAATCGTTTGAATTTTGTTTTATTTTTTGACAATAATTGTTCTGTTTTTGACACTTACATTTTTTTCACTCTCAATCACAATGCCTCTAAAGAAGTTTCACTTCAAAAATTTTTTTTATGTACAAAAATTAATACATAAAATTTAAATAAATAAATAAAATTCTTTAAATATTAAGAGCTAAGTCATTAAATATTAAGAGCTAAATATTAAATATTAAGAGCTAAATATTAAGAGCTAAGTCATTAAAGAAAACATTATTATTTTAAAAAATTTAATTTTATTTAGTTGAAACAGAAAATCAAAAAAAAAAAGGTAAGTTGTTACAAAATCACTCGTATCGGCAAATGATCGATTCATCCAAATATTGATTTTTAGTTGTAAATAAAAATAAAGCAAAATAAAGGAAAAAATGTGTTAGTTAAAATCTCCTGTAAAATAGAAAGTTATCATCCGCATATTGTTTTTATTATGCATTTTTTTGTATACACAATTTCATTTGTGTATTTAGCTTCAATATGATTTTTTATTTATTATTTTGTATTGAGTTGAGTGCAAATGTAAAAATATGTTTACTAAATACATTGAAAATTTAAAGCTGTTTTTATTTTGTTTCAGTAATACCCTCACAAGAAAATACCATTTTTTGAAATATCAAACTTAAAACACGATGTATGGAAGTTTTCCATCTGATACTATATTCTTCATCTATGATTTAAATTAAAAAATATTAATACCTACAAACTCTCAATTAATTGCAAGATTGGAATTTTTTTTTATAGATAAGTGTCAGTGTACGTCAGCAGAAAATATTAGATACTGAAGTCCAATGTGATGGAGGTCGGAAAAGGCAACCATCACTACACAGAAAACATGTTCTTTTTTCGTCTTACCTTTCTTAAAACTGGAATTGGTTTTCTCAATTGACTGAAGTTGAAATTTCTTTTTAATTTTATTAAATTTAAATTAATTTGAATGCAAAAATTCTTTAAAAACATGAAAAGTCTAGAAATAAAAAAGAAAAAAAACAAAAGAAAAAAAAGATAACAAATTTTCTTAACAAAAATATTTTTTTTTAACTAAAAAGAAATAAATTTGGCTAAAGTGCAGTTTATGTGAACCTCTCAGAAACGGCTGAAACTTGGAGGGGAGGTAGATGCGGTGCCCAAACTTCCAAAATTGAAATCAGTTTTTGGGGCTCGGGCCCCGTTCCGGAGATATGGCCCCTCAAAGTTTTCATACATTTTGTATGGGCAATTTTTTTTTTTGCTCGATTTGCCCCATTTTTTTGTAGAGTGTAGGGGGTGCCCCAAAACAAGAGGGGGGGTGGGGGGCGGCGGGCGGGCGGTCTGGTGGTTGGTCAGTGGGATTTGCGGCGCCAGACCACCCACCCGCCGCCCCCCACCCCCCCTCTTGTTATGGGGCACCCCCTTTATCCTTTTCCTAAAAATAGGGCCAATCGGGCAAAAAAAAAATTGCCCATACAAAAATGTATGAAAACTTTGAGGGGCCATATCTCCGAAACGGTGCCCGAGCCCCAAGAACTGATCTCAGTTTTGGAAGTTTGGGCACCGCCTCTACCCCCCCTCCAAGTTTCAGCCGTTTCTGAGAGGTTCACATAAACTGCACTTACGCCATAAATTTTACCTTGTTTTTGTTCCTTTTTTCCAAAACAAAAACTTTCTTTAAATTTTAAATGTTTTTATTTTTTTATTTTATTTCAATCAACTTTGTTCCATAAAAATGTAATCTTATAAAAAATCTTCTTTTTTCTAATACGGCGTTCAAACAGGCCCAAAATTATATAGTTTAAGCTTAAACTAGTGTAGTTTTGGTTTCTACCATACAAAATTTCTGTAGTTAGTTACACCAGTTTAAGCTAAAACTACTTATTAAAACTAGAAAATGAAAGCAGTAAGCAAAAGTGAAATCAATTATTTGTAATAAATCACAGCATAATCTATGTAATATGGTCGGGCGAAATAAAATATGTGGTGAAAAACTAAAAAAAAATTTCTACTCATACAAAAAAATCATAATAAAAAATATAAACGATAACAAAAAATTTTTTAGTTGACAAAATAACACTAGTTTAATTTTATTTTATATCTGAACGGTTTGCTTAAACTACAAAATTTTATAGTTTAAATTTTGATATTTGAACATGATATAATTAAAAAAAATGAACTTCGGTACGAACAGGCTCAGACGCCGTCAAAAAAATAAGCCGACCCGTCGTCGCGCCGCGTCTTTTTTCGATTAGTCGTCGTCGTTGAATTTTACGCGGCTAGTCGTGGATTTGCGCCGTAAGAATTTGCTTCAAAAATCAGGAAAAAAAATTTTTTTTTTTCTTTTTTGGTTTGAATTTTTTACCGAAAAATTTTTTTTTTCGGAATAAAAATTTTTTTTTGAGACAAAAAAATTTTTTTTGGGAAAAAATTCGAGTCGACTGACTGGGCCGTCGCCGCGCGGTCGTCACGTTTTTCACAGCTCAGTCGCGATAAGTCGTCGTCGTGAAAAAATCCACGGCGTCTGAGCCTGGGTACGAACTTTCTTTTTTTTTTTATTTATAAAATTTTCTTGCAGCTGCTGTTGATGACAGCTGATTGCTCTATAAAAATAAATTTTCATAGTCTACTTATAATTGGCTCAAACCATTTATATGTGGTTCAAGCAGGTTCAAGCGATTAAATATTTTTTATATTCGATGAAGCTCTGCAGCTTGTACATTTTGCAGAATTTGTAACGAAATTTATTAAATTTATAAAATAAATTGTAAAAGAAACTATAGGTGGATAATAAAATGTATATGAATATGTACGGTAAATGATTAAATTTTTTATTTATATAATTTTATATGTTTTGTATTTATAGAACGGTGAACTGACATAACCGTGAATGTCATAACCGCGAAAAATTTTTGTTATAACCGCGAAACTAGAATTTGTATGAGTTTCGCGGTTATAACAAAAATTTTTATTATAACCGCGAAACTAATTTTATTTTTGTCATGGCCCGCCCTCCCGTGTGCTTACCCCACAACATTTTTTTTATCCAGGTCTTATTTCATTTTTCAAAATAATCGAGTTTTTGTGTTTCGCGGTTATAACAAAAATTTTTGTTATAACCGCGAAATGAAAAAAAAACAAATTTTTGTGTTTCGCGGTTATAACAAAAATTTTTGTTATAACCGCGAAATGATAAAAATTGATTTTTTGTTTCGCGGTTATAACAAAAATTTTTGTTATAACCGCGAAACACAAAAATTCGATTTTTGTCATTTCGCGGTTATAACAAAAATTTTTGTTATAACCGCGAAATGATAAAAATCGAAATTTTGTGTTTCGCGGTTATAACAAAAGTTTTTGTTATAACCGCGAAACGAAATTTTTTAAATTTTTTGCCATATTTTTTCGCTGTTATGACAAAAAAATAGATGACCTATTTCGCGGTTATGACACTTTTATTTTTTATTTCGCGGTTATGTCATGTAGCCTTATAGAACTCAAAAAAAATATTAAATGTATTTAGCCGTAACATATACCATGTAGTTAGTCTAGCTATTGATGTGGTTTACCATCATGATATATTAGGTAACTAGTTTTATTTTCACATTTTACTCTATTTATTGTTGGTATGTTAAATTTTTAAAATTATTACAATCAACTTATTCAACTTTTTATATAATTAATCTAATTCGAATAAAACTATTCCAAACTCTTCTAGCTGCATAGGTATCTTAAAATTTCGTATCTTTAAAAATATTATAATTAGTTCATTATGTCAAGCTAGTTGTTCTTTTGATTTTACAAATAAATAATTTTTTCTGTAAGTTTCCTTTTATTTTATCAAGAAAATTTATAATGGTTGATTGGTCTGGTCAGCCAACAGATACTTGCGATTATACCTACTAGTATTATAATTTTGGGCCCTTTTTTTTTTAATAGCTAATTTTTTATTCCACTTCAAACTAAATACAGTTTTGGTCCCTTTTTTTATAAGAACCTTAAAATAAACTCTAATAGAAACACTTCTGCAGAGCTGAGGATAGTGGAAATTCATACTATTATTTTTTGATAAAGAGCTTACACTCACAATATAAACTTAAATATTTTTTTTTAAATAATTAATACACATTCTACTGCACTATTAACTTTATTTTCAATTACACTTATTTTAACTAATTTCTTTTTTAAGTACAAAACATAATAATATTTGACAGAAAAATAATGTCGGAAGTATAAAGAAAATATAAATATTATCAATTTAAATTTATATAAAATTTTCAGTAATATTTATTATAATTTATTTATTCTATTATATTTTTATTAATATCTAACAACATCAATGTAGATAATTAAATAAAATTAAGTAGAAAATTTTTGGTATCATTTTCTTTTTCAAATTTTCATAGTCTTCTATCAAAGTATATCCTTGTAAAAAGAAGTCTTTAGTGTAATTCAAGCAAAAACTATTGAATTCTTTTTTTTTTTAACATATTATATTCAAAGCATTAGTATTATATAACACAATTAAAAAAAAAATAAATAAATGCCTCTTCTATTTTAATAATTTAAGAAAAATTTTAAAATCATTACTAGTCTCAATTTAATAATTTGGTAACATTTAGGAACTTAAATTGAAATACTTAAGACTCAATATTTTATATTTTTAAATTGAAATAATAACAAAAAATGTTTAATGACATTTAAAGAAATAAATAGAAATATTTAGAAATTTTTAGATTCAAACAAACTAATTTAAAGCAATTGAAGTTTGAGAAAAGACAATTGAAACCTTTCATTAAATTGTGTTTACAGGAAATTTGTTTTGAATGCTCAAAATACATTCTTTTTATACTATAATACATACTTAAATATTAAGACTACACTTAAAATGGTCCTTCTTACATTTATTTAGCTTTACTTTAAATTTTAATAATTATTCTGACAAATTCTAAGTTATTTTGTTTACAATTCGAATAAAAAACGAAGTTTTTATGGTTTTATAGGCTGATGATTAGTTCAGATAATACTGAATATAAAATTTTAGAACCTCAGAAACTAATTTTAAAATTATAATATATTTTATTGCTAAAAATCTTATTCATCCTGATTTAACGGATACCGAATTATTTTAAATTGCCTACACAATAATAAAAAAAAACTAAATAGGAAAAATTTTATAAACTTTTAAAATTATTGATTTCATTTAGGAATACTAGAGTTTAAAAAACAACTAATTCAACTAGTTGGTTTTTATTATATTATAAAAAAAATATGTAAAAATGTAAATAAAAAGGGATAAAAAAAGAGACTATTCAAAATGTACTTTCTGTATAAAAGCAGTGAGACATGAATTAATTTCTGAGCTAAAACTTTGTAGCACATTTATGCCAAAATAAATATATAAATACAAAAAGAACAAAAAATCTGTTTAAAAATGTGTTGAACGATTGATTTTTATTTAATTTTTAAACTTAAAAAAAGATACCTCAAAAAGAGTAATTTTTTTAATTTTAGAAATATTCACATTATTTTAATTACAGAGACAAAATGTTTTAAAATCAGATTTGAAAAAGTTATAATTTATCGAAATAAAGTTTAATAACTAAAACTAAGATTTTGTTCTTTGTTACTTTTTTTGTGTTTTCAGGAAAACAATCTTATTTCCTTTAATTTTAACGAGTGAATAAATTAAGAAATGTACCCGTTAAATCGCTGTTTGCTGAGATGGAAGAATCTCTAAACTCAATTCTTTTTTACAAGCAAATCTTTCACGCTTTTGGTATCTCATGTTTTTTACTCAACGCGACGAAAAAAATTTTGGCTTAAAGTAAAAAATATAAATCTTAAATATCCGCAAAAAAAATATTTGCTTATGAAGATTCCACTAAAAATTCTTCAAATATTTTCACTAAATTTTCAATTCCAAATAAATAGTTGTCATCAATTTGGTTATCATCTGATGGATAAGTATGAGCAAAATCAATCATTTTTATTCGCGTCTTGAAAACTGTATTGTCTGGTTGTAATTCCATTAATCCATTTTGATATTGCTTTCGTTTCTAAAACAAAATATAATTTTAGTTTTTTATTAAATTAAGTTTTAAACAAAATATTTTGACAAATGAAAAAAAAAAATCAATTCAACCCTTTTTAGGGCAAATTTTCAGTGGTGTGTAAATAAATTTTTTAATTTTTTTAATTATTTTTACAGTCAGAGATATAATCCAATATAATCTCATTTCACATCATATAATACAAAACATTTTTCCACTACTGAAAAATTTAGTTACACACTAATGAACTTTTATCATGATTCACCTTCTCAATGCAATTTAAACCATAATCTTTAAAATCACCATTTTCAATTCCATTGGTGGACGGAAAAAAATTTTTAATCAGTTTTTTATTTCCCAATAAATTTTCTTGGTATTCAAACAGTCTTCTAGCATCGTAAACAATTAAAATTGATGTTGAATATAATTTCAAAGATTTCTGGGTTCTTGACCATTTTAATATTTGTCTCAATAGTAATAACATTTCTTCAATTAATAATTTACATAAACCATTGTATTGAGCATTTAAGAACTTTTTTAATGTTTCTTTAAACGTTTTTACGTTCAACATTTTACCTAAATCTTTACCGAAACGAACTAATCTAGAGTTTTTACAATTTCTATTTTCTGGCAGTTGATAAACTTGAAACCCTGGAATACAAACACCTATTGTTTTTTTTGTGCCGATATATTTTTCTTCTTCTTGAACTATTTTTTCTGGTGTGGCTAAATGATCATATGTCCTTTTACCAATTTTAATATCCATTATACATGGTTCAATAATATCTTGGGTAATATCAACTAATTTCAGAAATTGAACCTAAAATAAATTTAAATATATTTTTGTTATGTAGTGATTTTAAAATTTTAAGAGCTTTTCCTAGTTATCCTTAGCCCGGAGTTAAATTTGTTTTCTGTACCTCTTTATTATGTACAGTCAATTTTAATGTCCCATAATATTCTGGAACAAGATGTTTCATTAGCTGTAAGTCTTCTTTTGAGGAATTTTGAATAGATTCATAAAAGTCAATTTCTGTGGTAGCACACATTGGTTTATTAAGATGTTTTAAGACATATCCATCAAATTTACTTTTCATTATTCCATATGAATTAGAATCTGGCTGAAAGATATGTCCTGCTACTTGTGTTTCCAACGGTATGAAACCATGGTTTTCCAAAGATATTAAATGTATTGGCACTTTTGGGGTTTCTGTGGTCATATTTACTTTTTATGCAGCAGTAGTAATGAAAAACTTCGGTTGAAGAAATATTAGTTGATTCAGTTTCCTGTAGTTTAAGTTGAGAAGATGTTGATTAACAAATAAGAAACCTAAAAGAAAAAGAACAATGATTTACAGAACAGTTTATTCTATGGATCTAAGTCCTTCAAGCGCTATTTCATTATTATGATTATTGCAATAGTACGAATCATCCCAAATGATTATTGGCATTTATTAGAAGATTTTTCTAAAGATACTTTAAAATCAAAACTGCGAACAAAAAAAAAAAAAACAAATTAATTTTATAACAAATCTTCCTTTAAATTTTTATTATATTTTATTAGCTTTTTATAAAAAATACATTAATTCAACATCAGTAATATTTTAACACACTTTTTTTTTTTAGATATACGTATTTCATGTTTAACTTTTAAACGAAATTACAATGAAAGCTGCACTTTTAAAAGTTTAAAAATATAATATATGTATAATTGTAATAATAATAATTATTGTATTTTGTTGAATTGACTCGATGTTAATATTGTAAACATTATTTTTTAGTCTTTTTATTTGTTATTGTATTTGTAAAATCCTTCTCCTGACTTAACACCAAGCTTCTTTTCTGCAACCAATTTATTTAACAAATCAATTGAATTAAATAAAGGATTGTCAGGGAATTTTTCATGCCACCCTTGTAAAATTGATTTCGTTGTATCCAATCCAACATAATCTGCTAGCTCAATAGGACCCATGGGATGAGCAGCCCCCATTTTCATCGCAATATCAATATCTCTGGCGGTAGCATCACCACGCTCTAACATTCGAACAGCTTCAGCTATATATGGCACTAGCAAACGATTAACAACAAATCCAGCTGTGTCTTTACATTGAATACATGTTTTACCCATTGCTTCTCCAACTAAAAGTACACGTTTGAAGGTTTCATCAGAAGTTTCATCAATTCGAATAACTTCCAATAAACGCATGATTGGTACTGGATTGAAAAAATGCATTCCAACAAAACGATCCTTTCTGTCAGTGACTGACGCAATTTCAGTAATTGGTAGAGATGATGTGTTACTAGCAAAAATTGCTTGCTTCGGTGCATGCTTAAAAAAAAAATTTTAATCATAAACAAATTATATAGGTATATTAATAGTTTAAATTTTTAGTCTTAAAATTATCGAATTAAACTCTGAGTAATTTTAAAGAAGAGATAATGATTACCTTATCCAATGTTGAAAAGAGATCATGTTTTATTTTCATATTTTCAACTATTGCCTCAATTACTAAATCAGTTTTTTTAACAGCATCTATAGCATTCGTGGTACCATCAATTCGATCCATTGTTTTTTCAATCCAATTTTGTTGAGCGTCTTCATTTTCTTTGAATTTTCGCCGAGCCACTCGAACTAAATTTTTTTTAATTGATTCTTTAGTTTTTACGCAAATTTTATCATCGACTTCAACCAATGCTACATCATAACCTGAAGCTGCTGCAACCTTAAAAAAAAATAAATCATTTATTAATATTTTGAAAACCAGGTTGAAATTCTAACGAAAACAAATTATAAACACGATCAGGACGTACTTTATGTATGATGCACATGTAGAGGGATTTGACGAAAGTTTAAAAAATTTAAAAATCTTAATTTTCCATGTCGACAGTTCGTTGGAAAACTTGAAACTGAGAAAAATTTCGGTATTCTAAATTACCACAATTAGGAATTTGGAAAGTTAAACCTAAATGCTAATTATTTCACTAATAGAAGAACAAAATATAATAGTAGCAAAGCAATTGTCATTTTAAAGAACTTAAAGAAACAAAAATATAATTTAACAAAAATAAAATTTAAAATATCAATTCAATATCAACAATAAAATTTAATTCGCACATGCACATGATTTCTAATTGAATATTTATTATCAATTTATACAATTTAAAAGTTATTATTATTATAAAAATAGATTTATCGTTATAAAAATAAAATAAATCAACACAACAATTTCATAGTTAATCTAATGACAAATGTAAATATGAAAATGTTTTTGCACTAAGTACTTTAGTTAAATTATGAAATTTTATTTACAAATATTTTTATAAATAACTATAATTAAGTTTTATATTTGAACAAGAAAAAATATTTAATACATTTATTTAATTTTAACTAAACTTCTCTATTTTTTTGTTCTAAATAGTAAATAAATAAGTTGAAAAATTGCAAAGCAAGAACTACTTTATTAACGAATTATCCAACTATCCAACCTACGGTGACCATGAAACTAACTTTTAATTACATATTCACTCACTAAGCACAAGAACATGAAAATCTATCAAACGATTACTTAGAGAGCACCACAATTTTCGAGATACTTCTGAGCAATATGGGTATGGTCATAATATGGGTAAGGTCATAATAAAAGAATTTAAACACGTTGTATTTAGACAACAATAATTGTAATTATGTGGGTACACATTGGAACTAAATAAATGTTGATTATTGAAACAAATTTTAGAAAGCCTTCTAGATTTTTCTAATACTTACAAATAAGTAATTTGTTTATGAAGTATATTATTGAATAGAATATCAATAATTAAATACATAAGTAAGTTATTATAATATTTATGTATAATTAAAAAAAAAATATTAGTATTATTATAGTAACAAAACAAGTCATCAATTCTTAGAATCAAGCCGTAATTTAAAAATAAATCGTGTTTTATTGAAGTCTAGCAAACATTATACAATGTTACTCACAGCAAATAGTTAAGCATAAAATTATACCTAAGTGAATACTTATCGAGTTGATTATATAACAAATTTTCATTCATAGAAAAAATCACCTCATCTGACACTTTTTCTTCTTATTTGTTGTCCTTATAAATTTCCCTTTTTTAAAAAATAAATTGTACATGCTAAATAACTAGATATACTTTTTTTAAACTGAAATACTTATAAAGAAAATTTTAACGAATGGACCTTTAAATGACCTTGAGATATAAATTTAAAAAAAAAAATATAATGGTTAACTTCAACTTGAAACCTAAAGATAGGAAAATTTTAGAAATTTATAAGAGTAACTACTGTTTATATATAAAATGAAATTCCTAGGAACTAGCTTATTTAATGTATTTCAAACCTTTTTTTCACCATGAGTAAACGGGCGGTCATCAGAAATGTAAATTTTACATTACTTAAAAGAATGTAGACAACTAATAAAAAATTTATCACCTTATTACATAGCAATTACTTTTTTTTCTCGATATAAACTAATAATTTAAGTTCAAGCTAATAATGTAAGTTCTTTACAATAAATATGAAAGTGTACAAAGTTTTATGTATTTTACTTTTTTGTTTAACGTCAATACTAAATCTGATAAAAAGGAAATAGTTTAAAATCCACTCGAGATAACCTTTATGTTATATTATGTATATTTTGTTTTTTTTTTTTTCCACAAGAAAAACAAACATATTTTCATGTTATCAGCGAGGTTATCAGCTTTCTTTTTTTTTTTTGATATTTCTCTTATTTTTTCAGGTGTGAGTGATGGCAAATTTTTCTTAGTTATCAAAATAATACATTTAGAACTAAGTCCTTATTATTTCTTTCAACGTATACCAGAGATAATTATTACAAAGCTAAGATAGATTGCTAATAGTAATTTTAGACCCATTTTTTATGCCTATTTTAAGACGGGAAACTAATATAAAATATGAAAAAAAAAATATTCTTTATCAAAATAGTTTTCAATGTCAAATGCTAAGTTCTGATGACTATATTTGATATAATAAAAACTATAATTTTCCTTAAAAATTCACTTAGATTCTTCAACAAAATTTTCATATTTGTTCTATTAAAAAAAACATAAAAATGCTTAAATGTTATTTTTTACAACATACAAAAATTTCTCTCATATTCATGCTCAATCATTGCTCAATACAGTTTTATATTAAAATTTTTTTCCATTCGATTTCCACATTGAATAATTTTAATAAAAAAATAAAATAGATAAACTTTTTATTACAAAAAAAAAAAACTTAACGAATTTATAAAATTTGTATTTGTTTTTGTTTTTTTATTTTTGTTGTTATTCTGACATGAGAAACATTAAATGTACTTTGACCTCTGCCTCTGATTAAAAAGTCTGGCGACACTTCACTCATGTAGTAAGTAGAATATTACAATTCTAAAAATATTTTGTTATTCTCTCCGAAAAACAATATTACTTATAATTTAAATCACTTTCTTTAAAGCCAAGACAATTTAGGTTATTTATTATATTGAAAGATTTCATAAACAAAATTTATTCATTGTAAATAAAAAATACAACCGCCAAAACTAAAAGGAAAATATTTGTGAATGAAAATATAAAATAAATTAATCACATGTATCTAGGTAATAAACAAGGTATTAGATTAACAAAGAAATTGAACTTTAAACGATTGAATTTTAATTTAGAAGATAATGTACTTATTTACTTCCATGTTCATTACATAATAAGTGTGAAGTATTCCTTATTTCATTATTATTAATGCAACAACATTAAAGTAAGTGTTAATTTTAATAAAAAATAAATAAAATTAATCTTTGAAGTAATTATTGTTGAGTGAACTTCATCATATATTCACACTATCATTCATTCTGTGTGTTTTTTTTAAATGTTATCTTAGTTTAAAAGTTGTAAATAAAATTGAAAAAATATTATTACAAAGTATGTAGAAATTAAGTTCAACGGGGATTGTATATAAATCGAAAAGAAAATAATGGAATTTTTTTTTGTATTCGATTTTAATAATCAAAATTTGCTTAATGATAACATTGAATTTCACATGATATACATGTTCGATAATAAAACATCAGAACTTAAATAAGAAAGTAATTTATGGAAATGAGTAGAAAACAGTTGTTAATAATGATGTATTTATATTTTTATGGCATTTCCTGGAAATATTAACATAACTAATAGGGTAATGACAGTAATGATAAAAAAAAATTAAAGCTATTTAATAACCTAGTATTATTATATTGATAAGTTAACGCTAACAAAATTTCAAATAAATATAGGTATGTTGAAATTTTTCGATATTATTTTTTTTCAAAGAACCTGTACTAGTCCTATTTAGTCCTATTTAGTCCTATTTAGTAGAACCTATTTAGTCACGTATAAAATTGGAAATCTTTGTATCTAAATAATGACTTTAATTTGTATAAATTCTAATTGTATACATAATTTTGGATGCGTGGCAAATAAGGAATAGAAAATTTACTGTTTTTACAAAGGAAATGTATTTAATGTATGCAAGTAAATATAGATACATGATAACTATACAGGAGAAAAAAAAAAGTGATATATGTAGGTACTCAAATTACTATATTAGATACATATAATAGAAAAATTGACTTTGAGAAAGTCAAACCAAAATTTTTGATGCGCATAAAAATAAAAATTTTTCCATGAAAATGTAAGTTTTTTTTTTTTCTTATATATATATTTTTGCTATAAATTCATCACAACTGTGACAGTCCAATTAGATATTAGTTTCCTTTTTTTCGATTATTTTTTAGTTGATTACAAATTTAAACATTTTTTTAATATTGTCTTCAAAGAGTTACATAAATTCTTGAATTATCAACGAACTCATCAAAGAACTCATTATGGCGCAGCTGAATAATATCTGAAAGCTTCATTTTATTTCGATTTATCTTAACAAAAATTTTAGCTCTCAAATTTTTAACACCTTAAAGAAAAGTAAATTAAATGAAAATTAATTTAAAAAAAAAAAAAATAATAACATAACACTTAAAAGTAGTACCTAATTCTTTTCTTACCTGTGCAATTCCAGAGCCCATTAGACCGCCACCAATTACAGTTATATGCTTAACTTCCGCTGATGATGACATTTTTCGTACAAAAGATTTCAATACCAATGATGCCATTTTTTGTTTATTTAATTTTTTTTTGTTTTTAATATAATATTTTTTATGTTTTTTTTTTATTTATTTTTTTCAATCAGATTTATTGTTTTTTTTTTTTTTTAATTTCCTTGTTTATTCAAATTTTTTATTAAAAACTACTTTCTTTAATAAAATTTTATAATAATATTTTTTTTATTAAAAAAATTTTTCATTAAAAACAACAAGCGAAACAAAACTTCGAACTTCTGATTAAAAATTAAAACTAACTCAAAATATGAAGAAAAATTGAGAAATTTTTCTCAATTTTTTTTTTTTAATTTTTTTGTTGTTTCTTTCTTCTATCTATATTGCTTTTATAAAATTTCAACGAATATGTAGGTATATAAAAAAAAAAAAAGTTGGGTGCTTCAACGAAGGGGTCGCAGATTGGAATTTCTCATATATAATTTTTTTTTTGTTATACATTCGATAGAAAAAATAAAATAATAAAAATAATGTGGAAAAAAAATTTAACGACAGAATTATAAAAATGGAATAATTTTTTTTTTTTAATTATTTTCAGGAGAAAATAATTCTGATATCGCAACAGATTATGGGAGAAAAATAAAAAGATACGAATATAATTTTAGACAGAAGGTTTTGATCATCTTATTTTTAATTTAGTTTTTTAAATTTTATATTTTTTGTATGAGACTATGAATCCTCTATGTTCTATGATATACATACTCTTTGGTAAAAATTATATAAAATAAGATGATAATAAACTGATTTGATTGGTTTGAATTAACTTTGAAATAAAAAAAAAAATAGGAGTTTTTGCCAAAAGTATAACGTCAAGAAAATGCATTTTCTTTAAGCTACCACAGAGAATACACAATTTACGAACATTAGAAATTATATTTATATATAAACGAGTTTCAATCAAAATCCCCTGTCTAAAATTATTTATATCTTTTTATTTTTCTCAGACACTTCATCCTTTCACGATCACGACCTTCATTTCAACGGACATATCTTTCTCGATCAATGAAAAAGGGCAGCGTTATAAGAATCGCACAGTAGAAGTTCATCAGAAATAGCCTTCTGATAAAAAAACGACTCACAATTTTCATTCGAATTCCTTTTGTTACATACTTACTCCTACTCAAAATTAATTTTTTTCCTTAAGACCCTTTCCGTTTTTTTCTAATTCAATTTGTTTCTAATATCTGCATGCATGTTACTTATGGAGTCCGAAACTGTTACAGCAATGGCACATTAACATATAATATTTTGATTATAGGAAAACTTTTACTAATAAAAACTAGATCATGTTTTAGTCAATAAAAAAACTAGATCATTCGAAAAGTAATATGTAGTTGATTATATGTAGGGTCTCCAGAACATCTCTATTAAAGAGAACATGTCCTCTTTTTTTCCTCGGATCTTTTTATTTTTCTTTTTTATCTAGAGTCCCCTTTTGTTCTCTTTTTGGCTTTTAAGAAAGTTATCATCAGACAACTTTCAATCAAAATTATCATCAGACAAATGGGTATCATATTTTCAGTCGTTAACGAAATCAGAATATTACTCGGAACTCTTGAAAATTGTTCAATTTTTCTTTGCTCTACCGGTGCACAATGCCAATGTAGAAAGAATTTTCAGTCAAATTCAAATGCAGTGGACCAAAGAAAGCAATTGGTTAAAATTGTCAACAATTAATGGCATTGCAATGATCACATACAACTTTAAGGATATTAAGTAACTGTAAAGATTTTTATAATACTAGTATTAATATTAAAGAAAATGTGAAATTTTAAAAAAAAAAGTATTTTTTTGTAAAATATGTTAATAGTGATGACGATGATAATTATGAAAAATAAAATTAATTTGTTTATTTAAAGTTAAATCTTGTTTTTATTGATGTCCTCTTTTTGCTCGTTTTTTTTTACTAATGTTCTACTTTTCTGAAAGTCATCTGGAGTGCCTAATTATATGTATTTATACCTAATACGAATAATTCATAAAATTTTAACAATGACACCCTGTGTTATTTTTGGCTTAGTATACATATCGTCTGCTGAGAAATGAAACAACGTATGACATTTATACGTCATTATTTGACAATAGCAACATTCGATTCCTCGTACTCGATTTTATAAGTACAACTGTTTTGCAATATTCTTAATGTTGATTAAAATGTGTTTTTTAGATGAAAATTTTACGTTAATTAATATTTTTGCATATACGTTTTTTTAATTTTCAAATCTTTAAACTCAAATTACTCGAAACTATACTTTTCATCATACATTGTTTCATTTCTGAGCAGGCGATATAGTGTAAAATAAAGAAGACCTAAATTTATTTATTTTTTTTTTCAAATTTTAATTAAAGAGAGAGAACGAATTATACAATATGTAATAAATTAACCGGCTAATAGTATGACGATAATAAAAAATAAATAAATAAAAATGGATTTGGAGCCAATTTGATATCTTTAATTCAAAAATTTATAATAAAAAATATTAAAATGTTTGGCACCTATACATTTTCTAATTCAAAAAAGTTATTTCTACAGAAATTATTTTTGTTAAAAAACATAACATATACATACATAATATTCAACAAATAATAAAGTTTAAATTTCGATTTTGTGCACGAGATTTTTGTGCATTGAGTCCCATAGTTCAAGGTTATAATTATGTTTTGGAAAAAAAGGATTAGGTATACCTACTAAAAATTAATAGAAATAAATAAAAGGAGAAAAATAAATATTAAATGCGTTCAACATAAAATTTAATTTTTCAGTGACCGGACCTTGAACAGAGGATAAAATATAAATAAAAATGAAAAACAAATCTATATAGAAATAAATATTTAGATATACCTCATTGACTTTTCAAATTAATGTTGCCAAATTTGTGAGACTCCAAATGCATGTCAACTTACTAACTAAAATATTGTAGATTATTTTCATTTAAATTAATATCAATTATGAGAATTAAGTAAATTCTAGGAAGCATCAAAATAAATTATTCTAAAAAAAAAGTTCTGTTTAGTAAAAAAAAAAAATATTCTAAAAAATGAAGTAAATTGCTTATTATAAATTAATTAATATGTACCTATACTTATATACCTTATTCAAGTTGTAATCAAGATCTAATAATCGTACATTATTTTCTAGAAAAATCAGTGTACAAATAATAATTGTGTACCTAATCAATGAAATGTACAATGTACCTATAAGTATATAATCAATTTATTAAAATAAATAAATAATTTTTTAATCGAAATTGCATTCATAATCGGAAATTTAGTCAATTATTGATTTCAAGGAAATTGAATGAAAAATTAAAAACCGCAATAAAGACTTGAAAATAAAACTCGCCTCAAACTATATATTGAAGTCAGTTTGAGCAACTAGCATTGATTATTTGTACCTTTTACAAATCAGTGAAAACTATTTGTACTTGCCTTAATAGACTTTTGACCTTATAGTAATATACCCATCTTAAAATTTAGCTTTAAAAAGAAAAAACAAATTTTAAAGAAAAAAAAACTAAAAGGAAATTTAAAAAGCAACCCAAAACGTGGGTCCTAAAATTTTAATTGATTGAAATGTGAAATTTTAAGTTTTTTGACCTATGTATGTACACAAAAGCTATATGTATGTATGGTTATGGTACCGATTTTTTATTGAACAAAAGTACATTTTATGTATCCAAAAAATTTTGAGAAAATTTTTGTTCCTGTTTTCCTGATGTCATAGAAGAAAAATGATAGCTACTTACAAGGTTGCATGTAAGGAAATAACAAAGAAATAATAGATGTTTATCAATAAAAAAATAAAAAATTTTGTATTATAAGAATTTGCCAAATTTAATTTTATTTGCATTATAATGTACCTATTTTAGATTATAATTTTATTCTACAGTTATATATTTTCAATTTTGTTGTATCTATTAATGTAAAGCGTACCGTGCGCCTGATTGTAAATGAATTCAATAAAAAATTGTAAAAAAAAAAATAATACTCATGATATTAAATAAATTTATTCCGATATATTTGAAAGCTTTATCATTTAATGGAGTGCAAATGACATATACATTTATATCTTCAATCGTTATAAGGGTCATATTTTTGTGACGACACTATAAATTATCTCATTACAAACATACTTTATTATCTTAAAATTTTTTAATTAAAATTAGATCTAAGTACTTACATATTTTTACCAACACTTTCTTTGTAGATAATAAAATTTCAAGGTTTCTATTTTCAAGTCAGTATACCAATTCATAAAAATTTTAGTAGGTATACCTAACCAAAAATAATAAAAAAAAAAAAATTTAAAATGTAAATAAAGTAATTGCGTATTTTTAAAAACTTCGATACTTAGTACGTGTATTTATTTAAAAACAAAACAAAAATACTAAGTTTAAAGGGGAGGACAAACCTTAAAAAAAAAGAATAGTTTTCCCTTAAATGAAATAATACTGTATTATCAAATTGTATTCAATGATATGATTTGACAAGAAAATTATATTCAAAATTACAAATGATTTTAAATATATTTTTATGATATTCAAATTTATTTTAATTTGCCTAATTAAATATTACATTTATGTTACGTTCAGGCACTTTTAATATTCATCAAAACTTATTACTTAAGTACTTACACACTTTTTTGAAATAATTAATAAAGTTCTTATTTTTTAAGTAAACTTCACAGATACAAATTTCAAATTTTATGAAATAATTCCTGAATTTCACTAACAAAATTGATCACATTACAAAGTAATAAACAATTTTCAACTAATTAATAATAAAAACATTATGTTGTAGATACCTACTTATTATTATTTTCTAAATAAATATATATCGAAACTAGGTACATACACACAACATAATTTTTGTGAAATACAAAAAAAAAAAAAAATGTATATTAAAGAAATCAATCAAAAAAAATTAAAATTGTGGGCTCTCCAACTATTGAACCATATTTTTGACTTTTTTCAATGTTCCAGAAATTTAATTCCAATTGTTTTTAGTAAGGGTAGATACCTACATTATACCTACAAGAGGCCTCGCAGAGATTGCTGAAATGAACATATGACGTGTCCCAGATGTTGAACGTACAAGGAATCGGAAAAAAACGTTATGCATGTAACTCATTGTACCTACCTATACTGCTGCATAGGGAAATTAGTAAAAATAAAATGCCTCCCACAACTCAGACAGTCCCTCCGTGATCCAACAAACCTGATTGCAATAAAAAAAATCCAAAAAAAAATCCTTCCAACTGCAACATCTTACTTGGGATGTAATTCATACCATATAAAGAAAGTAGATAAGTAGGTGCCAACGATCTAGGTAGCCTTGCCGTCAATTAACAGAATAGGTATTATGCGTCAGCTGTTTTATTAATATTCCAACCCATGCTAGAATTAGCTGGAGTTCGAGAATAATGTTTTTTTATAGATGAAAATGGTTCATTTCTTAGATTTCACTATGCCATTGAATCATTTTTTTTTTTAATTTTTCTTCAAAAAATTACTAAAGCGCGAAATTACTGAAGCAAATTTTTTTTATTTATTCTTTAATTTAATAAATTTACCTTTTTTCCTTTTTTGTTTTATAATTTTAAATGAAAATGCAAGTTCACAAACAAATAAATTTGTGGTGTGGTGTCCTAAATTTTTTTTTTTTGTGTACAAGTACAAGAAGCTGATACTCAGCCCAACAATTCTGCCATCCAATTTGACATGTTTGTGTTGTGAAGTTGAAAATATTAATTTTCTAATTTTAATTCTAATTATTTATTTTATCGCTTAATTTATTTATATATATTTAATTAAATAAATAAATTTTTTTTTCAACTAATTTTCACATTTTTTTTAACCATTTTCACAAAAGTACGAAAAAAACTAATCAGAATCAAAAACATGCAGCACAGCACACACACCAATTTACTAAATTCATTTTTTATTATTGTTTTTGGTTTTTATCTATCAATCACTCTGCACGCAGTCTGCACTCAGTTCATTATTCACTATTTACTTTACACACAAAAAGTTATGCCTTGTTCACACTTCGCTAATTTAACATGTTCGAAAGGAGTTAAACATCTTTGGAAAATCGACAGTTCAAACCAAGGATGATCATCGCATATGCACTTGTACCACATTTGTTATTGTAATCCCACTTTGTTTATATGAATAATAAAACAGAATAGGAAAAAAAAAACCCTATGCACTTCATATACACTTCGTGCTTATGTAAGTGCATGAAAAAAAATATTTGTATTTCGTCTTCGCACTTCCCATTTAAAAAAAAAAATCATTCGCACTTTGAATAGGAAGAAAAAAAAAAACATTTTTTCTGTATTTATTTTTTTCCTTCTTTTTTGTGCATGCACTGTAAAATGCGAAATTCTTATTTATAATATTTTCTGATCGCAATTGTGTGATTGATGTATGAATAATGTAAATAAAAATAAAAGGACTGCAGAAAATTAATGTTAATTTAAAAATTAATATGAAGAGGATTATTTATTTGCAATCAATTTTAAAGCAATTAGCTCAGAGCTTGATTTGGTTTGTAATTATCATGGTAGGTTCACTTAGAACAAAATTAATTTCAGGTTCTTAATGTGTTTCACCTTTCAACCACATGCGGCGCTCTTGTTTGTTTACGTTTTGTTTTATTGTCAACCCAGCCGGCTGAGCTTTTTTTCTTATTTATTAATTTTTTTGAAATAAAAGCATTTAGACGTGTAGGTGATTAATTTTGAGAAAAAATTAATTTGAATTTTATTAAAAAAAATTATAAACTGGATTTTTGAAAAACAATTTTAATTGAAGTTAAATTTTGAACTTATTTTAGAAAACAGACTAAATTATTATAAAAGTAATATTAGATATTATTTAAGAAAAAAAGAAACTGAATAAAAGTTGAATGTACATATTTGAATTTTAATTGTGGATTTTATTTAAAAAAAAACAAAAACAAAAACAAAGTTGGATTTATTGGAATTTAAGTTAATTTAAGATTATACATTTAATTTATTAATTAATAATTATTGCAATAAAATAAATAGAATTTTAAGTGAAAATGTTAAATTATATAAGTGATCAAATAGAAAAAAAATGCAATAATATATTTCAGAAAACATTTTATAAAAACTAAAAAAATTAAGAAAATAAAAAAATTGCTATAAAAATAAATTTATCTTTTATTCATAATCTTCTTTTTTTCCTGCAAATTTGAATTTTAATAATTTTATTTGAAATATTAGAAATACTGCCACCTACAAAAATTTTATTTTTTTAGTTCACCTTCCCTCCACAAATCCATCAGGCGCTGTAGTAAATCTTTTGAGTGGGCCATCTATTACTATATCTTATCTATGGTAATTATTAAACGTAATTATTAAACGTAAATGCACGTTCAATCTTAAATTTTGGGCATCACTGGTTCAAACGATGTTTTTCATATGTTAACATGTTTAGCTCTGTCAGATAAAAAAATTCAAATAATACCGAAGATAAACTCAAAGGAACTGACGCGCTCAAAAAAGTTAAAATATATGAAGTTGTGTCAAGGTTAAGAACTCGCGCGTCATTTATCTTGAGTGTATCTCCACCTTTATAAAATTTCAAAGTCAAAAATTACATACCAAGTAAAAATTAATGCATACTGAATATTGCCTAACAAAATATTATTCAAAAATTACTCATTCATCCCTGAAAATTAGCATGTTTTTGTAGAAACATGTTGAAGAACGTGTTTCTGTTTTATTTTTTTTACTATGCAAAAACAACATCAAAAACACCAACGGAACATGTTCGTTGTCCGAACATGTTAAATTAGCTAAGTGTAAACAAGCTATTATACTTATCAGAATCACACTATCAGCGAATATTTTCAAAAACTCTATTTGTTTTTTATTGACTGTTTTGACATAACCCATTTATTTACATTTTTTCATCCATAAGCAGAGCTCGAAGTCGATGACTTTTACCGACCACTCACTGCTAAAAGAAAATTACCAACGACCGCGACTGTAGCGACTCAAATCGGCTCCACACTAAAAAAATTATAAAAAAAAATTTTTTTTCACTTTATTTTTTTTAATTATTGAAAATAAATCAAAAATATAGAAAAATTTCACAGCCGATTGCAGCTGATTTGTTGGATCGACGGCGACCAATTCATTTTTTGCCAATTTCTTCGGCGACCGTTGTGTTTAACCTACTGAGGTCAGCGACTTCAAGCTCTGCCCATAAGTATGTGCTTTTTTTCGCCATTGGAGGGACTATTTGAATATTTAACTAAGTATGACTCTTTTTGTTTACATTTTTTTCACCCATAAGTATGTGCCTTTTTTCGCCATAGGAGTCGCTATTTGGAGATTTAAATAAGTGAATACTATATCTGCACTAAATTTAAAGTTTAGTCCTAAAGTTACCTTTACAAAATCCATCGTATACACAAAGATTTTTTTTGTTTACTTTTTAATTTTGATAAATTAATTGACAGTTCCAACCACCTGAAAATACAAAAAAGCCGAAAATTGCAGAAAAGATTGCAACATTTGTTTGCAAACTGGCTAAATAGCTAAATAGCTGGCGCCGCAAATCCCACTGACCAACCACCAGAAATTACTTCACTGTGGTAGCTATAAACAAAGCATTAGATATAAAATTTGGGGCACTCAACATAGAGCTATAATCTCTCTAACAATGGTAATGAGTAGTATACCATTTTATTTTACACCTTATTACCGGACTCGAAGAAGATTCTTAAAGTTGGCAATGAAATGACACAAATTCCCATTTTTTTGACATTTAGTGGACATTTATTTATTAATCAGCCGGAAATAGAGAAATTTCCCTCTCCTTTTTGATTCGACATCAAAGAAGATGGTACGTTTTTAAGAAAAAAGAAATAAAATAAGAAATTAATTATTAATTATTAGAAAAATTATAAAAAAAATGGTTTGAAATTATAATTATTTTAATTTTTAAATATTTATAATTTGTGAATAATATAAAAAAAAAATTAGTTTTGAATGAGAAAGAATTTCGAGTTGATTCACATAGGCAAAATGTTCCACGTTTTTTTATGTTTAGAGGGGGGAACAAAAAAAATTTTTTTTTATAATTTTTTTTAATTTTATGTATAAATATTTTTTTTTAATTTAAAAGTTATAACCTTAAAAAAATTAATCTATTTTTAATTTATTTTTAGACTAAAAAACGCCGTAACGGAGGTCGTAACAAGCACAACCGGGGACATGTTAAGCCAGTCCGGTGCACAAATTGTGCTCGATGTGTACCAAAAGATAAGGCAATTAAAAAATTTGTCATTAGAAATATTGTAGAAGCTGCTGCAGTTCGAGATATAACTGAAGCCTCTGTTTGGGAATGTGAGTACACTTATTTTTAAGAATAAACTAACCTCAATCATAATCTGAATCAGTTCTGCTGAGAGATCAAGCAAGACAAGAAGCATTAAGTTTTATTTCTTGTTATTTTATAACTTGGGTAGGTACCTTTAAAAAACAAACAAATTAGCAAAATAAAGTTAGGTATGTTGAATTACAGAAAATTTATTGCAGAATTTAATACAGGCCACTAATTCGTTTGGGAATTAATTCTTGTTGCAATTAAGTATAATTATCTATACCTAACTTAAGTATTAGGTACCTTACTGTTTAAGCATTAGTACAGAGTATAAAGCATACCAACTTAAATGTGTCTTCCGTCCATTTCATTTTATGTACCTTCAGTAGGTATACTACATCAACAAACCATATTTGTTTAGTAGACGTTCATAGGAAACCAAAAATTTTAGTATTCAATGCGTACCTTATCATCTTTGCTATTAAAAACCTATCTGCCTTACCTACCTTATTATAAAATAAATGTATTTTTCTAATAACGATAATTTTATTAATAATTAAGTAGGTACCTATCTACCTAATTCAATTTCAGATAGATTCTTATCAACTTTTTTTTTACATAAATTCATCTTCCTACATTTCAAATAAAATTTGTAGTAAATTGTCGTACATAAAAATGATTTATGTCAACTCTGCCTTATTTAAGATTTTTTTTTTTTTTATATTTTATACAATACTCCCGAATTTTCAATAGCATGTATGTACCTATATCGGATAGGGATAGGAACTTGGATGTTGTACACTCCAATTAATTTTACATTTATTTCGTGTTAAATGTAGATATAGATCACTAAAACTATGATTATTTAATATTTAGAAAATTGTCTCTAAACTGAACGATTACACTTTAGTACTAAAATAGCAGTAAAGATTAATATTATTAACAAAACTATGAAAATTAAAATATTTTTTTTGATTCATGTTGAATAATTTTGAATATTTATTTTCTTCTACTTTTAGCATACGTTCTCCCTAAATTGTACGCCAAGCTTCACTACTGTGTATCCTGTGCAATTCACTCTAAAGTAGTTCGTAACAGATCAAAAGCTGATCGTCGTATCAGAACACCACCAGTTCGAACTTTCCCCAAGGATACAGCACGTCAAAATGCGGCCGCCAGAAAATAATTTTTGAATAAAAAAGTCGAAATCGAACGAAAAAGAAAAAAAGAAAATGTTTCGTTTTTCCATAGATTTTTATTAATCCACCCTGCAAACAAAAAATAAAAGGCTATTTTCCTTGAAAAAAAATTCAAATTTAACTTATAAAAGAAATAAAAATGTCAAAATATTTTTATTGAGAAAAAAAACAAATTATTGTGTGTGTTTTATTACTAATCTTTTTTTTTGTAGAAATTTTTCTAGTTTTGAATTGTTTAAGCTTAACTAATGTTTGACAAAAAAAAAAAAAACGAAAATATTGCGAAAAAACTATAAATACTTATTATTTTTAAAAAACAAATGAAGAATTTTTGAACTTATTGTTTGACAATTTACGATTTTTTTTTAAATGAACGAAAAAATAAAACAAATACTTATCTTTAAAAATCATGAAACAGAAATTTAGTTATTTTCTTTTAATTTTTATTTTTTTTACCATTAAGTTGCTGATAAAATAAGTAATTAAAAAAATTATGTTTTGTTTCCTTTTCTTCCCTATAAATGTTTGTTTTAACTATCTCTTTTTTAATCTTCGACGTCTATGAGTTGTGTAAAGTTAAAACCAAAAAGTCGACATTACTCCATTTACAAATAATAATTTGGTGATATATTGATAGGAGCTAGAGACCATTACGAAGCAGACGCCGACGCCGACGAGTTTTTGGCTGCGGCGACGCGCTTAGAAAAAAAACTCAGCGGCGTGCGGCGTTACCGGCGTGCTAAAAAAAAAGCAAAAAAAGAAAAAGCAAAAAAAAAAAAAAAAAAAACGAAAAAAAAAAAAAAAACGAAAAAAAAGAAAAAAAAAACGAAAAAAAAAAAAAAAAAAAACGAAAAAAAGAAAATAACCAAAAAAATATTAGAAAAATTTTTAGCACGCCGATACAAAATATAAAAATGCGGCGCAAGGCGTACGCACTGAAATCTCGAAAAAAATGTTTTGCGGCGGCGAACAAAAAAATGGTTTGCGGCGGTCAGCGCACGGCGTATTTTCCTTGTCGGCGTCGAGTCTGTTACGAAGAGCAAAACAATGTATTGAATATTTTAAAAATTGGAATTTTTTTCGGAATATTACCTAGTTTACATGATAGTACAACCGTGGTTGAGTCGAAATGTGGTTGAAAAGAGGTCAAGTGTTTACATGATGTAGTCGAAAAGCATGTGGCTGAACTGTGGTTGAATTGAGTTTAAAAACAAACAAGAAACAAAACAAACAGCTGTTGCTTATTTTTAACCGGGTTAACCGTTTACATGGATAGAATTAACTCAACCGAGCGAATTTCTTGGGTTGAATCAGCTCAACCCAGGTTAACTCTACCACCGTTTACATGTACTAGTTGAACCCGGTTTCAACTCTCCATGTAAACTAGGTATATGTAATAACTTAAATGGCTAACATGATTTCTAATAGTTATATGAAATTTATTTTATGGACGTTTTTATTTCGGGTCGAAGTATTTTACATTATTCCACCCCTGGTTAGTGAATTTTATAAATTGAAAAAAAATATAATTTGGCCATTAGGTATATTATAAATTTAGTTACGTTACGATTAACGAGCGAATTTGACTTCAATTTTCATTTCTTGATATTTTAAAATAATTTATTGATTTCTGAAAAACGAATCGGACTAGGTTATGAGGCTATAATAACTTTTGAAAGCTGTAGAAATGTGAGTTCGCGAGGTAATGAAGTACCCAATAACGATGAAATTAACTCGAACAAGAATTAGTAATAAAGTTGAAATGTTAATCTACGAAATCTAGATGTTAAATATCTTACACGAATTAGTAATAAAGTTGAAATGTTGATCTACGAAATCTAGATGTATCAAAATATTAAATATCTTACACGAATTAATAAAATTCAAGGTATGATTGTATCTTGTTTCTGTTTACATATTTGCTCATATGTCTAATCTCGAATGGTGAACCAATTTTGATGCAGAATTCTTTAATATCAATTATCAAGTATGATCTTAGTTTCAGTTTGCACTTTGACTACCTGGATAAGCAGTTTAGTCTTTCTATTATTGAAAGAATGGTCCTGTGTACAATGATTATTACTTTGAGGTTTAAAATTCACTCATCTAAATTTATGTTCAATCGATTATATGTAGCAAAACAAAATATTTTTATTAACTATAGGTATAATGAATGAATAAAAGGTACTTTTATTGAAAATATCAACTGGAGAAAACTGAAAGTTATTGAGTTATTATACTAATTAAAAATTTGAGATTGTAACCGAAAACAATTTAAATTATAAATATGAATTCCCTTGAAATATTTATAAATGTATGGAATTCTTAATAATTTATTTCACAATCTTAAATTTAAAAATAAACATTTAAGTAATGCAAACAAAAAAAAGATTTTATTGAATCAAGTAAATTTGTAGTTTTAATAAAAATATACATTTTAATTTTTGTATTAAACTTTGGTTATTCAATTTATAAAGTCTAATAAAAATAAAAATTTCAATAGCATGAGATAAAAAAAAAAATTCAATTCAAATAAACACTATACATTATATATTTTTTAATTAAAGTTAAATTATTTTACAAATGTAAAATCCTTTTTTAGAAGCACCTAAATTCAATTTACAAATAAATTTTATAACCGAAGTTTAATGTAGTTATAAATATGGCTATGTAATTTAAACAATTATTACAGAAGCCATTGTCAAAATTTGAACATAAGGGTTTTAATATGCGATTCTTTTAGAAAAATTTCCATTGAATTTTAAGATATTTTTTGAAATATCTAAAAAACTTTAAAAACAAGTTATCACAATAAACAAAAAAATATTTGGTTTTAAAGTGATCTTGAAAAAACATAAAAAGTTTTTGCATCCATTTTTATAAACATCATCCAATAACGATTAATATTGAATAATAATATGATTGTATAGCCTAAAATTTGTCAATTACATATATATTGAAGAATCTTAGAATAACATTATGTTCAATTTTTAACTATTAAATAAAAAATTAATAAATATAATTTATTATAATGAAAATTATAATAAAAAATTCAATCTGCGAATGCTTGACGTAAGCTACGTTCAAATACTTTTTTTGTATCGACAAATCCTTGTTTGGTTTTTCCAAAAGAATTTGGTCCAGAAGAAGTTGGAGTATCTCTCCCTGAAAAAAAAATATATTAATGAACAATATTATTTAATGATGTAGATCTCGTTTTTAGGTAAATGTATATAAAATAATGAATGTTTGAATGACACAGTCAGATAACTATTATGAAATTCATTTGAAGTTTCAGAAATAATTTAATGTGAACATAATATATTGTTTTCTTTGTAATATTATATAAAAACCTATATTTCTCATTCTCATTTTGCATTCAGCTGGCATTTCTTCTGTTTCGTCCTCATCATCCTCGTTTTGAAAGGCTTGAGCGACAGTCATTTTTTTAACTGGCTCTGCTTTTGGCTTCGGTGGTGCTAATTTCATTTGTATTCCAACCTAAAAAAAATATTTCTATGTATTGGAGGGAAAATTTCTAAAAACTATAATATAGTTAAAATTAAAATTAAGTGCTTATTTTAAAGCGCAAAAAAAAAAGTTTTTTTTTTTATTTAAATTTAAAAACTAACTTTAGCCAATGATCCAGGTTTACCAAACTGTATACGAGTTTTTGAAATAATCGGTGGTGATGGTGGTTCAGGTGTTTTGGGACCATCTGTTGATCTTCCTGCAAAAGAAATTTTTCTGGCACCACTGTTATTGTTGCCGCTATTGTTGGAACCACCTAATGTCACTGCTGAGTGGTCACTAGATTTGTCTTTAACATTCCAAAAAATTCATTTGATAATATTGATAATGAAAATAAAAAAAAATGTTTAAGTTGTATATTCCCACCACTCCTAAAACAATTATTATCCAGTTGTTGTCTCGGCTGATCGTCTATTGGAACACCATCGATATCTTCATCTTCATCATCATCATCATCGCTACTTGGGGGTGTTCTTCGTTGTACATTGGTGCTGCTATGATGCGATTGGCCACTATGACGACTGTTTCCACTGTGTTCATCTTCATTTGGTCGACGGCTTATAGACAATAATTGTGGATTACGAGGCTCCAAATCAAATTCATCATATTGATTTCTATGATATTTCTCACGTTCTCTTTCATACTCTCGTCTGCCGCGACGTCGATCAGACAAGTCTGAATTACTGGAAGAACTAGAACTACTACGACTACGAGATTTACTGCTCCTTGTGGACGAAGATGATGTTGTCGATGAAGATGAGCCTGTTTATTGAATTATACACTGGCAAAATTAAAATTATGTTCAAGGGAAAGAAAAAAAAAAAATAAAAAAGAAAAAATAAAAAAAAAATAAGATATTTTATAAGTTTTTATAAAAATTAAACCTTTCTCTTTTATTTTATTAGGTAGGTATATCGTGTAGGTAGGTATGGTTTTGTAGAGGTGAGGTAGGTAGTATGGTTTGAGAATACAGAATTTAAAACCAAATAAAATTCTTTCAAATAAAAATTTCGTTCGATGAAATTAGATAGGTATAATTTTCTGATTCATAGCTTTTGTTAGACCTCTATTCAGTCGCGTCCAATGTGCCTGACTGTTTTAATCAAGGATCAGATAATTCATTCTTTCAACCTATTGGTTCAAAATGATTTTAATTTTTGAACCTTCAGTAGTGATTATGATAAGACATCGTTACACTATTAACATGATTTTGGCTTTTGATTCTAAAAAGCATAAAACCAAAAAAAAAAAAAAAACATCATTTCGAAATTTTTCTTCTTTTAATTTATAATAGTTTTGCTCCTTTTTGTTCTTCAGTGTGTTGGGAAATTTTACGTCATGAAATGTCAAAAAAATAAAAATTTTAAGAAAATCTGGGTTCGGTGTTTTATTGATTCTTCTCCGTCGTCGCGAATTAAAATTTTTTATATAAAAGTTTAAAATCCGGATAATTTATTAAATTTAATTAAGTTTTTAAAAACTTACCCCGCCTATCGCGATTTTTTGAATATTTATTACTCATTTTCAAAAATGTTGATAAAACTTGATTAAATTAATTAAAGAAAAATTTTTGATGTTTGCTTCAGCAGAAGAAAATTAATTTTTTTATATTTTTAAAACGGGAAATTTTTCCCTCATTTTCATACAGTAAATTGTTTTTTGTTTTTTATTTTGAAAATTCCCCTTATTTTATTTGTTTTTGCAGATAACTTCAGAGGTTATAAGAAAATGTTACGTCACATCCGTTATAGAATATTATCGGAAATAAAATTCAAGAATTTATATCGTTATTCAAATAATTGTAGAAATAGTAGCATCAAAACAATAAAAATAGAAAACAACGATAACGACGATGAAAAATTATTATTGAAAAATATCAATATCAAAAATCAACAACAACCAACTTTAAGGGATTTTTTAATAGTCGGAAAAAATTTAGCAAAATTAGAAGAACATGAAAAACATCCGTACTTGATGGCAAATGAATATTCGGGAGAAGGTAAAATTTATTATACTTAAATCTGGCAGAATTAAGGAAATAGATAGTATATTAGAGGGAACTTAATTCGCCTTTAATTCAAATTAGAATTGAAGTTGTTTTAGTAGGTAGATTCAAATTTGAATTTTTTTTTTTTTTTTAACTTTACCATTGACAAAATAAAATTATTAAAAAACAATTTTCATTTTTTAGGTAGAAAGGTATTTTTTGAAGTTTATGGATGTCAAATGAATGTAAATGATACTGAAATTGTTTATTCAATTCTAAAAAAATCGGATTATGTAAAATGTGATGACATAAAAGAAGCTGATGTTATTTTGGTAAAAACTTATATGCTATTTCATTATGCATGATTTAGGTAAAATTAAAATGTACTCATCTGTATAGTATTGCTTTTAGTGTTTTTCAACAATTCCTTCATCCTGATTGAAAAACTTAAAACCATTTTGATATTTCGAGGTAGCGCCAGTTTGTAGACAAGTTGAGGACTGTGTAGTAATGTTGAAAGAATTTTTACGTTGTTTAAAGACAAGTTTTTTAACTTAGTTTATACATAGAACCTTGTAACATGTTGGAAGACCGGTTGAGTAAACAATTAAATCATTTAAATAATGCTTTAAAAACTTTATTCTGCTGCATAAAAATATTGCATGATGTTATTTAAAGAATAATTTATAAAACTTTAAAATTTATTCTATTTAAAAATATTTACTTTTTATTATATATTTTTAATTCAATTAGGTAGTTACTTGTTCTGTGAGGGAAGGAGCAGAAACTAAGATCTGGAATCGTTTAAAACATTTACAAGCAATGAAAATTGGTAGATCTAAGAGAAAAGGGCCATTGCAAGTTGGAATTTTAGGTAAAAAAAGAAAACAATATTTTCTATTTATTCCTAATTTTTAGTACTATATTTTTAGTATAATAAAATTTGGGTTTCAGGATGCATGGCGGAACGTTTAAAAACAAACTTATTGGAAAGAGAAAGATGGGTGGATGTAATCGCCGGTCCAGATTCTTATAAAGACTTACCTCGTTTACTTAAAATTACGAAAAATTATCAATCGGCAGTTAATGTCTTGTTGTCACTGGATGAAACCTACGCTGATGTTATGCCTATTAGACTAAATGAAAATTCAGTTACTGCTTTTGTGTCAATAATGCGTGGATGTGATAATATGTGTACATATTGCATTGTTCCGTTTACGAGAGGAAAAGAAAGAAGCCGACCTATTCAATCTATAGAAAATGAAGTTAGACATTTAGCAGCTAATGGAATAAAAGAAATTACTTTATTAGGGCAAAATGTTAACAGTTATAGGGACATAACGACGACGATAGAAAGTCAAAGTTCAACTAACACTTCGAAATTAGCTCGAGGATTTAAAACTGTGTACAAATCTAAAATTGGCGGAATAAGATTTTCAGAGTTATTGCTAAGAATGGGTTTGTATTTATTTTTATAAATTCTGTCGAATTTTTCGAATGATTACATTTTTTTTCACTTTTAGCCGAAGCCGCACCAGAAATTAGATTTCGATTCACGTCTCCTCATCCTAAAGATTTTCCAGATGATGTATTGAAAGTTATACAAAAATATCCAAACATTGCTAAAAGTCTTCACTTGCCTGCTCAATCGGGTAGTTCGAATGTTTTGGATCGAATGAGGAGAGGTTATACGAGAGAATCTTACATAGAATTAGTTGATCATATAAGAACTGTACTGCCTGAAGTTTCATTATCCAGTGACTTTATTTGTGGTTTTTGTGGAGAAACCGATGAAGAATTTCAAGATACAATATCATTGATTGAAAATATTAAATATAATGTAGCATATTTATTCGCATATAGTATGAGAGAAAAAACTACTGCTCATAGAAGGTACAAAGACGATATCCCACAGGATGTTAAAATTGAAAGACTTCAGCAAATGGTAAAAACATTCAGAACTGGAGCAGAAGAACTACAATCAAAATTTGTTGGAAAAGAACAGTTAATATTAATTGAAGGTAAGAGTAAACGCTCTGATGAAAATTGGTTTGGTCGAAATGATGCAAACATTAAAGTAATTATCAATTCTGAACACATTTTTGATAACCAGAATAAAAATATAAAACAAATCGAAGTTGGCGAATTTGTTGCGGTTAAAATTACAGAATCTAATTCACAAGTTTTAAAAGGAAAGCCACTTTATAGAACAACCTTACAACAATATTATAAAGAACAACTTTTAAAGTGAATAAAGGCTGGTTACAAGTTATTTAATTAAAATTTAATAGTTTTTATGCGAATAGAATATTATTTGTTTTCAATTTTTAAAATAAAAATAAGCACCAGCAAAATTTTTGTGTTTTATTGTTGTTTCGAAAGTTAAAGCTGAACTGGTCAGCTGTAGTTAATGCATGGGCTTTATTGTGTATATATAAATTATTAGTATTTTCGAATATAAATTAAATTAATCTGAAAATGTCCGTTGTCAACTGTTAAACATACACTATTCTCTGAACCTAAACGGTTTGATAAAAACCATTATAAATGAATTTGAATCAACGAAATAAAATTAATCTAGCAGGTAAATATTCACAATAACTATGTAGCTAGATTCGTTTTTACATAATAAATTCAACGTTTTATGATATAAATTAATTGTCTACAAATTTTTTTTTTACTAAATTTATAATCTTCAAGAAAAAAGTTTGTTTAACAAAATAAATACAATATTAAATTTATTATACATTAAATGTTATTATACTAAACTAGATGAGTTTCCGACATAATATGTTGTTAATCCGTTATTATTATTAATATTATTTTTTTTATTGCTATCATTTACATTACTACTATTCCCTAAAATTGTTCCATTAAGTAAAATGTTGGAATTCATTACGTTATGTGCATAATCACCGTGACCAGATAAACTCGGACTTGGACCATGAGAACTTCCTCCAATTTTCGTACTAAAACCAGAATCATTACTCAAATCTCTTTCAAATTGAATTTGTTCAGGCGTTAAAGAAATTTGAAGAGGATGATGTGGTGGAATATTCTGTGGTGGAATATTCTGTTGTGGAATATTATTGTACGATAGTCTACTTAATTCATAATTTGAATCATTCTGGGCTTGAAGGCCAAATTTTCTATTTGTTAATAACTTATCTTGTTGAATTTCCAAAAAACTTTCTTGATTTGGATTCATTAGAATCGGATAATTGCTATAATTAGAATTGTGTCCATAGTCTTGATGAATGTAAGGTAAAGGATTTCTTGTACGGGCAGCAAGCGTTGGACTTGCTGTTGTCATTTCATTTGGTTTTTCGAGGAAATTGAGCATTTGTTTAGGTGGTAACTTATTTGATACAAGGCTTGTATTATTTTTATTAGGTAAATCGTAATAATATGCATCTTTTGGTATTAAAGTTTTAGTTGTCATTAATAACATTTGATTTCTGTGGCTTTCATCATGGTAAGTTGGAGATAATGATGGTGCTACTTGAGGTTGAGCTCGATTACAGTAATAATAATCATGATTTTCGATATGTTTATTGTTATCATGTTGAATTGATGTTTTATCATCTTCTTCACTACTTTCCGACTGTAAGTTTTTCGCCTGGACAGGACTTTTACCCTGAATTCGAGCTATTAATTGTTGCACTTTACTTCTTTTCATATTTGAATTCTTGTTAAATGTTTTTGCATCGCTAATTCTTAATTCGAATTTTTCATTCGTATTCTCTGCTGTCTCAGATTGCTCAATAAACGTTTCTAAATTTTTGCCATTAATCATTTGTTGAGTTTTTTTCAGTGCTTGACTTCTCCAATTGGAACCATTGAGAATACGACTTTTTAGTTCATTTATTTCGCTTGTTTTAGCCATCTCAGAAATTGGTTCTATTTCGGTGACATTAGATAAATGTCGAACAGACTTAAGAGTTGTATTATTTGAGGAACTTACTGTATCATCGAAACAATCGTTCTGAAAAAAACCTCCGTTGGCTAGTTCAGTTTGTTCAGAATTAATTCCTTCCTCACCGTAATACTCTGATTCATCTTCAGAAGCTTCTTCATTTTCATCTGTTCTTGAGCTTTTATAAATTTCTTCTGCTATGATTTGTCTTGTTATATGATAATCATTCCGTAAGGCTGATATTAAATCCTTCAATTTTTTCTCTGGTTCATCTTCTTGAGCTAGATTTTCGTAATTTTTGTTAAGTGAATTCATTTTAGCTACTGTTCCTTCATTACTACCCATAGATTTGTTTTCAGCAGAGCTACTATGACGGCTACCCCTGCTTATAGCTCTCTGTGAAGTGTTTGTGTACTCAAAAATACTAGGAGAGCTGTGATTTTTTCGTGATCCTCCACTTAATATACTAGATTTTTCATGCTCTTGTTCATATTTTCGCTCGTGTTCTTTTGTTCCTATCAAATCTCTTGATAAATTATTATCAGATCCCTTACAGGGGGATTTTCGATTTACTGTTAGATCTGAAACTTTAGTTCCAAGAGATTTTTCAATTTTTTTCATTTCTTTTTCAATTGAATCGTTTTTAGTTTCAGTTGTCGACGGAATAAGGTTAAGTTTGTCTTCCCCAGGTGTAATTGAAGTTTTCTTTAATTTTTCTAATAAAATTTCATCAGAATAAAGTAAATATTTTTTTGTTTTATTTTTTATATCTTTATTATTACGTTTTCTATGCTTCTCATCTTCACATTCCATAAGTTTTAATGCTTCTTTACGTTTCTGTCTAGCTATTCGTTCCATTTCTAAAATTTCGTTTGTTTTAAATAGAAGCTCTTCTAGTCTTTTGGATATAGAATTATGTTCAGTACTATCTGGTACATCATTACCTGGCCCACTGCTTCTACTTCTACTTCTATTTGAACATTTGGATATTTCGCATATTCCATCCTCTTCTGTTGGTTCTGCGTCTCGATGAATAATTACTTGGCTATCATCTAAAATATCAAAACTCTTTGAGTTCTGAATTAATCTATTACTAAGAGGAGAATCATCTGGTTTTAACATTTCTAAACTCTTGCATCTCGTTAAAGTATTGACATTATCGCAGTCTTTTTTTGTTTTAGAGTAATAACCGCTAGTTGTGTTTCTGGTCAAATCACCACGTTTAAGCCAATGCTCTAAATGTAATCGTCTTCCCTCACACCTTATTCTGTCTGCTATCATTGAGCGGGTTAACTGCTCAATTTGGTCATCCGTTTTTAAGGCTAACGCTTGAACTTTATTATCTAAACGTTCTGTAGCCTTGTGAACATATTTTCTAATACTTTTTCGATTTTTACTGATACGTTCTTCTATGTGCCTAAAAAACGGACCGCAATAACAAGTATTTCCCACACCAATAGGACCCTTTCGAATATTTCCTGCTAAATCTAGATAATATTGTTCACCCTTTTCTAGAGGTTCCTTTGGTAATGTTTCTAATTTTGGTGAAGGAAAGGTTCTGGGATCTGGAAAATAGTGACAACCATACGGTGACCAATTTACTGGATTTGTCACTAAGTCAGTTGTATCTTTTCCATTTGGTTTTTCCTTATCATCGACCTTACTTTGACGTTTTTCACTAGAATTGCTTCTTTCCCTCTCAAATTTTATTTGTTTTATTTCAATTGGAGTATTTAATATTTCTAAAATTTCTGTAAGTTTTTTGCGTATTGCAATATCTTTAGGACTTTCACCCTGAGCATTCTTGATATCAATATTGCTACCTGCTTCTAGAAGGATTCTTGTTAATTTGCGCCTGCTCATGGCGCATGAAATGTGTAAAGGAGTATCACCGTTCAAGTTTGTTCTGTTGGGATCGCATTTTGCTGAGATCAATATCCTTGTCGCTCCAGCGTGACCATATCTGCAAGCTGTTTGTAATGGAGTATCTCCGTACTAAAAGAATAAGAATTATAGTACATTATATACATCACAATTAAATAAGAAAAAAATAGTTTTTTAATACATTGTTTTGTACATCCGGATCAGCTCCTGCTAACAGAATTTCTCTACAAGTTTGATTATGACCATTCTGTGCAGCCAAATGTAGGGCCGAAAATCCCCCAGCATTTCGGGTACCTAATAATGCGCTATGCAGCATCCCCCGAGCTTCTTGATGATGAATCGAAGATGATTTGAATTTTCCATCTTTAGCGCTTATCTTATTTGTTGGAATGGGTGGCAACGAGCAAAGCAGCTTAACACATCTACTATATCCACGCCAAGCTGCTTCATGTAAGGCTGTATTACTATGTTTGTTATCCTTAGCGTTTCTATCAACTCCACCATTTAGTAAGGTTGTCAACGTTTTTTCATCGCCTATTGAAGCTGCTTCATGCAAAGCTGTTCGACCATCATCCTACAATATATTTAATTAAATATTAATTAAATAATTATTTTGTATATTAATTAAAAATAATAAATATAAAAAATAAAAGTTTAAAATGCAATGAATATTTATATGTTTGTCCAATATTTTCTCTCAAACTACCAGCTCCGCCGATTAGATAAAATTTGAACTGTAGGAACATATTATTTTCAATCATTTTCAAGTTTTTCTAATCAGTAGTTATATTATAGAGGTAAATAAGTATTTATATATATAAAAAATATAGCACAAAACCTCATAAATGAAGTTTGGACTTTGGAGTCCATTTTCAAAAATAGTTTATTAAATCTTTTTATACTTATTTTAAAAAAACCCATCCCTTTCGAATTTTCTTATACATATAGTTCATTAAAATAATGAAACGAATAAGTACTTCATAATCCAAAAAAAAAAAACTGTCATTATCCTAATGTGAAGTATGATTGGACCATTAAAGTTTTGAAATTAAATAATTCGTTTAATATTTTTTTAAACTAACCTTAATTACAGCGTTAGGAAGAAAATCTTCCCGTAAAGAACCATTCTGCATTTCTGAAAGAAAAAATAATATTAATGGTTTAAATTCAACGTGTTAATATTTGAAAGTAATAAAAATTATATACATATATTCAAACATAATAAAGTTTAATAATTGATGATGACTAAAATTAAACAAAAAATTATCCGTTAATCTATTATTGGGACACTATACACATCATACTAATTCTATAAAAGCACCTTACGCCAAAAGAATATGGTAATGCATGATAAAAATCATTACGAGATTGAAAAATACATGTTTTTCACCAATGAATTGAATAGTACACAGCATTGACCCTTAAAATAAAAAGGCTTCTCGTTTAAGAAAATAAAATTGTGTTTTTAAACTTTGAAGTGTTTTTGGGCAGTAGATTATTTGTGGTTTTCACGTGAATGTTCAATTAAACTGACTAACTATTTCTATTATCTATCAAAACAAATTATTCAATTAAGTCATTCTCATTCAAGGAAATATTTCAATATATGAAATTGATTACGTATGTCTACATTATGAGTTAATTAAATGTTTAGAGAAAGTTTAAGAAATCAAAATAAAAATTTTAATATGTCAACATTTATTTAAGATTAAAAAAAACTTTGCGAATTTAAAATATTTATTTATTAATTTTTTTTGATAAAATAATAATAATATTTATATAATAAACATTAATTTTAAGTGCATTGTAATAACTATATTTACCTATATTTACCCATAGAGTAAGAATCACATGTTTACCTAGAGTTATTTTCATATACATATAAAATTTGTGTAGACATTTTTGTTTAAATTGGTTCAATAACTCAAATATATATATATAATTCTTCCTCTATGTTTTAACTTATTGATTTTTGTAAGTATATTTATTTTAGATGTATGTTTTATAAGAAATAAAAAGTTTTCCAAATACCCTTAATGAGAGTGATGTAACATATTTGTAGAAATTGCATAGATAATTTTCTTTTCGTAAAATGTGTAACAAAGTTTTCTTTAAGTAATTACATTGGTGCTGTCTCACGTTAACGCTTAATTATTATAATTAATCCATAAATAAATCAGGAATTTTTACAACTTTGTATTGGTATCCTTTTTTATTTTTTTATTAACGATATTAAGTTGCAAAAAAAAAAAAATTTAAACCATTATATTTTTTAAAATAATTACCGTTCAAATTATAATTTGAACTTCAATTATTATGTTTTTAGTCGATTTTATGGTATTTAATGAGTTTTAATTTATGTAAAGCGCACGCATTATATACTCTGTAGAAAATCATTTTAATATAATTAATTGATTGAAAAATTGCAATATCTCTACATTTTGCACATAAATATTTATCTATAAAAAAATTTAAATAACTAGATTATTTTAAATTAAGTCATAACAACATGTTTTTGATCTAGTTTAAAAAAAAATAATTGATAAATAACTTGTAATTAATTTTCCAAAAGATAATGAGGGTAATAAATAATTTGTTTGTTATTTGAGATAATTTTTTATGATGTTAATTTGCTACATAAATGTATTTAAATAAAAAAAAAATAAAATTTTTAAATATAAATGCGTACATATAAATATACAAAAACTTTAGTTAGAAAAAAAAGTCAATTCTTTTTTATAGCTTTTCAATTTTCAATTATTTGATAAATTTAAAACCTGAGTAATAAATTTTTTAACGTCAGTGCCACAGTTACGTATTAACGTTAATTAGCCTAATAAAATTATTAAGATATTTGTATTTTATTATACCTAATTAAAAGAAAATTTTTATTAACTTAATTTAAATAAAATCAGTGTCAGAGATTCACTACAAGTGTACCTATAACAAACATTTTTATATTAATTCCTTAGATATATATAATTAATGTTATTTTAATAATAATAAAAAAAGAAATAAATCAAAATATAAATCATCTATACACTAAACTTAATACAATTAATCAAGTATAATAAAGTCGGATGTAATTACAGTCATACAAAACTTAACAAATAATGAAACATGTTTTATATAATAAAAAAAATAATTTTTACTATACAGATTTAATTAATTTTATTCAGTTTATAAATATATGTATATATTATACATAATTATACATGTATTACATTTATACTTTCATTTTATTTATTAATTTTACAATTTATTGAAATACTTAAGTGAAAAATTTTCATTTCTACGTAAATCTGTCAATTTGAAATTATTAATGATTGGAAACAAGAAAATTTCTTTTATATGAAGTTTTTTTTTCAATTTAAAGTTAATTACTTGTATGTTGTATAAAAGAAATATTTGTAAAAAAAATTGTTTTCACGTTTTCCATAATTATTCTATGCAAGTTATATAAGATAATTTCAATCTTTATGATTTACAAATTAAATTCAATTTCAAAATATTTAACTCAGTCATTTACCTGAAATCTACATAATTGTATGTCTCTGAAGTACTTCAAATTCAATTATTTGACAGTATTAATGTTAACAAAAATTATATGCAAAAATAAAAATATGAATTTTCATACACTTAATATTTCACATCACAATGTAATTTTGATAAAGAAAATTAGTTTTTTGAATTCTTGTTATTATAATTGAAATGTAAACATGATATTTTTCTTGTTGTGGAAAATCTAGGTATACAATTCATATTCTAGATACAAGCATCATAACAGATTTATGTTCCAGAAATAAATAACTAAATAAATTTATGTTTTTTCGTTACCTAAAAATTAGATAATGTTATTCAAATATTCGTCATTGATAGTATACTACACACCGATCATAACAATAATATCAATAATTAATGATTGCTATTTTTCAATAAAGTAATGAGTGTATATTATAAACATCTCGGTATGATGAAAATAACATGCTGAGTTGTCAGTTTCAAAATAAAGATATTCAAAATTTGTAATATCACTATGTACACATATACAATACATACTACACACCATGCTGTATTGAAGTTCATTAAATAAATTGAAGTTATTTGAAATGAAAATATCAACAATAAAAAAAAAATTGTAGAGAAAAAAATTTTAACACATTAATTAACTTATTATATAGAAAATATTTGTAACTGAATCGAAAATTTTGAGCTTCGAACCACTGAAATATCATATTTATTGAAATAAAAAAATTGTATGTTAATTTTTTGTATATAATTTATTTGAAGAATAATACAATACTGAAATTTAAATTCAAATTTACAATAAACAATTTTATGTTAACAATTTTATAATAATAATATAGTCATATGTGTTTACTGAAATTATGTTTGGTATACAACTATGTATATGCATGTTAATTTATAATTAATACCTTGCACACAAAAAAAAATTGAATGACAAACGGAAGAGATCGGTAATAAATTAGATGTTTCGATATTTAATAATAAAAAAAATACTATTATTAAATTTGATTTATTACACTTATGAGGTCTGATTAAATTTAGAAACACATTGATAATTTTATTACAATTATCAGATTATATACTTTCTTTTATTTTATTTGAAAAAAAAAAAATAAAAATAAATAAATACATTAAATTGTTATGTTTTTCTCTAGAGCCTTTTTAACTTTCCCGTAAAGAAATTGAACAAAAATAATTAATACATATTTATGTGTAAGATCGCCAATTATTTTCTTATTTAATGTTTAAATATTTTTCATTAAAATAGTTTAAAGTGAAGACTGTATGATCGAAGATTTTGGTGGATGGAATTTTTAACAACAAAACTAAATATTAATGGAAAATTTATTATTTACAATTTTATAATTATTTATTCATTTCTTTTAAATAATATAATAAACATAAATTTTTTACATTGTTATGCAAGTCCTCGATGTTAAAATTATTAATATTATATTTTTTAAGTCAAAGCATTTTTTTTTTATTAACCAAGAGATATTTTCAAGGAATTTAATATAGGTAACCCTAAATCGAATTCTTTTGGACTAAAGAAAATTAAATGATTTATTTGCTCTGTGAGAGAAAAAAAATTAACTACATATATTTTAATGTTCATTTTCTCCATAAATAATAAAAAGTTTTAAAAAAGAAATCGGTTTTTTATTATTGCCGTCTTTGAACTCCATAGATCTATATAATAAATATATATGTATTCACATTTATGGTCAAATCTAAAATAAGTTAATAAATTTTATTGTATATGTGAAGGTGGAGGCAGAAAATATTTCAAGTAAATATAAAATGCATTAAAAAAAAATAATAATAAAATATATGTGAATGACGGATATAAAAACGAATAAAAAATAATGATTTACATTTTAAAATCACCTGTTCTTTTTTTTTTGCAATTAACAGTTTGCCTACAGTTTGTAAATTATCATAAGTACCTTCTCTAAAAACTAAATTTTATAATAATAATGATTAGATTATATATTATTATTACACTTATGAATAACTTTTTTGCTGCAAATAAAAAAAATTAATTAAAATTACAAAAACTTTTACGTATTATAATAAAAATTTCAATTAAGAAAAACAATAAATTGTTTATTTAAATATTTAATATATAAGAGTGTGATAAGGAAGCAAATATTCCTGGGTTTGGATTAGAAAATTGCACCCAAAAGCTAAAAATGCATATAACATACAAATAACAATGTACAGCACAGAAAAAAAAAAACATCAGAAAACATTTAATTTTCTTCTTACTTTCGAAAGTTATATACTTTCTATTTTATGTTACACAAGCGAAAAAAAAATCTAAGTGCGCTTTAAATGCAATTATTCGTGCTTGAAGTTGTGATAATATGTAATTTATTTGCCAAATGAATCATTTGAATCAGAATTTTTAGATGTGTTGCAAAAACATCTAAAAACATTACAGATTCATAACACTGATTTCAATAGATAAAAGATTTCTTTAAAATATTTTTATTGTTTGTATATTAACTAAAAAAAAAAAACAATGGTATGTTCAACATATTTCTACTTGTAAATAAAATATACATAACAATTTATTTAAATATTTACATTTTAAGTTTTTTTTTCTTCGCTTTTACTTTAATATTTTTTTTTTTTAATTATAGCAGTTTTGCTATTTACACCTTAAATAAAAAAAAATAATTCTTTAATATTATTTTCTTATAACAAAAATGTAAACATTGTTTGGAAAGTTTCTGTCTTAAGTCTTTTGTTTTGTTTTACTTAATAAAATTTTCATTTGTGTAAAAAAAAAAATAATATTTTGCCTCCTCTTATTATTTAAATTCTTTAATTTCACTTAAATTAAATTAAATTTTAATTCCAATGAAATTCAACTGAATTTGACGGTGAATGTAGATAATAGTTGAGTTCAGAATTAAAATAAGGGAAATTAGTCGAATAATTGATAGGTTCTAACTTAAACAATTTAAGAAAAACAGAAAGAAAATTGAACAGTACCTCATAAATGAAGTATAGAGCCCGTGGTTTATAACGTTTAAGTGCTCGACAGATAGACAGACAGACTGACAGACGAACAGGTAGAAAGTAAACATACAGCACGTTTTGTCATTTTTGTTGTAAAAGGGTCTAAAAAGCATTATAAACCTTATCCAGTTTTTTTTTCAATTCAAAGGTCAGACTTTATAATAAACTAATTTTGTTCCAAAAAAACCCGAATCATATTTTCAGTGTTTTAAAAGGGCAAAAGAAACATTTGAAATTTTATTTTATTAAAAACATAATTTTATTTTCCTTTTTTAATATATACTGAGAGACATTTGTTTATTTGTAAAGAGTACAATATAAAAATAATTCACAAAAAAAAAACGAGGAGGGCAGATGGACTAAAAAGTCTGACTTGTTTTTAACACAATAAAAAGAGCATGTCTTTTTTTTTCGTCTGAAGAATATTTCATTGTGGTTTATGTTTTATTCATTTTTATATTTTTATTTTTCATGTGTTTATGATTCCTTAATAAACCTACAGAATTATTTCAAATCAGTTTCACTCATATTTCGGGTCATCCAAAAGTAGGTACTTTTAATCTAGTATACATAGTTTTGCTTTTATTTAACGCCTCTGCTTAATATTTTCAAATATGTAGAAGAACAAGAAAAAACAAATTTAAAAAATTTTACGTGGAACATATATGAAATTTTTAAGGGAAAAATGTTTCTTTTAATGTTGCAATTAAAGAAACAGCTATTAATCATATAGGGCTTCTTGATTTTCAAAAGTCATTAAAAAAAGAACAATTCTTTTTAATTTAACAAAAAATTAAACTTTTTACATGCTACATTTGTATTATTCAAGAATTCACTCTTTTTGTTTGGTTTTAGATAAATCAATGGTGTATAATGAATAGATGTTGAAATCCATTATTGTATCAATAATAATTTATATATTTATGTTTATAACAAAATATAATTATTTCTGTATAAAAACTTAGAGTCTGTTCACTTATTAAACGATTGAAAAAAAAGAAATCTCCCTTTTCTGTAAAACAAATGTCACAATTTATAAATTGAGGACGTGATTTTCTGCATTCTGTATAATCTGCTAAAATCAAATACTTATAAAATAATATTTGGCCGACTGAAATCAAATACTTATAATAATACGCGACCGACCGAATTTTCTACCCCATTTTTGCCACTTTTTTCTTTTCTATACAATTTTAGTTTTTGAATTCACCTAAAAGTAGACCTACAAATTTAGTTGGTTATGGGAAATTTAAAACTTCCCTTTGCAGAATTTAAAAAAGTAAAATTGAATTTGTGAACGGCTTTAGGACAAAATTATTTAATTTTTTTAAATAACAGCAGTAAAATAGTGTCGTTCACAAATTAAAAAACCTGGAATATTAAATCCGATTGCAATTTTTTCAATAATCGCTAATAAGTGAACAGACTCTTAATTATGAAAATATAAAACACATTTTGGAAGCACAATATCGCATTACGTCCCCAAAATAAAACTTAACGCGTCGGGATAATAATTTGCAGGCTGGTCTAAATTTCTAAATAAAAATTTACCAGTTAAAATTCAATAGCTACTAAAATAAAATATAGTTTTGGTAAATTAAATTTAAATTTTCACCAGAGAACAACAAAATCTTGAAATAGACTTAACTAGAGAGATAGGTGGTTGGTAATTGAATATTTTTTACCAACCAACTATCCATATCAATTAAGGTACTATATATTCAATCATAATTTTAATTACAAATAAATTTTGTGTTACAATAGAAATACCAAAAAACGGAAAAATACAAGAACCGAAGTGTTAATAGTTTTCTTTTTTATTTTTCACTTAGTTGTTAACATGTATTTAGAATTTTTAACATTTTAGTTAGGTTTCTTTGATGGACTGATTCTTTGAAATTAAGATAAAAAAAAATATATATTTCTTATTTTATATTTTTTGGTGGTTATTATTGTTGTGCGTGATTTTGAACAATTTATTTTTTTTTTTTAGAAAAAAAAAAATGAATAAGAATAAGACTCATAAATGTAATTTTCAGGTTAATAGTTTCGCGTGTTAATAAAAAGAATTTTAAACGCAATCATGCCAAGAAATAAAAACATTTAATTTTCGGTGTATGTAATTTAAGAAACTGATCAATGATTTTGATTTTATAATTTTTTTTTTTGTTTAATTTTAAGTTTTATATTACAAAAAAATCCGGTTTTCAAGTACTAATAATTATTTTTTTTTTTCTTAAAAAAGAAAATATTTGTTAGTTTTTTTTTTCACTACTTTAAGAAATTAGATTGTTAAGTGTTTGTTCGTTGGCTTAATAATGACTTGAGGACATTGTATTTTATAGTGTGGTAGTGCCTATAAAAAAAGCTAATCATCACTTATTTAAGACACATTTTTATTAAGAATATTTTTTTTTTTATTTTCAAGCAAATATAATGCACATTATTTTTTAATTAAAAATATATTTCTATAATTAAAGAATAAGTTTTTTTTTTATAAAAATTCATTAATAATTGTTATACAAGAGGTGCTTTCGGCTATATCTGGATATTATGGAAAAGGTTCACAAAAATAGAGGATTCTTCAATTCTTTGGTTTATCCTAAGTCCAAGTGTTGAATGTGTAATATAAAATAACAACTGTTAAGATAATATCTTATTTTATTATTTGTTTGATAATTTTTTTCGGAATTTCAAGCAAATAAAATCGTAAACTATCTTATTTTGGAAATACTAAAAATTTTATATTTAAATTTAAATAGTTGTTTAACTCAGTGAATTCTTGTACCCATGTCTGCTTAAAGCTAAATTACTTATATATTATGTTAGGAATAAATTATTGTGTAAAATTTCGAAAAGCTTTAAATTCTAAGTTATTATATTAATTATGTTAAATCTTGTTTTTTTTATCTTATCATAATATTAAATTTAAAATTAAAAACAAGAAAATTAATTTATCTTCGCAGCGAAATACTATATTTTGTGGATTTAGGAAAAGTATATTTATTTATTTATTTATATTAAACCAATTACTAATATGTTTAACTAGAAAAGTGTTCGTGAACTACATAAATAATATTAAAACCTTAATTTACTTATTACTTATATAAATTCAACATTAAATTATTTTAGTTTTGATTCCCGCCTTTGCAAAAATAACATAACCATTTCATTCCATAGTGTCTTCTATGTTTTGATTTTATACGATAAACGAGTTAAGGTTAAGAAAAAAAATAATAGATGTAAAATTTGATTTTATGTACAATTTTTTTTTTTTTTTTGCCCTCACAAAGAAATTGATAATGACAGCCGGACATGCTGTATTTCTTTGTTTTTTTTTTTATATTTCATGAAAGTTCAACATTATAAATATTTGTATGAAATATTGTACAGTTGATTTTATATAAAAAGAAATATTAAGCATAAAAATACATTTTAACATTCATTCAAGTTCAAAAAATAAAAATTATTGAGTTGAATTTTACTGAATTTATTTCGAATACCTACAAAAAAAAAAAGAGTTATGAAAGGAAAAACTATAAATAATTTTCAACAATGGTAATGTTTTCCTCTTAAAAGAGGATGCATGAACAACAAAAAAAAAAACTTGTGCACAAAGGTGTATGATTGCATTATATGCAAATTAGATATAATGTTACATCAAAACCTGCTATGTATTATGTTCACAATTAAAGTAGAATTTTTTATGATGACGAAGAATATTTTTTTTTTTATTTTTTATTTTTTTTTTTTTCAAATATTAATTTATTAAAAGATTATAATTCACGTATATAACTGCAAATAAAGTTAGTTTTTTTTTGTAAGATTAAATAAACTTAACTTTGAATGCTTTTAATTTCTTTTTTATTATAAATATTTTTTTTAATTCCAGTTTATATAAAATATTGCGAAATTGAAAAAAAAAGTGCTTTGAGGAAAAGATGATAATGATATAGTGATGACTTATATTTACTAAGTTTCCCATACCAGAATGAGAATTTTTCATTTTGAAAGTATATCATATGATTATAATTTCTTGGTAGGCAAAATTTTCATAAGTCTTTTCTATATATACCTCATTAATAGTGAAACGAGTTAGTGAAGTTAGCGTCAACGTAATTTCACTACTTTTACGCAGTAAAGAAGTTTAATTGTATATGCTTACGTCTAACGTCGTTGATTATAAAACATTTTATACAAGTTCATGCAATAAAAGTAGTAGAGTTATCGTTGACAATAACTTCACTATTTATATAATAAATTAATTGTATATTTATAACTATATTTTACATGTGATCAAAATATATAATATGACAATAAATGGGTACTGTAGACTGTAAGTTAGAAGTTTACCAATGCTAAAAGCAGTTTTCAATTAATCTAAATTATAATAAACGAAAAAATATAAAACCAATCAATCGGAATCGGAATGCCCTGTAAATTTATGGCAGACCATATAAATAGATTGGTATAGAGTGTTTAATTAATTTAAATTTTTAATAATTGATTTAGGAAATGAGTGATTATTGTTTTTTTCTTCCTTTCTTTTTTACTTGACACACTATTGATGCTCAACGCATTATAAAGTTAATGTTATAATTGGGAGGATTCATTTTCTACGCCTTTTAATTCAAGAAAACCAGATAACACGAATATTTAAAAATTGTTAAGAATTTATTTTCTTTTATCGGAAAAATATTTTTTCTATTTCAATAAAAAAAATTTGCTAAAAAATATTTCCTTTTAATTGTAGTTACAATAAGAAAATAATATAAAGATATTATTATATTGTAGTTGAACCAATCAATGCGATGATATGAATCTAGAATTTAATTTCTGTCATGCTATGAATTTTTTATTAACAGTTTTTTTATTTTTTCAATTTTTTTTTTAATAAAAATAAAGTCATTATAAAAAAAATTAAATTCAAATAAAACTCGTTTCTTCTCGACTTTAGAAATTGCAGAAAATTTGTTAATTTTTAATTAGGAAGATATAAAATGCAAAAACTAAGAAAACATAAAATAAAACCGGAAAATTTCTTAAATTATAATAAATAATGTTATGAAAAAAAAAACACACACAAAAATAAATAAATAAATAAAATAAAAAAAATGTTTACAACTTATAAAGGTTTTCAATTTAATTTTATAGGCGCGCATTTTTGAAATTAAATAAAAGAAAAACGAATTTATTTTTACATACTTTGCTCGATAATAATTATTTATGTATGTATGATGTTTCTTCGTTCAACATTAAATTTAAATTATAATGGGTTATTATATACATATAATAAAAAATATCATATTTGTCAGAGAAGAGTTTTGAGATTCACTATGATTTGTATCAACTTTAGAATGAAGAGTACAACATACATATAATAAATTTCCAACCCAAAATAGTTCACAAAAACAGTTTAAAGTTGCACTTTGTTAAACAAATCAAAAGTCAATTCCAAAATTTTTTATACTTATATTTAAGTATCTTTCTGGTCGGTTAAACAATTGAAATTGTTGTATTTTTTGGCAAGATAATTTTAAAGAAGTTAATGAGTTTTAAGTCATAAATGAAGTTTCAAATAATCCCTAACAAATAAAAACTTCAGGGCTTCCAGATATGTTTTTTTAAAAACATAAATAATGTTTCGCATAAAAAACTTAAATTAAAAAAAAACACATATTATGGTTATTGCTATTATATAATATGCCAGAAAAATATTAGAATTTATTTTGTATACATAAGCATAAAAATAAATAAATATAAACTTTAAAAAAATGTTAACTCTATTTTTGTCTATTTCTATATGTATTACAATGTACCTACATTTTTTGTACATGTTCTGTTCATATTTATTATTGAAACAAAAAAATTTATATTGCTTCTTAGTTAACAATTTAATTTTTATGATATTGCTAAAGGCTATATTCAAGAAAAACATATTTTATTTTCCTTCCACAGCATAAGCTTTAATTAGCTTTAATAAATTTGTAAATAAAATGAAAATTATTATATTAACGTTAGATTTATGTTGAAAAAAAAAAATTGTTTTTCAAAAAAAAAAACTTAAATACGGTACACTTTAAATTTAAACTATATACCTAATATATATATCATATCTCCTTAAAGAAGGAATCATACGAATCTGATTAAAAAAAGCAAAAGAAATATCTGAAAATGATGATTTTCATTAATTGTGCTATTGTTTTGGACAATATGGAGCTAGAACCTATTATCACAGGAAGTCAAGTTTCTATTCCTATTCATCAGCATTCCTGTTTGCAAATAGAATCAGTGTGCTCCGAATTTATTAAATGTATAAACAAATAAATAATGGTTATTAATTATATTTTATTTATTTATTGAAGCGCTTTATTAATATATTATATTTGTAAGGAATATATCACTGGAAATAACTTTAACGACTTATAATTTTCATATGTTGAAATGTGTTAAAAATAGTATTTGAAAGTCAAAAAATCAGAACAATTTTTTGGCTGTATTTTGAGCTAAAGTAATTTTCATATGTATATCTGTAGAATACACTAAAAACTTACATAAAATTTATGACCATATAACTTCTTGTACATATTTTAGGTAATTTAGGTATGTGAAATTTTGTATTTATGAAAAATATGAAAAAAACAATTCTTTGCCATAAAAATTTTATGATTGAATTTTTTTGAAAATGTCTATGCCCTGAATATTATACTATATGTATAAAAAAAATAAAATAATGGTCATATAATAATAAAGATTAAATGGCTGTTAAACGATTGCATATGTGTATAATGAAAAATTCATGTTCGAAATCACTTAATGGTGTTTCAAAATAAAGAATATTATTATGATGACAGTCATTTCCTCGAACACTTATATAAAAATTGAATTATTAAAGCAATTATTAAATAATCATTAGCGTTGAAATATTCTATCATAAATAAGTAGATAAAATTGATTAAAAGGCTAAAACAACAATTTTAAGCAGAGTAAATAGAGTCAAAATGTCTATAAAGTCGGTAGATAAATTTGAAAAATCTTTGTGTATATATAGTGTATGAGTGCATAAAAATTCAATTAAAAATAATATTTGCCTTAAGGTTCTTGAATTTTCAAAAAATTATTTACGTACAATGTACAAGTGCGTATGGGAAAAAATTTTATTAATGAAATTCAAATAAGATGTTTTTTATAAACCTTTTTGTAATATAATATTTATGTAAGTATATGTATTATAATCAAATATTAAAATTAAAATTATTTCATAAAAGTTTTGAGCTGTTCACAATCTATTGTTGACGGAGTTTGTTGAGCCAAAAAAATTTTACTGATATAAATTAATTATTTGTCAAGCCTTTGGAATGACTATTATGACTATTTATGCAATATACACATACTTTTCATAACATATAATTATTTATGAATCAAAGTTGTGCTATACTTAATGCGGGATTTTATGTAGTCTAGCCATATGAAAAATAAAATAATAAAACTTATAGAATATTAAAAATAATGTATTTGTTTTATATACGTGATACTTGTTATAGTAATAAAACACCAAGAGCTTTCTTTGGAACGCAAAAATTAATATTAGCACAATAGCAGTTTTTAATCTTTTTTTTCGTAATTTCTCTACTATCGGATTTTATACATAAATTAGGCAATTATACTGGCTCGTCAGTCTATTAAATTTTTATAGCTTTTATTATCGTCTGAATTTTAAATTGTGATTTATTAATATTATAAATTTTATAAGTAGTTGAAAAATATTTTTTTTTTAAACTGAATTGAATATAGTTAAAAACATATAAATCAAATTGAATATGTATTTATAATACAAATAGTGAAGCATACATAAAAATAAAACTATTTGTACTTATTTCATAAAATTCAAGTTTCTATTTTTGATATCAAAATATTTCTTAGCTTCGTTGATGATATTTATTTGATAGAAAGTGAAGCTAAATATATTTCAAATAAGATTTTCCATACCGTACACCCAGAAAAAAAATGCTAGTTAAATTAACAATTTTTAAGTGTTTTTAACTGTTAAACAAAAATTGTTGATGTTAAAGAGAAATTTTTTAAATTAAACTAATAAGTATTTGATCTAAGTAAAGATGCTTCTTATTTTAACATTTGATTTTGTTATTTTAAAATGTTTCAAACAGTTATTTAGTAAAAGCTGAAAATTGTGATTTTAACAACATTAATTGTTATTTTAAATATGTTTCATTCGAAAGAAATAAAATTTTACTATTCTCTCTTTTAAATTAAAAACTCTTCTGTTATTATAACAATTATACATTCAATTGTTGATATGACAATAAAAGCTTTTGAAATAATGTTTTTGTTGTTATTTAAAAATGGTACATATAACAATAAAAATTGTCAAAGTAAATACGGCATTGTTAAAAAAAAAGTTTTGGTTTTTGAAGTTTTGGCTACACTTTTAAAATAAATATTTATCTTGTTAAATTAAAGAACTCCGCTCTTAACGAGACAAGTTAAGGGCGGAGTTGTTTAATTTAACAAGATAAATATTTATTATGTTTATATTACCGAATTTATATTTTCTATTTAATACATTGTTGTATATTACTGACATAGCTCAGTGGAAGACTCTACATCACATTGAACACAGCGGTTAAGCAACGTCTCGTAGTGATAGTACTTAGATGGGTGACCAATAAAAAAAAAACAATAAAAAAACAAAAAAAGACGAAAAAAGCAAATAAAAACAAAAAAAAAAACAAAAACAAACCAAGAAATTAAAAAAAAAAAACAAAAAATAAATAAAAAAAATAAAACAAAAAAAAAAAAAAACAAAAAAAAAACAAAAAAAATAAAAAAAAAAAAAACAAGAAAAAATAAAAAAAAAAGGAACCAAAAAAAACCAAAAAAAAAACCAAAAAAAAAACCAAAAAAAAAACCAAAAAAAAACAAAAAAAAGGCGAAAAAAAAAACAAAAAAAGGCGAAAAAAAAAACAAAAACAAACCAAAAAAATAAAAAAACAAAAAACTATTTTAAAATAATTATTTCGAATAGTTAATTTAACAGTTTGGCACCGTAACAATATATTTTTTTCTCAAACTGCTAAAATTGTTATAATAACAACTTAACATTTTAAATATAACAATTTTGTGTTAATTTTAACAATGTAATATGTCTTTTGAATTAACAATTTTTGCAATTTTAATTTAACTATAAACCCTTTTGCGCAAAATCTATAAAGATTTTTTGTTAATTTTACCTATAAAATCTTTTAATTTAACAATTTTTTTTTCTGGGTGTATTATTTTCTAAAATTTATCAAGGCTAAATTATAAGTTTAACACTTAATACAAATGCAAAGAGGTGTTAAACTGTGTTAAACTTATAATTTTGCCTTGATAAAATACAAAATTTAAATAAAAATCAACACTATACTTCTAAAATAATTGTTAATTGCTTAGAATTCAGCTTACGGTCCAGTTTAATATTTGATAATTATCATTTTATTAGCTACATGTATTAGCATCGCATTTTAACACTTATATATTCCGCGTAATGGTACAAAAAAATGTTTTCCCTTCACCACATGCTGTTTTTTTTAATTTCACAATATTTATGCACTGTATTAAAGCATAATAAAAGAAAAGGACATATAAACTCTTACTTCGTGTTTAATTTAATTTATTAAATATTTAACAAGAATTTTTTTTATTCAAATTAATTAATTTTTACAATAATGCTTCAGAAATTTGTTAAAAAAAATTTAGATTAAATCTATATAAATTAAAATGTTACTTTTACTTCTTTGCAATTACAATATTGATTTGTTATTTTTCTTCAATTTAACACTGTTAAATGAGATTTTCTTTGAAAATTGGGGTAATATGTGGGAAATTTTCTCACAGAAGACGAAGAATTTTTCCGAAGACATTAAATAACCTCCAAGCCTAATTTACAGTTTTGGCTCTTCGTCGATTATTATGAGTAAACTAGGGAAAATTATGCTGTTTTTTTTTAACAATATTAGCCAATTATTAGCTGTGTTGTGTACCTTATGTAGTTTTATTTTCCTGTCAAAGTATAACGTTTTACCCCACAAAAAAAAATATTAGTTTTTTTTTAATAACATTAAATTTTCTTGTACAGCAAAATGTCTATAATATTTTACATGAAAAACGAAAAAAAAAAATTTTTTTTTCAACAAGTCTTTTAAATTCTTATTAACTTTCTTCCTCATTCATGCATATAATCAAAAATAATCACAGTTTATTCACATTTTCATGGCAAAATGAAAAAAAAATATTAAAAAAAAAAACTTATAAATAAATATGTAAGTTCACATATCCAATAATAATTTTCTTTTCTTTTTTTTTTGTAATATTATTGAAAAATTATATGCAGCTACTGAATAAAAAAAGTTTTAGATAAAATGCACAATTTTTATGAATAATGTGAAAACAGTTAATTTTTATTTTAGCATCAAAAACTAATGTTCAACTTTGATAAGACTTTTTAAAGCTTCTGGGTATATTAGAGTTTTATTTTGTTTTTTAATAAATCGCATTACCGACAGGCAACAACTATTATAAACTATGACACTTCTAAATGAAGTGCAAATTATTGAAAATTTTGTTTTATATAAATATATATATAAGTTTAATACATGGAATCTACACTATCTCGCTTCATATAGTACACCAATGCCATGGTATGTTTGTTAATTTTTAATTGAACTAGGTTTTTGTGTTTTTAGTTATTAGATTTTTTTTCTTCATTAGTGACAAGCCAGTCAAAAAATATTCAATTATATAAGTCTTTGTACACTTGTTATATACATTGGCTAATACGAATCATAAGGTGAGTTTACTTGATTGTTATGAATAAAAAAAATTAATTTTTACTTCATATTCAATTCACATAAGAAAATTTCTTTGAAACGTGAATAAATAATTATTTGCTGAGCGAGCTTCAACATTTATCTTAAAAAAAATGTTTACAGCATTTTCTATAAATAAATTACATCATATGTAATTTTCCTTATAAAGTGTACATAAAAAGAAAATTAAAATCGTGATGGAAAAAAAAATTCTGCATAATATCTTATTTCTTTTAACCATTTACAATTTACCAAGAGTTTATCTAAAAGTATATACATAATAATTTCTTTATATTTTGCTTAGTTTTGTTAAAAAAAAAAACTAAAGTTAATGTGTATATATTATACAGCTATACTATACACACTATAATACTAATACTAGGGTTTCCAATTACTCGGCAAAATCAATTAACCGAGTTTTCGAGTATCTTTAAGGAAAATTAACCGAGTACTCGATTAACCGAGTATTTAAAAAAAAATTTTTATGTTATGTAATTTATGTTATATTTTTAATTTTGAATTAAAATTATAACATTAATTAAAACATTTTTTAAAAATTAATACATCTAACCATTCGAAGTTTCCAGTTTGTCGAATAAACTTATTTTCAAATTTAAAAGAAGAACCAAAACAATTTTTTTGAAAAGCTTACTTACTTGCTTTCACTAGTTTTGAATTTGGACTGCAATTTTTAAAACAAAAAACCAAAACTAAATTTTTTTCAAAGCCTAGTACTTACACAATTTTTTTAAATTTGAGTTCATTTGATATTTATTTTGCCTCTGCAAAATTGTTTAAATAATAACCGAGTATTAAAGCCGAAAACCCGATTTTCGAGTAATGTAAAAAACTGGAAAATAACCGAGTAACCGAGTAATCGATAACCGAGTATGGAAACCCTACTAATACTATACTATGCTGTACTATTTACTATAATCGATTTTACATTAGTAAAAAAAAATTACACGGGTAAATTCCTATTATACTTTGCAGCCATAAAAATATAAATGTGGGAATTATCTTATTTTTGAAAAAAACGTATAAAAAAGTAATAATCGTTAGAAAATGGTGACAAAAATTACTAAGTATTGCGCGTTTATGAAAAGATCGCGAAATAATTAAATTTTATTTTAATGTACGTTAATTAGGTATGTTGAAATAAAAAACAACTTGTTTCCATAATTCATTTCCGTGGCTTAAAAAAGATTTATTTATTTCATAAATTTAATTGAAAAAAAACTAATGTATTTTTTAATTAGATAAACTCGTAAACTATATTTTTAATTTGCATTTTGTAAAACACCATTAAAATAGGACTAATATGGGAATTATAAAATTAAATTATCTACATATTATGTTGTACTTAACAAGCATATTCGTAGTATTATAAAACTTTTTTGCTTATTAAAATATCGTCTTAAGTCTTGAATTTCTAGCTTGAAATGTGGTAGAAAATTCACACAAGAGGAAGAATAATGCAGATATTTAAAATGGTAAGCGAACAATAAAAAATGGAAATTTTGGAGATTTAACAACTTCTATACTATATTTGGATCAACATTTTAAATCGATAATGCAAAGAAGAACAAATCTCGAAAGACAAGTTATGTGGGAACCATTAAATAAAAAGAAAACCAAACTATTTTAAAACTAATGTATTGATCTCAGGTAGGTTTAATAACATGCATCATACCAGTGATTGATGATATCCTGTTGAATATAATAAAATAACAATATCGTCCGTAATCTATAAAGCCAGATTTGCATAATGATGTGCTAGTTAAACTTTCCACCAAATGATAAATCAATGAATTGGTTATTGTTTCTATTTAAAACGGATATTGCTGGTAAAAAAAGAAAATATATCCGCCCATCTGTTACTAATTGTAACACATTCATATATACGGTAGAAACTGTAATGTTTTGAAAACAAATTTACATTTTTGTCCAACAAATTCTCTTTTTCTTTTAAACGTATTATATTTTTTATTTATTAATAATTATTAAGAATTATTATAATTTTCATAGCATGATATTAGACAACATACTGGCAACTTTTGATGTAGCATCTAAAAATTCCTGTTTTTGTATCCAATATAAAGTGCAATTATAATTTGAAATGATTAATTTGATGTATGTAACACTTTTTTGAATATAAACAAACATTGCACATTTTTAATGGAATTTTCCCCTAAAGAACATTTTTTTTTGCTTCACTTAACATTCGATAATGCATGTTTTTAAATATGTTTATCTATATCTATCTATTTTTTTTGCTGTTTTTCATATTCAGAGTGTAAAAAATATTTCCTATATAATCATCATATTGAACCCGAAATTTATTCACGAAAGTAAGTATATTTTTTCTTATTATATTTATCTTTTTAGAAAATTTTTTTTTGAGATATTTTCTTGTAAGCTATGGTAAAAAAATTTGATTAAAAAAAAAAACTTGAAATTATCTAAGTTCAAATCAAAAAATGCTTGTGGCGAATAAAAATACTTTTAAAGAATGTGTATATACGTGAAGTTTAACATTAAAATTACTTTATTTAAAGAAATACTGATATTGTGCAAAGAATCAAAACTTATTAGACTAATAAAGTGAAAAAAAAATTCTAAAATCTTTGGTGCCTGTTCTAGTAAAATTAATCAGTTTCTAATTTATTTGAACAAATATCTGGGTATTTTTTACAAAATTGTTTGTACCTATGGGGCAGTTTATCACAAACATCGAATTACCCTTCTATTTGCCATTTGTTCAATAATTCCCAACGTGGGAGTTATATGCTCTAATTAAAGTTAACTAAGGATTCACTGAGCTTTGAGTATAGCTTAAGATAACAATTAATTACGAAATTATTGATTACGAAATTTAGATTACACAAAAAATTAATTATCTCCACAGGTATAAATGACTATATGTTTTAAAAAGGTTAAAAAATCTTATATTTCTTATTTTTTTGTTGGATAACAACAATCAAAAATTATGCTGAATTCAATGTGGGTTTAAATTGATTTAATTTAATTTTTTATAAGTAGAAGACAAGCAAAATTTAAAAAAATTATATAATTAAATTTAAAGTATAAGTATTCAATTCACATAAAGGTCATTACATTATAATTTAAGTTCTCTAAAAATAATAATCTATAAAAAAATTCAAAATACAAAAGTTATATACAATTTAATTTATGAAAAATGTGTTTGTATGTACATACATATTACCTACATACATAATATGAAATAAGCAAACAACATACATATATTGTAATTAAGTAATCAATAAGATTTTTTTTAACTAGACACACATAACTACTGAATTGAATTTTAGATAAAAATCAATTAATAATTGAATTATATAGGTATGAAAATATTATGCCAGCAATAATGTTAAAAAAAAAGTTAAAAGTACCGCCAAATACTTATTTAATTATCCATAGGTAGGAACGATATATAATTTTGCGTATATGAATTCATGTTAACAAATTATTAATAGTTCATTTAAAATGAATTGAACAATTTGATTTATAACTATAATATACGAATGAATTATATAGTAGGTATATAGATAAAAAAAATTGTTTTAATGAATTATGCAATTTATATTATTTAAATGACATTAATTGAAAATAACATTAAAAAGCATTATTTTTGTGTGTCATTAAAAGCTTGTCTTTTATAAATATTGAATATAAGATTTATATACTAATTAATATTCTTCAAGATAATGAACTAACTATACTTTTATTCATCGCTTTTTAAATGAATTGGGTATTATTTTTTAATTATATAGCTACATAGAATCGAACAATATATTTTGATCATCTTTAAGTCTAAGATATAAAGTATATAATAAATTACTTTAATATTTGCTGTAATTTAAGAAGAACTCTGTCAAGATATTCACTTAATATATACGTATGTTTTTATAGACACAAACAATTTTTTTAAATTTAGCTCGATCTTTAAGCTTGAGCAATTCAAGTAACATTTTCAATTACTTAATGTTGAATTACTCAATTTTTTAATTTTATAAATTAAGATTTAAAATTTAAACTGAAGTAGACATTAATATATTATTTTCTCGCTTTCATTGTAGCAATCTTATACTCTTACTATACACAGTAAGAAATTTTATTTTCTAAATTCAAAAAAAAAAATTATACAAAATGAAATTTTCTTTTTGGTCAAAATTTATAACTTAATAAAAATAAACAGTCAGAAAACAAAAGTACTAACCAGATGGTTTTAATTAGATTACGCCTTTGTGAATTTTCATTAATTTCACTCAATAAAAATATTTTGTCTTAGATGAAGAAAGATTGGCACCTGTTGACCATAATCTGTATTTATTAACATTTTTAAACTTCAATTTTAAAAATTATGAATGAGAAAAATTATTGTTTTATTTTATTTCTCACGTTCCCAAAATAATAATAATTTACTTAAAGTTGATTTTGTTTTAGATAAGATAAAAAATTAATTCATTTTTATGATACACTTTTAAAAAGTTTTGCTTAAATAAAATTAATTTTTCATTTAACGAAACTCATAATTTTTTTTCCAAATTTCTATTATTATTGTAGATTGTAGATTATGATAATTTGTGCTTAATTATTTATTGAAGAAACAATATATATTCGTGAGAGTGACGTACAATACATCCTATATTTTTGTTATCAGTCGATTGAAAAAGTTTGGGCTTTCAATGCCTTCATGTTGAACTTGTTTTGTTTCAAAGACCAAAAAAACCGGTTCTTTGCTGTGACCGAAAACTTTAGTTTACATTTTGACGTTCTTATTAAGTTGTTTATTTTTTCTTCCTTCATATGTGTACTAAAAATAAATTCATATGTGTACTAAAAATAATTCTGATTGAAATTAAATTGATTTTAAAGCCCGTTGCGTTCTCAAAGAATAATAATAAAATAAACTTTTCAAAAACCTAATGATAAAATAAAGTTTATGCCAAAGTTTAAAAATTCTGCTTCATCTCAATTGGCTTTGTAATTAGGTATTCTTGTAGTACATAGTATGTAGCGTTCATTAATTCATTCTTCTTAATGATTGATAAACATTATAAATATATACGAGCCCTGCATCATAAGACCTCGTACGGGTTTTTTTTTTTGAGTTTGTTCTACTTTTTTCCAGTTTTCTCCAGTTTTGTATTTTTTTCGTTTAAACCAACCTTTTTTAGGAGTTTTTGGTCTTTATAAAAAAAAATTTTTTTTAAGTTAAATTTTGAGAAAAAAATTATTTTCCAAAAGTCTACTTTTTCAACTTTTTTTATGGGCATCGCAGAAATTTTCGAAAGATGCATTTTGAAGGGCATTTGGGAGTAGTTAATTTTAGTTTTTTGGGTTTTGTCGATAAAATAAAGGAGAGAGCCAAAAAACGCCTTTGAAATTCGAAAAAACAGGCCAAAATTGCTATTTTTCGCGTTTTTGACCTGTTTTTTGGATTTTCAAAGGCGTTTTTTGACTCTCTCCTTTATTTTATCGACAAAACCCAAAAAGCTAAAATTAACTACTCCCAAATGCCCTTCAAAATGCATCTTTCGAAAATTTCTGCGATGCCCATAAAAAAAGTTGAAAAAGTAGACTTTTGGAAAATAATTTTTTTCTCAAAATTTAACTTAAAAAAAATTTTTTTTTATAAAGACCAAAAACTCCTAAAAAAGGTTGGTTTAAACGATAAAAATACAAAACTGGAGAAAACTGGAAAAAAGTAGAACAAACTCAAAAAAAAAAACCCGTACGAGGTCTTATGATGCAGGGCTCGTATACCTATGCGCAATTTAAACATGAAAATATGTTTAATTTTTATGATAAAAGTGTTCTTCGTGGTATCATCATTTGTTTAATAATTTCTGTTCTTTAATAATAATAATAATAATAAATCACTAACTCATTATAAACCTTGACCAATTCTGACGGAAGTTTTAAATAACAAAAAAGAAAATTTAATTCGATATTCAAGGCAAAATATCAACAAAAAAAAGTAAAAACTTCTTTAAAATACCTACATATGTTATGAAAATTTCTATATAAACTGCAAAAATTAAAAAAAAAATCAATCATTCTATCAATCTTAATGGTAATATCCATTAGATTTGCAATCTTAAAAGTGAAAGAAACAAAAAAAAAAACAAATTGCAGAATAAAGAATCTTGAAAAACTTCATTCTCTAATGGTTAACTATCCATTTAATCTTATTGTTTGATTTTTATTATATAAACATTCAAGTATGAAGAAAATTATAAAAATATATAAATGTATACATTTTTTATGTAACTATTATGAGAAAACAAGTTTAATTTTCTTTTTATAATTATTTTTTATTTTTGCATGAAATTATGGAATCATATTTTAATACTCAGGTTTAAAATTTTTACACTTTACTACTGAAAGGGAAAATTTAATTGAAAAATAAATTCAAAATTCGCCAAGCGTTTAAAATATTATTTATTAGTATGAGTTTTGGCTTTTTAAAATACATACATACATATATAGTTTTAGTGCTAAGGCTATCTTTTCTATTCAAGTGAACTATTTATATTTTTATTATTTTCGCAATGAAATTTAATTTAATATTATAATATGTGAAGGAAGTAAAAACCTTTATATGGTTATATTTTATTTAACTCATTTTCAACTTACCTATCCTAGAAATTACAACTACAATGAACTAACTATATATAATCTATACATAATATCCAAAAAATATAATGTCTAATATAATTCTCTCGTAATTTTGTGATAAAAAAAAAACAGATTTCTATTATAATATTATTATTAATTACAGATAGATAAATGGTGTCATCCTCAATTACTCATCATTATCATAAATATATGTATTTCCATATGCTTTTTTATATCTGATTGAAGGAAAACCCTCCAGCAAATAAAACAAAAAAACAATTCAATTAATTAATATAAGAGGTAGTGTATCAATTTTTTATATACATATTTTCGAGACTGTATTCAATGATTTTATTGCATAGAATTAAAAATTATTTTTATTTACATAAAAAATTATTTTCTTTTTCTTTTTCATTGTGTAACATAATTTTCAGTTATTTCAATTAAGCATTTAAAATAAAAATAACAATAAATAGCCTAGAATAAATATGCAAATCCCGATATTATCTTCTTACGCAGAAAATTTCGAAATAAAAATTAATTATGCACATTTTTATTACCAGAAGGAAATAAAAAAGTATAGTTGTTTTCGAAAAGGATTTGCTAGTGTAAAAAACAAGTTTTTGGTTAAAGAAATATATATAAGTTTAGTATGTATTTGAGAAAACAATTTTTTTTTTGTTTTTATTATACAAGTTTTTTTTGTTCAATTTGAATTAAAGAAAACCATAGAGAATATTATTCTTATTTGAACTATATATTTAAGAATTTAAGCCAAAAGGAGTTATTACTGAAGATTTTTACCTTCGCTCATAATTGATAATAACAAAAAAAACAAAAACATCAAGGATTTGATATACTAGAGACTTATAAAAATAATAGTGATTAGAAGATCATCGTCTACTGAGAAATGAAACAACGTATGATATTTATACGTAATTATTAGATAATAGCACCATTCGATTCCTCGTACTCGATTTTATAAGTACAACTATTTTTCAATATTCTTAATGATTGATTAAAATATGTTTTTTAGATGAAAATTTTACGTTACTTGATATTTTTGCATACGTTTTTTTAATTTTCAAATCTTTAAACTCAAATTACTCGAAACTATACTTTTCATTCTAGATTGTTTCATTTCTCAGCAGACGATCTGATTTATGATATTTGGGTTCTAATTTCAACAGTCTAAACAAAACTAAAGTTCAAGCATCAAGCCGTACTCTTAATATTCCTTTAACTTTTGAATTATAATTATTTTACCACCTAACAGAAGAAATATTTGAATTTGATTTCCGAAATACTAGAAGTGATAGAATTTAAACCTATAAGTCTTCCATACTACTTATACCATGTCAAAGAAAATTATCATCTATACTCATATGAATAAAGTTTCTATATGTAAATTTCAAAAAATTGTACTAATAAAAAGTGAATAATTAAAGTTCCTAATTATCTTTCTATATTTCTGTCGAAATTTTATATGAATGAAAAGTTAAAAAAAAAGTATCATTTAATTATTACAACATAGAAAAAATTATCTGTTTGTCAAATCAGTGAATTGAAAATATATTTCAAAAATAATCTAAATTAGTTTTATTTAAAATTGATTAACTCATTAACGCGCGAGAAACTATAAAATTAAATTAAGACATATCTATACAACATAATAAATATAGGTATGAACATAACTACTATTTTTTTTTTTACATGAAGTAAAAAATGATTAAAAAAAAAGTCAATAAAATAAATCCAATGAATTTATTTTATTGATTTCTTAAGGTTGATTTTTTTTATTTTTCCGTTACTACATGTATATCACCTTTTTTTTTAATTTTATTTTATTGAAATTTTGTGATATTTTATAGTTTTTGTTCTTGTTTTTTTTGTAACCGTTTTCTTTTAATTAACATAAAAAAGATATACATAGGATTTAGGTTAAGAATTTGAAAAATAAATAAAAAAATTTAATATAAAATCAGAATCGGATATCAAATGGCGCAATGAAATGAAATTCATTAATACTTTTTATTTTTTATTTTTTTTGTTTTTAATGGTCTTTTATATTATAATATACTCTGAACAAAATCATATAGCGTATTAAAGCTTATGGCTATGTATCAGATTACGAAAAAGATTTAATAAATAATGATCATAAGCATGAATTTCTTGTTATTATTTTTAATTTTTATTATATTTAATTTTTTTAAATATAAAATTCTATTTATGGTCTTTTGTGGAAAATAATATAAGAAAAATATTTAAAAAAAAAAATTGTCTAACTTCGGCATGTTTTGTCGATCAAGCATGTCTTTTTCATAACTAAGCTTTGACTTTGTATAGTATCCTTACAGCTTGTACATATATTTATATTATAATAGTTAAACCATGATCAACTGAACATTTTATTCACAGATGGCATCACAAGTGTTATATTAAATTTACAAATACTTTTTATAAATAACTTTGGAACTTTTATAAAGGAGTTCAAAAATTTAGGCGTGTAAAATTTTTAAAAAAAATTTATAATTTTTTATTCACATTTGACACATTGGCTATTTCGATGATATTAATATTTGGATAATTTTGAATAATCTTTATTAAAAAAAAAGTTTAATTATTCGTCAGACAATATTTCTAACAACTTAATCGACTACTAAATCATAATTTAGTAGTTACAGAAAAATTTCAAGAAAATTTCGAGAAAAAATTACTATGCGTTTTTGTAATATGAACAAAAGCACTGATTAAAAATATGCTTTGAGCTACTGCCATAAAAAAAAATTATTCTATCCTACTGAAATCGATTAAATTTATCTGTGCGAAATTCATGAACGCATGAAAATTATTATTCATAAAATTCCAAATTCGTATAGTATAGTAAGGTATAAGAGTTTTACAATAGCATTTGCAAACAAAATGAATATTTCAAAATTCAAAAGAAAAATAATAATAATTTTAGTTTACACCTTGAACATGAAAAAATAAAAATGACAATAGAGTTCTCGCCAAACAAAACCAATCTGCATTTAAAACATTTTTTTTTTCTATAACAAGTTTTGAATAGTTATACAAAAAATTATATTATGTACCTAGATAGTACGTGTGGGAGGAATAATTTGAATATAAAAAAAAAAATTAAAAGATTTAAAAGATTTAAGTATTACTGAGGTCTTAAGATTAAATTACCTTATAGTTGAGTAAAAAATAAAAAAAGTTATTCAAAAAGTATATACAACTTTAAACAATCTACAAAGTTTATTTTTTATAAAAAAAAAAAAAAAACAATTCAAAATATTCGTCAACCTCAATTATATATATTGGAGCAAAATTTTAATTATAAAATTTCATTAAAAAAAAAAAACAAAGAAAAAATTGTATATTTTTCCCACCTTTAAGAAAATATTAATCTCATTTAAATCAATTTAATTAATTTAAAATTAATTTTTTACCCTAATTTTTTGTCTGAATTCATTCATTTTTTTTTTTTTAACTTCATGGATTAAAGAAAATCACAAGATAAAACACTCTGTAAAAATTATTGATCTAAGTAAAATTTTCTCCGACAATTAGTAAACTACAACAAGTTTGCTGAGTAAGAAATGGACGCTTAACTTATAGATTTCAGAATATAGTGTATTCAAAAATTTCAAAAAGAAGCTCACAAAACAGCAATATTTATATAATTACATCAAACGAGTGTCAGAAAAAACATAAAATATGTAATTTATATAACTTTGCTCAGTGAAAATTGTTGTCAACAAAAGATTGCCTCCCCATGTGTGATTTTCCTGTAAGTAAGTACAGAAATTCGCTAAACAATAATCGATACATTAATATCTGGCGAGGCAATATTCCAATGATTATAGATTAGATATTTTTTGGAAAAACTGAGAAAATATATTATGAAAAATTACAAAAATATTCGAAAAGAAATGCCTTCATTAAAAAAAAATTGTGTGAACAAAAATTTTTTAGAACAAATTTAGCATAAAACTCACTTCAACTTATATATAAATATGAGATTTCTGAAATCCTTATTGCAAAGTTATAGCATCATATTTTGCAATATAACTTAATTTTAAGTATATACATTTTACGCTACAAAATAATTATTAATAGATCTCCCTATACAAAATTTACTATTGGATGAAATTTTGCTTACTAAAATGAATTTTTCAGGATATTTTATTTAGATCTAAAAAACCTAAGACCATATTTTAAGGAAACCTTTTTTTTTTGTTTTTCAACCTACCGCAATCATGAATATTATAAATATATTGTATACATTTTTAAGAAAAACATATCTTTATTCTTTTATCAAAAAAAAAAAACACAGTGTAAAAGTTTTTTACACTTAATTTTGCATGGGTCTTAAATTTTGCGTGATCCATATTGGAATTGAATTATGTGAAATATATTTAAATTTAACCGTATTATATTTTAAAATACCATATAAAGAATACAAAATTATGTTGACGATAAAAAATTATATATGTATATTGACTTTATATACTCATAGTTTCTCTATTATTATTATTATTATTATTATTATTATTATTGTAGGTATATTAAAAGAAAATTTATATGGTACAATATTTATATATTTTTTAAAAGATAATACTATTCTTTAGATAAATTTATTTATTTTGTTATTATTTTTTTTTTTTTTTCTTTTTTTAAAGAAAATATTTATGCCTTTGGTTTAGAAAAGTGAGTTTAATAAATAATAAATAATGTAATATTAGGCGGAATAACTTTGAAAAATGCAGTAAGAAAAAAATAGAGTGAAAAAAATTTTAAAACTTAAAGCAAACGATAGATACTAGATATTAGAAACTAGACATTCAAGTCAATCCCTGGACAAAAAAAAATACCAAAGTTTTTACTTATTAATAATAATAACTAGTTGATTGTTCGATATTTCGTTACTAGAAAAACGTCAAAAACTATGTGTTAAGGGCCCATGATCAAGATAAGTGAAAAAAAAACCGCCTATCCAGTGAGAGTGAAATTATAAAAATAAAATATATAAGCTCTTAGGGTATAAATTCGGATTTTTTGTTTCATTTTTTTAATTAGTATTTTTTGTATTGGACGCAAGCCTCTATGATATACATACTCTCTGATAATACATAGAAAATCAGTTTTCACGTTATTTATTCTCTCGCTACCACCGTACCTAGTTCGAAATAAAATATAAAAGCATATTTTTGAGCAAAATAAAAGAAAATTAAAAACTAATTGTTAAATAAATCCAAAAATTATGTATTCAAAACCAATAAAATAAATTAAAGATGCAAATAAAATTTATCAAAAACCATTTTTTTTTTTTTTGTTTTTCTCTGTAAATATAAAAATCATATTATATGTATTTTTGATTAGTACCTATATATTTTAACAATAAAAAGTTTTATCTTTACAAAAAAAATAAATATTTTTCTTCGTAAATGAAAATCATTAGCTCTGTTCAATGTACATTTATTGTTATTATTAATTCTATTTTAGTTTGTTAAAAACACAAATTCTTCTGACATTGAAAGAAAAAAAAGTTCATGTGTATTATGTATATATATTGAACATAAAAGATTATAGCTATATACATTTTTTTTCTTCAAAAACTAAAAGATGCTGTATCTTATTATGCCTTAAGGAATCAAAATTATTCTTTGCCATAATAAAATAAAAAAAATTTTATCTTGAACAATTTTTTTTTTTTATTTTTAAATAAAAAATAAATTCTTTTTTTTATACATGTAATTTAAAGTTCATATTATTTTTTTTAAACATTAAATGTTTTCTTTTTTCTATTATGGTCCACAATTTCCTCCTACTACTAATACTACTAACTACGAAAAAAGAAAATCTAAAGTCAATATAACATAATGATTGTTTTCATTCAAAAAAAAAAAGTGCAATGACTTCGATCGAGGACAATAAGAATTTTTTAAAGATTTTCTTTTCATTATTTATTTTTTATAATATTGAAATTTTTTTTTATGGCTTCCGTGTTATTTTAAATTACATCACGGTGATTATGTAGGTCGTTGTTGTGGTATCAAAAGAAAAAAATATTCATAATGCCATACTTAAATTAAAAGTATTTTATTTATTGGTTAATAATAAATGAGAAAAAAAAAATGTTTGTCCATTCATATAGAAAACCAGATATTTCGAAATTTCAAAAATTCATAAGAATTAAAACTATACTATAATAACGCTCATATAGTCTCTATGCTAAGAGTAATTTGTCTTTTATTCATAATTATGTACAATATAAAAATTAAAAAAAAAAAACTGCGAGAATTATGTACAGTTTGACATTCTCAAATGAAATCTCCAATTGCCAAAAGTCTAGCTGAAGAGAAAACAAATTTTCGGCAACAATTTATTTAACAGACCTAAGTTAGTGCTGTGCTCTTTCCTAAATCTGCATATTTGAAATGGGATGGGAATTGTATTTTTAAATTAGTATTTTCTCCATTATTCTATGCATACATTAACGCATAAATTTGTATTGTCTTGAAATTATGTTTTTTTTTTTTTTTTTTTTTAATTATGGAAATTTATAATTTCTTTATTATATTTTTTAATCGATTTATGTGAAAATTTTTTCCCTTTATTTTTTTTATTTTTTGCTTATCTGAACTCTAAACTAAATTATAAAACGTGCTAATAAATCTAAAATATTTTTTCATTTATATTTTTTTTTTTTGAAAAAAAAAAAAATTCTTATGATTCAGCAAATTGATTTTTTTTTTCTTGCCTATTTACATAAGTATATATCGGTATGTATAAATTTATTTATGTTTCATATATCTGAAGTAAAGAAAATAAAAACACCTTTTCGAATATTATTTGCATATAAGTTATAGTTATTGAAACGAACTTCATCTTCATTATGTTTTCTATTGTTGTATGATTTAAGAATATGCAGTATCTTTAATTTGGCGCGAAAAATTTTTTCCATCAACAATATTATCATTTTCTGGCTAAGAATTACATGCACTAAAAACTAAACGAAAATATTGCATTTGGAATATTAAGTGTTATGAGAAACTGTGAATTGTAATTTTCATCTTATTTCTTATTCTTTTTTTAAATGCAAAAATATGGTAATGTTTTCTATTTTTTTTTTCTTTTATTTTTTTTTTTTTTTTAGTTTTGCGGTTGATGACACGATATTAGATTATGTTTTGCATTTATGGAGCGAACGGCTTTGAAATGAAAATTAAATAAAAATATATGTGTGGTTAAAGTGAATTATATAGTTTGCTTTTGTTTAAGTAAATAATATAGTGTTAATAAAAATAAATATATTTCAAAATTAATAAAAAAAATTTCGAGATCCTTCTATCATAATTAAGTATGATTTAACACAAAACTACTTATCTATTGATTTCTGTGTTTTTAAATTGAAATTTTTATTGCAAATCTTACCAATTTTTTTTTAATTTCAGAAAAATTTGATATATTAACTTCATACCACTTTTAATGCAGCACATTTCCCAATGAAAATTTTTTGCTATTCATAAAAAACTCTCTGTAACTATATACCAATAATATTTAACTAATACATATTACATATATAGATTGTTATAATAATAATTAAGAAAATTAAACTTTTGCTTTCACTCTTATATATAACTAAAAACTATAATTTAAACAAGGGGAATGCATCTAATTAAACTTATAATTAATTTTATATCCTTATTGCCACTTGCCACTACACTATATATTTAAATAATTTCTTTCATGTCCAATGACAACATAATCATTCAATAACATATAATTCTTTCCATCTATGGAAATTAAATTGGATACTATAATAACAGCAGAATATTTTTACAACAATAAAGAAAAAAAAATTAAAGAAATAAAAATTAAAAAAATAATAATAATAATAATAATAAAAATAAGAAAAAGACATAATACCTAACCCAAAAGAGATTCTACTACTTTATTTATTTGATTTCAATTCTTCTTGAAGTTTAAAATTACACGTGCAAAAAAATAATAAGTATAAATTATTTTTTTTTAAAGTTATTTTGATAAAAATGAAAAATGGGAGGACGCAATCGTGGTGTCACGACCCATGTTAGTTTAAGGAACTTTTTGTTTTCTATATAATAAACATACCTTATCTAAATATATAAAACGTTTTATGTATTTACGTAATTAAAGTTTAAGCTTACAAGCCAAATTTCTTGAAACAAGTATTACAATTACCAATTTTTGGACGAGTAATTTTTTACAATTTAAACGCTAAGAAAGTTATTTAGTCAAGGCCTAACAGGAATTCGAAATGATATAAAGATTGATTTTTTTTATCGCGGAAGATTAGATAGTTTTATTTTATTTTAATAATTTTGTTAAATATTAACCTCTTTGTTAACAGCCAAAATCACATTTTATTCCAATAATCAGGAAACAACTTTATATCTATAATTTTTTTAGACTTTATTACACGCATATTCTGTGATGACAAAAATTCCTGCAATTTAGCAAATTTAAATATATAATTTGACGATAAAAGATTTATAAGAAGTACTTTCATAACATATATATAAAATTACGATAAAAGATTTAAAAGAAGTAGGTACTTTCATAACATATATGAGTAATTAAAAGCATATACTACTGATTTTATGTTTAGAAGTAAATGGAATTTTTGTAAATTAATCGTACTAACCGAATAAAACATTGGGATATTAGGTGCCCTGAAATATTTGTGTTTTAAAGTAAAATTTTTTTTTTGTAAATCACGATTCATTAAAAGTTAAAATTTTCCATATTTTTGCAATATTATCTAAAAGTCGTGAATTTGATTAAATTTTTAATAATAAAATTATAATCTTTTAATTGAATTTATATTTTTGACACAAAGTTAAATTCTAAATTAAATTTTTTAATATTTTCGTGTTATGTGAATAATTACTTATCTTCAAATGAAATTATAAGAGTATGTAAATTTTATTAATCTCTGTAGATAACCTAAAGCTTTATGCATTATAGACGATTTCAGGTTTTCTATAATACGATTTCACATTGCTTCGTCCCACAAAATATTCTGGCACTGTAAAATTTAATTATCTATTTTATTATGTCTTAATTTTTTAATTGTGTTTTGAACCGATTTTAATCAAAAATCAGCCTAAAGAAATAAAACAAAAAATTTAATTATTTATTACAGACTTCAAAGTTTTAGTTTGTGATGCTTGTTTTTTCTTAATACATATTATAGTTACAACACTAGAAGCCAAATTTTTTTACTACAATAACATAATATTTTCAGATAATAATTATTGTCTAATAAATTTCTTTTATAATTTTTTATTTTTTATTTTTTATTAAATAAAAAACCGCCAAACATGGTTATGTTTTTCATTATACAAATTAAAACATTTTTTCATATTTTTATATAACATAATGGCATAATGTAAACAGAAAGCCCACATAAAATACGCTTACTTAAGTAAGTTTATTTTTATTTCATTTTTTTGAATTTAGGTATCGAAATTTTAAAATTGTTAAAAAATAATATATTGGTAATAAAATATTATTAAAAATAACGCAACGTGGGTGACTAGCATTTTGTGTTTTTTTTTTTTTATTTATAATCACAAATCAGTAAATAAATGTTACAAAAAAAAAAAAAAAAGAATCGCTCGTTCAATCGTTTCGTTAAGCCACAGCTAAGATGCGTTTCTGCGTATAAACAGAATAAATAAATTAAATTTAATTTGTATTTCCATATATTTTCTATAAACTTTATTTTATACCGCTATACTTTATCATAGTTTCTATTGCGCTGATTTAAGTTCAATTATTTGTAAAAAAAACAATTTAAATACCTTTAGTGATCTTTAAATGTCTAACATTTATCTATATTTAAGTAATATATGTATATGACATCAGTTATCATCTCTTTTTATGAAATAAAAAATTAATATCCTTATTTTGAACTTGAAGTTAAGTTATAATGTATTGTTTAAAAAAAATATACGACATCCAGTTATCTTTTATTATATTATTCAGTTATAAGGCCCAGTTATCACAGGCTTGGTTACAGAACACATAATAATTAGTGAACAAAATTTTATCTACGAGAAATTTTATGATTTTCTTTATAATTATTTCTATTTGAATTTTAACAATGAATATAACTTTTTGTGGAGCATATAATTAGTGGTTATTTTTAACTGCTGCAAATTCTATCATTGTCTTTAATAACACTTGGATTTAGAGATTGAATTGCAACAAAAGTGGCAATAAATCGAATTTAATGATTGTTTTTATACTTATATTTTAATAACGCCAAAAACAGATGTAGTAATAAAATTTATAATAATATTTCTTGTATTTCTTTTTGGATCAAATAAAAGTAATAAAAATTTAATACTATTCAATAATTTATCAAGAATAAAATTAATAAAAGATAAATATAATGAAAGACGAAGTTTTGTATTCAATGTGTCCGCATTAGATGCTTGCCACAGGCACTTGTTGTGAATTATACGTTAAGCTCATTTTCTCAACTTTGGTTACATTTTAAGCTCAACATGTAATAATGATTACAATTCGACATTTTGTAACTTGGAAAACGATGGCATTAATTTTTCTAAAAAAAAAAAAAAGAAGGGTTTTGTCGTAAACACGATGCGGAGTACAAAAATCTTTCACCACCTGTATAATTTTAACGTTTTTTTGTTTTCATAACTTTTGTAGAAGATTTTTTTTTTTTTTATCGTATATATAAAAATTATAAAAATTAATATAAATGGATTTTTTTTCTTAATATTTTATTAAATTGGACTAGATTTTAATCACATTGAAAAGAAAAAATATTTCCTCTGGCATTGAAATAATAAACATTTTTTTTCTGCAAATAATGAAACTAAATAATAAATAAATTTTTACATTATATATAAATTCCATCACATTCAAGTAAGAAATTCATAAATTTATGTATGTTATATATATAAATTTTATTCCATTAAAATGGATAATGGTCCAGAGTACTTGTCAGATACCATAATTATTATCACATTTGCAAATAATTGTAATCAGTATAGGTTATTAAGATAAATATTCGAATTATTTTGACCGAATACTAATTTTATACAGAACTAAAAACAACTATATTTCTTTTTTTTAGCTTTATGTAAAGCTCAGAAGTAGGAGGCTTATCAAAGAATTCAGCCCGAAATCCTTGAAAATATATGGTAAATTCAAAATCTCAAGAGTATCTAGAAATAAACATAATTTAATACTTGAAAAGATAAAAATTACAAAGTTCAAGCCTCCAACTAAATGAAACATCAGTGAAATTTTTGTTGTTAAATAGAATTATAATAAGTTTAATAGGACTATTACTATAGAAACGTATATTTACTATACATATATTTTATATTATTATTATAAATGTATTTTTTTAAATTATTTAAAAAAAATGTATATAACAATATTACCTCGAAGGAAATGAATAATTTATGATGAAAATCACCCTTTAATATTTTTTTTCGTTTGATAACTACTCTATACTGTTAATTCTATACTATTTTCCATGTGTTAAATAGTGGAAATTTTAACAAAAACATAAAATTTTTAATTTATTTTCATATATTTTATTTCTTTTAAAAAAATATTCAATATTCATATAGTCAACTCTTTGTTAATGTCATGGTTTGTTTATTTTATACTTAGTATAATGATTATTCATGTTATAAACGATATATATATTAATTTCATAATACAGTATTTTCTATAAATTATAAAAATATTACTAAAAAAAAAAAAATTATCTATACGGTATTTTGTAATTTAACAAATAAATTTTTCGAATATTTTTGTTAAATTATTTAAAAAAATAAAATATATATTTCTACTTACATATATTGGATTCAATACCAATTTTGTGATAGAGAAATTTTGATCTAAAAGAATTTTCTGATATAAAATATTTTGAGCAAATTAAGAAAAAATGCGAACAAATAAAATACATATTATGTATATACAATTGTACATTCACTCTATACATATACATATAACCTACCTAAATACCTACTTATTATTTTATTATTAAAAACATATTAAAAAACAGAAATGATAAAAGGAATATATTGGTATTTTTCTCAGAAATAAATAATTTAATAACAATAATAATAATTATTGACATTGATGAATGCTGTGTCAATTTTTTTTTTTTTTTTTTTAATTTAAAATGAAATAAAAAGTGTTACAATATTATTTATGATAGGTATGTTGTATCAAAGATAGCCTTCTCCATTATTTTGAATTTTGATTAAATTATGAAAGAAATTTTTGGTTTCATTTCGTCTGCTGAGAAATGAAACAACGTATGACATTTATACGTCATTATTTGACAATAGCACCATTCGATTCCTCGTACTCGATTTTATAAGTACAACTACTTTACAATATTCTTAATGTTGATTAAAATGTGTTTTTTAGATGAAAATTGTACGCTAGGTACTTGATATTTTTTCATACGTTTTTTTTAATTTTCAAATCTTTAAATTCAAATTACTCGAAACTATACTTTTCATTATACGTTGTTTCATTTCTCAGCAGACGATCTGATTTAAGATATTTGGGTTCTAATTTCAACAGTTTTGAAGAATGTTTGCTTTAATCCCATAAACCCTTCTTTTTGGATTCACATAACAAGTTACAGTACATTAAGCTAGGCAGTAAAATTTCAATTTGAAATGTTTCTTGTAATAATAATAGTGAGTTTAGGATTCACATTAAATTTTGTGAAAGAATTGGAGAAAACTGCTTTTGATACTATACGCATATACGTAAATAATTGTATATTTATGTTTTTTATCCAATAATAATAAATATACCTAACCTAATAATAAAATTGTAGGTACATTCTTTTTGTTCAAAAGGAGAATTGTAATTATTTTTACAAAAATTTTTAAAATAAAATCAGGTCATATCACTATGAACAAAATACCTAAATTAAATAGTACGTTATATATTTTTTTTAATACATTAGTGCTTTCCAATAAAAAAAAATAAATACATTTAACTCACATAAAATATAAAACAATAATTAATCTTTAAAAGAAAAATTGTATCTTAAATTATGACAGAAATTGTTAATTTTTTCATTAATAATAACATTTCGGGGGAGATATCAACAAAATAAAGAATATTTTTCATTAGCGGCAAAAAATTTATAATTTAGTTTTATTATAAGGAAAATTCCAGAATGATTGAAGTGAAAGTATTTGCCTTCAATTTTTAAGTAAATATTAATTTTAATGTTCTAAGATTTTGCTCTTTCTTGATTAAGATTCATTAAATAAAAAGAAAACAGGATTATATTCTTATTGAAGTTATTGGGAAGTTTTAATAACCTGTTAAGAGGATCAGAGGTATCAAGTTCCTGATCAATCCTAAGCTAGATGCCTGGGGCAAAACAATCTTTCAATAATTTCAATTAAAATTATTCTTAGAAACATAAATTTCCTATGGGAAATTTTATAATGACGAATAATATCAAGAATATATTATAGTCAATTTTATGTAAAAACTTAGAAAACTGCTCCAAGTCCTTTTGATATAAGATATATTTTTATTTCTATTTACAGCATATACATATTTGATTATACAAATTCAGATCATCAGCTTATAAATTTCCTCTAAGTATAACATTTTACTCATGCCATCACAATAGATAACAATTTAGCACAACTATACTCACAAATATTGCAACATCAGATAAAATAGCATTAAAAATCATGATACGATATAATCATAATTATTATAAATTTAAAAAAAAGTAAAGAAAAGATTTCTGATCGTTTTTAGATTGATATTTTTATTTAAAAATAATTTGTTTTTAAATATCGCAGGCTAAACACCTTAAGCTTATAATATTCATCACATTGAATAGAGACCTATACACATATATTATGCACCTAAACTAAATTAAAGTAAAATTTTTATTTATATAATCTGAGACAGATAAACATAAATCAATTTCAATAGAATTGGATAAAAAAATATTAACACTAAGATATACTTTTAATATTAAGGAATTTTTTTTTTTTAATGTTTGCATAATAAAAATCAATTTAAAAATGTCTCAATTTAATCTATGTCTATAGATTTCCTTAGGAAGCGAACAAATAAAATTTATTTCCTATAACTTTATAATTTAATATATAATAAACAAAATGCAGACACTCCCTTGTAAACTCAAAATTATAGCATGCCAACCATTTGAAAGTCTGCACAAAAATGGAGAATTTAATTTTATTGCTAGAATCAAAAAAAATTATTTATAGATTTCAATAAAAATTACCTTAATAAGTGTTTATTATCCATTTAAATTCATAAATTTAAATAATTATTTTATTTTTTGAAATTAATCCTTTTTGGGGCGTTTATTTTCTTTTAATCTGCTTTTTTTTTTTTATTAAAAAATTAAGATAATTTTTTATTTTATTTTAAAAGTTTTTTTTTTTTTATGTTACAAAAATTTCCAACTTAAAAGAAGGATTTATTAACACACCTTAATTTTGAATTTATCTTCACCTTTTTTATTTTTTCTTTCTTTGTAATTATAATAATATGAACGGAATTTGTAACATATAATTTTAATGAATGAATTTATTTTCTCTTTTATTTTCAACACTTTATATTGGGAAAAAAAAAGTATATTATATTACTTAAAGTAAAAGGAAAGAAAAAATTTATTAACATCTTTCTAAATTTTACCGCGATATCGATTTAAAGTCAGATCATGTTCCTATATTTGTTATTATTTTTATCTTAAACTGAATTTTTATTTTTTTTTTGCTATATGATTTTGACAAATTAGCCTTGAAGTGGTATGTGATGAAGTAATCTAAACCAAAAGATATAATTATTTTTCTTCAATTCGAATAAAGTAAAAATGATTAGTTGAATTATTTTTAATTTTTATTTTTATAATAAAAAAATTTATGTGCTTATTTCAGAACAGCACATATAAATGTACAGTATACCATCATGTTTGAAGTTACAAAACAAAATTATATTTTGTATAGTCAATATACAACTCATTCACATTAATGGTGATTTTTTAGGACTTATGCTTTACTTTATTTATTTCTTATTTGTCGATTGCCAATTGAAGACAACATTGGGGGTAATAAAATAGGAACAAAATAGCTAAAATCAAAGCACAAAATATTTGATTACCAAATTCAAGTTTCATATTATTGTTTGAATATTTTTTATTTTTTTAAACATGTTTGTTAATAAAATCATTAAGTTTTTGTTAGTGCTCATAATCTGTCAGATAGTCCAAAAATTTCCAATTAAATGAACATATCAAACATAATTAACGTAGACGAAGATATTTTGTGTGTTTAAAAAAAAAAGAAGTATCATATTAATTTCAAAAACTTATAAAAAAACTACAATGTTGTTATAATTTTTCCAATAAAAAAAATAACATTAATAAAAATTAGATAAAAATACTGAGAAAAAAAAACAAAACAAAAAAAATCCTTAAAAATATTAATTCATTTTTATTTATTTATTTAGTCCCAATGACAAATGGTACTATACCAGCTCGAAACACCGCAATCCGCAAGAAACAAATTTATAATGTACATCATTTAAGATTCGCCCTGGGACCCTAAGTAATGCTGCTGAAAGCAGTAACTTTGACCTATGCAATATTTAAAACTTTTGACCTTTACAGTAATAAGTTATAAAAAAAAAGGTTTTTAGCTAAAGAATATCAATAAAGTTAAATAAATTGCATTTCATCTAGTCTATCCAGAGTTACCCAATTGAGCTGACGAGAAAATATTTAGAAAAAAAACATTTTTTTTTATTCACTAAAATTATTAAAGTTTTTTTTTCGCTTTTATTAGTAATATTATTTTATAAATTATTTATTTTTATGTATTTCAATTTCAACCATATTTCTATGGAATTATTTTTGTTATTTTTATCCAGCCATATTTATTTGATATTTTTATATTTTTTTTTTAATTTTATTTCCTTCATGTATTTCTTTTTTTTTCACCTTTTCAGAAAAGCCTTATTTTTGATTCAATTCGTTCAACAATTTCGCAAAAATAAACATTACAGAATTCAGAGCAAGTGAATTTCAAAAATACCTGTTTTTTAAATAATTTATTTTTTAATTTTATCGTTCTTAAGTTTTGTTTTAAGTATATTCCAATTTGATAGAAAAAATTTTTTTTATTTTAAAACAAATAAAAATAGTTTTTATAATAATTTTCATAATATTTTTTAAATAAATAAATTTAATTTAATTTAACTTAAAAAAAAAATTATGCTTCCGATCCGATCTGTTTAAAATCTTACTCTCAACTGAAGTTTGGTATAACTAATATTAAGGTGAAAAAAAATATTGAAAATATACACCATAAACATAATAAACAGGTTTTAGCCAGGTGATTTTTTTTTCTTTTATATTGTGCAACATAATCCAATGTGTTTATTTTGTTATGAATATTATATTTGAACAACAAAATCAAGTTTAAATGGTATAAATTCAACTTGGTTAACTCTCTTAACTATAATAAATTAAAAAAGTAAAAAATTTAAGAGAATTTATTTTGTTTTGAAATGTTATTATAGGTAATTTAACACAATGAATAATGTCAAATTTTATAGACTGTATTCTGTATTCTGTATTGAATTGTTTTTTTTTTTTAATGTTAAATTCTAAATCAAATTCTGTAACATAAAAATTGAACTTTAAATATAAATTTTGTAAGTATTTTTCGCAGTTCTACGCATGCCCGGTGTACCCTGGTACAGCTCTACCAAAATTATTTACGAAATTGGGAACATCAATTTTATTCATGAAAAAATAGAAACTATTATAAACAGTTTTAACTACAAATGTACTTTGTCGACAAATCCCCCTGTTTCTGAGCTAGTCTCTATTTCCTAGTTTATAATTTAGGTTAACTCACATTATCTATATTTTTAAGTTTCATCTTATTCCAAAAACAAAAAATAACTAGAAGATTTTTTAACTTTTCCTTTTACATATGTAAAAAATTTAATTTTTTTTATTTCAATTTATCAAATAAAGATAAGCGAACAATCTAAAATATGTAATAGTTTAAGTAATTTTTGCCTATCATTAAGGAAACATGAAAATTATATGATAATAAATAAATTTGAATTTAATATTTATTTATTGATTTTTTTTTTATTGATTGCTTTACCAAATTTAATTAAAAATTTGCCGATATTTTTTTTACACTTTAATCAAAAGACTTAAGGCACAAACTTTTTTATTTTATTTTTACGATTTATTTATGTATGTAGGTACAGGTACAGTATAGGATAATTTATGAATAATTTTAATTTTACAAAAAAAAACTTTAAATTTAAAATATAATTATTTTCATTCTAATGGTATTTAAGTTATGTTTACTTTTATTTTTATAATTTTATTACTATTATCTATTTCCTAATTATTATATATTATATTTTATATTGCAAATATTTTTTATCTGTTGTTCTTCGGATAGATATAATCAGCTTATATTTTTATTTACTTATTGCTAATTAAGGAATTTCATTTTCGATAGACAAAGCATTTAAATTTTTTCTGATAAAAGGGCTTACTTTATGTAAAATATTTCACTTCACAGTCACTTTTGTTTTAGAACTTTTATTTTTATAATTAAAGATATGCATACGTAATATAATCATAATCATATTATGTAAATCTGAAAAATACTAAGAAAACTAAATACATATTTATTTCTTAAGCTTTATTGTCTGATATGATGAAATTACTTTAAAGTACCTTTAAATCTATCTTTATTGTCGTTCACAAAATTACAATTTTAAGTCTATTCTATTTTAATCACAAATGGTATGAGTTCTATTTTGTACGAAAATTAATTTAAGAATAAAATCTAACAATCTTATTAAATATTTAATGAGATAATAAAAATATTATTAAAATTTTATCTGAGATAATTTTAAAACTTTTTACAACATTTAAAACGTAAATAATGAAAATTTAAGATTTAAAACTAAAATATTATTTTCAATCTTAGAAAATCAAAAATTTTACCTTGGCCGTTTATTTTCTTGATATAATTCGGTTCATTTGATATTGTTGATTTTTGTTGCATTTAATCTATAAAACTTCATAAAGTATCTAAATAAATATAACGAAGTTGTTGATTATAATAATGTTCATACAATATAGAAAACATAATTTTTTGTGTTTAACTCTAACTGGAATAAAAGTTGTGTGTTGTGTCTGTCTGGGTTATTCTTTTTTTTTTAGTCGGTACTGCAGTACAGATTTTTAGACTTAAATCTTTAGTGGTCACATCTTCTATCACTTAAAATTTACCAAGTTATAACGCTATGTTCTATTTTTTAATTTTTTTTTATCAGACCTGCATTTTAACTATTTTGTTCGTAAGTTTAGTGCTTGAAACTAACAAGTTTTGCAAGTATGTAGTATCCAAAAACATCAAGAATGATAACCCCGTTTTTGCACTTTTCATAAAGAAGCAAAAATTAAGCCAAAATTTTGAAACTAAAAACATGACCTATAGTTAGAACTAGAGTTGACTTATTATTTTTATAAGAATTAAGGAGGCAAGAGAATTGTTCTTGCTTCTTCATTATTTTTTTATTTTGATTTTTTAAATCTAATTATGGTCATTTTTAAAAGTTAAAATCCTACATATCTAAAACAAATTAATAAAAAAAAAATTGAAAAGTTATGCTAATAGTCTGAATCAAATAAAATGATAAATAGCGTTATATGTTTAAGCTTCAAAAATTAATATTATTTTTAATTCTGGATATCAAAATATTTGAAATCCTCACATTGATAATATGTAATAATCATAATATATATATACATTTTTTTTTCCCAAATTGAGATTGAGAAATTTTAATTAATTAATTTCTACCAATTTACATGTAAATTACATGTTTCTTTTTGAACGATAACGTATGACCAACATATACAATTTTTTTTAATAGGCAGGCAGGCAGGCATATACACGCGACGGCAAGCATTTAAAAAAAATAATTACATTTTTATAAAAAGCATAATTTATTTTTCACTATAGGATAAATATCATTAATCAATTATTGTGATACCAAAATAGACAAAATTATAATTTTTCAATCAAGAAAGAAAATAAGGCAAGTAAGTATATAATAATTGATGCTTATGTTATGGGATGTTTGATGATGGGAAGTTTTAAGAACATGACGGAAATTGGTCAATAAATGGTTTCTTGCAAAACTACTTAAAAGAATATTAAGACGAGTTCTAAGAAAGAAAATTTAATTGAAAACAGCAAGGAGAAATTGTTTTTAAATATACATTACATCTGAAATAACAGAGTGCAGCTTGTCAATGGAAGCTCAATGGAAAATAGTTAAAATGTAAGATATTTATTTTTTTAAAGCAAATGTTATTTTTAGCAGAATTATTTCTTTTTATTTAAATTTATTTTAATTTTACCGATCAAGTGATGAGTTTAATTAAAGACATAATACAATCAAAATTAAAATCTTTGATTTAATATCAATTAAAATAAAATAAAAGAATTTCGCTTGAATTATCTAAATAAAGAATCATTGTTCATTATTTAATTAACATTAAATCAATAAATTTAACCTACAACAAGCTAAACGACCGATCGCCTTATTTATTTTATATAATATTTTCATTTCAAAACTGGTATTTCAAAAATGAAAAGTTATTTGAGAGCAACTTTTTGTCATTTGTTTTGCATTTTTGTGACTGTAACCCATTACATTGAAATATTTATAATTTTCAATAAATGAAGTCTAAGTGAAGTTAAAAAGAAGTTTATTTAATTTATTTATCCATTGCGATGCTCTCTTGACATGATGTGATAAAAATAGAAACTGTTTAAATATTTTTTAAACAACTTAACTACATATAATAATATAGTTTCAAACAACTTACAACAAAAAAGTTTTTAATATACTCTCAATTGTCTCAAATGTTCTATTAGTATTTAATTTTTTTTTAAGTTGAAAATTAATTATATTGTATATTTAATAGTAAATTAAACTTTCGTGTATCTACATTATTTTCAAAGATTTAAATGACTTCTTCAATGACTGACTACCGTCTATCTATTCCCTCAACCCAATTTTTTACTTGAAAAAAATCGAAATAATCCATCTAAATTTATTATTGCAATTGGATGAAATATATGTTATTCAAATTATTGTCATATATTTTTAAATTTCAATTTGTATTTCTATGTAACTCTTTGGGTGCTTATTTCATATTTATCCATTTTTTCTAAGTATTACATTATTCGCACCTAAAAATATTTCCCGAAAAAAGTAGAAATTACGAGTTATAAAAGTACTTTTCACACTTGAGAAAGTTCTGTACTGTCAGATTTTGTGTCTAACAGAGAAATTTACAATAAAAAAAAAAAAAAAAATAACTTTTGGTTTTTTTTTTGAAAAAAATGTAAACTTTTTAAACCGCACTTTAATTTTGATTTTTCTTAAACGCCGAAAATTGTTCAGTTCTGCACTATAAGTATGATCCCATCCTATGTTATTATGGCAGCCTTAATTAATTTATAACCCTAATCCAATCTATAGACAAAATCATATCAATTTAATATTTATTTTTAAAATTCTTATAATCTTCTAACACGGAAATATTGTATTAAAATATGTGAATTAAAATCGTTTGGAAACCTCATAATTTACATTTTTTTTTCATTTATGTATGTACATAATATGTGATTTGTTTCAGATAATCGAATTTTATTTTCTCATTCAATTTGTAAACAATTGAGTTTTTTGTTTTTTGATTTAACAAATCAAAATACATATATCTTTATTTATTTTTTTTTGGTTTAAACTGATTGAGTTCTGATGAATTATTAAAATTTGCTTATCAAATTTTTTATATATTTTTATTTTTTTTTAAACAACAATAGTAATTGGATTAAATTCTGAGAAATTTTGTATTGTTGTCACAGCAGAACCCAATTAAATCAATAACGTATCATTGTATAAAAATAGTATTTAAAGTTTCAACCAATTGGAAATTGGCGCTTAATATCTGTAAACTATTTTTTATTGATTTATTTATTCCCTGATGCCTTTTTTTTTGAAACAGGAATCACTTAAAATGTAATATGTATTAACAAAAACGACAAATTTATTGCACACTCGAATGGAGGTGTGTATTTTTCTGAAAAAAAAAACATAAATAAAGTTGTCATTATTAAGTGACTTGAACTTCTTGGTGATAAACAACTCTACTTAGATGAAGAAATTTAATAATTCGATATTTAATGCATTTTCTTCTAACTTTAAGCTTTATAAACGGAACGATCTGGCTACAAAGTTTCATTAACCCAGTTTTGACCTAGTCTTATCAATTTATAAGAATTTGTATAAACACACACCCGTTTGCATCTATCTACAATTTAAAATAAAAACAGTAGACTTGAAATTTTGTAATTTTAATAGATTTAAAAAAAAATTAAAAATTTATAGCATTTACATTAATGCACTAATAATGTAAGCGCCAGAACTTTCAGAATTTCAGTTGTAAAACGTACCTAAGAATATGCATTTGCACGCTCGTAATCCCGCTCTCAAAACTTATTAATAACTTGGATAATGCATATTTGAAGAGAATGGAATTGTTTTAGTGGAATCGACCGGTTACCCAAATTATATTTAATATAAGTTTTTAATTTTTTGTGCACATTACGAAATGTAAGTGAATATTATAATTTATAACAATAACATGATTTAATCATAATCCACAAAACAATCAAATAAAAAAAAAGTTTTAATATGAAAATGATTTCCTATTTCGCTCTATATTTGTATTGTCAAGGAAATCCGCGAATTATATTTCAAAATTTTATAATTTTATCAACAAAATAAGCTATTATATTATGTCCAAATTAATATAATAATGAAATCATAGACTAATTATAATTTTCCTCAACAATGATTTCTTTTCGTCTCAATTATTATCCATTTAAAGATTATATGCAGACATTTTTCCTTTTTTAACTTATCAATCACAAACACAAACCCGAAAACAGGAAATTGTTCAAGTTTTTTGAAAATTTGCTTGCTAAAAAATCATATGGGGTGAGTTCGTTTAGGGTTAACGCAGTGTATACAACATATAACCTATAATTCGAACATTTAGTATATCAATTTGAGTGTAATTGAAATGCATAATAAAAAGTGTAAAATTTCTTAAATAATTATTGTTTATTTTGATTTTGCAAGAACCGGTTAAATATTAAGCCACGTTAAAATCACGAAAAATATTTTAATGATATTTATGTATACATGATTTGCAATTATAAATAAATATTTTTCCATAAAATATCTATTTATTTTTTATTTTTCAAAAAAGTTTCCAATTGAATCGTATATTTATATAAAAAAAAAACAAATTTTTATTAAAAATATGTAGGTAATTTAAAAGCTTATGAATTTATGACTTATAATATTGGTAGTCATGAAAGATTCCTATCATATGTTTGAAATAAAAAAATTTATGATTTATATATTTTGTTGAAAAAATGGAAATCGAATTTCTATGAAAAAAATTAATTTATTATTTTCTTTATTTGAAACTTATAATTTTATAAATAAAATTTTAACCTTCGAGAGTTCTGGACTATTTGGTCTGGTTGTCCTCATTTATGAAATTTCCTTTAGAACAAGGATTTTAGATGCGGTTTAATAAATGCAATAAACTTAATTATTATAATTTTTTCAATATGAATAGCTACTAGCACCCATTATACTATTAATTTATTACTACCCCAATACAAGATTAAAATTATTAATGAAAATTATAGTATAATGCCGCTTGTTTTTTTATATCTTTAACTATTACTAAATAGTGTATAGTTTATTAACAAAATTATTCAAAACGAAAAGTCAAATATTAAATAACACCATACGACCAACATACGACAAATATTAATTCATGATTTAAATATTATATATTATTATTATATTAATACATCAATAATTAGTGAATAATTATCTATCATTCAAATTCAGAATATATTTTTATCAAGTTATCATTCGTTTTTTTTTTTCGTAAAAATTTTCTAATTTATTTATTACAAATTATCTTGAATGAAATCAAAATTCAGAAAATTATCAGAAAGAATATTTTCCGAAGTAGAATTACCACTTTGTAATGTCTTATTAAACGAAAATGACATTTTCCGGAACAATAAACTTCCTTCGGTAGAAGTTATGCAAATGCATTTTGAAAGAGAAGGACGATTATCTATAAATGCAGCAATACGAATTGTACGTGATGTGAGAAGAATATTGAAACGAGAGAGAAATTTAGTATATATTGAGGAACCGGTTAATATATGTGGTGATATACACGGTCAATTTTTCGATTTGATAACTTTATTTAAAGTAGGTGGTCGGTTACCAGAAAATCCGTATCTTTTTTTAGGAGATTATGTTGATCGTGGAGCTTTCAGTACAGAAGTTATTCTCTTCCTTTTCACTTTAAAAATAAATTTCCCTAATGCACTATGGCTTTTACGTGGCAATCATGAATGCAGAATATTGACCGAAAATTTTACTTTCAAACATGAGTGCGAATTAAAATACTCAAATAGATTTTATGAAGAAACTATAGCAACATTTCAGTGTTTGCCGCTAGTGGCTGTAATAAATCATGATCTCATATGTATGCATGGCGGTATTTCTCCAAATATTGTCACATTGTTTGACATAGAAAGCATTCATAGATTTATGGAACCTCCAATGCAGGGTCCCTTATGTGATATATTATGGGCAGATCCATTTCAAGATTATGATAGAAATAATGGACCATTATTTAAACCAAATGATGCAAGATCATGTTCATATTATTATGGGTATGTAAATCATAATTAGTATATTTATCAAATAAGAATTATACAAAAGTTATGTAGACAACACATAGTATATGTTTCAAGAACTAAATTTCCCGCTGTCAGGATCGTTGCCAAATGTCTGAAAACTTCAAAACCTATCATAAAGATATATTGAGTTCTAGGAGATAGATCCCAGGAAGGAACAGAAGTAAATCTTCCCTGGAACTTGTTGAAACTATGTAATCTAATATACGACTCCAGCACATGTCCGACCATGCTAAAAATATTAAAAATGCAATAAAAAATTTAAATCTTCATTCTTTAATTAATTTATAATCAATATATTTTTTTTTTTCAGCTACAAAGCAGTTTGTGATTTTTTGAAAAATAATAACTTGTCATGTCTTATTCGGGCTCACGAATATCATCCACAAGGCATTAGATTTTACAAAGCTATGGAGCCAGAAAATTTTGCATCACTAGTTACTGTTTTTTCATGTCCAAATTACATGGATATTTATAAAAACAAAGCTTCAATTATTCATTACGCGAAGCAACAATTAAATGTTAAACAATTTTCATCTGTTGAGCATCCATATTGGCTACCATGCTTACTAGATTGTATAACTTTTAGCCTTCCGTTTGTCATGGAATGTGTAACAAAAATTTTATTAACAATATTAAAGTCATGCACCGAAGGTGGTGGAATGTCAGGACACAATGACACTAAAGACAAAATGCTTAAAATGAAAGAACGAATTCGATGTGTTTCCAAATTAGTCACGTTTTATAGCAGGGCCCGATTTGGTATGGAACAAAAATGCGGAATTGGATTGATTTCGAGCGGTGATAGTGCTGATTCAGATTCCAGATTAAATTTAGCTCCAGCTGAACCTATTTTTAATTTAAGTTTTTTAAGAAATTTTTTTGTGTAATTCAGATTATTATTAATTTTATAGTTATAATTGATAAACATAATAAAAATAGTGCAAAGTAAGAAAAATCTCATTATAACTAGAGCCCGTTCCCAAACTGAGACTATTTTAAATCGTAAAATATACCTTTTCTGCTAAAGAAAATTCCTTTTTTTCAGAAATTGAAATAGGCTTGACATTTAATCTGCATCATCTGCAACGTCTGCTTAAATTTTCAATTTTTTGTTTTTTTTTTAAAATGAGGTGCACTAAAAAGTACATTTATAAACTGAGTTTGTTATGGGAAATTTAAAATTTCCCTTTGCAGATTTTTAAAATATAAAATATCATTTCGGAACGATTTTTACGTCAAAAAATCTTGATTTGTAAAATAATTGTAAAATAACAGCTGTAAAATCGTGTCGTTCCAAAACTAGAAATTCTAGAAATAATTTTTCAGTTTCTCAAATAGTCTCAGTTTGGGAACGGGCTCTTAACTCATCGATCGCAATGAATTAATATTTTATTAAAAAAATCTAATCTCAAATTACAAATAATTCCTAGTTAATAATTTTACATCAGGTAAGGAAACCAAAGACTATGAAAAGAGGTATTTTTATCAGACAGAATGCTTGATTCAGAAAAGTAATATGAATTTATTTTTTTAGATTTTCTGGTGTCCTAAATTTTAATTACAAATATTTTATATTTTAAAATATACAATAAAATATTTCGAAAATATCTTTAAATTTGACACGAAGTTTTGAATCTTTAGTTGGAGTGAAGATTTCAACCTTAAAATGGATTTCCATGAAAATTAGTGTACTATCTATAATCTGTATAATAATTAGCAAAGAAATGAATTTTTAAACTCTCAATGGATTGAATTAATTTTAATAAATGTTCAGCTTCAAGACTTCGAACCACGGATTCGACTGGAACTGAAAATGCATTTCGATGAAAATAGATACGGGAAGAGGACATTTTTTCTAACTCTAATATGTTTAATAGGAATAATAAGATGAACAATAAGATATATTTAATCGAAATGCTAAAAACGTGTTCCACACCTTATTAATGAGATTTGTATATTTATTAATTATTATGTATCAAAAAAGAACCTACCTCAATCAATTTTATTTATACAAATCGATGTTTTAAATTTTCAAATGCAAATATGCCAAAAGTATCAGGTTTTTTTAACAGAACAAGGGGGATTTAAAGCATACATTTTTTTTGCTTTTCATATATTACAAATACCTATAATCTAATTTATGAAATCTGTGAAAGTTTTGGAAAAATTAATAATTTGTGTTCATAGAAAATAAATAAAAAAAAATAAATGTACTTCTAAAAACTGGACAGGAGGCAGTTCTAAGCCTAACATAACGTTTCATTATTTATTATTATTTATGTATAGGGGAGAGGCTTGTAGGTTGCCACCCCATAGCTTTTTTTATCATAACTCGTCAAAAAATGAACGTATTGCATATATAGTATATACGTTGGAAAGATGAAGTAAAAAGCTACAATCCTGGGCTAGAAATCATTTTAAATCTCAAAAAATAAAAATTATATAGCCAATTTTCAAAAGTATCATGAATCGAACTCTTCAAATTTGGGCTTGCAGGTTGCCACCCTTTGGAAAATTTTGTATAATCCATTTAAAAAAATTGCCAATTCATAATATATTTTTAATTCTTTTTGGAATATGTTAATTGAATGAAAAAGCAACACAACCCAAATATTTATCTTGAATTGCTAATAAAAAAGTTCACTTTACGAGCACAGGACAAAAACACGATTTTTAATTTTTAAAGTTTTTGAAAATAATAATTCACACTTTGCTCAGTAAACACTGTGTTATTGCGTCTGTCCGCTCCAGAAGTAGATTAAAAGTGACAACTGTTCTTTTGACGTCGATGTCACTTGGAGTTTAGGTTGTAAGACTGCTAGAATGTTAAAATACATCAATGGCGCAACCTGCAAGCAGTGGCAACCTGCAAGCCTCTCCCCTACTTATATTTTATTTAATATCTTTTGGCAGAATATCTGTAGAAGAGAGTGGGGCAGGTTCGGACACGGTCCACATTCAGACATAGCCCATAACTCTTCAAATAATTCCCCAAACTAATTTTGGTGTTCTGGACACTTTGTCAGCTTTTAATTTTCTAATCTCATGCAAACTTTGAGTTAGTTGTCATTTACGGGTTGGCGGGAGTGGATGAGTTATTGTTTTCGGCCTGTCAAAGTAAGTTTTTACAATTTTTTTACAACGTGATTTTTGATAAAAACAAAAAAAAAAGGTAAGAATAGTTTTTGAATTTCCCTGCTAGCTTTTGTCAAAGATGACATATTATAAAGATAAGAAGCACAGGAATAAGTGTAGTTTTCTCCCGCCAAAACTTCTCTTTGTATTGGTGTTTTTTTTTTTTATTTACACTTAGTTTTTATATGATTTTATTATAGGTGTTCAATAGAAAAAATCAGGGATGGACCCGATGAAATATTTTTTAAATAAAAATTCTTAAATTTAAACGTGTAACACGGATAAAATTTTATTTCTATTTTTCTTAATTTTAATTAAAGCACTTTAAAATATAAAAATTCGACAGCGAATAAAAGGATTTACTAAAAATTCTTGGCGATACTGCCGTTTGAAAATTTTGAAGCGCCATAACTCCAAAATGGGGGCCTTCTCGCAACAACCGTTTCGGATTTAACATTTTAGGGACCGCCTCTATTACCTACCCAAAAATAGGGCAAATGGGGCACAAAAAAAATTTTTCCATACAAAAATGTATCAAAACTTTGGGAAGCCCTATCTCCGAAACGGGGCCTTTGCCCCAAGAACTGATTTCAGTTTTGGGAGTTTGGGCACCACCTCTACCCCCCTCCAAGTTTCAGCCCTTTCTGAGAGGTTCAAAGAAACGGAAGTTTAGCCAAATTCTTTATTAAAATAATTGTAACTAGGTAGGAATCAACATTAATTAAACTGGATAAAATTATAATTTTATTCATTTTAATGAACATTATTTCCACCTTGCTTTCTAATTACAAAATATTTTTCTTAACAATCTTGATATAACTGGCGGGTGCAGATATTCAAAAAATCTAAAGAAATATATCCTTATCGATTTTTACATGATGGGAACAAAAATAATTATATTTCGATCATTATACCTGTCAAAATATACTTTTTTCCTGACATTTTAATATATTTAATTATTTTTTTGATAAAAATTTATTATTTTACAATTTTTTTTTTTACACAACTTAACTTCAGTTGAAAGTTTTCAAATTTAAGTTTACATCCCTAATCATTTATTTTTGTCTTTATCGTTTTGTTTTGGAAAAAAAGCAAAAATCGTGACGCGTTTAAAACAATAACATTCAATTTGATGACGCGTTTAAGGCAAAACGAGTAAAAAAAAAAAATTCTTATTCATATACAGAGTGACTATACTTGCTTTAATTTTAAAAAGTTTACTTAAAATTTTATAAAAAAATAAGTATTTTGGGTTTTATGCTAATAATAAATTTAGAAAACAATTTTTGAAATGTTACAAAATATTTTTGTTGTTTAAAAAATAGAAATAAAGGTTTTTTAAACAAAATAATTTCAATACAACCTGAAAAATTTAAATATGTTGAGAGGAAAATTTATGCAATATACCGTGTAAATTAGAAAAATAATACACATAAAAATGTATTGCTGTCCTTGTCTAAAAAAAAGTTTACACTATGCTACTTATCTTGTCACCAGTTTCATCAGTTACAACCACATACAAATCTATTTTTCAAGACTGTATTGGTTTTTTCTTAGAAAACTGTGTATGTATTTTACTATTTACTATAACGCACTAGAGTAGTTCGTAATGACAAAAAAACTACTTCCTAAAAGAGACAGATAACAAAAAAAAAAAAAAAATTTTATTCGGGTGTCTCGTTTTTAATTTCAACTTATCGGAAGTAGTTTAAAATAAATTAAAAACGTGGAGGATTGTTTTTTATCGCAATCAAATTAAATTATATTAAAAAAAATCAAATTAGTAAGAAAATCAAATAATTTAATAACTATCAATATTTATTTACAGGTAAGATCTTTTATTTGTTTTAATAATTATTTTTTAATTTCTTCATGCAAAAATTAGGGTTAAGTGCTGTCTCCACTTCAGTGTGAAACGTGTATTACACAGGAAAGTAGTTTCGTTCTTCGTTTAAAGTAGTTTTTTCCATATAAAAATTTGAAGTGGTTTGTAATAAGTTTTGCCCAAAACTAGTAAAATTTAGGGGTGCCAGCCATACAAATTCACAATTTTTTAAGAAATTTTCACTCAATATGGCACACTTTTTGTTGGACGGATCAAAAATTGGAAAAAAAATACAAAAAATCAACCGGTTGTCAAAAATATGTAAATAAAAATATTTGTAAGCAAAATATAATTTATTATTTGAATGCAAAATATAATTAAAATATTTGAAAAATTTGAAATATTTTATGAGTAATAATTTTTTGTGTTATTTTTATTTTTTTTATTTAAAAATTATGAATTGGAAAAAATGGTTTTAAATTAAATGTTTTGTTATTAAAATATTATTTTGTTTACTTCAATATTAAAAGTTTACAAATAATTTTTTTTTTTCGTCATGTCAAAGTAAACATAGAATTTGTAGTGTATACGCTTGTAGTTTTAAACAAGTTTAACACTACTTTAAACCTGAAGTGGAGACAAAGTATTAGGTAGGAATAAATTTTCAAAGAAAATTTTTTAGCTAGAAAAATTAAATTATAATTATTTTATTTTTAGCAAAAAAAATATATAATAATTATTTTATTTTTCTTGTTGAAACATATTTCTCCGTTCTATTTAAAAAAAAAAAAATAATATTCCTAATTTAATAATAGGGTCACCAATATACCTATAAAAAAGAGGTACCTAATAAATTGTTTGATATGTCATGTCTATGCTATGTCTATGCTAGCAAAACAACAAAAAATGCCATGTCTATGCTAGCAAAACAACAAAAAAAAGACGAATTACGCTACAAGCAGTTAGACAATTTCGCTCGAACTCAACATAGCCCTGACGAATCTAATGACAATGCTGCAACCGGCTTCGAAGTTTAAATTCCCTGAATTTATTTCAAAAGACTTTATATGGTAACAGCTTTTAGTAAATGTGAAAAAAAATTTAAATAACAAATATAATTTTCTTTTAGGTGCGTGTGGATCTTCAATAGATAAACTATCATATGAAAAACAATTGAAAAAAAGGGTGCTTCGAGCACATAACAGATATTTTAAAAATTTAACTAAATCTGATTAAAAAAAAATCTTAATAATAAAAAATAATAATAAAGAATTTGTTTATACATAATAATAATAATAATAAATAAAAATAAAGAATTTATGTTTTAAAATAAAAACTTTGAGTGCTTATCCGTGAAAGGATTTTAAACTTAAAACTTTTTATAAAATAATTGTGGACATTTGGCTCCCTTATTTATAATAAATTTTAAGTTTAAAATTCTTTCACAGATAAACTACTTGTTTTATTTATTAACAGAGAGGTATGATATTATGAAGTAGTGAAGAAGTAGTGGTTATGAAGTAATGAAGAAGTAGTGAAGAAGTAGTGGTTATGAAGTAATGAAGAAGTAGTGAAGAAGTACTGAAGAAGTGGTGATTATGAAGTAATGAAGAAGTAGTGAAGAAGTAGTGAAGAAGTGGTGATTATGAAGTAGTGCGGAAGTAATGAAAAAGTTATGAATTGTCGATAAAATGAAGCATATTCTGTTTCATATTAAAAGAGATAGTTGTTTGTATGTGGTAGTAAATGGGCGGAGAAACTACTGAACTTTTTCCCGAGCCCATTCATAAATCAGGAGAAAATTCACTACAAAAACCTACGAATAAATACTAAAGGAAGAGTAAATCCAGCTCTAGCAGGAAGTATCTCTCTTACATATATTAGTGAGACCAATACATATACAGTACAGAGTGTTTTATATAAAATCGTACACCTAAAAACGTTAAAAAAACGTACACCTAATTTCAATGTAGGTATTGCATAACTTCGAAGAGTCTTGGTCCTTGTTCCTATAAAACAATTGTCTTCGAAATGCTCAGAACAAATTCTTTCTTTTTGAAAATTACTTGAGTTTGGTATTCCCGCCGCCTTCATCCATATTTCCTTATACTCCTAATCATTAGGAAATCTGCAACCGTAAAAAAATTGTATAATATACTATTTTAATATAAAGAAAACGTTTAGTCTCAACTCAACAAAACCAGATAATTTCCACTATGTATTTGTATGCCCAATTTATTTTTGGCGTAAGTGCAGTTTATGTGAACCACTCAGAACCGGCTGAAACTTGGAGGGGGGGCCCTATTTTTGGGAAAAAGGATAAAGGGGGTGCCCCAAAACAAGAGGAGGGGGTTTGGGGCGGCGGGCGGGCGGTGTGGTGGTTGGTCAGTGGGATTTACGGCTGGCAGCTGGCGCACTCTCTTCAAAAAAATGGGACAAATCGAGCAAAAAAAAAAATTTCCCATACAAAATGTATCAAAACTTTGAGGGGCCGTATCTCCGAAACGGGGCCTTTGCCCCAAGAACTGATTTCAGTTTTGGAAGTTTGGGCACCGCCTCTACAAGTTTCAGCCGGTTCTGAGTGATTCACATAAACTGCACTTTAGCCTTATTTTTTATTCCCGGTTTGCCATTTTTTTTTGTCGAAGCTTAGAAGCAAAAAAATTAAGCCAATTACTCTGTATATTTTCTTATCTGACGTTTTGGTGCAATTTTTTTTTATGTTTTCCCCCCAACCCCCGATATTTTTCCCACAAATTTTAATTTTTTCTTTTAATTTTTAATAAAATATTACTAATTGTATAATAAATAAAATTTTATTAATACGCATTTAAAAAAATTATATTTAATAAAAATAATATTTAATAAAAATAATTTTAAAGATACTTACCTATGAGAAGAAATTCTATAATTTTTATTATTTCTACTTAAATAATGTTTGCATTGCACCCTTTTACGCAACACTTCATTATCTCAAATTTTAATTATTATTTTTATTAATATGAATTAATTATTTCACTTTTAATTACTTTCTTTTATTTTAAAATTATTGGAAATTAATAATTTTCCAATTGTGATTTTGATTTTTTTTTTGTTTATTTAAAAATATTGCAAGTAATTAGAAATTTAAGCGAGCTAGCCGAAGAACTTTAGTTTGAATAAAAGTTCAACTCGCCGATTTAAAAATTTTCAAATCAGAAAATTTAGTTCGAAAATAAAAAAATCTAGGAAAATCAAAATAAATTTAAGAATGAGTTGATACATGAGCTTGAGAAATGTGAAGACTAGACAAATCGTCTACGTTTGCCGCAACAGTTTTCCAGAAAAAGAAGAGTATTTAGCATTTTGTTTTCTAATTAGGTATATTTTTAATTATTTTTTTACTTTGAACGGGTTTTTAAATTTATGAAATATTGTTTTCGTCTAAACTGGAAGCAATTTGATCAAGTCGCTATTGCACAGTCGCTGTTGTTTAAGTCGCTATTGCATAGATTGCTCCAATAAACTAATTTGCTCGCCAACTCAACGGCATTGTCAAGTTTTTTTTTTGAACATTTTGACGTTTTGGTGCAAAAAAAACATATGTGAACTACCTCATCGTTTATAGTATAAAGAAAGGAAATTCTTCATCCATTTATACAACATCCTTGATAAAAACAAATAAAGAATAAACGAGAATATGTGATTCAAAAGTATTTCTAAAGTACTTCCAGGCTAGCAGGGTTATTTTTGTTATTATTTCAATAACGCAGTGGTTAGACGAGAGTAAAAACTAGTCTTAACTATTTACAATTGTATGAGTTTTTTATTTGTGTTTGTGATGTAATTATTCTCCACTGGCTTAACTATAGTTAAAACTATTTACAAACTATTTTATTATATTACTTCACTTTTTAGTTTTTATTTACATTTAAAAAAAAAAAAAATTTCATTTGACAAGTAATACTTTAGATTCAGAATATTTTTTAGTTAAAACTATTAGTTATAACTATTTCAAAATTTTATTTTTTTATACAATTTTTCACACATACATTCAAAAAACATTTTAGTTCTAACCAAAAATAATATATAACAAGATTTGAAACTTCCATACAAGTCGCGGAAATAAAGATTTTTTTTAATTATTTATTTCAGGATCTAAAATTGCTTTAATAGATTTGTTCTGCAGCACATTCAACTCGTGTATAGCAATTAATTTGGAATATCTGACCAAATTTTATGAAGGTAAATCAAGTGTATGTGGATAAACGAGTAATAAATGTAAAAAATATTTTATTCTGGTAAATATGTGAATTGTCTATGAAGTGCGGATACAAAGATAATTATTTGGACCTGGGAAACAATCACTTTTAAGTGCTCCTGAAGAAGCCAAAACATTACGTTCATTAATTACAACAAGGTTCTTCAATAAAAAAATTATTTTTAAATCTTTTCCTGTAGGAATTCAAAGCAATGACTTTTGTCAGAGCGATATTTCTAAACCTCAATTCACGGCGTTTATTTTTCATTTTTATTTGTATTTTTTGCTCAAATCGTTCAAATTGTAATTTACTTTATTAAAGTCAAAGTTAAACATAAACATTTTCTAAAACTCTAAACGGTTTGAAATTTCTTCTTTAATTATATAATAAAGGTTGGAATTTTCTGATTTCGTTAAAAACATGATCGCATAAACTTCACGGAAAGGGGTTGCGTTTGAACACATTACAACAACAATCGTTCGAAAAAACTAGAAATGACTACTTTCTACAGTATTCCTTCGAAACAGTGAAAAAAATTATATTTAATTTTGTCAGATTATATTATTTATATTTTTTAAAATTCTTATTTATTTTTTTCTCTTCAAATATTTTATTTCATGTGAAGGAAATATGAGGAAAAAATTTAAAAAAAACAGTACAACCCGATTATCACAAAGGGTGTATTCAAGCGTAGAAGTACCACTATGTAAAGTCTTATTAAATGAAGAGGAAGTCTACGAAAACCAGAAAATTCCTGCTACAGAAGTTATAAAAGCGCATTTTGAACGAGAAGGACGACTTGGTATAAATTTAGCAATTCGAATATTACGAGAAGTGAAAAAAATATTCAAGCGTGAGAAGAATTTAGTATTCCTAGATGAGCCTTTAGTAATATGTGGTGACACACATGGTCAATTTTTCGATTTATTGACAATATTCAAAATTGGCGGCTCATTACCAAAGAGCCATTATCTTTTTTTAGGAGATTATGTTGATCGTGGTTCTTTCAGTACAGAAATAATCCTCTACCTTTTTAGCTTAAAAATTAATTTCCCTAATGCTCTATGGCTTTTGCGAGGTAATCATGAAACAAGAACTATGACTGATGTCGGTTCTTTTAAGCTTGAATGTGACATAAAGTATTCATCCATGTTTTATGAATATTGCGTAGATGTATTCGACCATTTGCCATTAGCGGCTATTGTAAATCAACAATTCATATGCATGCACGGAGGTATTTCTCCAAACATTAGTACAATTAAAGACATTCAATCAATTAACAGATTCAGAGAACCTCCAATTCAAGGTCCTTTATGTGATTTATTATGGTCAGACCCATTCCCTGATTACGATAATTACAAAGGGGAGCTATTTAAACCAAATGCCTTAAGGGCATGTTCATTTTATTATAGGTAAATGATAAATAATAAAAATTAAAAGTTTTGCATTAAATTAATAAAATTTTATATCATGAATTTTTCAAAATTCGAAAATGTGATATTTTGATTTGTAAATTAGACCACTTTTTCAATAAAAAATTTAAATATTCAGATTAATTTGCTATCAATATAAATTTTTTTTTCTCTAGTTATGAAGCAGTTTGTAAATTTTTGAAAGCTAATAAATTGTCATGTATTATTCGAGCTCACGAATATCATCCGAATGGCATTAAATTTTACAGAACTATGGAGTCAGAAAATTTTTCATCACTAGTTACTGTTTTTTCATGCCCAAATTACATGGATATGTATAAAAATAAGGCTTCAATTGTTAAATATCAGGGTCAAGAATTAAGTGTCAAACAATTTTCAGCTGTTGAGCATCCATATTGGCTACCATGCTTTCTAGATTGTTTAACTTTTAGCATTCCGTTTGTCTTGGAATGTGTAACAAAAATTTTCTTAACAATATTAAAGTCATGTACTGAGGGAGGTGAAATATCAGAAAACAATGACACTAACGAAAAAATGCTTCAAATGAAAGAACGAATTCGATGTGTTTCCAAATTAGTCACGATATATAACAAGTCCCGATGTAAAATCGAGCGTAAGTGCGGAATTGGATTGGTTTCGAGCGTTGATAATGTTGATTCAGATTCCAGAATCAATTTAGCTGCATCTGAACCTATTGATAGTTTTTTTTAGTAATGAATTTTTTTTTTTTTTTTTAAATGAATACGTTGAAAATATAAAAATGAATTTACATTATTGAAAATAAAAATATGTAAATAATTTCTTTTTTTTTTTCTAATAATTTACAATTTTGATGGTTTGGAGTAAGTGGAGTAAGTGTGCAGTAAGTGGATATTGAAAAACATTTTTGTTTTACAAAAAAAAATATATTTTATTTATTTATTTTATTAAATTTAGTAAATTTATTTTATTAGTTTAGTTTAGCCTGCACCACTGATTAGTGTCCAAAGATATATGGGGTTTTCCTTTTACTGTAAGTTTACTATTTAAATTTATTCATTAAATATTATTTGTTACTTTTTAGTTCACCTAATTTAAAGCTTGTTTTTCAAAATGTTTGTTATTTTCTATTTTATACTTTTTAGCTCTAGATTGGAATCCATCGGTAATATAAATACATACTTTTACTTATGTGTTCGTACTTATTCGTGTTCGTACTTATGTATTCGTGTTCGTACTTATGTATTCGTACTTATTCATTCATAGATATTGTTTATTTCTTTATATTTTCTTTGAGCTATTTAACATTTCATAAATATTTCTCTATTAAATAATTCGAAACTTTTAAGCCGTCTCTTTTTCTCTTTTCCTGTTTCATTTGATTTTAAGTTTGGTTCTTAACTCTATAAATTCTTTTTGCGTTGCAATGACCAGCATCCGATCAGAGCTTAATCACCACCTAGAGATGCAGTCATCGTCAAGCCAAATCCAACGAGCCTAAACACAATTCGGCTATCTAATTTAGTTGAGGCTTAGCTAGAGCTAGCACCAGTGTCCATCATCCGTATTATTGCATCATCGAAGAATTAGATGTCAGCAAGCGCTTCAAAAATTAATTGCAATTTTTAAAGGACATACAAAAACAAGTTAATAAAATGCTAGTAAAAATTGTTCATATAGTTAAGAGCCCTCGACGTGAAATTCTGTTTTCTATTTTTGCAATTTTTTTGTTTTATTTTACAGAAAATAAACGGCCATGAAAAATACGACAAAAATTGTACGAAAAACACATCTACCAGAAAATCACAAAACTATATTTGAATTTTATTTCTCTGCAGAAACTGCAATTTATTAAAAAAAATAAAAAATTCTTAGAAATAAATGAAATTAATTAACAATTGTTTAGGAAATTAAAGAAATTCAAAATTCCACGTCACCAGCCCTGGAGAGTGATATTTTAGCTTTATTTCTGCGTTTGAGATTTTTTATTATCTTTTTCCTTTACTTCAGAATCTCAGCAAATATGTTTAAGTATTTCAAAGGCTCATTTGGCCCAAAAAACTGAAAATTTAAAAAATTCGCCTCACCTACCCTGGAGCCAGTTATATACTCCCTAACCCTAATCAAAAAATCACTTCAGTCGAGATTCTATTAACTCTAGAATCAAAGCAAAACCAAGACCTATTTTCCGCAGTGAGGGTTCTTAATAACTTTTCAAATTCCTATCTCATTCTCATCAATTTGCTATTTATATTACGTATTACCATAGATTAAGAATACAGAAAGATTGTTAGCTTCATACAACATTTTTTTCAGCATTTTTGGTATTTTTATGTGAAGGTGTTAGTAAAACTAAATAAAATTCTTTCCATGTATTGATAATTATCACGTATTTTATTTTGTTTTACTAACACATTCACATGAAAATACCAAAAATAATTCTGTATTCTTAATCTATGGTATTACATACTTATTTTATAAAACAATTAATTTTCATCTTCATTAAAATTCTTAATTCTTACCTGGGGTTTATACTAGACATTAAAACTGTCTTGACTAAGACATTATTTATATATGTTTGTGAATTTTTATTACTTTATTCGTCTGTCCGGATTTAAATCTGAACAACAGAGAAGACAGTGAAAAAGACAGTACAGTCAGGAAGAAATTAAAAATAAAAAAAAATTTGTAAATGCCAAAGAAAAAATTTAAATAAATGCCGTAATTTTATTTTCTTTACTGTTCATAATAAAAAAAAGTGACAATTATGAAAAATAATAAATTTTTTGATAAAAAAAATCTGGACAATAAAAAAGACACCCAACTCACTGTCCGGTTTTTTTCCTTACAAACATACAAAAAACTTAACAACGATCCACTGTCCGGACAGTTTACTGTCTAATATAATCTGAGAGTAAATGTAAAATATGAGAAATCTAGAATTTTTACATTAAATATTAAATACTTAGTTATAGAATAGACAACACTAAAATAAATGTTTCGTTATTTTTGCTGTTAGCTTATAAATCTAGAGCTAGCAACGTTTGAATTATACGATTTTAGTAAGGTTCATTTTCTTATATATCGTACGCATGCAGGTGTAGTGGTTGACTTATTTCATTTTAAATTTTAAAATCTAGTTTACTAAATAATGTATGTAAAATTTATTTTCAATTTTTATTTAGTAATTAATTAGAATATGTTGTTGTTAATTTAATTTATATAGTTCAAATAATTTTATTTTATTTTATTTATATAATTCAAATTCATTATGTATTTAAATAATTCAAATAAATTAAATTAAATTAATTTTTTAAATAATGGTTATTATTTATTAAAACCAAAATAATATTAACAATTATACAGGTAGGGCTCCCCGATTTCTCCGCAGTAAAAGGAGGGTATCCTAAAAATATATATAAGGAATATATAAATTTGATTCTTGTGGTTCTTATAGTGGAATATTTATAGTGCTTTGAGTTGTAACATAAGTTCTTTTAGTTTTTTTCTCTAGAAGTGAATTAAACTCTACAATTTAGTCCATTAAAAATATGGCAAATTTTTTACATTAAATAGGCGGCCACATATGTTGTCTGACCTGGGCCTCCAAGCGTCTCTTACCAGGGCCTGTATGTAACATATATATGTAACAAAATGTCACTTTGTATGTAATTACAAAAAATGCATTTTTATTTAATTTTATTAGTTTATTTGTTTTACATTTTTAATGTAACTTATAAATAAATTTTCTACAAAAAAATAATAAGTAGCCCGTATGCCAGTTCATTAAACTTTTCATTAAACTTTTTTACATTTTTCTTGAGTTTTATATTTTTTTCATTTAAATTAAAAGAGGTTTTTTGGATTTTTTTGTCTTTTTTTTTGAGAAAAAATTTATTTCCAAAAGTCTACTATTAATTCAACTATTTTGATGCACCGCCAGGGTTGGACTGGCCCACCGGGACACCGGGAAATTTCCCGGTGGGCCGGTAATATTTGGGCCGATAAATTTAATTTTTTTATTACTAATTATTTTAAAGATGTTGAAGATGCGATTGATGACCTTATTGCAATTTGCAATAACAATTATTGCAAATTGAAATAAAAACAAATTATAATTTAAATTGCAAATTAAATAATTTTATTAAATTTAAATTTAAATGCTTCAAAAATAAAAATAGTCTTCGCTTATGAAAATAACAAAAAGAATGATGAAATTAAATTAAAACGAGGAATTCAAAAAGTGTTTACATCGCTGCTTTATATTGTATGGGGTTACCGTTTGCATTTTATATATTCAACATTCCCCCTCGCTGTAAACCCATTTCAGCAATCAATTTTTCAAATTGTTTTCTTCCAATACTTTTAGTTAAACAATCGGCAATTTGTTGATTGGTGCAAATTTTAATCAATATTATTTTCTTATTCATCACACATTCTCTTAAATAATGAAACTTCACATCAATATGCTTTGACCTTTTAGTTTCTGGGTTTTTAGCAATAAAAATACAACCTGTATTATCTTCATATAATTTAACTGGAGAAACGTTATCGATTTGCATGTCATTTAATAACTTTGTTAACCATATTGCTTCCATACAAGCTGCTGATGCTGCAACATATTCAGCTTCGGTACTCGAAGTCGTTACCAAGTTTTGTTTCTTACTCGACCATATTACGGTGTTCCCATAAATTTGAAATATAAATCCACTAACCGATTAGCTGAATCCTGAAATCGACTTAAATATGAAATTGCAAAACATATGTCCGGACGAGTTGCAAGCATTAAAAACATTAAGCATCCCAATAATTCACGATAAGGCGCTTTTGTCAATTCTCTTTCATTTTTTTTTAAAATCAGTTTTATTTCCATAGGTGTTTTCACAATATTACATTCAGTCATTTCAAATTTATTCAGGATTCTTTCAATATAATGTTCTTGATCAATAACCATTATATTTTCATTTGGATCGTAGTCGATATTAATACCTAAGAATTTTTTAATTAAACCCAATTTTTTTATTTTAAATTTTATCGCTAAATTATTTTCTAAATCATTTATTTCGTCAATATTGTCTCCACAAATTATCATATCGTCGACGTATAATAACAAATAAACAATTTTATTTTCGTTCCTTTTGAAATAAAGACAATAATCTGCTTTTGATTGTTGATATTTTATTTCAGTCATGAATTTAAGGAATCGTTCATTCCAACATTTGGAACTTTGTTTCAAACCGTATAATGACTTATTCAACTTTAAAACACAATTCTCAGGAACTTCAACACCCTCAGGAGTTTTTAAATACACGTCTTCATTTAATAAACCATTCAAGAAGGCAGTTTTTACGTCAAGATGGTGAAATACAAAACCTCTTTGAACACCGACAGAAAAAAGAGTTCTTATTTTTGGTAGCCTTGCAACCGGAGAATAAGTTTCGTTGTAATTTACTTCGGATTTCTGCATAAAGCCTTTTGCTACTAAGCGGGCTTTAAATTTCAACTCATCGCAATGTTTCACTTTAAAAATCCATCTTGTACCAACAAGTTTGACATTTTTTGGTTTTAATACAACTGACCATGTATTATTTTCTACAATTGAATTTAATTCTTCCTTTACTGCTTCCTTCCATTCTTTTTCATTTTCGTTTCCATTAATATCATTTAGATTCTTGGGAATATTTTCATTATATATATTATAAGCGTAATGTAAAATGTCGTCGTGATTGTTATCATTGTTTGAAAGGTATGTTTCATAATCTTCAAATCTTTTAGGCAGTTTGATAGTTCTTTTGGGAATATTATTATTTTCAATTCCCGAATTTTCATTTATGTTAATATTGTTTTCGTCAAAATCAGGAGGAATTGTATTATTTTTATCGATCAACTCAATATTTTCCTTCATTTTATCACATTCATTCTCATAGCTGTTATTGTCCAAATAAACCAATTTTTCTGTATTTTCATCGAAACGAACATTGTGAGAATAAATAATACAAGTTTCAGAAATATCCCATAGTTTATAACAATTTGCACCATAACCAATGAAAATACATTCATGACTATTATCATCAAATTTCTTTCTATTAACCTTTGGAATATGAGCAAATGCTTTGCATCCAAAAATTCTGATTCTAGATAAATTTGGTTTCGAATTAAACCACATTTCATAAGCGGTTTTATTACACATTACAGCTGAAGAAGGACTTCGATTTGTTAAATAGGTAGCAGTTAAAATAGCTTCACCCCAAAAGTATTTATTTATTTGAGCTTCTGATATCATTGCTTTAGCCTTTTCAAGGAGAGTCCGATTCATTCGTTCTGCAACCCCATTTAATTCAGGTGTGTATGGTGGAGTATATTCCAGAACTATACCTTCTTGACTACAAAAATTTTTAAGTTCTACACTAGAATATTCACCTCCATTATCACAGCGTAGTCTTGAAATTTTTAAAGAATGATGTGCTTCCGCAAAGGCCTTATATTTTCTAAAACATTCAAATACTTCACTTTTATTTTTAATCAGGTAAGTAGCCGTCATATGAGTGTAATCGTCAATAAATGTAGTAAAATACCGAAAACCGTTGTAAGTTGCAATGTTCGCAGGACCGCACACATCTGTATGTATTAACCCAAGTGGCCTAGAAGCTCTTTCGCGTGTATGATCAAAACAAGATTTCGTTTGTTTTGTTTTAACACAGATCTCACAAAATTTAAGTTCATTTTTCAAATCTGAATCTATGCCATTTACCAATTCAGTTAACTTACATACATTTTTCATACTTAGATGACCTAATCTTTTGTGCCATAGTTGATTTTTGTCATTACATATAAACCATTTTTCAAGAAACCTACACCAACCACTTTATTGTTCATAAAATTTTTTGCTGAACCATTTTCAAAAATTACCTTCCCACCATGTTTATCAATTTGACTGACCGATAATAAATTTTGTCTAGACGAAACATCTAAAGATATATTCTCCTTTCCATTAGAGTGAAAATAGACGGATGCGTTCATGATTTACAAATACTTAATTTAATTCTTTCCCAATATTCCAATTTAATTAACAATAATTCTTACAATTTTTGGTTCAGTTCCTATACTTTTTTTTTACATAGTATTGAGTTAAAAAAATTTGGGCCTATATTCTAAATAAGCATTGCATTTTTTTATATAAAGAAGCGGATAAGCAATGTATTTTTTTATATAGAGAAATGGGCCGGTAGTCCAAAACTTCCCGGTTTAATTTTTATAGCCAGTCCAACCCTGTGCACCTCAGAAATTTCCGATAGATTCAATAAGATTTTCAAATGGCATCTTCGAAAATTTCTGGGATGCTTCAAAAAAAAGTGTTTGTAAAGGATACTTTTGGAACAAAACATGTTTTTTCTCTAAATTTGATTTAAAAAAAATATTTTTATGAAGACAAAAAACTCAAGAAATGTGTAAAAATGTTGAATGAACATAAGGCGTTCGAACATTAATGAAGAGCAGTTTTCTTCAACCTGTGTTCAGGAGAACCCTTGGGTTCCTCTAAAAAATTTAGAGGTTCCCCGAGAACATTTTATGTTTCGAAAATTTTAAGCCAAAAGTTCAAAATCTCACCTTCAAAAGATGTTATCAATTTTTACATTGATATTGATATTTTTTTATCGATTTTTACTATTAAACTTTTTATATAAATAAAATAAAATTTAGCTATATTAATTTATTTTTAACTTGCTCGAGAGTTTCCAAAAGTAGGGTTCTTAGAATATTATTATTAACTAGAAATATTCAGGCGGCCGCGAAAGGCTGAAGAACGCTGATATAGAGGGACACAATTATCAATATCACATTGTTAAAAGTATCTTCTCAGTTTAATTACAAAATTAATTTAATTGGTTTGAGCCCTCTTCGTTCGTAAGGTCAAAAGTTACAGAAGCTATCATTTTTTCTTCGATAAAAACAATATTACGGCGAATCCACCGAAGAAATAAATAAATAAATCATTTCACGTCATTTTAGCTATGTTAAGTTTTTTATATATAATACATTGGCTCTTCGATCGACTATATTCAGTTAGTTAGACGGAAATACCGTTGCTAACTAAATTTATGCGATTAAAGTAATGCAGAGATTACACAAAATAATAAAATATTTTAATGTGCATGTGATCGGTAAGTTGTATTTACAATCGTAAATTTACCTCGGAAAATGGTATATTACATACCATACACATGTAATTATTTAATTGCGTAAATTTTATTTACATTCTCCGTATTAAGGGGGTATATACTAAAATATCATTTCATGAACTAGACTGCGAGAAACTTTACGTGAAACTTTAAACGCGTTTTTCTCAAAACTATCTTTTTTAAAACGATTCCCATGATAACTCAAGTCCTACTGAACCGATTTACTTCAAATTTTGTAGAGGTCTTCTTCATAGGCTTCTCGTCGCATGAACTATCCTCATCCCAAAATTTTAATGTTTACTATTTTTAAAAGTTTTCAAAAACTAAAAAAAAGTGCTGCAAAAACAAATTGTTTTTTCAAGTAGTCGTCATTTTGTAAAAAAAAAATTTTTTTCAACTCTTTTAGTTCGAACGATAGAGGCATTCGTATAGATTAATAATCGTTTTTGTTTTTTTTTTTTTCAAATTGCCAGAAGGGCTGAATCGTGGGAATGGTCACGTGCCAAATTTTTGAGAGCCTCCACTTCATCAGCTGTATTCTTAAAACATTAATAAATATCCTATAAAAAAATCTATCCTAAAAATATTGATTGGTTTTTTTTTCACAGCACTTCAAAAATTGAATTAAATTCGTGCCTCTAGACCAGAATACCCCCTTAAGTAAATTTTATTTACTTACTTCATTTTGAACTTTTGTTTATTTTTTGCATTGCAAATGTATTGATTGCAACCACTAGCGGATCTAGACAAGGAGTAAGAGAGGGGGTTACTTTTATAATATTTTAAGAAATTCTATAAATAAGTTATTTTCATTGTCAGCTTTAATCCAGGATTAACGACAAGGATGTGGTGAAAATTATGATACAATTTTTCTTTAATTTTTTCACTAAAGAAATCTGTTATTGAGCTTCGTCTCATTTTTAATTTGATTATTTGAGAACAGAAGAACAATCATCGACAAAAATCTTCATAAAAATTAAATTTTACTAACGAAGATAGTATATAGTAGTTTCAGCGTATCTGGCAAGAAATTGTTTTGTTTGACAGGAAACATTTTAGAAAATTTTTTTAACTGGAATTTTTGATTGAACATTTTTTTTTACTGGATTTCATCAAAAATAAGGTCATACTTTTTTAAATGATTGAGCAAAAAAATCTCAATTATTTCTTATTTTTGTTCCTTTTTTTATTCTTTTTTTTTATTCTTCGAAACCAATGTTGTTTTCGTTTTCCTATTGCTAAAAATTTTCGATAAAATAAAATTCAGATTTTTTTATATCCAAATTTGTAAATGTTATGTATTGTATAAACAGGGCTTTTGGCTTAATGTTAATGTCATAAAAATAAAACACACATCCCTTTTAGAATGAAAAATGTAAAAACAAGTCAGTTGTTGATCTAGTAACAAACGTATTTTCTGTTCTCATCTTTTAATTAGAAAATAAAAACATTTAAAAGAAATGAGTTTATGTTCTTTCAATTAATTAATGTTCAACGGACATTTAATGTAGATTGAAATAAACATAACATGGTGTCAGAATTCAACGAACTCTAAAAAAGAAGAAAAAAGAATTTTAATTTGAAACTTCAAAATGGCGTCTTTAAAAATTGAGCCTTTTGTAATGAATGGAAATGTTTGTGAAGCATGGAGGAGATGGAAAGCAGATTTTACTAATTATTTAGTTGCTAATGATTTAGACGAGAAAACTGAAAAAAGAAAAAATGCTGTGTTTCTAATGCTATGTGGTAATGATTTAAAAAATAAATATGAACAATTTACTTTTCAGGCGATTGCTCCAGCTGCAGAAATTTCCTTGAAACAGGTTTTAGAGGAATTTGATAAATCGTTTAAAGGTTATACGAATGAAGTTTTTGCAAGTTATTTATTTTGGAGTCCCGATTTAAAGCAATCAACAGATCGTTTTGAAACATTTTATGATAAAGTTAAACAATATGCTGTTGATTGTAATTTCGAATCAGGATCAAAATCTAGAAATATTCGTGATAAACTTTTAATTGGCATAAGTAATGAAGCATTGCGTGAAAGACTTTTGCGTGAAAAAATTTTAACTGAACAGGCTGTAGTTGAGCAATGTTTAATAAGTGAAACGTCACATGTTCAATCCGAAATTATGGCTAAAGGTAGATCTGAAATAGGAAATAAAACGATTGATTTTCTTAAAAAAGACAAATTTAAACATAATAACGACTCTCAAACAAACTGTTCAAGTTGTGGAAGAGTTCATGCTAAAAAAAATTGTCCAGCTTTTGGTGCTAAATGTCGAAGTTGTAATAAATTAAATCACTGGGAGAAAATGTGTAGATCAAAAGGGAACAACAAAAGTTTAAAACAAAAAAAAAAGATGTAAATGAGATACAGTCTACAAATGAAAAAAGTGATGATGAAATATTTTTGTCCGAACTTACAATCGATACTTTAGCTGAAAATAAAGATTGGTTAGTAAATTTTAAAATTAATGAAAATATTTTGAACTGTAAGCTTGATACTGGTGCTCAGGTAAATATCATATGTCTTGATGAATTGAAAAAATTTAAAATTAAACCGAGAATTTTTAAAACAAAAGTTGTACTTAAAGCGTTTGGTGGTACAAAAATTGATTTATTTGGAGAATGTAAATTAAATTGCAATTATAATAACAATTCAAAAGAATTTAAATTTTTAATAACAAATTTTGATTCTCAAACAATTCTAGGTTTTGAAGTGTGCAAATATTTTGATTTAGTTAAAATAATTAATGAAATTTCTCATGTCAAGAATCTGACAACTCCAGAAGAAGTAATTGCTGAATTTTCAGATGTTTTTGAAGGTCAAGGGAATCTGGAACCTGTAAAAATTATTTTAAAAGAAATGCAACTAGTCACATCGCTGCACCTAGAAAAATTCCACTTGCCTTACAAGAGCCAGTTAAAAAAGAGCTTAAAAGAATGGTTAATGAAAAAATTATTGCAAAAGTTGAAGAACCAACAGATTGGGTAAGTAGTATGCATGTAATAGAAAAATCAAATAAAATACGTATAGTTCTTGATCCAAGACCACTCAATAAAAACATAAAACGTGCACACTACCCAATTCCTACAGTTGAAGAACTATATTCGAAAATGCAGGGTTGTAAAATATTTACGTTATTCGATGCTAAAACTGCGTTTTGGCAGCAACCTCTTGATGAAAAAAGTTCATACTTGACTACGTTTGCAACGCCATTTGCTAGATATCGGTGGCTTAAAATGCCTTATGGTTTAATAAATGCTCCCGAAAATTTTCAGTGTGCTATGAACCGAATTTTCAAAGAAATTCCACAAGCTAATGTTTATTTCGACGATATAGCATTAGGCTCAGAGAATATGGAAGAACATTGTGAGCTTTTAAGGAAATTATTAACTGTAGCTAGGCAACAGAATTTAAAACTGAATAAAGAAAAAGTTCAATTGGCTACAAATAAGATCAAGTTTTTGGGTCAGATACTTTCTGAAAAAGGCATTGAGCCCGACCCTAGTAAAATTGAAGCAATTAAAAATTTTCCTACACCTACTAATTCAGAATCTTTACATAGATTTCTTTCAATATTTCGTTATCATACAAAGTTTACTCCAAATGTATTACATGAATCTTAGACAGTTGTTGAAAAAAGGAACAACTTGGGTCTGGGACTCAAATAGTCAGAAATGTTTTGAAAAATTAAAATCATTGTTAATTGAGTATCCGATTCTTCAAGTTTTTAATCCAAATAAACCAGTTACAATTTAAGTAGATGCTTTGCAGTATGGTCTCGGATCATCATTGCTACAAGAAAATAAACCAATTGGGTATGGGTCTGCGTCTTTAACTGAAACTCAACAAAGATACGCACAAATTGAAAAAGAACTTATGGCTGTTGTTTATGGATTGGAACATTTTAATTATTATACGTATGGAAGAAAAGTTTTAATCGAAACTGATCACAAACCCTTGCTTGGGCTAAGTCAAAAGCCATTTGATGTAATCTCACCAAGACTTCAGAGAATGCTTTTAAAAATGAATCGATATGATTATGAATTGAAATATGTTCCTGGTAAAGAATTATTTACTGCCGATACTTTATCACGGGCACCGCTCATTGATAGTACATATGAACTCTTCGATTTTAATGAAGAAAAGTCGTAATTTGTAAAAATTCATCTATTGGTAAATGCTACTGATAATAAATGGAATGAAATTCGTAAGCATACAGCAGATGATTGCCAATTACAATCTGTTAAATTTTATATTCAAAATGATTGGCCTGAATTAAAACAAGTTGATGTTTCTTCTAAAGCATTTTATCATTGTAGAGATGAATTATACATAAAAGATGGAACCATACTGCGAAGACAAAGATTAGTTGTACCAACACAAGCAAGAGTATACATATTAACAATTATTCATAATTCGCATAGAGGTATAGTTTCAAACAAAACAAAAGCAAGAGAATATTTTTATTGGCCTGGAATGGATGGTGATATTGAAAAATTTGTAAATAATTGTAGTATATGTCAACAGTATCAGAATGCTAATAGATTTGAACCACTAATGGATAGAAAATTACCTGATCATCCTTGGGAAAAGATTGCTGCAGATTTCTTTGAATTAAATGGAAAACATTATTTATTGGTTATAGACTATTTCAGTAAATATGTAGATTTACAGCTTATGAATAATACATCAGCAACCTCAGTTATTACCGCATTTAAAAGTATTTTTGCAAGATTTGGAATTCCGGCTGAAATAGTATCAGATCAAGGTCCACCTTATAATTCTGCAGAACTTCATAAATTTTATACTGAATGGAATATTCATTCAAACATGTCAACACCCTATTATCCTCGCTCAAATGGTCAAGTTGGACGTGCAGTACAAACACTAAAAAAATCGCTTAAGAAATGTTTTGAAGAAGGGAAAGATTTGTATCTAGCATTACTTGATTATCGAACTACTCCATCAAACGGTTTACAATCTCCAGCAGAATTTTTGATGGGAAGGAAGCTTAGAACTCAGCTTCCCGTACATCCATCAAAACCAAAACCGAATTATTCTATTAAAAAAGCAACTACAGAATTAAAACATCATCAAGAACAACAAAAATTGTATGCTGAAAAAAAATGTAAAAATTTACCATCTTTACTTAATGGTGATAAAGTCTGGTTTCGAAAAAACAACAAAACACCATGGGTAAAAGGAGAAATAATACAAGTAAAACAAAATCGTGCTTATTTAGTTAGAACATATGACAACAAAATTTTCGAACGCAATAGAATCTATTTTCGTATTGATAAAACAAATAATAATAAATCTTTTAATAATAAAAAATCTAGGTTTTCAGTTGAAGATTATTATTCGTTTCCAAGTCAACCCATTGCAATTGCATCAGATGAGCTGGAAAGTTTGAACGGCCCTTTTGATAGTTTTGAAAGTTTACACAATCATATTTCATCAGATGAAGCTGAATTACAAAATTTGGAAAACTTAACTAATTATAATTTGTCAAACACCACTAAACAACGAGTAGGCAGACTTGGTCGAAAAATTAAATATCCAAAATCATTAGCTGATTTTGAAATCTAAAAATATTGCATTATATATAAAAAAAAAAAAAATTTTGCTTTGTATAATTAAATAAAATAAAATTTTGAATTTTCTGGAAATATTGCAAGAAAAAAATTTAAATTAAATCTTTTGAATACGCATTCTAAAAATATTGCATTGTATAAATAAAAAAAATAAAAAAATTTTTGAATTTAGATTTTTGTTTGATAACTTGAAATTTAGTTTTGATTGTTTTGTACAAACATGTAATTGTTAAATTTTATTAACTTAAAGTAAAGTAAATGAAAAAAAAAAAAAAGGGGCATGTTATGTATTGTATAAACAGGGCTTTTGGCTTAATGTTAATGTCATAAAAATAAAACACACATCCCTTTTAGAATGAAAAATGTAAAAACAAGTCAGTTGTTGATCTAGTAACAAACGTATTTTCTGTTCTCATCTTTTAATTAGAAAATAAAAACATATTAAAAGAAATCAGTTTATGTTCTTTCAATTAATTAATGTTCAACGGACATTTAATGTAGATTGAAATAAACATAACAGTAAATACGAATAATTCTGTAATTAAGAAATGTTTGCAAAAACTTAATTTTTAATTTTTTTTTAATACTATATTGTGATTTTATGTTATTGAATTAATAAGTTCCTTTCATTCCCAAGTATTCACATGTACAATGGTACAAAATAATAGTAGATTACAACACATGTTAAGAAAATTTGTTATTACAACGAGTTGTGTATACACAAAAACACATAGACACGAGTCAATACTTATATCACGAGACCGTTATTATTGAATAGTAATTACCGGATTAGTCCTGAAAAATTTTACATCTATGTGCATGGTATTAAATTAGTATGTGTACATTTTTTATGAAATAAAATAATTTTTTTCAATCCTAGGGACAACACCAACAATAATATAAAGCCATGAAGAAAAAAAGGTAATAAATTCAAATCATCTCATAGGCATTGTAATTTTTGCTCATGCCCTCGTGTAAAGATTTTCATGATCCTACGAACATTATGAAAAGGGGTTGTTTTGCACACCTTACTTAGAACAAGGACTAATTTTAATTTTTTTATACATAAATTCAAAAAAAAACTCCAAAAGTCAGGTATAAATCTATATTTAATTAAGTCAGATTATATTTTTTAAAGTTTTCATTTATTTGTTTCTCTTCAAATATTATTTCTAATAAGGAAATATCACAGGATCTATGGGAAATATGAAGAAACAATTTAAAAAAAACAGTATAACCCGATTATCAAAAAGAGCACATTCAAGCGTAGAATTACCATTATGTAAAATATTATTAAATGAAGACGAAGTTTACGGAAACCAGATAAATCCTTCTTCAGATGTTATACAAGCGCATTTTGAAAAAGAAGGACGACTTAGTCTAAGTTTAGCAATTCGAATATTACAAGAAGTGAAAAAAATTTTCAAGCGTGAGAAGAATTTAGTATATCTAGACGAGCCTTTAGTAATATGTGGTGACACACACGGTCAATTTTTCGATTTATTGACAATATTCAAAATTGGCGGCTCATTACCAAAGAGCCATTATCTTTTTTTAGGAGACTATGTTGATCGTGGTTCTTTCAGTACAGAAATAATCCTCTACCTTTTTAGCTTAAAAATTAATTTCCCTGATGCTATATGCCTTTTGCGAGGTAATCATGAATCCAGGGCTATGACTCAGGCTTGTTCTTTTAAACTTGAATGTGACATAAAGTATTCATCCATGTTTTATGAATATTGCGTAGATGTATTCGACCATTTGCCATTAGCGGCTATTGTAAATCAACAATTCATATGCATGCACGGAGGTATTTCTCCGCACATTAGTACAATTCAAGACATTCAATCAATTAACAGATTCAGAGAACCTCCAATTCAAGGTCCTTTATGTGATTTATTGTGGTCAGATCCATTTCCAGAATACGATAATTATAATGGCGAACTATTTCAATCGAATAACTTAAGGGCATGTTCATTTTATTATAGGTAAATAATAAATTTAAAAAAAATCTTATATCTTAGGATTAGAAAATTTAATATTTTTGAGTTACAAAATTTTTTAAATTATACCAAAAAATGTAAATCTTATGTTTAATTTACCATAAATGTTTTTTTTTTTTGCGTTTCAGCTATGGAGCAGTTTGTACTTTTTTGAAAAATAATAAGTTGTCATGTCTTATTCGGGCACACGAATATTTTTCGAATGGCATTAGATTTTACAAAACTATGGAGCCTGCCAATTTTGCATCACTAGTTACTGTTTTTTCATGTCCAAATTACATGGATATTTATAGAAATAAAGCTTCAATTATTGTCTATCAAGGTCAACAATTAAGTATAAAACAGTTTTCAGCTGTTGAGCATCCTTATTGGCTACCATGCTTACTAGATTGTATAACTTTTAGCATTCCGTTTGTCTTGGAATGTGTAACAAAAATTTTCTTAACAATATTAAAGTCATGTACTGAAGGAGGTCAAATATCAGGAAACAATGACACTAAAGAAAAAATTATTCAAATGAGAGAACGAATTCGATGTGTTTCCAAATTAGTAATGATGTATAGCAAGGCTCGATTCAATATGGAACATAAATGTGGAATCGGATTGACTCCGAAAATTGATAATGTTGATTCAGATTCCAGAATTAATATAGGTCCAGCTGAAGCTACTTATAATGTAGGTTTTTTTAAACATAATTTTTTTCCATAATTAAAATTTTCTTTTTAAATTATTATATTGGAAATATAAAAATAAATTTACATTATTGGAAATAAAAATTTATTTTTTGATTTTTCTTTTTTTTTATAAGTAAAACTTACATCTTGATACAAGATCTGTGTAGCAATTTCAAAATCAATATAATTTCTGGATTAATTTTTATATTGTAATGTAATTATTAAAAATTCAAATAATAAAATTATAATTTAATAGGAGAAAAAATCTACTTAAATATTTTCAAAAATCCCAAAAATACAAATTAGTCATTAGAACACTTGAGTGCCATTTCAATTCACAAGTTTAACAGAAATCTGTCACAAACAACGGAGTAACACATCTTTTGTGATTTATGGATCTTTTTCCTAAGTTTTTGATAAACTTTCATAAGGTTTAAACTTTGAATAATTGAAAAGTATTTGACGTATATTTTATCAGAAATTAAGTAAAAAAATGTTTTTTTTTTATTCTATAGTTTTTTTGAGGCACATACATTCGTCATTATTTTTTTTAATTTTTTTTTAATTAGTAATAAAGAAAGATTAATTTAAAAATTTAATACGTCAAGATGGTTAAAATTAAAAAAAAAGAAACTTAAGAATAAAGAAAATTTATTGAAACTTTTTTTTTTCAAACATGGTGTTCTTATTTTGCTTCATACATTTTATTAGAATGACAAAATTTCTCCTTACCATTGGAGAAAGCAGAGATTGAAAAAATTCAGATTCATATTTTCTTAAAATATTAAGTAGATTGTATCTCTGAATTATTCGTTTTTTTTCAAACTAGAATTACCTCCAAAATATTTGTTCTTATTATTTATAGAAGAAGTAATACAAAGTAATGCATATAAGTTCTTAATTTAAAGTAACAAAATAAACAAGTTTAAGACAGTCTATATGTCTATAGTTATTTAGAATAAAAAATTAACAGCAATGATTTTAATTTGAGTCAGCTTTTACATTACAATGTTTAAATACGTATATTTATTTAATCATACCATAGGAACTAGAATCATACTAATAAATTAATAAAGAAGAAATAAGAACAAATTCAAAAGTTACTGCTATAGCGTAAGATTACATTATTAAAGCAATAAGCAAAGAGAGAGGTTTGGAAAATTGTCAACGTTATATGACCTATGTAATTAAACAAATATTAAAAAAAAAAAGAATTGAAATGACATCCAAAAAATCAAACTTGTTGGAATCATAACTATTTTAATTTAGACCTCTCCATGCTTCAAGCTGGAAGAATTCGAAAATGTGTTTAGACGGGTTAAGCAGAATTTAGAATGAAAACTGATCGTTAATGTCAACTAAGGAATTGCAAGTTAGAGCAATTCGTGAAGATTAATCCATTTTTTTGATTAATCTTTAAAAAAAAAGTCAGTACCTCATTGTTCAGCATGAGTCCCATAAAACCAATTCTCTATCTTCTTAACTCTGTTCTAAACAAAAGATCCTTGCATAAAAAGTAAGTGTGTATAGAAAATTTAATTGGATTGTATATCCAATATTTTTAACTGATTTAAAGACAGTTGAAATTGGGTTTAAATAATGTATTTCTCGAACGTGTAAGTTGTTGGAAAAATATACATTTAATAATGCGATAGAAGAAGTTAAATTGGGCAGATAAAAGACTGCCTTCAAGGCTTTATCCTAGAACACCTGGAGTTGACCTAGTTCAGAAAAACCACGGCCATTCCAGATTTCTCTCAGGCAGGAAAAATGCGAATAAACTAGAGCAAAGTAAATTAATTTTTTAATATGAATAGGAAGATGGTTTCTGAATTTATTTAGGACAGCAATCGCCGGTATAATATTAGAGATGACATGGTTAATTTGAGTGACCCAAGTTAGGTTGTTGTCAATCAAAATACCAAAGATATGTATTTAACTGTTTTGTTTTCAGTTATCATATTACCGTTAATATTAAGGGAGAATTTGTCGACAATTAATCTATGCCGATTCGTTCCAAAGAGAATGAACCGAGTTTTCTGAACATTCAGTTTCATTTTTTTCGTAGATTTCGTCCTCTATCATCACGTTTAGACATTTCAGTAAGTTTATTTTTAAATGTATGTACAATGTACATTATAAATAGCTTTGTACCTGAATAATTTCGCTGTGAAAAGTGGTTTTTGCTATGAAATTATTTTTACAAATCTGATACAAGCTGTAAAACGAAATAAAGAGCTGCTGAATGCAACGTTAGCTTTAAATAAATATATTAAAAGTAGAAAACGATAATGTTCGATGTTTATAATTTTTAAATCATTAACACAGATATATTTAAATTTTGAAATTTTAGGATTTCATTTCAAGGAATCTATATTGAAGTTGGAATTTCCGTACAAAGCATAAATTTATAACCCATTTCCATTAATTTACCATTCATATATATTACATTTTATTTCTGTTAATGGTTATTTTTTTTAAAGTTCAATTTATTTTTTCATCAATAGAACATAAAATATAAAACAAAAGTCATTGATGAATTTAATTTCTAAGATAAAATTATGAAATAAATTTTTTTTCATACCATCATCATTATTTTCGATAATTCAAAAAAAAAAATTTTTAATGAACTAATGGACTTCATTGATATGTAAAGAAAAAGTTTTTTTATTAACATTCATTCATAATCATAGTATCTTTTTATACAATACAATTTCTTTTTTTTAATTGAAAAATAATAATGACATTATGAAAATAAAAATTTCCAAAAAAATACTCAATGAAGTTTGTAAGTAGTTTATTTATAATTCGGTCAATGATCGGTAATTTTTTTTTCATCTAAAAGTATGCAATGCTAAAATAAACTCACAGCATAATAATGTTTTTTATTTCATATCATTATTTTTGATTTATTTATTCATTATTAGTTTAATTTGCTTGTATGTGGAAATATTATTTCCATAGAACCGTTTTTATTTTAATGGACTGTATATTTTGTTCGTTATTTAATAAATTTTCTGGTTGGAGATGAAATTTTTTATAATAAATAAAATTATGTGTTGTTTCTTGAATGAAATTTTAAAAAGTGATATTTATTTTCTAATTATTTTATTTATAAATTTTACTTCAAATTCAAAACATATATGATTATCATTTTAATAAAAAACGTAGTATTTAAGTTAATTTTGCAGAACCATTCTCCCACCGTTAAGAAATTCTGCATAAATATCTTAACCCTTATTGTCTTCTTCATCTATTGATAATTTGACAATTTTTGTAATTGGACGATCGAAAGTCCCCTTGGAAGTTTTTACGGTGATTGATCTAACTAGACCATCTGACCCTTCATGTGCTTCTTGGATTCTGCCTGAGCCCCAATATGTTGGAGGCAGGTTGTTATCTTTGATTAACACCATATCACCCTTTTTTAAATTTCTTTTTTCGACTTGCCACTTTGTTCTTGACTGCAACGTATTTAAATAATCTCTTCGCCATTGATTCCAAAAATCTTGTTGTAGTTTAGTAATAGTAAGCCATTTGTCACGAACTGGACTTTTTGTTTTTAGTAAGTTAGCATCAGGTATAGTTGTTAATGCTGAACCAATTAAAAAATGACCAGGTGTGATGACATCTAGATTGTCTGGATCATTATCATACAGAGGTGTAAGAGGACGAGAGTTAAGTTGTGCTTCAATTTGTATAAACAATGTAGATAGTTCTTCAAATGTAAACAGATGATCACCCATAACTCTTTTTAAATGTTGCTTAGCTGATTTAACACAAGACTCCCAGAGTCCTCCTTGATGTGGTGCACCTGGTGGAATCATTTTCCACTTTATTGAATTATTTGCCATAAATTCCCCTATAGTTTTACTATCTTTGGAATCAGTGTGATAAAGTGTGGTGATTTTTCGTTTTGCTCCAACAAAGGTGGTACCATTATCATTGTATATGGTATCTGGAACACCTCGACGACTAATGAATCGTTTGAGAGTTGCTAAAAAAGATTCTGTTGTCATATCGCTTACAAATTCAAGGTGACATGCTTTTGAACTGAAACATACAAATAATGATAAATATGCTTTATCAGTTTTATTACCTCTGCCTTTATTCCATTTGATTATGAATGGACCTGCATAATCGATTCCAGTGTGGTCGACTTGGAGTAACTAGTTGTGATGGTAAGTCAGCCATTAGTTGCTGACATGTTTCTGCTTTGTATCTTACGCATACAATGCACTTGCTTATTTCTTTCTTTACTAAATGTCTTAATCCAATAATCCAATATTTTTGTCGTATAATGTTCATCAATAATGTGGGACCGGCATTTTGTTGATCGACAAAAGGATACAAACTTCTTAAATTACTACTTCTGTTGATCACATTTTTGAGCCCATTTTATACACAATTGTAAAGCATACTGAAGCTCTTCAGATGTTATAAATGATGGTTTATTTATTTTTCTGAATATTCTTCTGCAGTAGCTCATTATTCTTATAATTTTGAATAAAGATGAAAACTTCTTGAATAATATATCACACATGTCAGAAACATTCGTCACATTGAATTTTTGAGCATTTTTTCTTGATTCATCTTCAACAATTTGTCCATCAGAGATCAAACATGATTTTGGCCATTCAGCTGCATCTTTTTTGAGCCACTCTGGCCCATGCCACCACAATGGATGATTTATTAATGCCTCTGGTAAAATGGCACGTGAAGCACAATCAGCTGGATTGAACTTAGTTGAAACATGTCTCCATTTTACTGTTGGTAACACTTCAATAATTTGCGATGTTTTAAAGGAAACAAATGGCTTCCATCGACTGGGATGAGATGATAACCACGATAAAACTACTGATGAGTCTGTGAAAGCAGTAACTTTAATGTCGTGTAATTTTAATGTTAAAATTATGAATTTATATAACTTCATCAGTAACCAGGCCCCACATAATTCAAGCCGTGGTATTGATATCTTTTTTAATGGAGCTACCTTTGTTTTTGATACTAGTAGATTTATTTTGATATTTTCTGCAATAGTTTTGATATAGAAAACTGCTGCATATGCTCTTTCTGATGCATCGCAGAAACCAATTAGCTCAATATACGATGCTGGAGTACTAACCCATCTTGTAATTTTTAGTTCTTCAAACTTGTTTAGTGTACTTCTTATTTTGAACCATTTTGAAGCCAACTCATTTGATAAATTTTCATCCCATTCAAACTTTCGTAACCATAATTCTTGCAACATAATTTTGAATTCAATAATACTTGGAGACAAAAATCCAAGCGGATCAAAGATCTTGGATGCCTCTGATAATATAGTTCTCTTAGTACATTTAATTTGAGAACTGATTTCTACTTTGAATCTAAAACAATCTTTTTCTGTTTGCCAATATAATCCTAATATTTTGACTCCATTATCTTTATTAGTTTCTGAAAATGAATTTGCTAATTTTTCTCTGGAAATTTTATTTGTAACTTGTGTTGAATTGGAAATCCATTTTCTTATTGGAAACCCATACATTTGTAATACTGAAGTGACTTCATTGTGCAACTTTATTGCAGATTCTTCGTTATCGGCTCCTGAAGTAAAATCATCTACATAAAAATCTTCCATTATAGCCTTTGAAGCATTAGGATGAGATGTTTTGCATAAAAGCCCAATTTCTTGTAGTGAACGTATAGCTAAAAAAGTTGCACTTCCAGTACCATATGTAACAGTGCATAATCTAAAATGCTTGACATCTTTTAGAGATTGATCATACCACAATATTCGTTGATAATTTTGATGACTTTGAGAAATTAGAATTTGTCGATACATTTTTTCAATATCTCCACACAAACCAATTTTATGCCATCGAAAATTCAACAAGATTGATTGTAGAGCACGTTGAATAGTAGGACCAACTGCTAATTTGTCATTTAAAGAAAACCCTGTATTGTTTTATTAGATCCATCAAAGACAACTCTATACTTTGTTGTAAGACTGTCTGGTTTTATGACTGCGTGATGTGGAAGATAGTATGATTTACTGCAGTCAACCTTAACTTCTTCTGGTGGAATAGGCTTCATGTGACCCAATCTTATGTATTCATCCATAAAATCCTGATATTGATTATAAAAATCTTTATTTCTTAATAATTTATTTTTCATGGCCTCTAGTCTTTTTGAAGCTGACAAAAGGGAATAACCTAGCTCAACTGCATTAGGCCTAAAAGGTAAAGATACTACAAATTTACCTGTCTTGTCAAATTTTGTATTTTCTTTAAAATGCTTTTCACAGTATTGTTCTTCTTCAGTTAGCGTTATATGTGAATCTAAATCACTGACTTTATCTATTTCCCAAAATCGTTTTAATGTTTCATTAATACTTGAAAAATTTTGAACTTCAATATTGAATACTGACGCAATAACATTTTCTTAATTTACACTTCCAGCTACTACCCAGCCGAAAATAGTTTTGATTAATGATGGATTACCATTTAAACTATTAATTATACCCTCTTGTAATACCTTGAAAAAATGATCAGCACCCAACAACAAATCCACTTTGCTTGGATAATTGAACGTATTGTCAGCCAATTGAATATCCTCTAAATAAGACCAATTTACTATGTCAATATACTTTGCGGGCAAAAGATCTGAAATATTTTTCAGAATATATGCTTTTACTATAATTTCGGAATTATTATATCTTGACTTGAGCTTTATGTCTACTACACCATGAGTAGGAATTGAATAAGAACTAGATACACCCGAAACAGTGACCTGTGAATTCTTTCTTTTTAATTTCATTGCTTGTACTAACTCTTCAGTCACAAATGACAACTGTGAGCCAGAGTCTAATAGAATCTTACGTTCTACCATTACTTTTCCTTGAGGATGAGCAACACCTACTTGTGCTGTTGGTAATAAAGAAACTCCACATTGGGTTATATTACATGCAGCACTACCAATACCTTGAGATAACAAATCATTGTTACCTTTAGAATTAAATTGAGATGAAAAAACCTCTTTTTTCCATCCTTCTTGATTTTGAGTTGATGAACTTGGTGGCGAAACTATACTTGTACTTTGATGAGTCCTACTACTCATATCATTTGATTCTTTACCTTCGTGTAACATGGAATGATGAGCTTTATTGCATACTTGACACTTTCTTTCAAATTTACATTTTGTTGCAACATGCCCTATGCCAAGACAATTAAAACATAAAGTATTTTTCCTTACAATTTCTCTTCTTGCTTGAACTTCTAAATCTTTGAATTTATAACATTTGTATAATGGATGGAATGGTTTATTACACGCTTGACATGAATTACTTGATTTATTATTTGCTATATGAGATTTAATCTTATTTGCTTCATTTTTCTTTTTAAAGTTGTTGTTTTGATCTTGAATTGATTCTAGAGTTCCACGCCTTTCATCAAGAAAGTCTATAAAATCTTTGATACTGGGAAATATTTTATTATTTGCTAAATCATCTTCATATTTTTTTGTAATTTTTTCAGCCCAAAGCTGTTTTTTATGATCATCTAGCTTATTTAGTAATATATATATTAGCCAAATGTCACGACAATTTGCTGATTCATCAATGCTGTCTAAACCAGCCAAAATATTTTCAACATTATCACAAATATCACGAATCTCCTCAGCTGTACCATCTTTTGATGTTTCTTGATTGAAAAAAGCCTCCAAATATGAATTGGCAATTTTCCTTTTGTTTTCGTATCTCTTCATTAATTTATTCCAAGCATTTACATAATTATCTTTTGTTACTGACATATTTTGAATTAATAGTAATGGTTCCGGAGATAAAAATTGCCTGAGATGAGTAAATTTTTGAATCTCGCTTAACCTTTGATCATTGTGAACTATTGTCTCAAAGTGATCTTTAAAAGTTAGCCAATCTTTGTATTCCCCAGTAAACTGTTTGATTTGAATTTTAGGTAAATAAGTTTCGTTTGAACTTTTATTTATTTTTGATTGATCCATTAATAATTTTTGATTTTCTGTTAATTGATTTAAAACTGCGATCATATTTGGATCCAAGTTTTCAGTTAAATTTTTATTTAGCACAGGATTAATAATTTCTTTTTTACTCTTTTCCATCAATAACTTAGTTTTAACTCTTTCTATTCTGTCTTCAAATTCATCAAATTCTGATACATAGTTTACTTCTCCAGCTAAAGAATCATCATATCCAATAAATTCTTGAAATAATTTTTCCAACATTAATAATTTTTCATTTATTATGGCCAAAGTTACACTTTCCTCTAGGGCCTCTACATATTTCTCTATCTTTGTAAGGGATCCTTTAACCCTTCCTCTTTTTCTTGCTAGAGTTTCCGCATCTTCTGGCATTTTAATTTAATTTAATATTTTTTATAAATTATTCGATTTTTATTATCTCTAATGCGAATTAATTAATTTTTATTCATTCTCAAAAATTTCACCAGACCAACCAGAAAAATAAAATCCGGCTCGAAGGACCAAAAAATGGAAATATTACTTCCATAGAACCGTTTTTATTTTAATGGACTGTATATTTTGTTCGTTATTTAATAAATTTTTGGTGGGAGATGAAATTTTTTATAATAAATAAAATTATGTGTTGTTTCTTGAATGAAATTTTAAAAAGTGATATTTATTTTCTAATTATTTTGTTTATAATTTTTACTTCAAATTCAAAACATATATGATTATCATTTTAATAAAAAACGTGCAGAACCAGTACGTTTGATTTATGTACAACAAATTTTTCACAAATAAATCTTTTTCAATATCTAAATCAAATTTATGTGTAATCTATAACAATTCTAACATATTATCTCAGAAAATTCGCCGAATACAGATATACTGAAATTAAGCCTCAAAAGTAGTAAAATTGGGTTTTATTTCCTCGCATCAAAACAAAAATTAAATATAGCCATATAACATATCGACTTGGTCACAGTGCTCTATTATTATCCAAAATCAGCTCAAAACTAAAAGCGCTAAAGCTAAGTTTATGTTAATAAACAATGTTATAAGCTCGGTAATTTGAATATTAACTGCCTAAATTCAACAAAAGAGATGAACTTCTTTCAACACATTTTTTGTAGAATAAATTGCACAGTGCATTTTCTCTGTGGCCATTGATTGTCTGGTTTATTAAATTCCTGTACAACTTTTTTCTTTCTTATATTTTTAGTTCCATTTACTATGAGCATCGCAGATTACAGTCATTGACAATGATGCTGAAGAAATGACCACATCTCCTCCCTCGATCTCTTTAGCCCAAGAACTTTTAATGACGACTCAGCAGAAGACCAAAATTTCTGTTGATGACGTAATAGAGACAAACAATGCTGAAGAAATGACCACATCTCCTCCCTCGATCTCTTTAGCCGAAGAACTTTTAATGACGACTCAGCAGAAGACCAAAATTTCTGTTGATGACGTAATAGAGACAAACAAACCAATTGAAAATGTCAAGCCAATTAAGAATAATAATAATAATAAAAAAAAAAATAATACTATTAATAATAATAATAATAGTAACAATAATGTTGTAACAACCCTTCACCTTAAAGGCGCTCCCACATCTGCGGATTCAAAATGGATTAATAATTACATAAAAGGTAAATTTAAACTTAATGTAAAAAGTGTTAAACTGAATCCGCATAAAATAAAGCCGGAAAATAGAACCTATTCCAACTTTAAAATTGAAGTTTCCACTCCTGTCGCTGAAAAGCTGTTGAATAGCCGACATAGCCACAAATGGAATGGAATGGAGATGTCCAACTGGAATAACTATTTAAGTATTAACTCCAACACACAAAGCAACCACACACTTTCAAACAAAACGAAACAAAACATTAAAAATAAAAACCCAAAACAGGACAGCTCCATTATACCTAATATTATAATCAAAAACAATAACCCTGAAACAGTAAAAACCAAAACACAACAAAAAATTAAATACCCAAATTTTCGTTCTAGTGGAATTCTTAATCCCGGTACTTCAAAAAAAAACACTCTAAATCCACCACAAATATCACCTTTATTATCCTTAAAAATCCCTTCCCCATTTGAAATAACCAATCCTTCTAAAAAAAATCCTCAAAATCCACCAAATACATCCCCTTTATTATCTTTACAAATCCCTTCCCCATTTGAAATTACCAACCATAGAACCCAACAAATCCTTCTTCCTACAAATCATAACCCCCAAGTTTCAACCTTTTTACCTTTACAATCTCCACCCCCTTTGGAATGTCCTACTCCCGCTGTGTCTTATGAATCTCCCATACCTCCTTTCTCACCTTCTTTTAGCTCACATAAGGCACTTCCTTGTAATCCTCATCCCTCTCTCTTTGATCCGGTTTTTCCCCCTATTGTTCAGCTAACAAAAAGCACCTACGACGAAAATAGCAGGTATATCCTTGGTCGTTTAAGGGACACTCATTTACTACGCAATGTTAGACTTTATTTGGCCTATCTCCATGATAAGGAAGACTCAGTCTGTATTGATGGAATGACTAATACACACCTCAGAATCCTCATTCAACAAGAGGGTCTTCCGCACGACGCTTCCAGGTTGCGCCAAATATACGACCGATTTCATGAGACCTATGGCCTAAGTTCCAAAGATGTTGCTTCTGACTTAAAATCTTACGCATCCCACATCTCATCAAACCGTACAGTTTTTCTTCAAAGGGTGCGGGAGAACCATGACAAGTTTTTTCGTCCCTTACATGCATCAAAGACAAATTATAACTATTAGTACTAAATCCCCTTCTCCCTTACCCCCTCGGTCTAATTTCTCCTTCTATTACCAAAACGTTAGAGGACTACGCACTAAGACCAAAGACGTTTATCTTAATTCGGTGAACCTTGATTTTGACGTATATGCTCTGACGGAGACATGGTTACATTCTTCGATAAATAACCTTGAACTTTTTGGTAATAGCTACGCCACTTTCAGAAGAGATAGATACCTAGATATGAGTCCTTCTTCTAATAATACACCCAAAGGAGGAGGAGTTCTGATTGCTATAAAAAATTCCTTCCATTCTTCTGAAATATCCATCCCTAATACAGACTCCCTTGAAATAATTTGTGTCAAAATTGAATTCGCTTTAAAAAACATTTATGTGTTTTGCGCTTACATTTCACCGAATTCCCATATTGATATTTACTCTGGAGTTTTAAGGGCAATTGATTTTATCATTCCACAACTAAATCCTTCTGATGAGTTTATTTTGTGTGGAGACTTCAATTTACCTCATTTAAAGTGGACGCAACATGACGAAGAAGCATATCTCGTTCCTGTGAAACTTTCGCATGAGATTGATATTCTATTCCTAGATTGCATCAATAGTCATTCTCTCCAGCAAATTTCCAAAGTAAAAAACTCCCTTCTAAAACAACTTGACCTGATCTTTTCTTCTGATTGGAATAATACCCTTCTCTTTGACTGTGTTTCAACTCTTGTAAATATTGATCCTTATCACCCACCTATCTGCTTTACTATGCACCTTGACTGTCCTATAGAACCTGACGCTGCTAGTTTGTATTGCTACAATTTTAGCAAAGCTGACTTCGTAGGTTTAAATCAATTCTTTCTTTCTTACGACTTCTCTACATTGTTTGAAAATGTAGACATCGACCTTACTATAAGTAGTTTTTACAGCATTGTTTATGAAGCTTTTAAACAATTTATCCCAATTACCATTGACAAAAAATCGGATTCTAGTCCTATCTGGCTCAATTCTCACTTAAAAGCTCTCAGAAATAAAAAAAATAAGGCTTGGCGAACTTACTTGAAATCTAGAAGTAGATGCGACCATTTAGCCTTTGTAAGTTTATTCGAAGAATTTAAGACCCTTTCTGAGCAAAAATATAACGACTATTTATATGAAACGTCAAATAAAATTAAAACTGACCCTAAATATTTTTGGAAATTTGTAAATAGTAAAAGAAAATGCGACAAATTCCCAACATTTCTTGAATTCAACGGACGTAAGAGTAATGAATCCAAAATCATTTCGGAATTTTTCAAGGCTCATTTTTCAGCTCCATATAGTAACCCAGCCTTTCTCATTTCTGATGAAAATTTTTCCCATATTAAAGATCCCGTTGTCCCTTTGCCCTTAAACATATATTTCGACATTGATGAAGTGAAACTACAGTTGGAAAAACTTCGCAATAACTTCACCCCGGGCCCAGATGGCGTACCTGAAGCAATTTTAAAAAATTGCGCTGAATCTCTGGCCTCACCCCTATCCTCTCTTTTCAATTTTTCCCTTTCGTCTTGTACTTTCCCTTCTTTTTGGAAAAAAGCCTTTATTAAGCCTATTCACAAGAAGGGTTCCAAACAAGATGTTGAAAACTACCGTCCCATTGCTAACCTTTCTGCTATACCTAAACTCTTTGAACTTTTGATTTACAACTCAATTTATGACCCTTGTAAAAACATTCTCATTCCCAATCAGCATGGTTTTATGAAAAAGAAATCAACCATCACTAATCTTCTTGAAACAACTTCTATTCTTGTCGAATCTATTGAATCGGGATTTCAAACTGATGTCATTTACACCGACCTCAGCAAAGCTTTTGACCTTCTACCTCATAATGTAATTCTGTTCAAGTTAAATAAGTTGAAATTCCCTACTTACTTCGTTAATTGGGTTGGCTCTTATCTCAAGGATCGCACTTATAATGTAATTTTTAGATCTTCTATATCTTCAGCTTATGAAGCCAATTCAGGAGTTCCTCAAGGTAGTCATCTCGGTCCCCTTCTATTTATTATTTCCATAAATGACGTCATTTCAATAATACGAAATAGTGAGCTTCAAATCTACGCGGACGATATGAAAATTTTTAAAAAAATCACATCAGTTGAAGATGCAATCCTCCTCCAAGGAGATTTAGATCGCTTCTATACTTGGTGCCAATCTAATAACCTGTCTCTCAACATCAGTAAGTGTGCGTTCATGTCTTACACTCGTAAGCAAAGCCCCATCATATTCCCGTATTCTTTCAATAATAACGCAATTAGTAAAGCAACCACTTTCAAAGACCTGGGTGTGCTTTATGACGAAAAACTAACTTTTAAACTCCACTACGACAATATTATAAGTAAGACCAATTCCATGCTTGGTTTTGTCAAAAGATTTTCGCGTGAATTCAACGATCCTTATATTCTTAAAATTCTATACACTACAATTGTCCGCCCCAATATTGAATATGCTAGTCAAGTTTGGTCACCTCACTATAATGTGCATATTGATCGCATTGAATCTATTCAAAAAAAATTCTTACGATTCGCCCTTCGCCACCTCCCGTGGTCAAATCCTTTAATTTTACCACCTTACGAAAACAGACTAAAATTAATCAATTTAGTTCCCCTAAAAAAAAGACGCGAAGTGTCAGATGTAATTTTCATAACTCAAATTATCAATGAAAATATTATCTCTCCCTTTATTTTTCAGCGAATCGTATTTCGCAGCGATACCCGCCTCCGTTCTCCTGACCTTTTTACTCTTAAATTCCACAGAACGAACTATGGACAAAACGAACCAATCAATCGAATGCTCTTGACAGGAAACAAATATAAACATTTAATTGATTTTTCTGTATCAAAAGAAACACTAAAACTAAAACTTTTTTCTAGTAACTAGATTGTAAATTTTAACTTGTAAATTTTATATTATATTATATTAAATTTAAATTGTACATAAATTATTGTTTTGTAATTTTAATTGTAATTTTGAATTGTTAAATTGAAATTATTTTTGTAAAAGTTTGATCTAAACTGAAATAAATAAAAAAAATATATTTTATATATCTTATATTTTTAGTTCCATTTACTACGAGGATATATTTGATATGAAAATAATTCTTATTGAAATTTGTCAAAAGATAAATTATGAAGGTATTTAGAAGTTGAAATATCTGCTAATTATATATGTTATCAGTAAAAAAAATTAAATAATAAATTTTTAATTTTAGTAACTAAAATTGCCCGTTTGTTCTTCCAATTTGTTATATTTAATATTGAATTTCAAAATTTCCTTATACCATTATAATTTTAACTTTCTTTGATTTCATTTTTCATTATAAAACAGAGCTCATGCCTGAAAAATAATATTTTACAAGCAACATTTATTGTTACATCAACTTTAATCATATATTTAATCGAAAGTAAAATTCCTGTTCCTCTTAAAATTATTTTTATGATAGAATCAAACATGTTTAACATCTTATTGTTTTTGATTTACATTTAATAAATGCTTATTATTATATGTTGAAAGAAACATAGTTTTTTGAAAATAGTGTTACATAAAACTGTAACATAAAAAAAAAAATTGCTTTGTTTGCGGTGGTGCTAAAAAATTTTTTTTATCTCCAATATCCTTCATTCAACCAGAGTAGAGTTTGTTTGAAAATGTTTTCAAAATATTCATACTATAGATAGCTATTCAATAAGTTAAGTTAGGTTAGTTTGTATTTGATATCTGTTTGCTGTTTCTTATCAATTTAATTGAAGATACAAAGTTCTAAGATAAAAGCTACCGTCCAATAAAATAAAAATAAAATATTTAAACATATCAACCCATTATTTTAAGCTTATAATCTTTTTTCCATCTTCGTACACTATAAAAGACCCAAATTTTTTATGATCTAATTAAAACACAAGTTTATTAATTAAATTTAGAAAAAAAAATAGAAAAATTTATTATCAGAAAAGAATAAGAAGCTGTAAATTTATAATGTTCATAGCAGACACACAAAAATAAACATAATACTTATACTAAAGTTTATTATCGTTTTATTGTCAAAAGTTATAAAAAAAATAAAAAAATATTCGTTTACATCCCTAATAAGGTTTCAGGATATAATATCGAAATTTTTATTAAACTATCTAACTATAAAGAAAGAGGGAAATAATTTTTAATTGAAGATGCAAACCGTTCAAATCAAATTTAAGTGTATCATATCATATTATTCCAAAATTAAATTTCTTAAATAATTAGTTCAAAAATACATAACTAATTAATTTAGGGTGACGCAGAGACTTACATGTATATTCACACTAAAAGCTGTCAAAATCGATTATAATTAAGATTTATATTTTTCTTCTCTCTCTCTGTTAACCTCATTAAAATATACACACAATAATAATGTTAAAATCTGAACAATATCTTAACTAATTGAAAATAAAAAAAATAGTTAAAGTAATAAAATGTCACTTATGCTTTGTCACGAAAAATAAATTATAAAAATTTATTATTCTTTATGTTCAGAGCCGGATGGTAGTATTTTGCCGCCTGGTCATGGAGCAAAGTTATGGAAAAATCGTCTTTATTGCTCAAGTCAACAGACAATTGTTTTTAATGTCATAAAATATTTTTGAAGAGATTTCGTGCTCTTAGCCTTAACTGATTCTAACAAGTTTTTCACCATTTTAAAGTAAAAAACAGTCCGGAGGTTGTAACTCAAATTTTTTTTTAAGTTAAGCTTTAAAATAATCGAAAACGGCTTTTCAATCAAATTTTGGGGCAAAAATGTTGGCGACGAAGCAAGTAGTTTTTAATTATTTTTAATTTGCAAACAGACAATACGTTCTCCAGAAGCAACCGATAGAGGTAAAAGGTAGCAAAGTCATTAAAGAAACGAATAAATTTCGAAATTTACTAGTTACATTATTTTCAATAAAAATACAGTAAAACATTTCATTGCAATTTGTGAAAAACTACTTCTTATTTATGTATAGGAAAATTTGACTAAAAAGACTCCATAGATCCAGCACTGATTAAGTTCATGGTTTTATGAACTAGAATTACTTACATTTTAAATGAAAATATTATAGATATAAATATATGTACAGACAGTTGAATAGTTATAATTTTATAAAAATTTAAAAAAAATATATATTTAAAGTATTGCCAAGCAAAGAGTTATTTAATATTATGGCATCTTAAGGTACGACGACGGACAGTGAAACTTGATTTAACCTCTAAAATCTAATAAGTGATTATTTATATTTATGCATATTTGAGGTTAATTTGAAAATTTGACGACTTTGTTATGAAAATGTAATTGTATTCAATATTATATTAAAAAGATAAAAGCAAGAAATAAAAGCCGTGATGTCAAAAAAGGCTTTCTCATTGCAAACGCCATTGTCGGCCGTTAACGTTCCATTATCCTAAAGATTTTTTAATAAATTAAGGTATTATTTATTGCACAAAAGTGAAAGTGAATATTCAATATTTTGTTATTGTTATACCAGACCACTCAAAATTATTTTTTTAAGAATTCATGTTTGAAAATAGAAATAATAATTCTTGTTTTCTGATTTGTTAAATATTTAAGATTAGAAGGAACAGTTTTTTACGAAGCGTAGTTATTTCGAGCTATGTTGATTTAATTATACAGATATTATTTTCAACATTTTCTAAACAAAATTATAAACGTTTTTTTTAAAGCCCGTAAAATGTTCTCTTATATATGTTGCAAAAAAATTCATTGCTAATACGAAAATGTCAACAGAATATATTACATTATCCATATTTGTAACAAATTGCATTAAATATTTTTTACTTAATTATTTTTTTCCATTAAAGAGCAGCTTATAGTGCGTGAGGAGAATTTTCCAAACATTTTTCACATATGTATTTATAATGTTTCAGTTTTTTATGGTTAAACATTTTTCATATTGCATATTATAAAACTTTTTATTGATTGTGTTATCTTTGTTTTTCCTAGAATATAAAACTATGTCAATTTGATTTTAAATTAATTAAAATTTTTCTTTAAATTATTTTCTTTTTATTATCTCAATTCGGAAATTGGATGTGGTAAGCAAATGGAAAGCATATTCTTTTGCATATTAATTTAGGATTTGCCATGCCATTTCTTATGGTTCACATATTGATTCTTCATTATTGGATTGAGATTGAGTCCCAATTCCAATTACCTCGTCTCGTCTCAGGTCCCAATCCAAATTCACTTTCAACTTTCAAGATAGATGTTTGGGACAATATCTAGTGTGGAATAAATTTATAATCTCTGTGCTTCATTGACTCGATCATTTGATTAGAACACAAATCTACAAAACAAAATGGATTACCTATATGTTTTCACTTTTTGTCCATCACTAAAATGCCTTTGTCATGATGTTCAACATTTTTCAATAAATTATTTACTTGAAGAATTTAATTTCGATAAATCATTTCAGGTAAATCATATATTCTGATCAAAAGTAATTAACATATTTATTGAGCATGTTAATTGGTTGAAATTAATCAATTAAAAACGCTCGATAAATATTAATATTTTTATTCTGAACTTTAATAATATAGGTGTATGCACATATGTAAATAAAAAAGATTTTCATAATATTTTGATTACCAACACTTCAATTTTATAAGCCTAATGAATATTTTAACACCATTCAATTTTTTTGAATTAATTAACATATTAATAATTTATTTTAAACATAAATATCTACCTGGGGAGTTTATAATACGATTCTGTATAATTATATACTCACAAAGTTATGTTCAAAATTAACATGAAAAACTTTATTGAGTGAAATATTATTTCTGTTTCATTCAAACAATTCAAAAATGAATAAGAGTTTGATATAATACATAATGCATTTTATGCTCTTTTTAAGAGCCCCAGAAAATAATTTGTAAAGAATTAAATCATATAAATAGACATAACTCTAAAATTACATTTCCTGTTCAAATCGTAAAACTACAAATATAATTTTTATCCGTTTAGAAAAGCTAACATTTAGCATTTTAAAGTTTCTGTCTTAAGTCTTTTGTTTTTACTCTCTACAAACAATTTTTACATTTTAATTTTTTATATTTTTTATTTACACGCTCAAGACAGAAAAAATTTCAGCAATTCATTCAAGTATCTATATAAATTATGCAAATGAATTATAAATCTTGATTTCTTTTCGCATTTTCAGTTTCGTGATCAATTAAACTGCAAAGTAATTTAAATCATTCAATAAATGTCAAATTAGAAAAGCTACTTAAATTTTTTATTTTATCAAATTTTTTATTTATATATGTGTTTACAAAAGTCTTATATTGTATACACAAATATATATTTGTATTTACTTATTTACTTCAAATGAATGGAAGTACATAATGTACTTAATGTTTAAATTTTATACTATCTTAATAAATAAGTACTTGAAAATGACTTCTGTTTGTCAATTTTTATAATTCCTGTTCATAACCTTCGATATGGAGCTATCTTCTACTAAATAAAACAATGATATACGTACTCGTATTTAGAGAAATTGAAAAATGAGGGGAATCTTAGTTAAAATTCATTACTAACATGGTAGGTATCAAACATATTGGGGATTTTGAAATTCATTATATTATCAGTTTAAATGTTACAGAGACTCTTTGTAAATGTTCCTATAACTTGAAATAACTTGAGCTTTACATAGATAGTGTAACTTTTGAATTGATATAAAAATATATATGTACTTACGTGCTAAATTTAATTTAAATTTTTTTATTCAAACTTATATCTTGTGTGAATTCCTTTTATGAATAATTTAAGCAGATAGTAAAAATCACAAAGAAATAATTTCGTACATACATCAATTTCTTTCAAAGCCTGTTATGAGCCGAATAGTAGGTATATTGAATTATGATTGTTTAACATGATCGTGCACAATTATATTGAAAAACTAATTAAATTTTCTTTCATAATAAAAATAAAAAATATATTTTTTGTAAAACATAAATAATAAAAAAAAAAATTCTGTAAAACAATTTTTTTTAAAATAATATTAACTTGAATTATTATTTATTACACTGGGTTGGTACTTGTTGACCTCAAAGATCAAGGACTGTATCTCAAAACATGCCTGTTAAATCTGTATTTCAATTCATTTTTTTAAGGAAGCAAAAGTTTTAATTGATTAAAAGTTTAAATAAGCTTCTTCTATTCTAGATTCATAGAAACCCATAAAATATTCTTATTTTTCCAAAAAATATCATCTGAAAAAGGTCATATTTTCTACAGACTATTATGATGATTTTACCTACCTGTTAACATAAAAAATGTTCTTTCGTATGTCTCCGATAAATTAATTATCTTCTTCAAAAATTCGAAAAGAGATCTGAAATAGAGTTGAAGACTTATGGAAAACACTAAATATAGTGAACATTTTATGGTATGTATTAAATACACCTTTTTCATCCTTATATAATTTATATGTATAATGTATATTTTTAAAAATAATTCCCTTAAATAATGTACATAATTTTCAATTTTGAGATAAAATGTATTCAAGTTTTTTTTTTTTGTAAATTCTTATTCACTATTGTAGTCTGAATATTCAGTTTCCTCTGAATCAGTTGTTGATTTTGAACATTTAGCTTTTGGACAACAATGCGGATACTCCTTGTCATGATCAATTTCTAAGCTACATCCTGGTGTAACATTAATAGCAGCACAACTATAATTATTTTTAAAAGAAGTTAATTTACTTATTTTGATGTCAAACATTTAAAACTTTCTGTAAAATTAAAATAGTTTAACACAATTTTCGAAATAAAAACATAAATAATAATACCTTACATAGTTATAAAAATTTAAAAATCAAATTGCAATCGCGTAATAGAAAAAAGTGATATATAAAAACGGAAAATTTAATTTAAAGTATATCCACCTTTCAACCCTTAGTTGATAATTTTCTAAACATATTATTTTCTGACACTGTAATTCTTCTCCATTCAAATAAAATATTTCATTTTTTTTCAATTGTCGGTCACCATATTTACATCCTTCAAATAAATTTTGGACTTCAGAATTCTTAATCTGAGCATTATTTTGAAACAAATTTTTCTCCTTTTTTTCTTCAATTTCTTTCAAATTATCAATATCCAAACCACAATAAGAAAATGTAAATATAGAAATCAAATAAATTATCTCGAACTTCATTTTTAACAAAATTTTAAAACAATAATTTTTAATGTTTTCAAGTTGTAGTGTGAATTGAATTTACATTTTCTTTAAATAGAAATTCAAATTGAATATAAATAATAAAGTTTTTACATATAATGTTAAGATAAATCTTTTTTCAGCAGAACGCAAATGTTTTATTATAAGAACCACTAAATTTTCAATGAATTTTTCCCCAAATTCCATTTATCTCAAATTAAATTCTATAAAATGATACAGAGGAGCCCTTGTACACTGGTTTCTCTAGACTGGCACGTTCTTTGACATAATCTGCTTTTCAAAGATTCCTCTAATTCTGATGTTTTTATTAGAATTTTCAATCTTCGTGTAGTGGCTTTTGTAAAATATAAAGCTCTCCAAGTCCACTTCGAATCCTTGGTCACAATAGTGAGTTAAACATTTTTTTAAGGTTCCTTCAATCGTTATGCGCTTTCAGCTCGCGCATATTTTTGGAATAACACGATCGAAATTAGATATTTACAAACAAGTATTTTAGTTTGGAAGGATTGGACGTACGAATAGAAGAAAACGGATTCTAAAGTAAGAATTTTAATTTCATTCCATAAAAAAAAAACTTTCTCAACTTTGAAGATATTATAAATTTAAGGAAAACAATTTTAGATAGTTATTCCAAGCTAACATTGGCTGTCAAAGAATTATATAATATATCTATGTTTCAATTTTTCAATTCAATCAATTAACATTAATTAGCTTGGATTGCTATTGCGTTTGAAATCCGGTGAAGAACATTAAACAAATTTAGATATATTTCCGGAAAGTTATTTTTAGTTCTGTAACGACATATGAAAATTATATTTGAAATCAAATATTTTAATTTGAAATTTATTGAAAACTTTGAAATTAATTATTTATTAATTTTAAAATAATACCTATAAGCTTTTACTAAAAGTTCGGACATGCTTTTGAAAAAATATATTGTTTCCAAAATATTATAAAAAATACAAAACTTTTGGGAAAAGAAAATTAATATTGAAAAACTAAATTGTTTAATGTATATTTTCTATTTTCCAGTTGAAAGGTTTTCTCTTTTCAGATCTAGAGTCACCAACATGTCACCAATTTTGAGTGTTATACCTTTCTCAATACCAACATAATTTCTTCATTATCACAAAAACAATAAATGATACAAACCTGCTTCTATCTATTGTAAATTCTTGATACTTTCACGAAAGAGCTTATTAAATTTTATAGAAGTTGATACTTTATTGTAAATTCTTGATACTTCCACGAAAGAACTTATTTAAATTTTATAGAAGTTGATGATTCGTTTTATTAAATGTTTGGGCGATAATAGATAATTTTTTATCCTTCCTTTATTAGATACTTTTTCAAGTGGATATATGGTAATTACAATTAGTTATCAACACTTTAAAATAAGAAAATCTTTTTCATATCGGTAAAGCATTTTGATTGCAGATAAAAAGTGTCAACAGATATATTTACAACAAGTGAATATATATGAAACTATTAAGTTAAGGCTGTTGTATTGGTTGTAACAATTCTATCGCACCAATAAGCTAGCGATAAGGTTGATCAACTTTAAAATTTATCGTTCAAGAAATAATTTATATGAACAGTATGATATCAGCAAATTCCAATAGTTGTAAATAAATAAATAAAAAACATCTAAACTCTGAGATATTGTGAAAAAAAAATTCAAAATTCTTGGTGTTATTTCAGATGACCTAGAAAATAAAATCAAAAACTAGAAATATTATCTCCTTCAACTTTTTTTATTATAATATTTAAATAATAAATACTTAAAAAAAACCAATGTTTTTGTTATATAAAATGTATTATAATGCAACTAAATTTATAAAAAAAAAAATTTTAAGTTAATCCATCTCCATTGATTGTTGTATTTTGTGAATATTTTAAGATTCACACACCTCTTTTGGACAACAACCTGGAAACTGTTGATTCGGATCGGTTTCTTCTATGCAACCTTCTTTAACTTTAACAGAAATGCAGCTGAAATAATCGCAATAAAAATAAAATAGTACGTACTTACATTTATTAATGTAAAGAAAATATTATTATATCTAATATAATACATTTAAATTTTACACTAATTTTATAATAAAAAAAAAGGAGTTTTAACTTTGTATATATACATATATTAAAAATTTTCACTGATTAGCCTTAACCATAATAAAATTTTAGAAATTATGACCATGTTCGAATACGAACTGAATGTTTAGAGAAATTAGAATTGAACGCTCTTCACAAAGTAAATGATGATGGTTCCCTTCTTTAATTATACGCACTTAAGAGATGGCAAGTAAAAAAATATCTCAAGCGAAATTTTTACTTTTTAGTAATTGATGATAAATATAAACTGCAGGCCAATTTGGTGCTCAAAAACATTTTATGAGAAACAGAGAAAGACAGAAGTAATTATTCTATTTTAAAGATTTTATTTCATTAAACTCAACACTTCCGTTATTCTGTAGAGAGCTGACGATATGTCGAGAATTTCCAATACCCAAATAAAAATATATTTCTTTTCTAACCATTCTAATATTTCATCAACAAATTGTTTGTTATTGAAACCTCAAAACCTTGCTATTTTTAATAATAGAAAAATCTCAATGTAAGAGATGTATTTTACCTTTCAGCTATTAATTCATGAAATTCTGTGCAGGTTATTTTTTTACAATTCGAATAATTTATTTCATTCACTTTTAATAATCGATCAGTTTCTGAATTATAACAACCTGGATAATGTCTTCTGCCTCTTGATTCTTTATTAATTTTTTCTTCTTTTGTTCGAAGACTAAAAATATTCAAGCCACAGTTTACAAGGCCAATAAATAAAAATATTAAAATTAATTCTAATTTCATTTTTTTTTTCTTAGTTTTTTCCTTTAACAAAAAATAATTAAATAAATGTTCAAATTAATGTTATCTATAGGAGTATTATCCATAAATTAAAAAGTATTTTGAAGTATGATATATTATTTATAAAACGAAAGTATGAAAAAATAGGGGGGGATTGTCATTGAATATTTTCATAATTTTTTAATGAAGATATTTCATAAAATTTCCGAACAAAAATTAATTACGAAACAAATAAACACTAATTAGAACCTTAAAAGAAAATAAACATATTAACATTAATATTCGGTGTTTAATGAATCAAATACATTAAAGAATTAACAAAAAATTATTTATTAAACTTATTTCCTTATGTTTCTCTTTTGAAATTCGATACAATGATCTAGAAAAAAGAATTAAGTACGCATCTTAAACAATTGACTTTATTTAATATTTATCGTATTACAAAATTTTTTTTTCAATAACTAATTTTCTTATATCTAATTTTTTGTCCAATATTTAATAAATTCTCTCAAAGATGATAAAGCAAAAATTTGTTCTAGCTCAACATTTTTATCTTTTAATTTTTCGCAAAATTTATCCTTGTCTTCTAAACCATCTGAGCCAAATTCTTTTAAATTTAAAATTAACCAAATATTTTCTTCAAAATGTCGTTGAGCACAATTAAGGATTCTCTCCAAATCTTGCTCTTTCAAAGCTTTGTTATGTATACCACCAGCACTTTTTTCCAAAATATTTAAAAATCTAATAAAATTTCTTAATGAAATTCTACCAGACATATTTGGAGACAATTTCAAAAGTAAATGAAAAATATTAGCCTGAATGTGTTGATAATTATAAAAATCTTTTTCTCTAGCTTTAATAGAATACCACAAATTACTTATAATGCTTATTACCCCTTCAATAGTGTCAAAATGAAAATACTCAATGAATTCTATAACAGAATTCAACCAAGGTAAAATTCCAACTTGCTCTACCATTAATTTACTAGAAGCGGGTATTTTAACACAACAACTTAAAATTGACAATATTAATAAATTTGTTTCATGTGTTGAAATTGAACTATTATAAAATCCCATAATAGCTTTAAACGAATTAGTGGTTAACAGTAGCATTAAATCAGAGCTACTTTTTAAACCATCTCGAATGACTTCTAATATAAATTGGCGAAAATGTTGATGTTCAATTTCAGGACTGTGGAACATAATATTGAAAGCTGGAATACATAAGAAATCAAAACTTTCTTTTAGTCGCAAATACATTGTTAATTGCTTGTACATTGAATTAGTTGGCTCAATTAGAAAATTTATAGATTTGGCCAAAAATAAACCAGATACATATGGTACCCTTGGAATTCCCGATTTTTTATGTTGGCTCCAATTGATTTTTAAGTTATTTAAACCATTTTGAATATTATCATAAGTCTGAGACCACAAAGGTTTCTCAAAGAATTTCGCATTTTCAAAATGCTGACGATACCTAAGTTGACAACATCCAGCAGCCATTCGCATTTCTTTATCATGACTTGAAAGAGCTGCAAATACAATTCCTAACAAACCATTTTGAACTGGCCTTACCGGTTGAGAACAGACTTCTGGTGCGAAGCACATTGCCATAAGAGGTACAATAAAAGCTGGATCATAACATTCTTCAAATATTTCATTCCGTTTTGGAGATAACTTAAGGAAATTTTCATTGAATTCCGAATAACCTGAAAGAAGTATAAATCATTCAGTTACAAATTGAGAAACTGTGTATATATTTATTTGAACCAAGGCCACCTAACGGGTTCAAGCTTAACAGAAGCCTTCCTACAGACCAAACTGACATATGATCCAAATATGGTGTCGATTGATACAGTGATTCTTGAGTTTAAGAAATATGTACGCTGAACATAAGATTTTTATATATGTATAATAATAAATTAAATATGAAAAATAAAAATTAAAAAACAATTATTCTTTTTAAATTGATATATGTAGGTATATATATAACTTTTAAGAATTTCGTTCCAAAATAAATTTTCCATTTCTTAAATAATATCAATTATCGCTTAAAATAACATTTATACCTACAAGTTTAACTAATATTATGTACTTAAAAAAAACAAAGTCACATTTTGTTATTTTCGATTAAAAAAATAGCACTTCTGGCACACTTATTTTCGAACTCTGAATAAGAATGGAAAATAAAAGTACAAACAACTCAAAATTTCTTACTATAAAAACTAAGCTTATGTCCGAACTAAGAAATTAAGTTACTTAACGAATCTTGTTAAAAATAAAATGAATTACCTTCTTCTATCAAATTTTCAAGATCATTGCTTCCATATTTTTGAATCAACAAAGGATTGTTGAATTTTATTGCGGGTAATTGACTTCGGGCATTCAACTTTCTCCAAACTGGGAAATTTTTTAAAGTAAAATCACATGTTTGTCTATCGATTAATGACATAACTTGTAAAGTTGATGGTTCCTGTTGTAAGTTTGTTACTTCCTCTGATAAAATTGAATAATGTGAAATTGCTGAATCACCCCATATGAATGGACGATATTCATATAAACTTATACCATTTTCTTCATAAAATTGTAACAAAGCTAAAATATAACAATCACAGTCTGATAGCTTGCCCTGATAAGCACCCAAAAAAAGGGGAATATGTTTATTCTGCATTACTTTAAAATTTTTCTGAACTAAAATCAATAGCAAATGAAATATACTAGTTTTAATTGCATTCAGTTTTTGATTTAAAATAATGTCGAAAAATTTTGAATGTGCAATAATCATTTCAAATATTTGTTCAATATCAGCTAAATTATCAGATTTATATAAATGTTCACATAAAAATGATAGAATTTTCAAAAAATTACTATTTATTTCAATGCCATCATCAGTAGACTTATCTTTTTGCATGCCTATTTTAAGACAATTTTTACAAAAGTTCATCCAATTTGATGATTTGAGAATTTTTTCAAAATTAATTTCCATTTCTTTTTTATTATATTTTTCAAACCAATGAAAAATCACGAAGTTCAATAATTCTATTTTCGGTACATCTGTTAAATAATCTCTTTTTACAATAATTTTATCGTAAAAGTTCAACATATTCATAATGAAGTTTGTAAATATTTGCTTGTAATTATCTTCTGATATCGATGGAGTCTCCAATGCCTTTTCATAAATTTTTTGAACTACCCTTATTTGAAAAATTTCAACAATTGAATCAATTTTTAAGGTCTTTTTCGCAAAATCTATACATTCCGAATTTGGCATACATTTTTCAATTAATTTGATTGAAGTGTCAACATTTTCTCTATAGGCAACACCAGTTTTTTGTGGTTTTTCTATACTTTTCATAAATCCATTTTTATACTCTTGATAGATTTTTATGAGTATCTTACCATTAACAGGTAACTCTTTGTTAAATCCCACTTTCAGCAAAGGATAAATAAGCTCTTTTTTAGTAAAATCTTCTGAATTCAACTTCTCTTCAAATAAAGTATCGAATTTTGAAACACGATGCAACAATAGTGCTGCCAACTTAATACCAAATTTATTTTGCCTCTTCGTTATGAAGAAATTTCCAAAAAATTCTTGTGGTATAAATTGAATTGATTGATGAGAAATTTCAAAAAAATTTAATAAACATTCATCAAATTTTTCTAAATTAACGTCAGTAGACTGTTTCTTAGAAAAATATTCATAAATTTGGGTAATGTATTCAATTATTTCTTTATCAATCACAGGAAATTTTAATTTAGATAAATTATTTAAACATAAAATTAAAATATCAAAATAAATTGTTTTTTCTCCAGAGTTAGATAAGAAATTTTCAAAATTTAATTTTAATAAATTTCTTATAATATCCATACTATTTTCCTTATTTAAATTCAAATTTTCAAGAAAATTTGTTATAATCTCAGATTTCATTAATGGTATTTCAGCATATTTTTCGGTTTTATCTATTTCTTTTATCGAATTTGCAATTTCTTTAATAACTTTCAAACAATAATGTTTTGTTAAGTCATTACAATTAGTTAATTCAAAACTTTTAACAGTTCTTGACAATTCAGTCAATAATTCTAAGAAATTTTCATTTGACTCAGTTCCTCGGATTAATTGAAAATTTCGTAATAGCTCAACATGATTACTGTAAATATAAGTTAAAATCAAATCTAAATCGGTTGTTTGAATTTTTTTCTCTGATTGTTCAATATTTTCACATGAAACTGATATATAATCTGCTTTTTCATTAGAGTGTAAAACTTTTAAAAATTCACATAAATATTGTTGGGCTGATTTTGCAATTCGATTATGGAATTTTGAAAAATTAACTAACTTCGAAATAATGAAACAGATTAATTGAATATAAATGATTGAAAGTTTCTTATCTTTCAAAACGGCATTTAAATTGTATTCTTTCCCATTTGAAAGAAATAAAAATGAATTTTCATCCCCAAATCTAGTGTTAGCTTTAAATATGTCGAAAAAATTCTGTTGACCATTTAAAATTGAAACATATATGTCATTGTAAATTGGGACCATGTCGCAGTCTGCTACTTTTGAATGTTTACAAGAACTATTTGACCAGTCTTCAAAATATTTTCGATTACTATTAAATTCTTCAATTCCGTTATAAAAATTCAAAAATAAATTTGATTCTGGAATATAATGAAAGAACAAAAAAGATACAATCTCTAAATAATGTTTTAGTTTCTCTCCAATTTCAATATTTTGAACAATCAATTGAAAAAATTTACTCATCGTTGGTTTTTCAATTAAACCTTCGAAAGTAATATTATTATCGATATTTTGAAAAAGATTCTCAATATTTCGATCAATCTGCTTGTTCACAATCATAGATTTATTTTCTGACAAATCTTGTGAAAAATTGTTCTCACACTTTAAATGTGACAACTCATAATTAAAACACCGTAGAAATGATATAGTCACAATTTCTAAAGTTTCACCATCAATGAATTTTGTAGCTTGAAGCCATAAATCTATTTCTAAAGGTCCGTTATCGAAAAATCTTGTATTTGCAAAAATCTCTCTCAATACTTCACCAGCTTCGATTTGAATCGATCCAGTACCAGTGGCAAAAATTTTTAGAAAACTTGTTAAAACATTTTCAAATAATTTATTATCCGTTTTCAGAGCTGACGGCATTAAAAGTAATATTGTTTTAATTGCTTTTAGTTCTAATTCAGTATTCATTTGATTCTCATTATTGATGTAAAGTGGTTGTAACATTTGTAAATAATCAATCACAACTAAAGTTTTATTAACAAAACTACGATTAGTTTTTGCAATCAATAAAATTAAATCCAATGTTACATCCAAATGGTCTAATACATTAACATCATCACTTGGATCTTGAATTGTTCGAAATAATGATAGTAATATTCGTTCAATAGTTGGAAAATTTATGTAAATATGTTCTAAAATTTCAAATCTAAAACGACGTAATTCATTTCCTTTATATTTTTCTCTATTTGAAATTGTTGCCATAAAGTTACAATATTGCTGATACATTTTCAATAATAAACGAGTAGTTGCAATCCTAGCAGCAAAATCAGCAGAGTGTAAGCTATTTTTACCATTTAAATGAATTAATACTTCGGCCGACAAACAAATATCCTTTATCCAATGTGTTAAATCAGTTAATGTCATTAAATCTAGAGCTGACTTAAGTAAAATAGGATTCAATGATGATATTAATTTTTCCACAAAATTAGCAACGATAACCCAAAATTTTTTTGCTGTTTTAAATGGATTTAAACAATTTCCATAATGTTTTACTGTAGTGCGAGTCACTTCCGGGCATGCTATCAAAATTTTTACTAAAAGTTCAATTTTCAGTTCATCTAACCATGGTTTATCAATGGCTTTAATTAATTTTCCTTGTAAAAAATTATGTTTCTGTTTTAAATTCGAAATCGAATCAAAAGCAATACCATATTTTCTGGAGCTTAGCAATATTATGCAGAATTTATGTACACTTTCACGAACTGAAGTTTTCTCAATATCCAAATCAGTATCGTTATAATTGTCCAAGTTATTATTCTTATTACTTTGAGCAAAACATTTAGGTCCTTTCCAATCATATAAATTAAGTAATTTTTTTACTGTTTCAAAATCAAAGATATGAATTTTCTTCGTTTTCGAAATTTCCTTATTTTCTAAAACATATTTTCTTAATGTGTTTAAACAGACACAAGCTGTAACATGATCATCATAAACAAGCCCCGAAATTAAAACTTTAAATAAATTAATTTTCTCTAAAATATTTCGAATAAGTAAAGCATTTCCGTCTATGAGATAAGACAGCACAAAGTGAATAAAACATTTTCGAACTGTATCTTCGTGCTCATTTCCTTCAAATTTTGAATGAATATTCAGTAATTCATTTACAGATTTATTACTTGATAACATATCGAAATTACTTAATATTTGACGACCAAGTTGTGAATCTAGGCACACGAATGCTGAAAGTAATTTTAAAATAATTTTCCTATGTTTGAGACTTGGTGATTTCAATAATCGTTCAATCACTTCACGATGAGATTTAAGAAAATATCTCGAAGCGTTTACAGCATTTTCCGTGTGACTTTTTTCATTTGCCAATACCTCCATTAAAACTAATTGCAATGCTTGACATACATACGACACATGATATAAATGGGATTTATCAATGCGTTCCATTGCCTCAGCCAGTTGCAAAGGCTTACCTCGTTTCTCAATGAATTTATTAACAATTTGTGGCTTCGATTCAGCTAAATACAAAAAATGTCGCAATTCTAAAATATAAAAAAGAAAATTTTTAATTTATGGGGTTAAAAAATAAATTTGAATAATGATGTGATTCTATTAGCTAGGTAGTATGTAGGTATCTACCTAACCAGCTAAAAAACTTCCTATAATTTGACATGTTAACTATGCAGTTAGGTTAGTAGAACTCACTACTTTAAGCTAAGGTTCTTACTAATTACTTTTGTTTAATCATTTACTTAAACTATGTACTTTATTATGTACAATCATATTTTGTTTGCCATTTAGATAAGTGGGACATTGCTTTTCATATCTGCCTACAATACAATCTAATCTAACTTACCTGGAATAAAATTATTTCCTCTGAGTTTTTCTCGAAAATTTAGCATTTTAAAATCGGATGAATATTTCTTGAAAGATTTTCCACAATCCGATTCATACTCTTCATAATTATGTTGATTTCCATTTTCCACTTCTAATTGATTATGATCATCGATTTCGGGAACCAGTCCACCATTTGCCTGTGGATTTTTATCATCTTCTTGTGTGGCTTTTTTATTATTTTCACTTCGTTTGCTTTTTTTAAATTTCTCATTTTTTTCATTATCGCCAATTGGTAATTTTCTCTTATTTTTATTTTTTTGTATCATTTTCAACTAAAAAAAATATTCTAATTTTTTATTATTTAAATTAAAATTTATTTAATTGAATTAATTCAACTTATTTTTTGGATGGAGTACGGAATACGGAAAAACTTTTAAATAAAATTGAAATGTAAATAAAGAAAAACACGTGTGTAAGTTAATGAACAAATCCGTGTCAAATCGATAAAATAAATGAGAATGAGAATCAACAATTACACCTGGTGTCAACCGGGAAAAACCATTTGGCAAGATCAATTTTTTTTGAAGTGAAACTTCTTTAGAGGCATTGTGATTGAGAGTGAAAAAAATTTAAGTGTCAAAAATGTAACGCTGAATGTCAAAAATGCCTCGATTATTGCCAAAAAAAAAGGCAAAAAAAAAAGAAAATAGAAAATATTTTTGTGTCAGCTGATGATAAAACCGACAGCCGCTAGCAACTTAATGAAGCTTATCAGCGCAATAACCTTCTCTATATTGGCTCAGAATTAAAGTCGAAAATATATTTTTTTTTTTCGATTGAAAGGAAAATAAAATTTATTTTAAATTATTGAATAACAAATATATTTCATTTATTAATTATTAGTGCTAATTTTCAAAAAGTTTTTGGAATACAAATATGTATTCTGAATAAAAATGTTCCAATGCTCCTATTTTGTAGATAATTTATTTTTGATATTAATTTTTCTTAATGTAATTTTTTAGTTTGTTAGTGTAATTTATTTTTGACATTAAATTACACTAATAAAATGCAGGAGGAATATGTTTATTACAATTACTTTTAAGAAATACTAATGTCAAATTTTGCAGTCATATTTGAAAATGCTCTTTTAACTAAAACAGATTTTTTTTTTTGAAGTAATTTGTAATTGAGTTGTTGGTATAAATTATTTTTGCCATTAAATTCCATTAATACAATCCATGTAGAATATTTTTATTCCAATTCCTTTTCAGAAGAAGTACTAATAAACATGAAATTTTTCAGGCATATTTGAAAAAGTTATTTTATGTTAAACTATTCAGGCAACAAAAAGAAAACATGATTTAAGCCACGCTGCTGTTTTTTCATACATTATTATCGCTAATAATATAGTTGTAACCGGAATTTTGTTTACGGCTTAAAATATAGTAGAAATCATATGGCAATCAGTGTTGCCATGCAGCTATAAATATAGGCATTTTGAACTAATTTAAAAGCCATTATGCCATTTTCGAGCTTAAAAAGTATTTTAGAATTTTTAAATGTTTTTATATCTAAGTAGTCGCTGGTTTTTAATTTTTTTGTTTAATTTTTTCCAAGCCGCCGAATTCCCCTAAAACAAGTTATTTTAAGTCGACTGGCCGCAGCAGTCGAAGGACAAAAATCAACTAGTCGCCGTCAAAAAAATCGATTGGAGTCATGTCTTATATGCACTTGGCCATTTTAAATATTTATTTAGCCGCCCCAGAAAATACTACTTGCCATGAAGTTTCACTTCTTCCGTGTGTCCCGAGACTCACATATTTTTTTCATTGAATTTTTTTCTTTTTTCATTCAAAATTAATTTAAGAAATATGAAGTTTTCCATACAAATTTCATCGCGGACTTCTAAAATACTTTTGTCACGGCGCCGCGTCATTCACATCTTAGTTGAATATTAATCCATGAGAGGCGCTACCTAATACTCCTCTTTATTTATCAAATTTGTCGAACGGGCATTTGGCAATCTTGTAGTTAATTTCTTTTTAAAAGTGCTTATATTCTGCAAGTGCAATTTTATCATATTTATAAAATTTGAACTTTTTATCAATTTTTAAACTTTTTTATCAAAAACAATTAAAAAAAAAAAAACTACTAAAAAAAAATCATGGTAAAAAATGAATTTTTATTTAATTATTATTTTTTAAATAATGTTCCTAGACTTTTTTTTAACACAAATTGAAAAAGGCGGTAAAATTTTTACCCGGGCACTGCTGACAACAACGGTAGCGACAGTTAGAATCTTTTGTACTGGATTTTAATTGATTTCACAAAAATTAATTACCTAATTAAAAAAAAAAAAAACCATTCATCAAATAAAAAAAAAATCAGTTTTATAAAAATAATGTTACCTTTTCATTGTCCTAATAAGCTTTTCCAGAAAAAAGAATTTATGTAGGTAGCTACCTAGTAGGTTACTATTTTCCTCATTCTTTTCATCAAACAATGGATCACGTATTACCTACCTCTTTATAAATTACAAATTGGTTCTAAAAATTAACAAAATTCATACCTACGTAAATATGCAATTAAAATTCATCAAAATGAAAAGGACACTAGGTATGTAGAATTGTCGATGATTATAATGATCATATGAAAATGAAATCTACTCGAGACTGACTGAACTCTAAGTAGTACAGTAGGTATTTCTGACTTTGATTCGATTTCGTTGCTACCTAATAAACAAGTGGTAGGTATCAATTTTCAACGGTTAATTTTTTCGCAACTTAGGTATATATTCTATAATAGAATAGGGATAAAATTTATCAAGATTAAAGAATTGCTGTTTGTAAAATAAGGAAAATATCAAAATTAAAAATTTTGCGCAAACATTAACTTAAGCTCGAAATATTTATAATAGAAAAAAAAAATTTTTTTTTCTAGGCTTTTCATTTGAAACCATCTGAGACACAAGTGCAAAAAGTTGGTGATCAATCATCAGATTCTTCATTTGAAAATATTGTTCTAAATAATAATAAAAATTCTGATACTGAATTTGAAATTGTCTCACAACAAAATTTAGAAATTGATTTAGAAAAAATAAAAAATTTACAAAGTCAACATTATAATTTTTTATTAGAACTATCCGATTGTAATTTTATTGATTATGTTCGAATTAATAGGGCAACCTTTAATGCACTCCTGAACGAATATTGTAATTTTAGACATTGTCCAAAATCTGATAAATATGTTATTATTTTTAAATCAGATTTGTTTATGTATTTAGAATATTTGGGTAATGAAAAGCTAACATTAGATGATTTAATGGTACAATTTAATCGAAATGAAAAAGATATTCTTGAAGCATTTGACAGTGTTCAAGAATTTCTCTTAGCATTGATGCATGAAGGTAATTTTATTTATTAAAAAAAATTTAATTTTTGTAGATAGGAATATAATAAGATAGTAAAAGTAACAATCAAACATTAAAATGAAATTAAAACAAATATTTATGCTTGCAATTCGGTATACGAGAACTACATAGTTTTTAAAATCGATAATATAATTAAACTTTATAAATAATTTTTATTTCTTTCAGAAATAACTTGGCCTAATAAAATACTTGATCAAAAACTAGTTTGCCGCGAATTTCAACGTAATTTTTTATTTAGTGGTAATGTTGTTGGTATAATGGGCACTACAATATATACAGTACAAAATTGTGGCAAACTCATGGTACAATTTATTATTGACTCATCAGAAATGATTCGAGATATTCAAATTAGCGCATTTAATTGTTCAAGCACAATGGTGCTTTTACATAATAGCAGAATAATGAAAGAATTTACGTCCCAAAATGAAGATAATGCAGGACGAAAATATAAAATTTATGCTAATCATTTCATTCATCCCAGCACTATTTATTATCCTAATATGAAAGAAGAAACAAATATTTCATGTTTCAGAAAACCAACAAATAATTTTGATGATGTTCAATTAGATAAATTATTTGAAAAAATTGTAAAGTCACTTAATAAAAGATTTCCCAGGATAGAGGCATTAGAAAGTACTTGGAATAAAAATTCATTACATCCAAAAGAAATTATTCTTTCAATTGCTACTTTATATAATTTTTGTTTAAATAGAGATGATGTCTTGAAGACGAAATAATAACTGTACTATTTATGTTTATAGTTAGAATTAAAATAAAATAACGTTATATGTATGTATGTATATAAAACATAAAAATATTGCATTTTTTTTTTTAATTTTGTAATATTTTTTAATTATAAAATTTCATTTACTTAATAAAAACTGTAAATTTTAAATTTTACGAAAAAAAAAAAATGGGTACATACTTTTTATTTTAAGGTTACATCTAGATTCTAGAATTCTAGTATTCTAATTTTTCAAGGATCACACCTGCTCGCGTCTGGCGTGTTTAGCACTTAGATGGGTGACCGCTTTGGAACACCATTTGTTGTTGGTTTTTTATTTATTTTTCTTTTAAATCAACAAAAATATAATTTTGCTGCCTGTTACCAAATACATTGTGAAGTGAGTGATCCACGTTCGGAAATCTTATTCTAAAATTTATTTTTCGATAAAATTCAATCAAACATAGATGCAATTTTTATTTTCTCACCAAAGTACTCAAATTCTAAAATTTGGAAGTCCACAGTAAATCGATCATATAGATCTACTGCGTCTACTGCCACCAATATTTATAATTTAACTTTATTATCAAATTTTTTGTCATCAATAAACTTCAATTCAATCCCTTGCCCTTCTATTTTTGAGAAAGAATAACTTTGTTGATTTATTAAATCTTTAGTTATGCTGTCATACTAAATATGCTTCAATGATGATGTGTAACAAAAGACTATTAAACAATAATTTTCTTTTTTAAGTTCATTTATTTTATATAATTTTTTGCATTACTTACAGGGATTAGAACATATCAATCATTTTTTTTTGCAAAGTATTATCGTTTCATACATTCTTCAAGTCATAAAATCAAGAAGTAATCAAAATAATAAAAAGAAATATCATGTATTTTTTTTTTCATTTTTATTAATAAAAAATCCTAACTATTTTTGTTTTTGTTGATACAAAAAAAATATTTAAAAAAAAAATTAAATAAATTAAAAATAATAAAATAATCAATGTATATATAATAATTATTAAAAAAAAAATAAAATAAAAATAGTTATCAGTCATTTAAATTCCTTAATTTTATTCACACAAAAAGAAATTTTTATTCTTTCGTTAGCATAATATTCTCAAGCTTTTATGTATATTCTCAATAAATTTTTTTTTTGATTTCTTACGACGAATTAAACTTTTATAAATAATTTATTTACATATTATTTTACTTATTGAAACTGTCAAGAGCACTGAATTTCTTGTAAATTTTTTTTTTTTTAACACATGCTTGAAAAAAAAAAAAAAAATTAAATGTACAAATAATTGTCTAATTTGATGTAAAAAAAAAAAAAACAGAAAATAGGATTAATATTTGAAGGAATGTTATCAAATTTTATTAAATTACAATATTTTTTTATACTAAGTTTTTTTTAGATTAAATCAAATACAAGTTTATTCAGTTAAGAAATCTCAAAATAAAATATCTAGGTACTGGATATACACATATTTTTTCGCTTTTAATTTTATTTTTCATGCAAAAATACTTGAAAAATATTATGTATAAAAGTAAAAGAAAACTTTATAAGTTTTCCTTTTCTTTTTATTTTATATTTTTATTTTATTAGAGAGATAAAATGTCCATTAGGACAAAGCTGTTGATTAATAATAATAATTTCATATTTTGATTGTTAAACAAAATGAAAATATGAGTATCGGTTTTTTGTAATTAATGATCTCGAAAAAATTATACATCAATTTCTAATTTTTTTTTTTTTTTTTCAATTTTTATTCAATAATATTTTAATTTATTTCTTTATGACGAAACTTAATTTTTTGTAAAGTAAATTTTTTCGGAATCCTGCGAAACAATTAAGAAAAAAATTGGATTGATTCTTTAACAATATTTATTTATTTTATTGAAATAAATAATTACGAAAAATCATGATTTTATAATTTTATAATTTCCGTAACAAAAAATGACTCACTTATCGTATCAAATTATGAGAACCATGAAAAATTAATACATAAAAAAAATTTTCGCTGCTTATATTGAAATTGAATCTAAAATATAACTAGAATCTTTAAGGAAGACATTATTTCATGAAGTTTAATAATAAAATAAAAATAAACTTAATCTGTCTGTAGCAATAATTATTTTTAATTATTTTGTACCTTATTAAAAAAAAAAAAATACAAGTTTGATTGAAAAAAATATCTACATTTAAAAAAAATGGAATTCAAGCGGCTATAATGGTAATAATTCGTGTAATAATGATACTATATTGTAAAATTCAATTTATCCATAATTCATAGTATTTTAGAATCAAATGAAAAGATAATATTTTTATTCAAAACTTAATTAACAATAGTCATATTAGTCAAATTTTTTATTTAAAAAGAACATACACGGAGAATCGTATTATTGTTAAAACCTTTATAGGTTGACATTTTTTTTATTCATATTATGTGCCCAACTAAAAATTATAAAAAAAAATTCAATTTTCAATATCAAGAAATAAAAATGTTTTCGAATTAGTTGATAAAAAATAAAATATACAATAATTCAATTTGGGCCACAATCTACAAATTTTAATCTATGTATAATATATTTCTTAAATTTCAATTTTTTTTAAATATTGGATGGTTATTGATTTTTAATTACAAATATACAAATAATATCATAATTTTCATTTTTTTCTTTCACTTTTTTTCTCAATATTTCAAAAAATCAGAAAATATATTTTTAATGTTGATCAATAAATAATATTTTTTATATAATTTTATACTCCTTTTTAATTCAAAAATTTGTCTTGTTGACAATCAAAATATGATAAATTATAATTTTGTCAAGCCTCAGAACCATTAGTGCACAAAGAATTATTATTCAATTTTGGGGTATATGCAGTTGCATTCGGATCTAAACCTGAATTACTCTGTTGTGTTTGCTGTTGTCCATTAGGATTTTGTTGTTGTTGTTGTTGCTGCCCATTACCTAAATTATTATTTTGGTTCTGTACACAGTTGTTAGCTTGAGCAGCCACTGCAGCAGTTGGTCCACCACCAGCAAAATTTCCAGCCAACGATGTTAGCATAGGGCTTGCTGGTCCTCCACTTGGGATTGATGACGTCTCATTTATTCGTAATATTGAACTACCACCAGGTGGAGATAAACATAACGAATCTGTGGGCATTACCGCTAATAATTGTGCAATTTTTGCTCTTAAGTCCATCAATTCATTATCTTGGTTATGAAGAATGTCTGAAAGAAAAAAATTTTAACTTAAATTGGTTTCCTTTTCCAAAAATAATAAACTCACTGTCTTTAATTTCCAATTGCCGTTTAGCTTCTCCTAGAGCCGAGAACAAGTCCAGCTTGACTCTCGTCTCTGCTGACAGATTTTTTTCTAACGTGCTATTTTTATCTTGCATCGCCTGTAATGCTGACATCAAAACTTCTGTACCTTGATGGGCTTCGCGATTCCGAAGTTCGGCCTCAAATATTCGAAGCTAAATTGACGAAAATGATAAATTTTATTAGTCAACAAATTAGTGAGAAAAAATTATTTTAATTTAATCTATTTTTATTTTAAGTTTTAACTTTTAACTTATGCAACTTTTGTTATTTCATAAATCCTATTTAAAAATTTTAGATGAAACTGCTTTTTTATTTAATTTTACCTCTTGTTCCAATTTTCTGCTCTGTTGCTCAGTTGCTAGCTTAGCATCCTCTAATATTTTAAGTTCCCGCCGCAATTGTTTTAATTCGATTTCTATTTGCTGTTTCCTTTGCTTACATTGCTCACTTGTACATTCTGAGCGAATCGCTTGCATTTTATCTTCAGCTAATTTTCGAGATTTTTTCTCATTTTGTAGTTGTGATTCAAAAGACTGTCGCATTCGACGTTCCTCGACCAACCTTCTTTCCGATTGTTGTAAATTTATTAACTCGACTTGACGTGAATTTTGAAGGTCGGTTAACCGTTTATCCAATTCGTCATATTCTTTCTGTTTGGCCTGCAAACAGGACTTAATTGTGGCTTGTGAATCTAATTTTTGTCTTAATTCATTTTCTATTTGCTTCATATGACTTAATTCTGATCTATATTTTTTAACTTCGGCTTCTAAACGTGAACATGTTTCACAAATTTTCTTTACCAATTGGGAAGCAAAATTAGAAATTGTTGTTGTATTATTATTAAAATTATTTGAAGTTGACGATGACGAAGAAACTGATGACGTATCAGAATTCCCAGAATCTTTAGAATGGTGATGATGTTGATTGTGAGAAGAATGATTACTGTTGTTGTTATGATTGTCCTTAGATAATGCATCTTTTTTGGAACGATTACGGCGACCTAAAACAAAGTAATTTTTTAGTCACATCAAAAACTAATTACTAATTAATTTATTACACATACGATTTTATTTATGTATGTTTGTTAATAAAAAATACTTAATAGAATAAGAATAGAAATAAATGAAACAATAATATTGATTTTGTATTAAAAATAAAACTTGTTAAATAAAAAAAATAATTAAATAATTTTTCATATAGAACTAACTAACTACCTTTAACTTTTTCTACGGGTTCAGATATTTCTTCTAGTTCATATTGAAGAATACTACCATTAGCTGATGATCTCTTTCCATCATTATTAGTTGATAAATTATAATTATTTGTGTTTGCCAATAGCTTATTATTTTCTTTTCCCAGTGATCCATTCATTTCACCATTTGGGTCCCAATTGGATGAGTTTTTAGAAATTTCATGATAATTTTGATTTTGTTTTGAAGACATTTGATGCTGCTGAATATTGTTGCTGTTGCTATTATGATGTGTTGTTTCATATTTTGTTGCTTTGTCAATGCTACGACGGTGATTATTTTTTAAACTGTTACTATTATTGTTATTTACATTTGATGTCATCGGTAAAATTGTTGAATTATTACTTAAATTATTATTTATTTTGCTATTTGTTTGAGCGTTTTTATTATTAGAACTACTATTAGAACTATTGTTTATATTTGAATGAGTAGATGTTGTAGTTGTTACCGTTGACAACGAATTATGTTGATGATTATTATGATTTGAATGATTACTTATTGATGACGGCGATGATGATGATAATATCGAAATTCCACTAGCTATATGGGCATCAGTTGAATTAATTTGATTATGATTATTACTACTATTGTTATTTTCAACTGAAACTTGTGTTTGAAGGGAAGTAACAATTTGACCATTCGAATGTAAAATTCCACCATTTTGAGTACTAGTAGTAGTGGGAGTAGAATTGTTATCATCAACACAACTTGGCAAATTTTCCTCCTGCGGTAAAGCTTGTTGTAATAATTGCATATAAAATTCATTTTCTTTTGCAACATCACGTTGCTTTCGTTGCCGCATTCTATACCCAACATAACTTTTAAAACCAAATCCTAACGTTACGACTGGATAACCAATGCTACAAGACATTAGAATAGAAATAATTTTTAATATTATGGAGGTCAAATTTTTTTAATGTTTTATTAAAAGAGAAATGTTTAATTTTTCATCATTTTATTTTTTGATTTTTTTTGGACTGAACTACCTACTTAATAACTACTTAATAAGAAATGTTTAATTTTTTGATTTGTTCTACTAAATTACCAATGAGCTGCAAATGGTCGACATAAGTCTAAATGAGGCATATGTCGAGTATCCTTCCACCTAATGCCAGCTTCAAGATATACAAATAACATCCACAAAATAATTGTTGGCAAACAAATACCTTTATCTGAAAAATAAATTAAATTTCAATTCTAAATTATTTAAGTTTTTATGTTGTGAAGGCATGTTGTGAATTTTATATTTAAGTCATACATTTTTGCGATGCCTAACTATTGTATTGTTGATGTTAGTTATACGAATTTTTTAATATGTTTTTAATATTAAGGAAAAGCTTTAAACTCAAACCCTATTTCCAAAAAAAATGTTTGTATAATTCAAAGAACATTGTATATAATTATTGATAGGTTCCAAACCATTGATTACCTGTGTGCCAAACATATTGTACCCAAACATAGGTGCTGGCTGCGAATAATAACCAATGTACTGGTATAAAGAATAAACAAATTAAATCTGATGTAATGGCAATGCATACAAACAACACTGAAAATGCCTGAAAAAATGCGAAAAACATTTTAATTCAAATTAAATATATACCTATTTTAAAAATATTCAATAATTACCAATCCTTTATATTTAAATGAGTCATGTGCAGATCGGAGTAATAACCAAAATGGCCATAAAAATTCAAATCGAAACATAAACATAAAATCTGCAGTTATCACAATAGCCCAGAGAATCAAAAATTTCAAGTATAAAACTGTAGTGCTGAAATTAAAAAAAAAAGTTAAAACTAGAAATATACAAATATACTATTGAATAAATATCTAAAAAAATAGGAAGCTGAAGCAATATGTAATCTCTATCGTTACTATTTAAAATAATAAAAAAAAAAAGGAACTTACGCAGTGGTTAGACGAGAGTTAAAACTAGTCTTAACTATTTACAATTGTATGAGTTTTTTATTTGTGTTTGTGATGTAGTTATTCTTCACTGGCTTAACTATAGTTAAAACTATTTACAAACTATTTTATTATTTAACTTCACTTTTACTTCACAGCATTTAAAAAAAAAGTATTTCGTTGACAAGTATTAGTTTAGATTTAGAAATTTTTTTAGCTAAAACTATGAGTTATAACTATTTCAAGATTTTTTTTTATACAATTTTTCACACATACATTCAAAAAACATTTTAGTTATAACTAGTTTTTAGTCTCGCCCAACTCCCAAGTTAGTACTAATTAAATTCATACATTTGAATTTCCGAAAAAAAATTTTCAAAAAAAAAAGAAGGTATTCCCGATTGGCAAATATAAACCTAAAATTGGTAATAAATCGTTATTAATTCCGTAAGAATCTGGAAGAACCTAAAATCATATGAAGGTATTTTATAGACAAATATAGGGCTCAATTTTCGTTAGGTGTTTCTACAGAAATTTATTTGATCAAACTCTTTTTGTATTGTGTTAAATTGATTTATCTAAAAAGAAAAAAAAATAATAGGGAAAATTATTACAATCAAGACAAACTCATTAAATTAATTATTTATAACTTTAAATTCAAATAAAATAATCAATTTACAATTTAAACTGCAAGATCTAAAAATAAGTACATTTATACCGATTCATACTTACTTCAAAAAAAAAAAAAATGAACGAACATTATAAAAATATGTATATCATATACATTTATGCTTTAAAATGATTAGATTGAGATGTGTACTCTATATGTATAAAGAATATCGAGGCCGTCAACACTATTTTTAATCGAAAGTATTACAAATGTAGTTAGTGTAGGTAGGCAAATTTATTCTTAAAAAAACGAAAAAATATATCATATAAAAATTATTTTTTAATTTTTAATTACCTAACAAAAAATATTGTTTATTGAACTTTAAGGCTACTAATGACATGATTTCCTAATTATTGTCAATTATATACAAGATTGAAATTCGATTAAATTGTATATTAAACAGGGGATAAATGTGTATAAGTTTGAGTCGAATTAATGAAGATGTTGTATTGTCCATGACAAAGGGTACGACTAAATAAATTTATTATAATAATTTCACAGTCATAAGATTGTAATGGTTCTATTTTTGTACATTTCTTGAACAAGACAAAAACTTCCAAATTCAAACTTATTGAAATGTTAACTTTCAATCGTAAACAAAACGGAATAAAGTTTTTATGTAAAGTTTGGCGTTGATGGCATTCTTGTTTAGTTTATGACAAATTCATTCACTTAGGTCTTAGAATTTAGTCAATTATAGTTGGATGTCAACATTAAAATAAATAATATCGAGTGCATTTTAATATTGTTGATTAGAAGTTCATTATTAAAAACTAATTAAGTTAAATTATAGAAAATTTAAAAGAATTTAACTTTTAACAAAAAAAAAATGTATGCCATCCTTGTAAAATTTTTTTACTCATTAATTTAAATTAAACGAACATTGAATAACTTAATCTGATCCAAATCAAAAGATATCAATTCTCTATAGAAATTGATGGAGCAAAAATGTTGTATTTTTTGGTCTTGTTTCATTATTTTAATTAAGTACTTATATATAATATAGTAGGTATATAATATGTACACAGTATAATAATAAGTTTAAAATTAAAATCGAAAGTATGTTTTTTTTGTTGTTTATATTTATTTTTATCTAGGTCAAATAGTGTTAAAATAAAAGAATTAAAATTATTTGATTTTCTATCAAAATCAATTTTTATTAATTGTTTGTATCTAATTATATCGAGAATTATATATTTAAATTATTTTCTGTTTCCATTTCAAAAAAAAATAGATGTAAGAACTTCACAGTTTTTGGTTGAAATTCACAATCCAAAATCTTATCGAGAGCTTAAGGATTTAAGATTTATTAAGTTTGTATTTTCCGGTATATTTTATTTTCGTTATGTTTCTAAATGACCAAATGTTTGAAAAACATTGTGATCTAAAAAATTTAAGATTCAAAATTTACTGATTTTTCATTTATCCCCAAACACAGAGTGTCTGCCTCGATAACATTGATGATACCCTTGTAGTAAAATTAAAGAAGTAAGTACATTAAAAACTGATTAGATTATGATTTGCATCACTGATTCAAATCGGAAGTTTAGGGTAATGAATTACACTCAAAGAGAAATCAATCTTCTCGATACTTAAAAAAAGTGTTAAAAATTTCCCATATATTTGCAAGAAAAGTGATTAGGTAGTTAAGTATGTATATATAATATATGTATTAACAATTTTAAGACTTTTTATTGTACTTTTCAGCACAATATAATATCAATTTGAAAATAATGTTACAGACTGTACTAAAGATTTTAATATGACCAGGCATGGCAGGAAAACAAATCAATTAGGATTTAACATTTTTGAGGTTCAATTTTTATGTTGTTACTCGTATTCATCTTGTTGGTTTAAGATGAGATTTGAGAAAATCAAGATCATCCGAGATACTGCCCTCGAATCCTTCAAGGTTTCTTTTAGGATGTAAATATTTATAATTAAATAATTTATTATATACGCTTAACAGTAACTATCAAGAAAATCAAAAATGTCATATTTTATTCAAGAAACGGATGAAATTTAACATTTAATAAAATAAAAATATATAGCTAAAACAATGTATACTTATTTAAATTTAATAAATTTAACAACAATAGCAAAAAAAAAACCAAACATTTTATTTTTTTTTAAATAACCGCATACAATTCCTGATATCAAAATTAAAAATTCTCATACTTTGTTAACCGCATAAAATTTATATTTTTTGTTTGTGTCTTGCTTGATAAAGAAAGTGAATCCTATGCACATTTACATAGTGATATTCAATATAACACAAAAATAGAAAACTTATACTTAACATACTATATATTAAATACATTTTATCAAAATTAAGAAATTATTAAATTTTTATGATTTTCTGTTTTCTTTTTTTGTTTTTTAAATATCATTTCGAATTACTAGTTACATTTTTTTTTTGAATGGAAGTGGATATAGGAACAAACAAGTGTTTTTACCTCGAATTTTGCTAAATTTCGACTTGAAAGCCGATTTCAACGTAAGAAAAGATGTATGAAATGGTTAAAATAAATTAACAGCCTGCATTAAAGTACACTAAGTAATCAGTTGTGCAGAGTGTTGTTACTATACATAGTGAATAGTACTTGAGCGCTTATTACACCACACTATCTATCTTTTGACAAACCATTCGTATAACTTCAAGAGAACTCTGCTGGAAACGCTACTTGTATAATATCATACTACTTATTTACGTTCGTTTTTATTTTTGCTTGTCGATAATCAACTTATAACAACATCAAATTGTACTTATGTCGACCGTCGTGGTATATTGCCATTATCCTAGGTCGTGTTTGGCAGTGAGATTCTCATCTCGGACTAGAATTTGTCAATTTGTCTTTTTTTAGATTTGTCCAATTGAATTAAGGGTTTTGTTGTGTTTTATTTTTAATGTTAAATTTTTATTAAGTATTTTACGAGGTATTTTATAATAGGTATTCGAAAGCAAAAGACAAAATATAAAAGAATAAAACTTTTAACCAAATTCGAAGTAATATTCTTGACTTCTTGTAATTTTAAAGTAAATTTTGAATTGCATACTTTACTAGATTGTCCTAAAAACAAGTTTTTTACTTAGTTATAAATTTCAAATAATATGAAATTAAATTGGAGGGACTGTCACTACACTTCAAAAGAAAATTGCAAAGCTAGTTTCATTGGAAGAAGCTTCATACATTATAAATTGCTAGAATTTCTGCATGAAACCATGTGAAAAAAAGCTGATTATGAAAAACATAACGTGCTGAAAATAATTCTATACATATTTATTGAAATTTGAATACTGTATGGAGTTAAAACAGTTTTCCCCAACCACACAAACTGTTAAATATAAAAAAAATAATTATGTAAAATTTTCATATTTTTGTGAAATGCGAATGTAAGTAATAAATGTATACCTATTGTACCATAAGTATTTACTTCATTACATCCAGACTTCATTTTATGAATTTCCTTTTTTTTAATTTTGGAATGTACATATTAATGAATGAAGAAACAAATCTATCCAACTCGTACCTACCATAAAAACTTTTTTTATATTTTTTTTTACTCTCAGAAAAATATTACGATTCTTTGTTTGAATCATTGACATAGAAGAGAGTTTAGAATTTTCATTTCATTGACATTGACTGTTGCTTTTCTCAATACAAAAAAAAACTATACCGGAAATTGTTTAAATTGGTTTCTAGAAAGAAATCTCTTACCCTTACCCAACTGATGGCATGGCTTGTGATTTAGTTATTATAAATTTGTTTTTTGAACAGAAATCTATTAAATTAACATATATTGTAGTTGTAGGTACTACCACAGGTCCATAACAGACTGACAAAAGTAAATATTTTTGGTTCCTAAAAAACATGTGTATTGGCTTCATTTTAATAATATTTGTGTGAGGTGCATGAAAACCATTCTGATAAATAATAAAACAACAGAGAATTTCTGTGGCCTTATGATCCACCGATATGGGAATTTTTTCATGAAATTTAAATTCTTATATAATTTTTTCAAATTACACCACGAATGTGCTACTAAATCAAGTAATATATAACTAATTACAGGGCGGTTGGGAAACTAATTCGAAAAATTAAATTTTACAGATTTTTGTTGGACAAAAATGTTTAAGAGAAAAATGAAGTTGGAATAAAATATGTAAAAAAAAAATGTTTATCCTACTTTCGTAATAACAAAAAAATGAGCATGTGCAGTTAAAAATTTTGCATTAGGAAGTTTTAGAAAAAGAAATATTTTTGAGTATAATTCCAGGATTTTTTAAAGTACAGTGTGATTACATATTAAAAAAAAAACAATCAAAAAAGAAAATTGAACTAAACCACTGATATACTAAGCATAACGCAAATATCAATGTACTGTAACGTCTGTAACTGTAAGAGAACTGCAACGAGATAAGGTTTATTCCAGGGTTGTTTTTTGTCAAATTTAAGTGCTTAATTAAGTTCGTATTTCTGAATTTGCTAAATTTTTATTTATTATCAGAAAATGACAAGTAGATAAAAGTAAGTTATATCGTTATATCAGATAAAATTTCGAATTCAAGTTGCAACCTAATAACACTTTAATGTCATGAACAAAATGTGGCCTAAAAATTAACTCTATTGAATTTATTAAATCACCATGTATATTTAAGTTTTATTTTATCAACAGTTTTTTTTTTTTCTCATCAAGTGGTATATTGTTAGATGAGATGAAATCTAACAATATAGGTAAAGATTTTTTGTATAATCATTTCGTCGTTTCAAAGACTAAATTGAAAAAAAAAAATTATATGACCTTCCTAATAACATAAAGGTATGTAGATTCAATCAAAATAAAAATATAAATATGTTTTTACGTATGTATAATCATAAAGGAAGTATAAATAGAGAAACTAGTCCCATACAAAAAATTCAAATACAAATAGTGAAACAAAAAATCCATATCACAACCCCATGAGCTTTTTTTTTGTATTTTTTAGACTTCCACTCTCACAAAAGCTTTTAAAACTTTAAAAATTGTAGAGAACTGTTGTTATTTTGAAAGTTTCATGGGGTTGTGATATGGATTTTTTGTTTCACTATTTGTATTTGCATTTTTTGTATAGGACTAGTTTCTCTATTTATCCTTCCTTTATGGTATAATTAGCAACCTGACATTTTTTTCATTTTTTCAAGTTAATCGTTAGACTTTCATTTTACATTTATTTTATAGGCTGATATTTGACCTAAGTTTTTGCATTTCAGATTTAAAAAAAAAAAATGTTTTTGGGAGATATGACGATTCTTGTGGCAGAAGGCTTGGAAAATTTTGAAACTTCAAACTATCATCTCTCTGTTGTTAAATTTACAAGAATATTTTCAGATATCATTTTAAGTAGGTATTCGTGCGGGCTTTCTTTGCAGGTGCTGGCAACTCGGTGTTGCCAGGTTAACCCATAGAGAAACCCCAAAAACACTGAAAAAACAAAAAATGGGTTTTTTCATTTGAATGTACTCCCTCAATTTTCAACCGATTTGGTCACTCTATACCATTTTGGAAAGGTCTTCCAGACCACTTTAAAAAGCCGCTTTCGCAGGTTGAAATTTTTTAATGTTTTAGAAGATAATTCACTTCTTAGAATTTCCCCATACAAAAAAATTACCATTTTTAGCCATTTTCAAAAAAGTTGTACTCCATGATCTTACGCACGATATTTTTCAAACCTCGCAGTCAAAAAGTACATATTTATACCTTTCCAAAGCCGCTTTCGCAGGTGAAATCGGTCCAGTACTTTCGGATTGGCGGCATTTTATATAAAACCAGTCTTGAAAATTTTTGGTTCGAGTTTTGCTCAGTTTTAGTGTTGATTTTACGGTATATTTTTTCGAGAACTGTTTTAAACAGACTTCCCTTACATTTCACTTTCATAGACATTGTCATATATGCTTTGAAATTCTTTTTTTTAATGTTTCTTCTACATCAATTTCATTTTCTTTTCCATTTTCTTTTCCAAACTTATAACCTAACCTTTTTGCTATTGTAATTTGTTTTTTCAGTATTTAATCCTATCTGATTTTACAATAATTTCTGAAAGGCATATAGCAACTTGTATAAAATCGAGTATCTCCGAACAGGGCTGGACTGGGAATGAATTTAGGACCGGGAAATTCAAATTTTCTTTGTAAAAAAATTTTCTCACGCTTAAAAAAAAAATTAAAAGAAAACATTATAATTTTAGACAACAGATTTTAGTACCGCCCACCAGGAAACTCCTTCTGGCTTGTTAGGCCAGTCCAGCTCTGTCTCCGAATCATTCAAAATCTCACTCACGAGTTGTTTTGAGTCGCTTTTACGTTTTTTAGTAGTAGATAATTGTTTTAAATTATTCGAACGTTTTATCCGTGCATTCACGTTCCAACATGCATTTCCTAAAAACATGTCCTCATTAATTTTGGTTTTTCAGTCATTTTTGTTATGGATTCGTTCTTTAAAATCGGGTTTTTGAATAATAACGGACATTTTTTTTTCGTAATTTTTTAATTTGGCATACCTCTTTTATTTATTATTCGATTCTTAAAAATTGTTGTTGGAAAGGTCTTGAAACGGTCTTTTTTTGGTTTCATTTCTGTAGTACAAATGTTGCCCAAAAGGTGGAGTAATTTTAGTTTAATACACAAAATTGGTTAAAACGCCATCTATACAATATTTTCAGGAACTAAAACTTTCTAAAAAACTGAAGGTAAACTCCTCCTGAATCAAAGTCTAGAACATCATGAAAGGCTATTTCGAAGTTTTCATACTCAAAAATGCTTAATTTCAAAGTAACCAAAAAGTAACGGTAAAACCTAAAAAAACCAAAATGGCGGCAAACTTGTTGAACAAACATAATTTCTAATGCCACTTTCTACCACTTTCAAGAATAAAAATCCAATTTTTGCAAAAAACGCGTTTTTGTCAGGTTGCTATAGTATAATTATCCTTAAAAAAACCAAATAATAAAATATATATATGATTAACCCCCAGATTATATTAGGCAGTAAGAAGGAAGGAAAAATCATACAACGCGCCTAAAAAAGTATAAACTTCAAAAAACCGGACAGTGAGTTGGGTGTCTTTTTTATTGTCCAGAATTTTTTTATCAGAAAATTTATTATTTTTCATAATTGTCACTTTTTTTTATTATGTACAGTAAAGAAAATAAAATTACGGCATTAATTTAAATTTTTTCTTTGGCATTCACACATTTTTTTTGTTTTTAATTTCTTCCTGACTGTACTGTCTTTTTCACTGTCTTCTCTGTTGTCCAGATTTAAATCCCGACAGCAGAGAAGACAGTGAATTTAAAATAAATAGAGTAATAAAAATTCACCAACACACATAAACACTGTTTTCGTCAAGACAGTTTTACTGCCTAGTATAATCCCCAGGTTAGAATTTGAATGAGAGCATTTTGTACTTTTAGTTCTGGATTTTATAATGAAAAAAAAGTGTTTTAAGTTATTTTAAATTTTAGTTTACTAGTATCCTCGTTTGTATCACACTACTTTTCTGAACAGACGAGTACTTAAATAAACAAAAAACTTCCTTAGCTGGTTTTGATTACATTCCCCCATATTTTAATGTTACCTTTACATAAAATTTGCATTTAATTTGAATTTTGTGGTGGAAGGGGTATATATAATTTTTTTTCCAGTTGGAGATTTGATACTTATGATCAAAATAATAATAAAAAAAATTTGACAATACATAAGATGGAAGTGGTGGTAGCAATTTTTTTGCATTATAAAAAGAATTAAGTTAATATCTATGTAAGTATTTTAATTTCATGTTATTAGATTGTCTTTTTAAAATCATTAGTTTAATTCAAACTTAAGTTATCTGAATGATTTTTCAAGAAAACAATTCAGAGAAATGAAAACAAATTTCCAGATACATAAGTATAACATTGGCTAACATGATAGCTAATCCCAGAACAATAATATTGTTACACTTACGGGAAATCAAATTTCTAGTAATTGTTGCAGGAGTTTCTTTTTTAAGAATCGTCTTAGACCCCTTGTTCAGCTCTTGATTTAAGTCCAAAATAAAATGTTGACATTTAAAATAGAAAACATTTGGAATCAACTTCATCATGCAAGCTATACCTCTCAGTTGTTCTAGAGATAAAATGAAATTTTATGCATGTTTGTTTATGTATAGTATGAGGAGATAACTATTTAAAAAACTAATTTATTTCATTTTTTATTAATTGAGAAAATACAACATCTCTTTATTTTAGAAAACTAAACAAAAGAGTTCAACCACAATTTATATTTCTCATCTTTATTTTGTGGTTTAAATTTGAATTCAATGTTTTTTTTTTTGGTGCAATCATTAACCCAATTTTAAATGATAGTGTAGTAACTAATTGAAGTTAATAATTTACCAACCAAGCAATGATATCATTATTAAAATATTTTCAACATCATTTATTTTATGGAAATAAGTATTTTTTTTTACTTCTTAATAAAATGTGATGTTTGAAATTTAAAATTTCTTGTTTTTTCAGCCGAAAGTACAGGTACTTTAAATAATAATAATGTATGTTTCTCTTTTTGGAAATTGTTGAGATTTAAATTTTTATAATACAATTTAATATCTGTAATATTTAATATACATACATTGAATTAAAGATGAAACTAGCTAGTAAGTTGAAATATTATGTAGGTCGAATGTAGGTATAAATTAACTATTCACTAAATTTAATTCCAAAATAGTGCAGAAAATCATAGATATAAAACATATATCAACTAAGCCTGGAGCCAAATTCTATAAATACCTAATGCAATTCAAGAAAATGTTGTTCGGATGACATTTTTATCTAATTTTGTTTGTAAAAAAAGGTCGCCTCAGCAAAAATTATAAAAAGATAAAACAACCAACAAATAATACATAGGCATTTATTTAATACATCAATAAATAAATGCTTAAATTAACTGAGAGATATAGTTATTATAAAAAATATTTTACACTCAAGGAATGTTTGTGCTTTTGCCGATTCTTCAACTAAATTTATTTATTAGATAAATTTTTGTTTTCATCATAATCATAATATATCTATCTAAGTAACCTTAACTAATTCATTTCTTTTTTAAAGAAATTTGAGAACTTAAATAAAGAAACAGTTTTCGTCGATGTTACATTAGTTTCACTTAACTGATGTTTTGACACTGCTTTAAACTAATTAATGAATAGGTGCTAAGGTCATTATCTTTATTCCGATTAATATTTAGATATTATTTACTTGTAAAAGTACAAATATATTGTATAGTTTTTCTTCGATTTAGGTGAATTAACTTTTATAAATTAAAAAAAAACAAAATATTTAACTACAATTCCAATTAAAAAAAAACACAACCCATAAAAACAAAGTTTTTGATATAAATGAGAGGAAATTGATATGAAGTTCACATAAAGGTGTGTGTGTGAGTCTGTGATGCCCAAGTATATTGTTATCGACGACAAAGTGACGTGGAACATTTTAGCTCGATTGGATACCGGAAATTGGGTCTATTTTGACTTACTAAGTTTGCAGACCAGGTGGTGAAGTTTATATAAAAATGTGTGTGTGCGATGCCAAAGTAAATTTCAGCTCGATTGGATACCGGGAAGTGGGATATTTTTAACTTTGTAAGTTTGTGGACACTGCGGTGAAGTTCATATATAGATGTGTGTGTGTGCAAAATTTCAGCTCTATTGGATACCGGGAAAAAGGACAATTTCGACTTTCTAAGTTTGTGGAAACGGCCGTGAAAGTGCAATGCGATGTGCTTGATTTCAGCTCGATTGAATACCGGGAAATGCGTCAATTTTGACTTTCTAAGTTTGCGGACCCGGTGGTGAAATGAATATAAAAGTGAATGTGTCGATGCTAAAGTGCATTGTCATCGACGACAAAGCGATGTGCAAAATTTCAGCTCGATTGGATTCCGGGAAGTGGGTCAATTTTGACTTTTAAATTTGTGAAAATGAAGTGAAGTTAATATAAAGAATTTAAAAACAACATTAGAATACAAATAGAATGCGTCTCAGTTATCACTAAAATTCAAAGACTTTTAAAAACGTTTATCTCAAAACAACAATAACTTTTAGTTCGATAGTTAATTGTAGTCATTAAATTACCTTTAATTGTAGTCATTAAATTACCTATCTTAAATTTAAGCTCATATTTTAAAGTAATTATGCTTATAGATAGATTGAATATTTTTATCTTTAAGTTGGAAAATTTTAGTTCCGATTTTAGTATTTTCAAAATAACAACACCTTGACAATTTTAGTTCTGTATAAATTTTGGATGCCTAAATTAATTATTTTTGAAACATATAAATAAATTCAGTGTTCGTTATAAATTATGTATTATCCTCTCTTTTCTTGTGTGATATTAAACTTTAACTTAATGGTAAATTTCTTTTATCCAAGAATTACATAGACCTATCTGATATATTTTTTTTTCCAAATTTTAATTTTCAACATGACCAAAATATACAACTTCTTGGATGTTGAAATGAATAAAAAAAAATGTAAACAATATTAAAAATAATTTGATCCCTGTGAAGGTGTTCATTTTTAATGATCTGTTTTGTTTTCCGAAAAATATGTGTAAGTAAGTACCTCGGTAAGTACCTACATATATAATTAAATAGTAATCGAACGCTATACTTATCTGTTTTTTAGAAAAAAAATAATAATACTTACTTAATAAATAATGAAATCAAAAATATTGATTGATTTAATGGAATTTTTATTAAATAATTTTGATACCTAAGTAAGTAGGTAGGTCTAGGTACATCCGTGAAATTTATTTTCTTCGCAATGATAATAGGTATTATTTTTATTTTTAAATTTCACATATCACAATGTAAAAGAATGTTGACATAAAATTAAAGTTTACTCTTTAACAAATACTGAGATACTGAGATTTGCCCTCCGCAATCTTCCTTGGCACGAGCAAATTATCCTTCGTCCCTATGAAAATCGTTTAGCTTTAATAAATCTTCATTCGTTAAAAAAAGGAGAGATATGGCGGATGTGATATTTTTGATTCAGGTTATCAATGGCGACATAATCTCAAAATTTATTTTAAACCAAGTTCAATTAAATCAAAGTTTTAGAATGAGATTACCTAATCTATTCGTGGTCCCATTTCATCAAACAAACTATGGTAAATATGAACCAATAAATAGAATGTAAATGTTGGGCAACAAAAAAAAAAATTGAATAGATTTTCCTGTTTCTAAAGATGTATTAAAAAGTAAATTGTACTTGAATTAATGTAATTAAAAAGTATAAAGCTAAAATTAAAACTAAATACCTAATATGTAATTGTAAATTGTAATATAATTAAGATTGATGTATTCTGAATTGTTTGAGTTAAAGGAATAAATAAATAAATGATTAAATTAGTTGAAACCGATCAAATGGATAGTCAAAGTGAAATGAAGCTTAACTTAATGTTAAAATTCACATTCTGTTCTGAGAAGAAAATTTTTGCCACTAAATGTCAAATGTTTAGAAATTCCTATAAGTATAGTTAAGTATGTTTTTTTTTCTTTCTTTTTAAAACTGTAAGGAAAATAAAAAATAAATACAAAAATAAATAACCTAGACCTGTGTAATTTAAGTATAAAATAAACATTAAATAAGTATTTCTTACCTTCCATACATTCCTTCGGTAATTTTATTACGCTTTATGGGTCGCCTTATTTTGCCACAATCGGCATTTCGTCTCTTCATAATTTTTTCTATTTGATTTATTTTAATTTTGTGTTACAAAAAAAAAAATTCAATTAAATTTTTAATTATTTTTATTGTACCTATTATTTTTTTTGCACAGAAGAAAATCCTACAAGCATAAACAAAAATTTCTTGTTTTAGAAATTGATTTTTGTTGAGTTATGATTAAATAAAAACTTATGTTTTAATTTTAAAGTTTAACTATCGCTTACGGCAACCTCGGTAACAAAAATATTAAATACCTAGGTATATTATTATTGTAAATTAAGAATTCGTTCTTGAGAATATATTTTTTTATGCTTTTTGTAAATATGAAGCACTTTCAAGAAAATTATTTTGGGTAGGTAGGTAGTTGGTTAAAGGTCGAATAAAAAATTCAATTTTGAGAGTCAACAAAAGAACTGAAATCAAAGCCTTAGATATGTATAATTAGATTAAAGACTAAAATTGTGTTTGATTTAGTTTGAGATATTTTAATTCTAATTAACCTTAATGTAGGTAGGTATATCTACTAAGATAGACTTTTTGTCTCTTCCAAGGTTCCTACCCCAAAGATTCTACAACTGTACAGCCAAATCGAACCTAGGCACATAACTGAATATATATAACGGAATAAGAAGATAGATATCCCAGGGTATACATACCTCATGTCATGCTTTTACATTCAACTGACTTTCTAATGGAAGTTGTTACATAGGCTTTATAAGTATATTTCTATAGTTACTGAGGTCATATACCTATAAAGAGGATAAAGTAGGTAGGTATACAGTATCTTATATTTATATTTATCTTCTTTATCTAAGAAACTCGAACTATACCTAACAAAATAATTTTCACTTATTTTAAGTAGAATCAGAAGCTAATAATTTATCCAGCTGTTATTGATCTTTTGGAAGGAGAGTAGAAAAAAAAAATTCTACTAAATGATTCAAAATTTCAAAAGCGAAAAATAGGTAGTTAAATTTATGTAACAAAAGCATCAAAATAAAATATAAACTTTTGTTTTTATATCCCTCCCCCATCCCTCCCCCATCACTACCGTTCAATTATTTTCTGGCAATTGTCATTTTTACAGAAAAATTTAATTCATTACGAAATTGAAAATCCTTTTTTTTTTTTAAATAACAAAATTTAAAAAAATTGTTGCAATTGAATGCGTAATGCCTAGGATGCTTTTTTTTAATCAATTTTCCACAAGAGCCATTAATTTTTGAAAAAAAAAATAATAAAAAATTTACAGAAAAATTAAAAAAATAATTTGCATGTGTGAGTTGCGAACACCAACAGCGTCTTTTTCCTGTTACTGCTGCTGTTCTGTGTACCAGAGTTTAGAGTTAGACCGTGGGGGTTCAAAATTATTCTAAAAATTCTTTTAATTTTTTTTTTTTTATTAATTTATTTAAAAATAAAATATTGCACTGTACAAATTTTTATTTTTTTTAAATTAAATAAAAATTCTTGAGAATTTTGTTGAGGCCACCAAATATTTCTCAATTTCTCATTTCATTTTTTTTATCCATTTAGAAAAAAAGTTTTTTTTTTTAAATTTGCGAAAATAATTAATTTAAAAAAAAAAATCATTCATAGAATTAATAAAAATTTTTAATTTTTCTGATTATCTGACTTGCGTTTCCAATTTTTGTCGAACTCGCTATTTATTTTTTAATTTAAAAAAAAAATAATTAGAATAGAAAATCTTAAACTTTTTTTTTTACTTCACTTCACAGTCCTGTATTTTGATAGAAGAGCAAAAAAATTGCGATTCTGTTGTCAAATATTGCTATCTCAGTTTTACACTAAAAAAAGATGAACAGATTTTTCTACAAATTTTTTCTTTTTGAATTCAAATAAATATGATAGATGTCGCATTCAAATAACAATAACATAAAATGTCTTTTGAAAGTTGAGGCTACAAAAGCTGCACTTTTTTATTAATAAACACGAAAAGGCTATATCGTAGTACATATATTCCTTCTGCACATGCCTTTTTGTAAGTCTAATTTAATCCCTTGAATGAAAATAAAAAAAAATATATGAAGGTGAAAACACAATTGGGGCGACAACGACGGCGACAGCGATTTTTCATATAAAAAAGTCGCCTCAATTGTTTCATTCTCATACAAATATGTATATGGTTTTTGACAGTCGCTATCGCTGTCGTTACGCTGTCGCCCCAATTGTGTTTTCACCTATTCGTTATCGTTAATTAATTGTAGCTCGAAATATCCCGTACTCGAAATTTTCGAGTAAATAATCGAGACACTCAATTCATTTATTGATATTTTGTTTCAAAAAAATATTCGGTAATTATTTTTGAAGTATTTAGGAAATATTTGAATTTTTAAATTTTTTTAATAGATGGAGCGCGACACCAGTAGTATGTACACATTTGGTATACCTCTATCATATTAAAACTTTGCAAGATCTTTGAAATGTACGAGCTTCAAGGTCGATTTCATAAATTATAAATGGGTTCCTATATTCAACCCGATAGTTTTTTGGAGTTCAATGTTCTGGTTATTAATTAGAATATTATACTTATTAATTTGACAGAAACAGAAAGAGATGAAATGTTTAAAATAATATCATTTAGAAATCCTACAATCGATGATGTAAAATTTATAGTTGACTGTGACCCAATTTCATTGTTTACAAAAACAAATAATATTTTTGACATTAATAAATATATTTATCCTCTTCAATATCACTTATACGACCCTGTCGTGTCGTTCTGGTTTTTTTTTCCTTCCTTTTTGATTGTTTTGCCAAAGCACATTGAGCGTTTTTTAATTTTATTTTTTAAAAAATTTAAAGTAAATTTTTTTATAAATTTCAAAAATGTCGTTCGGTGATTTAAAAACTCCCAAGGGTCTTGGTGAATTAAATAAATTTTTAGCTGATCATTCATACATCGAAGGGTGAGATAAAAAAAAAAAAGAATTTTTTTTTCAACTTTTACGACCAAAAAAATAATGACCGAAAAAAAAAAGTACGTCGGGTCGGTCTCGGTATCGGTATTATACAAATTAAATTTTTTAAAAAATAATAAGTGAGGTTAAAAAACTTTAATTTTAGATTTTCCACGTCCTCCACTCCAAGTCCCAATATTAGCATTCCAAAGAAATATCCTGTTCTTTTTCTTTTTTTAATTTACAAAAAAAATTACTTATTTAGAAAAATATACCTAACTCCAAAACTTGTTTTCAATAACAAAACACTGTAAGTAACAAACCTGAGAAATTTAAATTGTCGGCAATTGGCAAAATTGTTAATAACCATGCTACTGTCTTACCTCGATAATAAGGACCGGTCCCTCTATTTGACTTTTTTTTTACAAGACTTTTATAATAGTTTATATAAATTATCGAATAAAGGGACCGCATAATACAAGGACCGGACCTTCTATTCGAATATTTTTAAAAACAAAATGTTTAAAATGTATAGACGAACATTTTAGGTAAATGGTTGTTTACACGAGTTATTTTATTACTCGCTTAACTGCGCTTCGTTCGTATTACAAAAAAAATTAATAATTAATATTTTTTCGATTGAAGCAGTGTTTTTATTTTTGAAAAGCGGTTCATGGTGAGAGATGCAAATATGCTTAATTTTTTCGAACATAGGGACCGGGCCTTCTAATTAAATAGAAGGCCCGCCGGTCCTTTTATTCGTTTAAAAGGACCGGTCCTTATTATCGAGGGAAGACAGTAGTTTAAGCAGGAGATGGATATTAGACTCGCACGTATTATGGGTACCTTATGGTCAAAAAAATTTTTTTTTTTTTTTTGGAATGCTACCACAAATTTTAATTTTTAATTGAAGTAAACTTAATCTCAACAGAAGTTAATGATTTTAATTTTTTTTTTTTTTAGATATGTCGCTTCAAAGGCTGATTTATCAACTTTTGAAACGTTGGGCAAGGCTCCAGTAGGAAATTTCCCACACGCTCAACGCTGGTACCGTCATATTGCATCATTTGATTCAAAAGAGAAATCTCAATGGGGTGGATCAGCTGTACCTCAAGGAGCTGGCGCGAAGAGTGCACCAGCAGAGAATGATGGTAGGAATTTATGATTTTTTTTTAAATTAATGATTAAGTTCCTCGTACCTACAAGATGTACCTAGGTATTTATCTAACTATATAACTAGATAATCTTAAAATAACTAATAAAGCCACATTTCTACTTAAACCTAATAAGTGAGTAATAATAAAATAAACTTCTTGGAATCCTCTGTCGAATTTCAAACAATAAACATTTAAAAAAAAACTAAAGTTAAGTTATTATAAAATATTTTATAAAAAGAATTTCTTCCAAAATATATATCATAGATACGTATGTACATGATAATTTATTTGGCTCATGTACCTACGTCAATAAACAATTGAAGGGACATTTATTTGAAATTTGTATCGTTAAAAAAAGTATATTAAAATCCATGATATACCTATATATAGGAATACATATTTTAAATTAATTATTTTTTCATGTTGTCTGAATACTTATCAATCTTATCATATACGTTACAAAAGGAACTTCTGTAATAACAAATTCTTCAATTTTTCGAAATTCACATAATAAACAACTTTTTATTTTGTTTAATAATCTTCGTTGTATAATTCTGATTATTCAGATGAACTACAATTTCTTTAGTTTTTGCTGACTAGGCGCAAAATTAATCTTGTCTCATTGGTAAAAATAATAAAAAAAATTTGTTTGAACAAATATATAGCTTATGAAAATAAAAATTGTTAACATTTTCTATTAATTTAATGAGACTTCAATACTAATTAATCATAAAAAAAATAAAATCAATGTGTTATTCATATTTAGTTAACACATTGGAATTTTGCCTCAATTTAAAGTCTTCTAATCATTTTGTTTATATGTTTTTATATGTTTTTTACCTGCAACATAATTCGCTATTTTTGAGAAATTTTTTTTTTTTAAAGCTTCGTAACGGACATCCGGAACTAGTATTTACATACTTTGTACTGAAAATCTATGATTAATAATCGAATTTAAGTTTCCAACAACCTCTACGTTAGTATAGTTTCAAACAAGAGTGTTAGAAAATTAAAGTTCTTTTTGTTTCAAAAGAAAAAAATAAACCTTACTAAATAATATTTTTCTCGTATTTTTTTTTCATTTTAGATGATGTTGATCTATTTGGATCAGATGATGAAGAAGAAGCAGAAGAAGCAGCAAAAATTCGTGAAGAACGTTTAGCTGCTTACAATGCGAAAAAATCAAAGAAACCTGTCTTGATAGCAAAATCGTCTGTTCTTTTAGATGTAAAACCATGGGACGATGAAACAGACATGAAAGAAATGGAAGTTCTTGTTCGCTCTATCCAAATGGATGGCTTATTATGGGGAGCTTCCAAATTGGTACCAGTTGGTTACGGCATTAACAAATTACAAATTATGAGTGTTATTGAAGATGAAAAAGTTTCAATTGATTTGCTCACAGAACAAATTCAGCTATTTGAAGATTTTGTCCAATCAGTTGATATTGCTGCCTTCAACAAAATTTAAGCATAAAATAAAAGTCCTAATAATTTTTTATTAATTATTTTCCGGTTTTGTTGCAAGCGCAAATATGAAAAAAATATAAAGCATAATTGTGTAATCAATATTTAAGATTTATTAAAATATTTAAATTTTTTAAGAAAATTTTAATCTTTTTATGAAACAATGAATTATATTTCTTTTTATGATTCAATTCACTTCAAAAAATGATTGCTTTAAATAGGAACAACAATTTATTTTATGACAGAAATTTTTATTTTAAATTTTAAAATAAAAGTCCTTTATTTAATAATGTTTTGGAGCATTAAGACCAAAAACATTAAATATATTATGTATTTCATCAAATGTAGGTAGGTAAAACAAAACGCGTATGTACAATACATTTTTTACTCGATTAATTATCACATTAATTACATTATCTTCATATTTGATACATTATCTGTGCAACAGATTTGTGGTTAGTCTCACATTTTACAGAAAAATTTTAAACATTTCAGTACGAAAGCATAATTTTTCCATATTCCTCTATATTCCGCAAAGACTTATTTGTAATACCAAAGATTTTTCATTAAAACTGTGAATAATCGTATCAGATCAAACTTCAAAAGGTGTTCCATGTTCATTAAGCTATTAGTAAGCAACTTCGAATTATTGTATAAACAGTCCCAAATTTTAATAAAAATAAAAATCATTTTCAAATAGAAACCTTTACTAAAACAAACTAATTTTTATATTCATTTTTGATTTCAATCTTCAAAGTTCTTAAAAAACATAATAAAAAAGAATTTTCAAACGCTAAACCTTACCTCAAATTTTTACTAAGCTTGGATTCAGAATAATTTCCAAAATGTTAACATAACACATTTCTTTAAAACGGAAAATAATTGCAATATCATAAATTGAAATAAAAATTTTAATCTATAACTTTTCGGTAACTTAACAACTGTAAGATATTAACTAAAAATAAAATAAAACCCCCCAACATATTTAATCCCAAATGAATATAACTATTTAATTATAAACTATAAAAATTTCCTATAAATTAAAAATAACTTCCTTTTGATAATATGATAGCAAAATAAAAAAAAAACGAAGTTAAAGTTCTCTCTAAAATTTTAATATTCAAGTTTAAAAAAAAAATCTTGTTTTAATCACATTAAGAAAAATTATTCAACATTGCTTTGAACGAAAATGATTTTTAGTTTATTTTTAACCAGTGATTGATTCACATCTACAAAGAATAATATTTTGTTATTAGAAAAAATATTTACAAAAAAATAATGAGTTTCAAAGTTGGTTTAATTATCACATTCTATTTAATGTCGTTATTGTTAATAACATTAAAAGCTGATGTTTCTCATTTAAGTAAGTTCTCATGAAATAAATTTATTCACTAAAATAATCGTATTTATTGCATTGAATTCATAATAAATTTCTCATTATGAAAAGAAAAAAAATTATTATATTTAAGTTTCTAGAATCATATTAATAATAACTTCAACACGTCGTTATGATTTATATTTTGCTTGTTTAAAAAACATTTTTTTTTTTAGAATTAAATTCGATTTCCACAAAAACAAATTTCAAAATTAAAATAATTTCATGAAAAAAATTACTCGGGTAATTTTTTGTAGAGTTCTAATAATACTGTCAAATAAGATTTTGTTCAAAGAATCTTTGTTATTTGAATTTACAGAAAAATCGAGATTTTGAAATTAGTGCTTTTTCAATATTGAGCAGTCATAATGTTCTTTTTAAATATTTTTAACATCCATAATTTTAAAACGTATTAAAATTTCTGTGGATTATTTTTAATTGTAAATTGAATACATTGGTTTTAGAATTGAAGATATATTTTTAGACAAAAATTAATCATTTTTATCTTTTTTTAATTAGTCAAAAAATTAAAAACTTCCATTGTGTTATCAACTGTATTACTTAAAAAAATAGTACAAATTTAGATTATATACCTATTAAATATATCTATCCCTTAAATTTATCAATATGTATTATAATTTTTATATATATGAGTCTGTAAAAGAAAATTAGTAATATATAATCAGTAACAAATAATTACAATTAATTTAAGAGAAATGATAACCTTTAAATTTTAAATAGAAAAACCCAAATTATCAATTTTTTAATGCTAATTTTAATTAATATTTTATTATCATAATTTATAGTTTTTTTTTTTGTTTCATTCTGGTGGTCCAATTAAATTTGCCATTTTGAGGGAAATAAAAGAAATTCTTAGAGCTTATGCTTCTTAATTCCATAGAAAAATAGTTCTCTGGTTCAAATAATTTTTTTACTTTTGCGTCTAATGGCAGAAACAAAATTTAGGCATCGTCTGAAAATTAATTTATTCTGTTTCTATCTTAAATAGCTTCTAATTTTGTTTTGACTATTGATTAAGAGTTCTAAAAAGATTATTAGAACTGTAAAGAAATTATTTCAAAGATGATCGCAAAATTTTTTTGTGAATTTCAGGAAGAGGCTTAAGCATTTTTTTTTGTCCAAAAAGAAAATTTAATTTATTTCTAGTTCTACCTATAGAAAAATATCTGACTCATTATAGAGTTTATAGCTATTTTATAAACAAATCATCATAGACATTTGCCTGATGTTTAATAAATAATGAGCTAAATCTTGAAATACAAGATAATTTAATCGGAATTAAAATATTAAAAATTAAAATGAATAAAAGTTCTTATCTGTAAATAAAATGAAACTAGTTTATTGGAATTCTCGCGTAATAAACAAAACTTATTTTTTGAAATATATTTCTTTATTTTTGATATTATTGAAAATTTTTTTTCTGCGTATTTAAAGAAGGTAATGTAGATAAGTACTTATTATATTTCATTAGTACTCATTTTTAATTATTAATATTAATGATAACAAGAACTACTCATTATCTAGATTATTAGATTATCTAGGTTTTATACGTATACCTATAGACATAGGTATTTAATTTTTCCTATAAAACTGACGAAAAATACCTTCTTTCAATATTCCCATATTATTTGGCTATCATTCTCATTCCGCTCGCTTCGCTGATAAAGAAAATACGCTTCTTTCACCAAACTAGAAATCAATGGTAACCGGATTTAAAATGCAAATCTTCTTATGTACAATATACACCTATACATATTTTATTATTAATAATTTTATGACACAAGAATTTTATTTTTATCTGATTAAAATAAAATTAATTCAAGTGTTTGGGAAAAAACATAATCATGATGACGCCTTTTATAGAAAGAAGGACTTATTAATTTTTTTCTCAATCCACCTCAATATTCATGTTATATATACTAAAGTCTTGAATTAAATGAAATAAAGAAGTAATTCTTCTTTTGGTTGGCTTCTGTTCTAGAACTATTCTATTATAAATTGAAGATACCTATACATAATTTTTATTTATTTTTATATATTTCTCAGAAAATGTTTCAAACCACTATAACTCAAAAAAAATATATTCAATATTATTAATGAATAATACTTATTAATAAAATGTTCTAAGAGACAATGATTTTGAAGCACGTTTAATTATAATTTAAATTATTATTTTCGATCCCACGCTCAATAACATAATGACTTAAATATAGAGTTTTATTATATTTTTATAATTCAAACCTGTCAGCTTTAATTAAAAAATTCGCACATTTTATTTTTTTTTCTAATTGTCTTTTTAATCACTTATAAATTATTAATTATTTATAAAAAATAACTTAAAGAGGTTAAAATGTGTTAAATATTAAATGTAAACAATTTTACTAAAATAAGTAAAAAGTTTGATGGATGCCCAAATCACAAACTGAATCCTATAGTAAATAAATGGGCTTACAAATAATTATAAAATAATGTTTATCTTGAATATAAATTCATATTAAAGTTTCTATAGTATTCTAATTCTAAGTTTTGTCCAGTTTAAATTTATTTCACATTGTTTAATATCATTTCTTGAGCTTAAATGTAAAAATCCAATTTAAAAATACATAATCGAATAGCTGCCAATGTAAGTAACTTGTTTCTCAATTATATTAGTTATTTTGAATAAGTAATTTTGATTTAGTAAAGTCTATTTTTCCAACAAAAAAAAATTGGTCCATCAAACACAGATTTTTGATAACATAAAGTCATAAAGCATATTATTTTTGCTAAACAGTTCTTGTACTTCTTTTTAGAAAGAAAAATTTCTTATCATTCCTAATAATAATTATTTTCCCGATTTGGGAGACATTTCTTGTTTTTACGGTCATTACCTTTTTATTTTTGTGCCAAGGTAATAAACATTTTTTTTCATGGATTTTCTTCATTTAATATTTATGCGAATATAAAACTAGTATTTATTGTATAAATTTAAGAAAAAACTCAATATGCAATTCAGGTAATAATAATTTAAAAAAAAAAGTATTATTTATTCTTTATACATATAGCAAATACATAAAATTTCCAAGTTCAATGTCATCATAATAAATTTCATTTAAATAGCTTAATACTTATGCTTGTTGTTAGGCTAAGGAGCGTAAAAGCATATATTACATTAATTAAATAACATCAGGTTTTAGCTGTTCAAAAACGGCATCAGAAAATATTTATTTAAATTTTAGATAAAAAGAGAAGTTTAATTAAAAAAAATAATTATGACGTACAATGTATAGTATGTGTATAATTATCATATACTTCTTAACACTTTGTATTGTTACAACAGGTACAACATTAATATAAAAACATATTATGTCCAAATTTTTAATAATTATAAATAAATTGTAAATGATATGTTGATTGATTATTCACGATCTAAAAAAGTTTGTTGGTATTTCGATTTTCTGTAAGAATTATTGACAAATTTATTACTTGTAAAGGGGCCTTTTTAAGATAATACATATTATGATTATATTTGTTATTATTTTTTTAGGCGAATCTGCAAATCAACCACCAGTAACAGAAGTTTGTTTGGGATGCATTTGTGAAGCGATTTCGGGTATGATTTAAAATTAATTATTCAAATGGAAACTAAAATTTATTCTTTTGCTTATTGCAGGATGTAATCGTACTGCTACATGTAATGGCGATGTAAGTCCCTCCAAGAAATTAATTTATATTCAAGAATATTAAAAATATATGTTTTATTAATTGCTTGAAGTCACAATTTAATATTTTTAGGTTTGTGGGCTATTCAAAATAACATGGCCTTATTGGGCAGATGCAGGAAAACCTACAATACAAGGTTAGTAAATTAAACTATGTTATACACTGTCTAAAAATAAAAGAGATTTCAAATGGCAACTTTATATTTAAATTGAAAATTAATGAAAATACTTCGAAGAATAATCATAGCTGTAATAAACAATGCTACTGATTTAGAGCTTCTAATGCAATTTTTAATTTATAAATAAACAATAAACAAGTGCTTAAGCAATAAAACGATAAATTTATGATTCTGTATTATACATATATAATATACAGTGAGTGATTAATAATTTAATATAATGTGTTTAATTAAATGTAGTTATATAGTTCAATATTTACAAATCTTGACTAAGTATTTAATTTCATTGAAAATTTCGATAGATAATTTCGATAGATAATTTCACTTTAAGGGATAATAAATTAATACGTAATGTTTCTGATTTTTATGCAAGTCGGTGTTTTAATTCAAATACTAGGTATATATTATTCATTACTATTACCTAGTTTTATATTAATACATTTTTACAAATATGAAATCATATCGTATGAAAAAGTTTTTAAAATACAATTTTCAAGATTTAGGTACTTCACTAAAGAATATCCTAAACCTAAATGTTTGGAGTACGAATTTTATTGAGTATCAAATAATATCATATGAACTTTCGTACCTACGAATATAATATACCTAGTCTTTTTAACAATATTATTGGGATAATTTTTTTTATTTTCAACCTCAAATTCACTTAAATATTAGAAAATAAAATTCTGAAGACTTTATGAGAAAATAATAACAAAAACTACGTAAAACAGCTTAACTAAATAATTGATAAAACTTGATATTAAAACTAGTTTACATGTAACCAAAAAATAAATTAAACAAGTATTTTTATTAAATTAAACATTTCTTAACTTTTTCCAGGTGAAGATGTTTCCAGTGAAACAGGTGAGTCTCTTTGTCTGTGATAATCATAAACAAGAGTTAAGATGAAAATAAAATAACTATAATAGTCTTTTTAACAATATTATCAATAACCGAAAACTACATTTAATTTCCTAAATCAGTTTGTTTCTAAATTGATTATTTTTTTCAGCATATCCAAATTGTGTTAATGACCCGTTTTGCGCTGCCAGAGCCGTACAAAACTACATGACAAAATTTGGTCAAGATTGTAATGAGGGTAAAAATAATTGAAATAATAATTAAATAAAAATATAAATAAAACTTAATATTTTTAGATGGCGTTATAAATTGTTATGATCATGCCGCTATTCACAAATTAGGTAACATTATAATAATATAACATTGCTCTTATGATTATATTTATTATATTCTTTGGCACATATTTAAATTTAAGAAAAATCAAGAATTTTTAAAAATCATCTTGAGCAAAATATTTTTTAATGAAATGTCAAGGGATCATAACCAAATAATAAAAATAAAAATAAGCCTTCTACGTAATCTTATTGATGTTGTTTTATAAAATTGATTAAATCGAAGTATTTTCACCTGACATCCAAATAAATCTTTGTACTCATCACACTACAGTCTAGAAGATTGATATATGATTTTTCTTTGAATACCTAAATTCCTAAATATGTACAGGAAAATTTGATTTTTGAACTATATTTTTTCACTTAGAAAACTTTCTAAATTTTGATTATTACACATAATTGTTTTTTTCAACAGGTGGATATGGTTGTAAAGGAGATTTAACTGTTCAATATTACAATAAGCTGGACGCATGCTTAAAACATGTTCAAGGTTAATTTATGATTTTTTAAGTCTTACAAGAAAATATTGTTGCTACATTGCATTACAAGGAAAATATCAAATTATAGATTTATAATTAAAAAAAAAAAAAATAATTAAGAAAACCTTATTAGATAGAATAGTGTTTGAATAAACGCAGTGATAAGAAAAATAAAAGACCATAAAAATCAAAAATGTATTTTTTTATTTAAGAAACCAATGAATCCTTATGAAAATAATATAAATAATTTACGTAGGTACAGATATAAATTATTAAACAGCAAGGTAGCGATTCCTTTCCTCAACGAGAGCCTAATATATGTATTCTTCTAAGTGTATCATAATTGATTCATCATTCATCATCATGTTCATGTATCGCAAAAAATAAATAATATTTAAAAACTAACTTTAATATAGCCTCTGCAAAAAAAACCACGCCCCTAACAATTTTTTGTTATTAGGAGGAAGGCCCCGGCGAGATTCGAACTCGCGATCTCCTGTTTACTAGACAGGCGCTTTAACCAACTAAGCCACGGCGCCATCTAATATGTTGTAGACAAATATGATTCATTTTATGTTATAAACTTTTTCTAATTTTGTCATAAAAAAATTAAATTATTTCTTATCAAACATGTTGGATGTGAAAGCTTTTAATGAAAATAAAAAAAAAAAGAAATGACACCAATTAACAATTTTAATATTTTCTTTAAAAAATAAAAGCAACAAAATAATTCCAGTAAATATTTATTTATAAAAATTATAAAATCATTATAAATTAGTTAATTACAAATTGACTACAAATAAATAAACTATAAATAACTTAGTATTTAGTCAACTACTATAATTTGTTGTGACCAATGAACTTAAATAGGAATATTTTTATTATCTTTGGTTGTGCCATTTTCTCTAACACAAAAATATAAAAACTAGGAAGATGAAGTGTTTTATGAATTTTCTACACTTTTTATTTTTTGATGGATTTAAATAAAATAGTGGCATAACATACTAATTGCAGACAATATTGCTTTATTGTCGAAATAATAAATGTTTATGCACGGCATAAATTCTAAATTCGAAAAGATGTAGTAATTCTAATTATTGCGAGGCGCCGTGGCTTAGTTGGTTAAAGCGCCTGTCTAGTAAACAGGAGATCGTGAGTTCGAATCTCGCCGGGGCCTTACACCTAAATCTGGGTGTGTGATATTAAGGAAATATTTTATATTAAAAACGAACTCGTAATTAATAATCGGGATTAATTCTCATATATTTCAAGTTTAATTGTGGCAGTGCAGTAGTACAAAACTTAACTTAAATGGCCAAATCCGGATTTTTCAAAATATTAGAACTGCAAGTCAAGAAAATGCAATAAAAAAATTCGGAAGATAATTTGGTAATATGTGGTATCTTCAACCTTCCTAAGACCTATGTCATTATTCTAAAAAGAACCCTATTATTTATTTTCCCGTCAAAATTAAAACACACACTTTTTTTTTCTTTTTTGCTTATTATTCTAAAAAAAATCGGGATTGATCGATACTAATTCGAAGACCGAAGGGCGCCGTGGCTTAGTTGGTTAAAGCGCCTGTCTAGTAAACAGGAGATCGTGAGTTCGAATCTCGCCGGGGCCTTCGTATATTTCTGAAAATATACAGTTTTTGATTTTTGAAATATCCGTATCGTTTCTAATCGGCACAATACCTCACCAGCTTGTACGTACTGCATATGCAAGATTTTTAGAAACCATTTTATTTAATAATTTTTTATTTAATAATTAATATTTTCTTAATTCCCCAAATAAAAATTGTATTTGAAACAAAAAGTTATATGTTAATTTTTAGAAGAAATTAACAAGGCCCCGGCGAGATTCGAACTCACGATCTCCTGTTTACTAGACAGGCGCTTTAACCAACTAAGCCACGGCGCCAGTTGTTCCTGTGGTAGCCATAAGTAATTTTTCAATATGCTACACCATCTATGAGAACAAAATTTAAACTGAATAAGCTTTCTATAAAAAAGAAAAGTAGAGACCTCTGAGTGAGGTTAACAAAGCATAAAAGTTGTAATAATAAAAATATTAAAAAAAAGAAACTAAATTAACGAAAAGGATATTGCACGAACAGATAATGAATGCACGATTTCCATTAATTATGAAAATTTACTGGTAGTAAATTTTTTACTGAAAAAAAGCGATATAGATACATAGTTTATTGAAATTTTACTATGGGTTAGAAAAAGGGCGCAGTGAAATAAGGCCGCGGGAAATAAGGCCGCGATAGGTTTTTTGTTGCGGTCTTATTTCATTTTGAAAAATGAAATAAGACCGCATAAAATTCCTCGCGGCCTTATTTCGTTTTGAAAAATGAAATAAGACCGCGACAAAAAAAAAAATTAATCGGAGGGCTAATTTCATTTTGAAAAATGAAATAAGGCCGCGAGGATTTTTTCGCGGCTTTATTTCATTTTGAAAAACGAAATAAGGCCGCGTAATCTTGATTACGCGGCCTTATTTCGTTTATAAAAATGAAATTAGCCCTCCGAATAATTGTTTTTTTTTGTCGCGGCCTTATTTCATTTTTCAAAACGAAATAAGGCCGCGAGGAATTTTTTGCGGTCTTATTTCATTTTTCAAAATGAAATAAGACCGCGAGGATTTTTTCGCGGCCTTATTTCATTTTGAAAAACGAAATAAGGCCGCGAAAAAATCTTCGCGGCCTTATTTCATTTTTCAAAATGAAATAAGACCGCAACAAAAAAACGTCGCGGCCTTATTTCCTGCGGCCTTATTTCCATCCCCCTAGAAAAAGGCAGATTATTCATTTTATAGTCAAATAGAAGTGTCAGATATCAAAAATTAATTCATATTTTTGACATACACATCACATACAAATTATTTCGGTTTTATTTATAAAATAAATTTACAAAAAAGAACCGCTTTAAATTTTTTTTTGAAATAAAAAATGTTTAGATACGTAATCATTTTAAAAGCAGTAAAAAAATATAATAATTTTTTTTCAATAACTTTTTATTCAACTTAAACTTTTGCCTGTTGGCATCTTTTTCATGTTACTAACGGGCTGTCTAAAATATCGCGATTTTATAAGTGTGTTGTATTTTTTCTGTTTCATTTATTAGTTAATATTTGTGTGTGATAAATATGACACTGGGTTAGATTTACAGCATGCTATTTTTATACATTTTACCAAAAAAAATAGAAATACTAAGAAGGGAAACGATCAAACATTTTTTTGTTTAAAATTTTTTATTTGTACATAGGTATTTGTATAAAATAATAAAATTATTTCCATAGTTATCAAAATTATTTATTTGTTTTTTTATAGGATGTCCTCAAGCATTATTATGGCAGTATTTTTGTTTTTTTTTTTAAATCTTACAAAATATAGCTTATGGTAGGTATAGGTATTTGAATTAGTTCCAATAAAAAAATTTACTGCCAATCAATTTTCATAAAGGAAATCGACCTCAATATCTCAACAAAATATCTCAACAATTAATAAAGCTATCGAAAAACAAAAGGCGTGAAACAAAATTTCGAACTCAAAAACTTAGGAAATCATTAAGATTATAATGTGAAAAAAAAAAAATCTTTATTCGGCATTTAAACTTTAAGCCGACGATATTGCTAACAATATTTCGAGTTTACTTGAAAATCTGTGTTATAGATTTCTTTAATTCTAAGCGTGAAAAACATATCAAGAAATAATCTTTTGGGTTCCTCCTATCATTGATGAAAACATTTTGTAATATAAATAATCTATCTAATTAATTGAAATATTTACTGTATATATATAAATAAAACGCAAATATGAATTTTTTTTTTAATATATATTCATTTTATTAATTCCAAATGGTTGAAATATACATGTACTGTACATGATATCTACAATTTATACGTAATTACTATGTGATCGTATTATACCTATACAATTTAAATTTAATGAGTATATAATAATAATAATAATGTCTACAAGTCGAACTATATGTATAGAGTTGCCTGGTTATTATAATTAGGCAATTAATATAATTTTCACTCAAATTTTTATTCAACAATTTTATTATATTTCTATTATGTCTGTAATTGAAAATATAAACTATTTTTGTCACTTCAAAATATGCATGTTTAAGGTACTGATGACGACGTTCAATGCAGTAATAAGCGACATCATGTTTGTACACATAATCTATTTATATAAAAAAAGTCATAAATACATAAGAGAATTTGAAAATGTATCTCAAAATTTTTTAATTTGATATTAATTAAAAAAAAGAATAATTTCTTGATGCCTTTGCACGATTTTGTTGATAATTTTCGAAAGTTTTTGTTACATTTGAAAAATAGTGATTGCATCATAATTTATTTTACAAAACAAGAACAAAATTATGAATTTTTATAATCGATTACCCATCATTACAAATAAAAATGTGCCAATATTGGCAATATTAATTAATAAAAAATTTATTATTAATATTAAAAAGAATTGTCTTGATTTTCTATTTGACTCATTAACATAATTTATAACATAAACATTTAGGTAGATTTTACCTATATATGAAGCCAAAAATAGTTTAGGAATATGGATTTATAAGTATAATTATAATTATTACAAAAAAAATCGTCTACTTATTAAATTTATGTAATTAGAATTTTCTTTTTGGGTTATATCTCATTTAAATATAGTTTTCAAAATAACATTTAACAACAGGAATTTAATTATTAATTTTTTTAATTATATTATATATAGTTAGTTATACACATTTAATCAATTTTTTTTTCAATATAATTTAAAACTAAGAACTTATAAATATAATTAATGTTTCCCAGTCTCTAATTTTGTTCTTATAACTTAATAAATAAGTTATAAAAATTATTTTTCTTTTTGTTTTATAAAAATAAAAAAAATTTTAACTTAAATTATAATTTTTATATTTTATGTACAAAAATTATTATCGATTTAAATTAAATATTAATACAAAAATAATATTAAAGGTATTATTTCACTTGGAATATAAATCCTTTTCTTAAATTAGATCTGAAAGGACTAAAATAAAATTTTATTTAATATACTGTTAGAATTATGGAATAATATTTTAAATATATATTAGTTATATTGTTATCAGAAAACTTTTTAATTATTATAATTATTTGTTCTAATTAGAGTGTACAACAAGTACAAACAAAATATGTATACATATCTTTTGTATATTAACTTGTATTAAAATTAATTCATATGAATTTTATTTTAAAAACTGTACTATTGTACTTCTTAGTTTTAAGTCAAATCAAAATATTTATTATATAGGTACTTGGTTTTATGTTGTTCAGAAATTAGTTAATATTTAGCTCTTGATTCTTTAAACAAAAGGCAGTGTACAATTTTTTTTCAATGAATTGACTTTAACTTTATGAACATAACATAAAATATTGTAGTTGTAGAGTGCATAACTATAAACAAACTCAATTTAATTACTATGAGTTTTTATTTTTTTAATGATTCAATAAAAATTGTTTACAAATTTAGTTCAAATTTAGTCTTTGTTTCATTCATCTTGAAATGAAGAAGATAATTGATTTTTAATGATCTTAGGATTTTTATTTAAGTCTTCACTTCTTTTCTTCTATAGCATCATAATTGTAAATATATTTCTTGCATTTGAATCTAGACAAATGCTAGACATATGAAATAATACAGGTTTATTTGTCCTTAATATTAATCATATTCTTATAGCCAAAAGTTAACTTAAAAGTTTGTTAGCAACTCAAATACTTTTTGTTTTTTTACCTGTGTATACCAATTATTCGATTTTCCATTTCCTGAATATTTAAATTATACTCACAATTCAAAAGAAGGCTCTGAATTTAAAGCTGTGCTAAATGCTAAATAATAAATTATTTCATTATATATTATATTCTTATATTCTTAATATAATGACGCCTTAGACTTATAGTGATGTATGATGGTATTTTGAAAAAAAATAAGAAATTGATATAAATACATATAATGTTTAAAGAAAAAAATGAACATTAAAAAAAATTATTTGGTAAATTGCTGTTATACACATAAAACGAAAAAATAAATTAGCTAAATTTAATTTTTATATATTAATTTATTGTTCCACAAACAAATACTTGGTACTAGAATATAGTTAATTAAGTTTAATTATTAAATTTTTTGGTGTATAGAAAATATAACCAAAAATATTTGTTCGCACTCTTCTTAAAATGGTTAAATACTTTTGTTTTGATACAATTAAAATTTTCAATTCCATTTCTAATTCAATTATGTAAGAATGAACTGTTCAAAATACATATGTACATAATGTCAAATAAGTTTGTTATACAAATTTAGTTATTTTAAATGGTAGCGAATAGTTTATTTTTGATATATTTTGTTTTTTGTAAGTTTATAAAAAAATATTAAGAATTATTCCAAACAACTTAAAAAAACTTATAGAATTATTTACAATGCAAAAATCTTTTAAATCTTTATTTTTCAAAAGATTAAAGATTTCGTATGGTCTCATGTTTAAAAGAAATTGTTTTGTTCTACTATTAATAATGAATAATAAACTTGCAATATTTGTGCGTTAAAACAAAAAATTATTGAGATAAAATTTTAATATGACAAAAGCCTGAATGTGACCAGAATAGTTATAATTCATGGAGATGTGAACTAAATTAAAAAAAAAGCCTCAAAATGTTAAAGAAAATAGTAAACCAAAATGTTAACAAAACATAAAATTACTTAATGTAATAATAAAATTTTCGATTCACCGATAAATAAGAATTTTTCAAACAAAAATAAAAACATTTTTAGTGTATACCTACCTAATTATTTGTTAGTACTAAATTATATATCAAAAAAATATTATGTATACATTTTAACGAGATGACTGTTCGCTTAAAATTGTATTAAGCTTAACGCAACTCTTATCCAATTTTATCTAATAAAATAAATTATAGGTAACTAAACAGAATTAATGTTATTTTCTTAACATCCGTTACAAAAAGTATTTTTGAAAATCTATTTTTTTTTGGCGCATTGCTGAGAGAATATTTTCATAAATATTTTCCAGCTTAATTTCTTATTTAATTTTTTCAATATACATATTTGTTAAATAAAAAAAAAATCCAATGCATAGTTATTTCTTATTATTTCCGTCATTAGCTAAAAGCAATTCTTTGGCTTCTCGTTTCCCTTTCTTTTTTTCCTCTTTTGCTATAATTTTTGCTAAACGTTCTTCTTCTTTTGCCAAACGTTTTTCCTCCTGAAATAAAAAACACATAAAATTGGTTTTTTATAATTAATTGAAATTGAAGAAGTTGTGAAATAGAAATTGGGTGCTATTACAATAATCGATGAATATTTTAAAATAGTTGACGTTACAAGGTGAAAACACAATTGGGGCGACAACGACGGCGACAGCTATAGCGACTGTCAAAAACCATATATTTGTATGAGAATGAAACAATTGAGGCGTTTTTTTTTAAAGGTGAAAACACAATTGGGCCACAACGACGGCGACAGCGATTTTTCATATAAAAAAGTCGCCTCAATTGTTTCATTCTCATACAAATATATGGTTTTTGACAGTCGCTATCGCTGTCGTTACGCTGTCGCCCCAATTGTGTTTTCACCTTATATGAAAAATCGCTGTCGCCGTCGTCGTCGCCCCAATTGTGTTTTCACCTTATGGATTGCAGTAAAATGAATATTTGAAAATTTAGATTTTAATATCATTATAAAATGTTCTAAATTAAAAGTTAAATTTTAACCATGTATGTGCATTAATTAAATTCATGTTCTTAAGTTCATGTGTACCTATAACGGAAATTTTCACCATATACATTAGGTTTCTAATCCTGTCATTACAAAAACAAAAAAAAAATTTTCGTTGGATACTAACATAACATCAGAATATTCCTTCTATTTTTTTCTATTTCAATCATAAATCTAAAATTAAAATGTTGTGTAAAATTTCTTTTTTATCGTTAGGATTTTTTTTTTTGTATTTGACGTGAATAAATGAAGATTAGAAAGTTTTCTAGGTGATTTTCAAATAATTTATATGCTAATTTTATAATTATAAGAAAAAATATTTGAAAATTTATTAACTCCTTCGGGTAAACAGTATAATTTTAAGTTTTTTTTTTATACCTTTCTGGCTTCCTTTTCCGCTTTCAATTTAAGTTTTTCCTCTTTTTTCTTTTTTTCCATACTTTCATTTTTTTTATTATCAGCCTTTTCGTCCTGGTGATTATGAAAATTATTTCGAAGTGAATTGGTATTGCTATTACAATTGCTAATGTTCGTTTTAGATTTATTGTTATTATTATTATTATTATTATTATTTGAATTAATAAATGAAAAACTTTTGGAAGAACTTGGATGATTTAATTCTGCCTTATTCGATTTATTTAATGAACTTTTAATGTTGTTATTATTGTTGCTATTTGAATTTGGTGACGTTAAACTATTCTTCTGTATTGGAATTTTTGAAGCAGTTGGATGAATTTTTGATGCTGTTAAACTTGGTTTTAACTTCGATGTTGCTGATCCAATTGCTGGGTTTGAAAGAGATGTCGTTTTAGTTGTGGTGCTCTTTATTGGCCTTGTTGGTGACGGATCCTTAAGCAATGGCACCATCTCTTGAGAATTGGTTGCTTTTGTGTATGACGAATACCTAAAATAAAAAGAAATATTAACATTAAATTTTAAACAAAAAGAAGAATACATGATATTCTGTCTCCTATTAGTATATTTTACAGAAGAAGACTAGTGTTGTTCGAGTTCCTCATTAACGTACTCACCGAAAACGCGGATTGTTGATATGAACAGGAGATGGATGTGGTACCTTTTTAGCAGGACTTCGAAATTCTTTAATTGGCGGTAAACGGTTTTGTTGTAAATCTGCGATTCGTCCTTTAGTATAACGACGTGGAAATGTATTAATTACACCATTGTGACCAATTAAACTTGGTTTACGGGGTATTGCGCCTGAACAACCCGTAGGGCAAGTACTGCCGTGATGATGAGATGAATGATTATGATACAAATTTGTTGCTGACGAACTGGAATCGATATTACTTGATGCGGAAGACGTATTCGAACATGTTGTGGCATTTGATGAAGATGATAATGATGAACCTACAGAATAGCTACTGGCTGATTGTGATACTCGAATGTGGCCAGAATTGTGATTCTGACGATTATGCGATGTATGGGGCTCGTTTCCCATCGAATAGGAACTGGCCGATTGTGGGACACCAGTATTTCGGCAAGCAGCAACACTATTAGTTCCAACAGATGGCGACCAACTTTTAGCGCCAACTGAATAACTACTGGATGATTCTTGTAATTTCCACGATCCAGAACCAGAAGTTAAACGATTTACACGTGCTCTACATATAACACATCGTAAAGGAAGAAGTCTTTGTGCAACGGCACTTTGTATTGTTTTAACAAAACAACGACGACACACAACTCTATGACCACATGGTGAAGTTTGCATGGTTGCTCTGGCATTAATACAAATAACACATTCATCTTCTTGTGATGTTGGTGGTTCTGGTTCACTTTCTTCAAGTTTGCTCAGCAACTTATCCTAAAATTATCAACAAAAAAAAATGATTATAAACTTAAATGCACAACACTTTCAATTTGTTTAATTTATTGATAAGTGTGAATTCTTAGGAGTTTTTCTCATTAAAATAAGAGAAATTTAATTAATTTCAAATATGTATATATTACACATTATATACATATATGTAGCTATAACAGCTATAATATGAAATAATTTAGAAAAACAATAAAGGATATTCAAACATATCTTTCCCCCCCTTAAAGTCAAGTGGCTTTTAACTCTCATTAAGGATTAAGTGATATTATCAAACTAAGAAAAGCAATAACCTTAAAACAATAACAATAAAGTTGTGGAAATGCTTTTTATAGAATTTTTGTATAGATATTTTTTTTAAATAAGAAAAAATTATCCCAATCATAATTTTGTTTTTTTTTTTTTAAATCATAGGTAGGAAAATTTCGGTTTCCCCATTTTCCCAAATTTTTGATCTAAGTAAATAAGTATGCTACTGAGAATAAATTTCCTGATCAGAGATAGTACATACAATGATACATACAATGATGCAGTTTGCATTGATGATTTTGAAACTATTTTATCTTTTTATATGACGCTGCTCTACCCTGTGATATAAATACAAGGGAAAACTTTCAATTTCGATAAAGTAGATAAATTCTTCTTCCATACATCTTGTATTTAGCCATGGTCAAGTATATTTGTTGCTGCCTATGTCGCTTTTGTTAATTTGAAGATCTTCGTTTCGACATTCGTAGTATTTCGCATGATTTAATTTATCTATTTTACCTATTACTTTCTTAACTAAATAAATCTTTTTTGAATTATAAACAAATCCATTTACTAAAATATTTATTCATTGATTTTAATTCGAATTTCAAGCGTTTGCGATCTTCCAGTATTTATTAAAATTTATGAGAGTTGCATTAGAACCAAAAATAATAGTCTACGATGGCAAAGACATAAAAAAAGTTTTCTTTAAGATTGAACAGTACATGATTCTCTCAATGTTAATTTATAGATATATATTTACATTTTCTGCATAATGCATAATGCAAAAAATGTATAAAAAAATTAAATAACTAACATTATTTTTAAAGCATGATTAATGCCTCCCTATTCAGTCTGTATAGTGCTTTACATCCGATGTATGTATAATGTATAAGGATAATTGTATAAATTTAGACTTAATATTTAATCAATCGACAACGACAATGAGACCGACTAAAAAAAAAGTTAAGTAACCTAATTTAGAAATGTTTTTAATTTATAAATAAAAACCATTCGACCGACCACAACAACGATTAAAAATTGTAGTAGCATCTTTTTTTCTTATTATAATTTTATATGTTTTTTTTTCTCAAGGTCGCATTTAATGTGTAAAAATTTTTGTCTTTTTCAAGAGATTATCATATTCTATGCTGTATTGTATATTATAGTTATACACATTATTTTTATGTTTTTATTTATTCTTCATTTAAAAAAAAAAAAAAGATTCCGGAAATTAGAATGATTTATTTTTAGAATGTATTTTTAATGGTAAAAAAAAAAGAAAAAGAAAACTGAAAGGAAAATCTTGTTCTATATTTAGGTTTTGTTATTTTTTTTTTATTTTTATTTTCATTTTCATTCTCAAATTGAAGAATGTTTATAATTCGTATAAAAATGAAAAGAAAATTCATATATTAATGAAATATAAAACACAACATAGATGTGCATAATGTGTGAATAAAATGTTAAAAAATATTTAAAAAAGATCCTTAAAGATTCATTTGATTTTATGTTTTTTGGTCTTTGAGCAGAGAAGGTATACATAATATTCCAAAAATACCTATCCAAGTACATATATATGATTAAGTTGGAAATAAATTTTCAATTTTATTTATAACATGATATGCATACCAAAAATATAATTTCAATCAAGGACTTCAAAATCGTGTTTTTTTTTTTTTTAACTTTATAATAATTTTCCATACCGTAATGAATTTATCCAGAGACCGAATAAATAATTCATGACTGAATAAATAAAAAGCTTGTGATCTTTCTTAAACTCTCTTTTTGAAGTTCTTTATTAAATTTCATTATTATAATCAGAATTGTTCGAAAGTTATTATAAAAGTTTAGCTTTGACCTGTACATTTCTATTAGTTGGAGTTGACAGATAAAATATCGAGAATAGTAATAGTTAGTTAGTTTCTTCATTCAATTTAACTATCTAACTTCAATGAACAAACATATAGTTAAGCATGTTTTTCAAAAATTAAAAAATTTAGGCGTTTCACTGAATTTTGAAGGATAAAAAAAGAATTTGAAAAAAATTAATGTCTTGATTATTTTTTTTTTTATCTATAATTTTTAATAAAATTGGTTTTAGAATTTCTTAAGTTTTATGAAAAACAAGCACTTTTCTTAATAATATTATCCAAGGATGGAAAACTATCCAACAATTTTATGCCGAATTTGTACTAAAATTCTGTATGCGCATTCATAATATTTTGCGTTTTCTTTTTCTAAATAGTCAATTTTTAACCTTGCAAAGTATTTGTTGTTGAGTAATGTCAATAAATTACCTAAAAAAATATTGAATACAAATTTTTGAAAGGTCATCACCTAACAATAAAAATACATGATTAGTATTATTTACTTAAAAATACTATATAAAATAGTTAATAAAATTTTGTTCTAAATGACAATTGAAAAGAAATTAAAATCAACATAAACAAAATTTTATATTATAAATCGTCAAAAATTCATTAATGTTAACTTAAGTCCTATATGGAGATATTAAAACCAAGTTCAAAAAATGATTTAGTCACAGGCTAATCAGCACTATCAGTTTTTATTTTATTAGAAATCCTAAATAATAAAATAGAAGATTTTTTTGATTGATTGTTAATTACTTAATTTTAAAGCTAAGACGAGAATTTCGATACTGCTTGTATAACATATAGGAATTATTATGCGGGTTGAAAATTAGAAACCTTAAAAATTAGGAATTTAATGATGTAACAAGCTTAAAATAGAAACATAAAATTAAGTGGCAATAACCGATAATGTAAATGTAAACAAATTTTGTTAGATTGAAATTGAAGTGAAAAAAAGTGTTTACCTAGTAGATTTGAATCACTTATAATATTAATTTTTAATTTTATTACTTAAAAAAGAATAAAAATGTATCATGCCTTTTTTTTCCGTTTTTTTGGCCAATGTGACATATTTTTATAAATCGCTTTTGATTTTGACCAAGTCCAATTATATTAGACTTAAATATATGAAAATTGATTTTTTTTTTCTGAAAAATCTTTTTTTTATTTAGTACTACAAATTTTAAAATCATTATTTAAGTAGTTTTTTAAATAATTAATCATAGCATTAAATTTTTGCTTACTTTATCAATATTATATCGCGAACTCGTTTAAAATAATGCAATTAAGATTGTTATCAGCATATATTTGTAGCTGTGGTGTCCGAGCGGTTAAGGAGATGGACTTGAAATCCATTGGGTTCTACCCGCACAGGTTCGAATCCTGTCCGCAGCGATATCTAATTTTTTATTCAATTAATATTAATGGATTGAAGTATTACAAAGCCAATATTAAGTTTGATTTAGAAATTCTATATCAGTACTTGAATTTGATAAGACGTACATGATTTCAGTGCTTATTAAAATTAGAAATCTAGATCTGCCACATAGTTGAGTGAGTATATAAATGTAAATAATTAGAAACTAAAGCTCATCTATTTTTAAATAATAAATCTCAATATTGTACATTAATTATATTTATTTTCAAAACTATTGAAGATTCTCATATATATTTTTACAATATTATAGAGGGCTCTTATAAATAGATATAAAATTCAAGAATTGTTATTGAAGAGGATTTATTTAAAAGCAAATCGCTTTCATCTTTTTCAATTGTTGAAATTAAAATAAAAAATCCGAAATACTTTTTTTTCTTAAATGTTCTTTTTTTAAACTTAAATTTTTATTTTTGTTTCATTATCTTTAGGGTAAAATGTTTATTTGATATTTTAAATGAGTACTCTTGATTTTAAAAATAAGAAAATAGAAGCATAAAACATACTGTTTCAAAAATTATAAGAATTACATAGGTATTTAAAAAAATATTTGATTATTGTTGCAGAAAGATTAAATTCATTTATATGTTTAGAATTTTTTTAAATTTCTAAAAATCTATTCCTAAAATTAGAAGAAATTATTTCTTGTATGTACTGTGTTTTCCTTAAAAATAAGCAGATCGGATTTTGTTATCATTACACATATGTAGTAGAAAAGTGGATTTTTATTTTCATAGCAAGTTTTCATTTAAGCGGGCGCGACACTTAAAAAAGAAAATTCATTTTTTTTTATTTAATATTTTGCTACTAGGTACTCACTATAATTATCAATCATGATTAAAAAGTAAAAGAAAATAATTTTAAATAAAGAAAAAATAATAAAAATATACATAACATCGTTGTATGAGTTCCAATGTCAATGTTAAAAAAAAATTATTATGGAACGAAAATTAAAATTAATATTTTTAAATAGTTTTATCAAGATTATTAATTCTATATGGAATATTATTGATGTTTTTTGCATTTATGTGTAAAAATTACAGCAAAAAAAAAAAAAATATTTAATATTGATATTCAAAGAATTTGAATAGAACTTAATGATTTGACTATATGTAAATTGCATTATTGATGAAAATAACATTTATTGATCTGATTATAGTCTTTTTTTTTAATACAAATAATAATGAAAAAATCTTAAGGTCATGATATATATTTATGAGAAATATAGAAGAGATTTATAAGTGGCTTCATTCAAAATATTTTCTTCAATTCAAGAACTATATAAAGGTAGTTTTTTTTTTCAAACCCTCATATGATTGGCCTTTTATTGTTTTCAAAATATTTTTTAATGATACTTCTAAACACAAAATAATACTCAATAATTTAACGATTATATACGGTTCCAAAAAAAAAAACAACAAAATATTGTTATCCGTGAATGAAGAATACTAAGGAAACCTTGAGTAAGGCACAGTAAAGAATACTTCAATGAGTTATTTAAAAATTTATAGAATAAAAAAAATCATTTTTCTCCATCTGCTGAGTTAGTTTATAAATTTCACGACAGCTTCATTTCATAATTCTACTGAAGCAGTATCAGAAGTTTAATAAAGGTTTTTTTTTAAGGTAATACCTTACTGATCTAAAGTAAAACTGAGCAGGGGAAGACGAAGATTTTGATACCGTAATAAAAATGTTAAAACAATGAAAACTTGAGTATACTTGAGTATCTTACTTAGAAATAAATTTTAAAGCGCATTTTATTGCTAACCTTTGTATACATTAGTTTTGGTTTAAAATTGACAAATTTTAAATTTAATATTATATTGAATTGCAATAATGCTGAATTTGGATAAATTGGAGCGTAACATATTTTAAAATGTGACCACAAATAATTTTTATTTGTTTCTTGAAAAATATAAACTCATAAAACATAATTTTTCATCCATTTATTCGATTATATAAATACATAATGTAAAATTATAATAATTAAAAAAATAAATAACTTTTGAGAAAAAAAAAACATTTACATATAATATGTATATCTATATTAATAAATCTAATTTATGTTAAATTAGAAATAGGTACGTGATTAATAGATTAAGAATTTATTAACCATCAATTTAATAAACTAATTTAAAATGAATTTTATTAAACATAACATCCATTCATGATATAGATAGCTCATTAATATTTGAAAAAAAAAAAATCATTAAACCCCACTTATTATCCAATTTCTTTTTACTCAGCGGGAACTGATTCAACAACATTGAAGTTGATTTTATTTTCTTGTCGTAATTCTCACTAGATAATAATAATGTAAGCAATGAGATATGACTGGAAAATGGATATTTTTTTTATGTAAATAGTCAAGATTTTCTTTTGATTTTATATTGTAGATATGAACTCAGAATAGAGGTAAAATAATCAAATATTTCAAAATAATACGAAACATTATATATGGTTGCGAATAATTGTTGAAGATTTTTCACATGGGAAACTTTCAAAAATTTTGTATTTTTCTTAATCTAACTAAATCAATACTCACTTTTGTCATAAATGACCTTCTCATAGATATTAGTTCTTATTTTAGTTAAATTTAACAGCCCTTTTCATAATGTTTGTCAATATTTTATATGCAAAGAGTTAAAAAAAAGGAATTTATGTTTCCTTGGTTTTAAATTAGTTATAAAATTAAATTAAAATTCATTAAACATTCCAATAATGATTTTTATTTTGTGATAAATTATTCAAGAAGCTTCCCGAACACATAATTAATTATTTGCAAAAATTTCAAACTCCAAAACTTAAAAACATCCAAACTTTTTTCGTTAAAAAATTAAAAATACTATTTTTCTGTTTCAATAATTTTTTAAATTTTCTAATTAACTACACAAAATTATCCAAATTGTTATTGGAGCAGAAACTATAAAGTTAAAGATATTATGATGCTAATTTATATTATAGTTAAAATAATAAAAAAAATGTTTGCGAAATTTTTTGCCAATTTTTTTTTAAATTATTTTATAAATAACTTTTACGACCGACGACTATTATAATTAAATCTGATAGAACGAAAATATTTTAGTTTTTTGTTGATGTGAGAAAAACTTAATTAATTTTTATCAGAAGCAATGTCTGTTAAAAAAGAAAATTAATTATTTAACTATTTTAATTATACATTATATTTTCACTTAATACCGAATGTTAAAAAGATACATGAGCTATTGAGCTCCGAAGATCGTGAAATCAGTCATTATAATAAGTTGAATTTGATTGTGAGAAAAACTTGTTTTTTGGGAGTCGCAGAACTTCATTATTAATTAATCGAAAAGTTTTCATTTTCGAAGAATTTATAAGTTTTGATAAACTTATTTAACGACATTTTAGTAAATAAAACTCATACTTCTTGAGAGTAAACATTTAATAAAAGTTCAAAAGTCAATAAAATATTAAAACTCGAAGTGATAATATCTTATTTTATTATTTTTTTAGGAATTCGAATAAGAAGAAAAAAACATTTTTTTGACACTGACATTAATAATAATTGGTTTTTAGTTAGCTAATCATAATTAAACTTTTCGTAGAATAAAATATTAGGAAATTAATTAAAGAGTTATTATATTTTAATTCCGTTCTTAAATTTAAAATTCTTTAATAATGGCAATGTTATTATTTTAATTTTTATTTCAATGCAATATTTTGCAAAATTATGAAAATTATATGCTGGGTCTTTATGATTTTTTCATTAATTGATTTTTTTTTTCACAATTTTTTATTAATCTACACTAATCATGTGTAGATTGAATCTATACTTAATGAAACATTGAAAGTATTGGGTGTAAATTTTTTATTTCATAAATTGTTTTAAAGAAAATCGAATTTGAACAACAGAACATCAAAGTCCAAAATGAGGTTCGAATAAGTTTGACGTTGTGTTTTCCCCTATTACCAATATAGATTATATATTGTACTTCAAAATTATGATCTGGAAAGTGTTATTAATGTTTCATAAATTAAATTCTCTTCGGTTGAGCGATTTAACAAAACTGTCTCATAATTATGTTTATTCAAATAACGTTTTTTGTTAATATTAAAAATAAGTGAGCTTCTAAGGAATTTATATATTATTTAAATTATATTATTCTGATAGTTAAGATTCAGTCAAACTACTGTTGACATATTTTTAATGTTTGATTCTTGATTTATTTTCATTTGAATTTCTAATAATTTTAGGAATTCAATTAGCCAAGTCAACCAAAAATGTATTTGCCATTAAAAAAACATTGTGAATGTTTGCAAATTTAAAGCTTTTGTGATAAAACGATAAAAGTTTATTCAAACCTATATTGTTATATCTTATTCATTTTATTATAAGACACAGTTAATAAATATATATTCAATTTTTTTTTTTTCGTTCGTTGTTCATCATATTTTCCACTTAGTTTAAAAAGACTCTGATTTAAGCGTAACTTTTTAGCCAGTTTAATGTTGTATGTTTACGAGTTCGGTTGGTCTTTAAAAACTTGCTTGATACATTAAAAAATAAAAATAAATTAAAATAAAGAAATAAAAAATTTATTTTGGATTTAACTGATTTTTTTTTATTTGCATTTTATTATAAAAAAAATAAAATAAAAAACTTAAAAACAAATTTATTAAATATTTTTAACATTTCTGAAGGGCATTTTATTGTGTTATTTAAAGAATATAAATAAATAAGAGAAAAAATATAACAATATCAATAAAAGTGCCAAAAGTTGGTGGTAAATAATTTTTGTTTGGAATTTAAATAAAATTATACAAGAAAAAATTTATTAAATGCAATTATAAAATAAAATACATGTAATTATTAGTTTAGTATATTACACATACTTGGAATATAATATTATAGTAATATGACAATACCGGCAACATCAGCACTATGCTCTATTTTTACACTTTATCTTGGTAAGAAAATAATATGAAATTTCTAATTAATAAATATTAAAATATAATTTAAATATTTTGAAACAACTTCTAGTTTAAATATTGTTCAGTAGTATAAAACCAAATTTATCGTCTCATTCTTTAAATACTTCAAGTATTGTGAAACCGAAATAAATTTTTTGACTAGCGAAACATAAAAATGATATAAAAATACTTCTTTTCCTTTTTTTGACATTTGTTATTCCGAAGATTTCTAACGCTTTCAAATAATTTAATTAAAAAATTATATAGCAAGAGTTTTATTGGCTAATAAAATATAACATGCAATTTGAATAAAAGTAAAATATTTAATTTATGTTAAATTTGATTACAACAAATCTTTTTAAAATATTTAGAGTCAAAATATATAACTTATGCACTTTGGTCCCGTTCCCATATGAACTAAATATGCACAGGTATTAAAATAATGTTCCATTTTAAATTTTTTTTTTATAAATCTATCAAAATTGTAGGTTTTCCGAAAACAATTTGATTTTATTTAATTATTTGAATGGTCATATGTTGTCTTTAGTTGTAAGTTTTTAATCTGTTTACACTGTAAATGTGTAAATGATCTATAATGTAAATTCGTTTTACTTCGATTAACTAATAAAAAATAAAATTTTACTCAAAAATTAATGTATTTCTTTTCTAGAGCAAATTTTTTTTCTACTATAAAAACAAAAAATTATGTAAACATAATAGATCATTGACCGAATCCGTTTTAAATTTAATAACATATATAAATAAATAATATAAAAATATTTCCTTGATTTCATATAATATTTACACTTTCTAGCCTTGTAGCATATTTTGATTATTATGTTTTCAATACTACAATTTGTAATTAAATCATCAAAATCATAAATTGCTATTTAGTTGTCTTCCTTCCTTTTTTTTATGTATGCGTATAATTTATTAATTTGCAACTCACAACAATTCATTAATCGCTGCTGCATATAAATTAATTTAGACATTTTTTTTTTTTCTTTGGTATTTTAATAAAAAATATTTCTTATATCGAATAACACATTTTACTATGCCAAATAAAAAAAAAACTTGATCTTAAACATAAATAAACTTAACCTTGGCAATCGCATTCTTTTTTTTTATCAAAATAAATAAATTTATATACTTGCAAGAGGCTCTAATTATCAATGAAAACATAAATTTCGCAATTTTATACTATTATTACGTATTCTTATAGTTATGTTCAAGTATAAGAATAGAAGTGTATCCCTATCACATATCGGGGTTCCATAGTGTAGCGGTTATCACGTCTGCTTTACACGCAGAAGGTCTCCAGTTCGATCCTGGATGGAACCAATTTTTTCCATGAAAACAAAAATTCATTGATTGATTTGAAGTTCATTAAAATTAAAGCTAAAGCCTTTCTATAATTCAACAACCTTTGATGGTTTCAAGAAAATTATGTTGGCTTCATTATTTCTGTGTTTAAAAATTAGAAATATTTTCTAGATTGATCTAATAAATGTCCTCTACCTTTTTTTTGGCCAATATTAATAAGTGATCATTAATTGTTCGGTAAATACGAAATATTTTATTTGGCCATATTTTCTGGAACTTAGACGGTGGGACTATCAACATAATCAATAATTTCATTTCTACTTACGAACATACATAACAACATACATACAAGGTACATGTATCTATATTTAGTTAGTTAAAAAAAAATATTTCTACAAACAAAATTATTTATAGAACAAGCAATCGTATCATATGGTATGTATAATAAATATTTATAAATGTTTAATTTTAAAAATAACTCTTAAATGAATTAAATTACTTTATCTATCATAAAAAAAAAAGACTTGTAAACAATAAGCACATGCTTCTGTTTATTTTCATTATGATTGATATTTATTTTTAGGAACCGGTACGTTTGTTTAGCATTAAAGCGTGTAATTTTTTTTTATTGCACCTGACCTTAACCGCTAAAACGTGTGGACATAATGTTTATTAAATTTAATTCTTTTACTTTATAATTTAACTTAAGTTTTTTTTTGTTATTAACAAAATTGTTATTATTTGAGTAAGAAATAAAAATTATAGTACCTATAAAATAGATATTTTTATTCTTATCTTATTTAATGAATCTTTAATTAAAATAAATTATGTAAAATTTTAGATTATGATACATAAATGAAAAATTATTTTTATCCGATAGATTTAGTATCTCTGGAATTTCCACTTGTCCTAAAATTGACAGTCTGATTCGTTAATGTTTTGATGAAATCTGGGATTTTTTAGGTACTTATGTCTATTATCCCTAAAAGTAAGGACTAAGGAGTACTAAATAAATTGAAAATTGGACGTTTTCTTTTAAAAGTGTTTTCGAATAAACTAAAGTTAATGTAAGAAAAACATAAAAAATGAAGTTTATAATAAAATTATAATATATATGCACTAAATGTTGAGTTTCCTCATTATAAATTATAATAACTTTAAAATTCTTTAGTCTTTATATAGGTACTCATATTAAACGTGCAGGTATGTTACACCTACTTTTAAGTGAGTAAAAAAGAGAAGAAAAATTACGTGAAATAATTACTATTTCACACGACTATCCCATTTAATACAATGTTGAATTTATACATTCATTTTTAAATAAATAAATACATTATGTATTTATGTAAATTAATTAATGATTATTTTATATTCAAAAAACTTTAATAAGACGATATGGAAAAAATCAATGAACAATAATTACAATAACTTACAAATACAAGATGTGTGCCTACTTTTATAAAAACAAGAAACAAGTTAAAATCTGTGAAAGTTATTTGTGGCCTTTTTAAAAATGAACAATTTATCTTAATTCCAAAAAGTCTAGGAATTTTTAATATTTTTATTGATTTTTCTTAATTCTTTATACATACACAATACTAAGGCAAAAAGAACATTATTATTATTGATTCTATATTATTTTTTTTGCTTTTGAATATGATAAAAACTTATTTTCATAATAAAAGTACATACAATACATTTACGTTTATACATAATTTTATGATTATAATCATTATAATCCATGAATTTTGTATTTTATGATACTCATTTACATATTCGTATTACGGAAGCTAAAGTCAATTTACAAAATTTTTAATTTTTATGCATAGATGGTATATATACCGTATATATGTTTTACACTTAGATAGTTTTTCTGTCTTACCTTATTATGTAAATGTTTTGATATTTATGATAATTAATAAAATGCTGAAAATTGCAATTTAAAACATTTTTTTTTTTAAATATACACTGTATGAATGTAAACTTTATGATAATCAGACAATGGATGCAAGAAAATGTTTGTCTAATTTGCAAATAAAAAAAAATTAATGAGATTTGAAAAGAAAGAAAATTACAAATGTAAGATTCAAATGTCGTATTCTGTTTGGTTGGGCCCATTGATATCTTGAACTAAATTATTAACATATATTATTTAGGTATGTGTTTTGATATCATAATTTAATTTATTTAATTATATCTAACCTCTTCAATTATTTATTTTGATAACTCTAATTATATATACCTACCTATTAAAATTAATTATATTATTTATAACATTAATTTTTATTTTTGTCAGTTTGTTCAAAATTTATTTTCTCTCAGTCATTATTAAACTTATTGATTACAATACACAAGATTTATGTGCTCAGGTGTTGTACACCTTATAATACTATGATACATATTATAATTTATTATATCGTTGTAAGAGTACGTAAGAGTGTCTAATCTTTCCAAAAAAAAATTTTCTTTTGACTTATTATTCGTAGACCATATCAACTATAAGTTAGTACATGAAACTTTTAGGTGAATTACCTTTTTTTTATATAGTTAGATTGTCCATGCTTTCCTTAAATGGAGCAGTTAGGGATTTTTAGTATCGAATCATTAAATATATTTTAACAAACAGATTGATAACATATTTTAATAATTAAATTCATAAAAATAAAAATCAATAACATGACAGCATAATAAATCAAAATAATTAAATAATATACATAAAAATATTTTTTTTTTATTCAAATTTCTTCGTATACTTTTATAATATTGATTCTACTTAGGCATATTTTTAATTTATTCTGCAAAAAACTATTAACATTTTTCAAGTTCAATTAAACCGATTTATGAATAAATAATAAAATTTTTCTTTCATAATTTAGGAAAAAAAAAAATAATAAAAAAAAACTTTTTTCTTTGATGAAATACTATTTTTATTAAGTGTTGAATAAAAATTAAAAAAAAATTACAAAATAAATAAATAAACGGAGAAAATTGCAGATTTTCTTTAATATAATAAATATTATTATATAAAATAATTTCGAAAAAAGAAAAGAAAAACTTTTCAAAGCAATTTTCAAGTTTATATTTTATTATTATTTTTTTTTTTTTCAAACAAATTAAAAATTATAAATTCGAACAAGGTTAGCAATCTTCAACAATTTCTCGAGGTTTCGAAAAAAAATTATAATAGTAAGTACTAAATGTTCTAGCGCGTTTATTGAATTATTAATGAGTTTTTTTTTGCATTATTAATATAATAAGTTAACATTATTTAGAATGAAAACAAATATGCAAACCTCTTTAGAATTTAGGAACTAAGTAAAAATTTGACAAAAATTATAATTTCAAAATATATGAGTGAAAATTAGGAGAAAAATATATGTATAACTGAGAATAGAACGAACTCAGCAGAGATTCTGCATACGCTCAAAGGTGTGGGAGAAATCTATAGCATATCACTATATAAGCTTCGAAACATTTAAAATATCTTGAATTGACAGAACTTTTATGAATTTTTAAACTGTCAATCTTGTGTTTCAAGTTAGTGTTAGAATAAACTAAAAGAAAACATACACTTTAAACATGGATGTATTTTATGAAAAATGTATATTTGCTCGGAAAACTTCATTATCCTTATCAAAAGTATCTACGTTAAAAGTATGTACTCTTTATTCCTTGGATGTGTAGTTTATATCAGATTGAAAATTTATTAAAAAACTGAGTTTATTCTATTCCAATTATTAAAAAAAGTTTCTTTCAAGTTTATAACTCCTACAATAATGAAGTAATTTTTAAATAATTTATTTTATTTTAATAAGGAAATCTGAAAATAGTTGCAATTGATACAAGTGCTTCAATTTTGTTTCTTGTTGTTCTAATTTCCTTTTTAAATATTTTTATAAAGAATAAACAGATTAGATTAAATTGTTATGAAAAATACTTTTTACTTGTCTTTTTCATCAAAGAAATAATATTAATAAATAAGTTCTCTGAAAACAAAAAAAAAAGTTACAATCATTAGTTATTGTATAGGTACTTTTTAATATTATTGCTTTAAAAATTATTCCCAATTAAATCAGTAAAATATTCAAAACTTATTTGGAACTTATTTTAAATTTCCAAAGGAAATATTTTTTATTCTCATTATTTATACTTTTTGCCGAAATATAATGTTTGTAATTTGTGAAGTGTGAATTCAAATTTATAAATTTATTTGGTTTTATAAACAAAATTATGTGTAATTGAGATAATAATGATAGAAATTCGGTTGTTGATTTATTTTAAAATGAATTAGAACATCAAATAAAACTCGAGTAGAATATTAGATTCAAATAACTATAATAGTATAAAATAGTTTGAAAACATATATAAGATAACATTTTTCATACTGCCGTTATGTACATGTACACTTTAGGATACATGTACAATTGTACATACTGCCGTTATGTACATGTATACACATTTTAATACTTAATTATTGTTTTACAGCTGGATCTCCACAAATTTACAGTCCTGCTCCTCGAGGAACATGCACAAATTGTTGTGCCATCAGAGAACCAAGAGATATAAAATTTCTACTTTATACAAGGTACTTACTTATCATATACCTATATATAGCATAATAAAAGAAAATTTCCCTTTGAGAATTGCACTCTGACAGGCCAGGAATATAAACTTTTGAATAAAAATTTTAAGTGTAGAATCTTTGTATGTGAGAAATGATGAGATAAAATTTAAATTAAATTTTTTTCCAAGTGCAACTAAATTAATTTTTTTTTAAATATTCCTGCATAAGTTATTTTTTAAATATAATTTTTTTCATTAATATTATATTAATTTTTATTTTATTTTTTGCAGAAAAAATCCCACAACGCCAGATAATTTATTTTTAACAAATGCAAAATTATTAAATTATAGTCATATTAATAAAAATCACACATTAGTTTTATATTTGCATGGTTTCTCAGAATCGGCCCCTGGTGGAGAAGGTCAAAGTAGTCAGGAAATTCGTGACGGTAATGTGACAATTAAATTTATAATATTACAATGTTTAAGTTTTTAACAAATATTTTATTTTAAAATTATTCTTCTTGACCTTACCGACAATGAGAATCTAAATTTTATTTTTCATATACTTATTTCACGAGAAAAATTTCCAATACACCTGAATTTAAAAATTGGTCTCATGTCCTTAATGCAAATTATTATTATTTTTGTACTTGACTATCTCAAGTTGCTATGTTAGTTAGAAAAGTTAATGAGTTTTAATTAATGCTTTTAAATTCTTTTCTGTCAAGGAAAAACTTTGCTTTAATTTAATTATGCAAATTGTGAAATAAAATTTTCATTTTTAATCTATTTAATTAATTTTTTATATTAATGAAAGAACAATTAAAAAAAAATTATTTTTCTCCTTTTTATGACAAAGAAAATTTAATTTCGTTTAAAAAAAACAATTTCAGCTTTTTTAACATCTGGTAATTATAATGTTATATTGGTAGACTGGAGTCCAATTACTGCTATGCCATGGTACAGTAATGCTGTTCAAAATTTACCAAAGGTTGCACGATATGTTGCAAGATTTTTACGTTTTCTTATAAATAATGAAGGTTATGATGTGCAAAAAATTTATTTAATTGGTTTCTCGTTGGGTGCAGAAGTTGCCGGATTTGCAGGACAGCAATTACAAGAGTGGGGAATTTTGTTACCTCGAATAACAGGTTATTTATTATAATTAAATTATATTATAATTGGAAATATGTAGAATATTTTAATGATTTCATCGCATAAAAATTCAAAATGCGATTGTTGAAACTATCTCTTCATTTTGTTGTCAAAATGCGATGATTTTGAGTAATTACAAAAATTAACTGCTTCAATTTATGATTATGACCTTTGCTATAATTGGAAACTAAGCGATTTTGTATAATATGTTATAGTTAGGAGGCAAGTTAGTGTGTTAATTTTTATTTATTTTAGAAATTATTAACAATTTGTTTCAAAACTTATACCACAAAGAATTAATTTAAAATATTTTTGGCATTGTTACTGCAATCCTTATTTTAAAAATTTTACTAAAAATGTAGATACTTAGTTGTTATTAGACTTCATTAATATGTGATGCAAATGTCTATAACATATTTATTGTATTGACAATTTAATTGAATGCCAAAACACATATTAAATTTTAATTTAATAAATAAAATAATAACAAGATAATTAAAATAAAATTGTAAATAGATAGATATGTAGATAGGTTAGTATATATACATTATGTATGCAATTTTATGTTCATTTTGATAGCGTGCAATAATAATTTAATAGTAGATGGCACCCAATAAGTGTTATAATTATTATGATTATCTTTTTATATACAGTTTAATGTTGTTATAATAATTTAATATATCTTTCTTGTGTATTGAACTGCATGATAATAAAATAAAAATTTAAATGCAATTCAGCGATATAATTTTATTTAATTTGCTTAAAAGAAACTAAATTGCTATGTATATAATAAATTGCTGAAGATTCTTAAATTTTATCGCGATGATGATGGTTTGATGTTTTAAATTTAATTCAATCACAATTAATTTATGAAGGCATTATAATCTTATTGCTTATACAAGAATTCATTTTCATCATATAAAATTAATTTGCATTGGATATGCAATAAAATTAATTGCTAATGTTTTCCGTATATACTTGAGGCAAAATTAAATAATTGATTCCAACAGAAATTATATATTTAACCCTTTCACTGTCCAGTGCATCACATATGATGCACACATGTTTTAATCGTGACGCTTTGTGCATCATATATGATACACATTATGCCTATTTTCTCAATAAAATTTTTATTGAGACTTGTGAAATAAATATCATTTAAGACGTTGAGCGTGTAGAGAATGTTTTGTTTTATAAAAAGTGAACGTTTGGATACTGAAAAACTGTAAATTAGGAATATACATAGGACGAAAAATCATTTGTTTTAAGAAAAAATTAAACTTTATTCAAACAAAAAAAACTTACAAAAATCAATTATAACACTAACTTTATTCAAAAAACTTAATGAAAAACAAAAATATAAATTCAAAATCAAAAGTATAAGACAAATAAAACTTTTTTACGTGCATCATGTATGATGCACAGAACGTGTGACTAGTAAAAAACTTCAATATTGCTCCGTGTATCTTATGTGATTCACGTGATTTTTAGTACGTCGGACGTAGGGAGTTGCAAAAAATATTACTATGGGGACAGTGAAAGGGTTAAGGATTTAAAATTTTGTTGGATTAAAATTTATCTTAAACCTAATTCGCTTGAATTTCAGCATTTTTCATTAAATTAAAATAGTAAAGTTATATGTATTTTCACAATAGATTTTTATTCTAGAATGGTTTAAAATTTCTAAGCAAATTACTGTATAAAATAAAATGCCACGATTTTATAAAATCCTTAACAATCTTTGCAAAACTATATACAGTTCATTTAAGTTGAATGTAGGCATTTCTAAAGTATTTCATTCGAATTTGATTTTCAAAATTTTATGCTGTATTTGTCATTTTCTGAAGAAATTGCTTAGACGATTTAGATTATTAATCAGTTAATATTAATTTTTCAATTGTATTTTTTTCAGCATATGAATTTGAATTTCTAATAAAATACGATCTTTTAATTTTTCAATACATCATATTGAAAACTCAATTCTCTAGCTAGAGTCTAGACAAATTAATTTGTAAGGTAAATAATTTCTTATAATGTAGGCTTCATGGAGTAATTTTATAATAATAATTCTTTAATCTTATATTTTTACATTGGTGAAAGTTATAAGGATGACTTTCATTGCCGTGGTCGCGACGCGATAGTTTCAACCTCCATTCTGTGTTAAGTGATAATCTTTGGATATTCTGTAACTTTTTACATTTTAAACATTGGTATTACGTGTATATGTAAGTAACATTGAAATATTATATAGGTACATTACATAAAAACATCAAAAACTTATTATTTCGCTATAATTTTTAATGTTGATGCCTACCATATAATATAAATATTGAATTCAATTCATATGTGCCATATAAAAATAAAATATATAAAATATCACTTAATAATATAATAATGGAAATTTTTCTAAATCAGTCTAAAAATATTGTAAATGAATTTAATGCTCACAGTAAAATGATAATGGAAAATATATGTGAAATGTCAGTAATATCTTGATAATTTAATATAAAATTATTGTTGTCAACTTTATTTATTTTTTGAGACAGCTGACTAATAGTAATATCGTTATAATTTGCCAGAACAGAAAACTTTTATCTTCTCTTATATAACAGAGTCATTTCAAAATTAGAATGTTAAAAAAAAAAGGATTTTACTTATAAAAAAATGAGAATTTATATTTTATTCTTCACAGTATGTTTTGTTGTTTTTTTTTATTTTTTATTTTGGGTTTTGTAATTTCAATGAATAATACTGTAATCAAAAGCAATACTGTCATCAATATTTAATAATTTAGTAAGATGGAACGTATAGAAAAAATATGCAGAACTATAGAAAATTTATTGATTAATGGTCTTTGAGAGTTCGCATAATCTTCAAAACTTTGAAACATAGCATCTTTGCAAAAAAAAATATTTCAGAGTAAAATTAATATCCAAAAAATTCCACAAACTTATAACCCAAAAAATTTAAAACTAATTTCGTCAAAAAGCATTAAATACATTCAGAGTTGTGAATATTCAAATACTTTGGTACTGAATACTAGTACTGAATACAAAGTAATTGTATTTGAAAAGTACTGAATTCTTTTTTCGAAAAGTAATTGGATTTGAAAAAGTACTGAATACAAAGTAATTGTATTTGAAAAGTACTGAATACTTTTTTCCAAAAGTAATTGGATTTGATAAAGTACTGAATAAAAAGTAATTGTATTTGAAAAGTACTGAATACTTTTTTCTGAAAGTAATTGGATTTGAAAAAGTACTGAATAAAAAGTAATTGTATTTGAAAAGTACTGAAATATACATACATAAACGAGTTTTTAAATTACGAGAGAAGGTGTTAAGTATTTCAAAATATGGGTTTTTTTCATTTAAAAATAAACATTTTTTTAAAAAATTCTTATAAAGATTAAAACATTTAAATGTATAACACACACCAATCTGATGATATAACAATGGTGTTTATAGTACACCCTTTATTTTATTTTAATTTTTACTACAGGTATAAATTTAATATTTTTATTAAAATGTAATATAATGTATATATTATTTATATTATATATACATATATTTAGAAATAGTAAAAAAATGTTCACATTGTAAAGGATAGGGTAACCAAAAAGCACATTTATATTTATTAATCTTTTTCCTCTTAGTTTGCATCCTCACTTTTTCTAAATTTAATAATTTTATTCATTTGATAATTGTACCTACTATTCTATAATCACATGGAAGATAATGTTTATTTTATCTATTTTTTTTTTACCGAATTTACCTGCAGCGATAAGGAAAAATAATTATACATAATAATACTTGTAAGTAAGTGATAGTTGTATAACTCGTAAGACGCGTCCGTCAGTAAAAGTTTGAAAATGTAGACTTTGGAAAATATTTTTTTCATTATAATTTTCTAGACAATATTTTCTTATAATGGGATATAACAAACAAGAGACATAGTTCATTTGGTGAACGAAAAACTAAATTCACAAAGAAAAATAATGAAAGTCAACTGGCAACTAAATCATCAAATTTATCAAACTTGTAATTAATTTAAGTTTTTTCTATAAGATTTTTCCAGGCTTGTATTCTTTCTTTTTTGCAGAAGCATTTCATGCATTAATTTATTTTAAGCTTTCCAAAAATTAATTTTTAAAAAAATGAATAAATTATGAAGTTATTTAATTCTCTTCTCAAAATTATTTTATCGTTTTCCTTTAGATGAAATTGGTAGCCCTATTTTTATTTTTTTTAATTTTTTGTATTGTTTAGTATAATAAGAGAATTATTATCAAATTAATTTATTAAATTATTTCGAAGTGATGTTTTGAATTGTTTAGTAATATCAGTGTAAATTATTAAATTAATTCATTAAATAATTACAAAGTGAATTTCAACTAATTTCAAAAATTATTCTAATTTCAAAAATAATTAAAAAATTTTAAGTAATTCAAAAACTAAAATTTTTTTTTTTTTTAATTCCAAAAATATAATCTGGGAGAATAATTTTTAAAAAGGTAAGTTTGAATTGAAGAAACGAAAAGTTAAACCACCAGATATGTATGTGTGTTCAAAATTTATATAAGCAATATGTCAAATACTTTTAAACCAGGCTTATGAGTACATACATTATGTTTTACCTACAATTAAGATTTTTGTTGGTTCGATTCCGTTTTTCATAGTAAATAGAATCTTGAAAAACTTATTTGTTAATAAATATAATTTCTACTTAGTAAGTGAATAATTTTAAAAATTAAAAAAAATCGCAGAATTCTAGTTTTTGGCATATTCCTATAATGTAATTTTTCAATACTTATGTTATTGTATTTTTATAATGTTTTGTTATCACATTCGTATAGGAAAAATGTCCAATTATTTTTCTTCCGATGGCGATGATTCTATTGCAGATCCAGATTTTCAACTTTTCAAATCTGGAGTAAAAAGAAAATTGTGTGAAGAATCCTCTTCAGAATCCTGCAATTCTACTAAAAAATCGAAGTTTGAAAACCTACGGAAAAGAAAGTCTACAGATTTGTTGGATAAAAATCAACCTTCTTCATCTAAAAAATTTAAAAACTCAGCTTATATAATGGAATTGGAAGCCAAAAGACCGCTATTTTCTAAAAATCTGTTTAAAATTTTATCGTTTGTAAGTAAAAATGCTATGAATGGACATGTACATATTGTGTTTCAAAATTAATTTAATATTTTCTTAGGACGAAAAAAAGGATTCGTTGTCTACTGTTTGCCAAATATGTAAGTCTGTCATCAAAGGATCAACCAAAGTAACATCGAACTTTGTTAAACATTTGAAAAAAAAACATCCCGCGGATTTTTTAAATTATTCTGGCAGTAAAATGAGATCAAATATTCCGAACAAAAACGTAACTAGTCAACAACAATTTGATTTTAATGTTATGAATTTCATTATAGATAACATGCTACCAACATCCATAGTAGAAAAAAACTCGTTCAGGAATATGTTTCTATTTAATAACCCTAAGCTCAACATAATGAGTAGACTGACCATGGTTAAACTCATTGATTCTGCTCAAAATAAATTAATCGATAATATTAAAACATGTTTGTCAAAAATTAATTACGTTTGCACCACCGCAGATATTTGGTCTGCAACAAAAAGAAGTTTTTTTGGGTACACATGCCATTGGATAGACGAAAATTTTAAGCGTCATTCGGCTACCTTGTCATGCGTTCGATTTGCAGGCAGTCATACGTATGACAAGATCAATGAAATGATGTATGATGCGAATTCTTTGTTTGAATTAGATGCCCGAAAAATTGTTGCTACCGTCACAGACAATGGAAGCAATTTTGTGAAAGCATTTAAAGAATTTGGGGCGACTTCTGTGACAAATTTCGAAAAAGATGATTATTCCGATGACACCGTTTGTTCTGATGATGATGAAGATAGTTTCCTAAAATATTTACCAAAACATCTTAGATGTGCTAGCCATACATTAAATTTACTAGCCTCAACGGATTTAATTAAAATTGTTAAAATGGATTCAAAACAATATGATGTGCACAAAAAGGTATTATATAATTATAACTAGTTTATAAAATCGAAAAATATATCATTTATAAATTAAAAGACAAATTTAAAAATTATATTAAATTATAGTATTCGATTGTTTTCATTTCATTAATTTTTCCTAAAACATAAAGGCATAATAAATGAATTTGAAATACTGAATTTCAAATTTCTAATGTATTTTGCAGTTGTAAATTTCAAATAAACGTACCAGAGCGTTTAATTCAATTATCATTACTGTCAAATTTCACATTCTTTTATGGTGAAGCCCTATAGTTCTAAATGTGGGACTTTCTTTAATAATTTTTAATTACTTTTTGTTTTACTTTAAAATGCTTAAAAATAATTGAATACTATAAAAAGTAGTTTACAAAATGAATAATTTTGAAGCTAATTTACACGAAGAAAGTTTACTGTCAGCAATAATATTTCTGCCACTAATTCGAATAAGCTGGTATATTTTGTATGAAAAGTTCTTAATGGTATATTTTGTATGAAAGACACAACTATTTCATAAATACTGCCATAATGTTGCTATAATGTTTTGGATAAACTATAAAAAATACTCGAAGTAATATGAGATTATGATAAAAAAAAACAAAATTTTCCAATAGGAAAATTTTGATTTTTGGTATCATATTTTTTTTTTTTTTTTTTTAAAAATCTGTGTTTTAGATTTATACCGTAGTTATAAAGAAAATTATATTTATAGAAAAAAAGTCAAAACTGAAACCCAAATGAAAGAAGACTGAAAGATAATTAGTTACGACTGACTCGCTTGTAAATTTCACATTTCATTTAATGGTTTTAATTTTGTTTAATTATTTCATTTTTGAACAGAACAAAAATAAAAATCTAGGAGACACCTTAAAATCTTGGGTAGGTATCTATTTTTCAAATTGAAAATTATTTATTCGAAATTTTCAATTATTAAAAATTAAATTATTATTTTTTTAAAATATTATAAGTCAAAAATATTGATTCATTTTTATAAATGTCAAAGTTATTTGACTATAAAACATTTCATCTGCCTCTATCTAAAAATTAACTATCCCACTTTTTACGGCAGTAAATATTTCTACTCCACTAAATTTTCTTCGTGTAAATTAGCCTTTAGAAAAGAAAACCGATCTTTATTAAATAAGTTCTTAAAAATTACCTAAAAAATTATATTACCCCAAATTATGTTTGAAGAACAAATTTCAATTTGATAAAATATTTTTCATTTACTGATTAAACTTTAATAATAAGAACATAAAATATAATAAGAATTTAAAATTTTTTAAAAATATTTTTAAAAATATTTTTAGTCATTTGCAAAGTGTAATAATATATGGAATAAAGCAAACCGCCCGAAATTATCAGAAATTATTTCAAGCGTCTTGGGTTCGTCTGTTAGTTATCCGGTGATAACTAGATGGAACTCTCTTTATGACTCAACAAAGAAATTAATGTCCAAAAAAGATCAGTTGTTTGATCTCTGTAATAAACTTTCAGTACCAAAGTTTACTGAATCAGAGTTAGAATATTTGGAGGAATATTTGCTTCTCATGGGGCCAGTCGCAGAAACAATTGATTTCATACAGGGTGAAAATAATATGTTTTATGGTTTTCTATTGCCCTCGCTAATAACATTGTTTAATAAAATCCAAAAATTAATTACAACTAACAAACTTATCAAAATGAAAAATATAGCTGAAAAAATCAAAGAACAATTATTAAATCGTTTTGAAACAATTTTCAATGACTCTGACATATCAAATACTGCCATTATTGCAGCAATAACATGTCCAATGATAAAAACGAAATGGTTCAATATTTACAAAACTTTAATTAAACCTGATATAACGTTGGACGGTATATTAGAAAAAGTTGTAGTAGCGATGAATGAGTGTGACGTCGTTCCTGGAAATGTGTCACAAATTAAACTCCCCAAACAAAATGATAGTAACGATTCATTTTTTGACTTCAGTGAAAAAGGTATTTTAATTTATAATTTTTATTTTATTTGCACACATATGCCCTATTTTTTTTGATAAAAATGCAATTTCTATATAATTATAAAAGTTTGAATACATTTCAGATTGTCGTTACAACTCCATTGATAATGAAACACCACATCAAAAGGAGTTAAATATCTTTTTGCAAGATATGGATGCTTCTTTTGATTCATTAAAGAAGTATCCAACTGTGAGGGAAATTTTTTTTAAATCGAATACAGCCTTACCATCATCTGCTCCAGTCGAAAGACTTTTTTCTTTCGCTGGAATGATAAATACGCCAAAAAGGAACAATCTCTCTGACAAAAATTTTTCAGATTTAGTTCTTTTAAAATCAAATTTCGAAATTCTTAAAAAACTAATTTAAAAAATATAATTTTAATTTGAATATAACAATGTTTTATTTTATTTAAACAGTGGATCAATTAATCATTTAAATATTTTTATATTATTAGTACTGTTAAACGCTTATAGAAAAATAAATTATTTTATTTTACTGATTTTTATTTTAAATATTGTTTTCCTTGACATCATAAGATTTTAAAATTATAAAAGAATGAAAAACTTACCAAAAGATATTAAAAATACAGAATACATTGTAAATTACTATAACTATAAGAATTAAGTGCAGCATATTTAAGTACTTTTCAAATACAATTACTTTTTATTCAGTACTTTTTCAAATCCAATTACTTTCAGAAAAAAGTATTCAGTACTTTTCAAATACAATTACTTTTTATTCAGTACTTTTTCAAATCCAATTACTTTTAGAAAAAAGTATTCAGTACTTTTCAAATACAATTACTTTGTATTCAGTACTTTATCAAATCCAATTACTTTTTTAAAAAAGAATTCAGTACTTTTCAAATACAATTACTTTGTATTTGGTACTGGGAATTATTTGAAATGTTACAACTCTGAATACATTTTTACTTTAAATATCATGGCATTAACTTGCCAATTACAGGAAGTTAGGCTTCAAGTAGTTTAGTTTAGTTTATTATTTATTAGAGTTACATTAGTTAAATCTAATAAGGTACATAAATACTATATATAAGCTTAAATGAGGTTTCTTATATTTTCCTGATATCACAATGTTATTTCAATAATTTTCTCCACACAATCCGCAGACTATTAGTTTTTTGTAAGAAAAATTTTGGAACTTTCTATTCTCGAAATATTATAAAACTTAATGCTAATATTGTTTAAAATATAATAATGGTAAAAATAAATAAAATTAAGTAAGTTTTTAAATTTTTTATACTATTAAAATATCAGCCTTTTTGCAAATTAATAAAAAAGTCTTCTTGTTTTACAATTTTAATAGATATGCATCGTCGCATTCTTTGTATTTTTTTTTCAGATTTCAACCTTTTACTCTAAAAATAACAAAAAAATAATTTGATTCTTAAATCTATCGGAATTTTCTGATTCCGTAATAAAACTTAAAGTAAATTTTAATGATGAAAATCCCAATAGTAACATTTCTGCAATCAAAATACTCAGATAATGGTTACATATAAAAAATGTTACTACAAGGAAAACAAAGAAATCAAAATACCTATACTTTTAAAATATCAAAATATTTGTTTTCTTCGTAAAATATTAATAAGATTTAGCCCTTTCAAATAAGAATAAAGCTTTTATAAATAACAAAATTTTATCCTTTAAATTAATTTTCCTTATGTTGACGTATACTGATTAGTTCAGAATAAATAAAGACTATTTGAATGAAAAATTTATTATTGAAATGTTGAAAGTAAAATTATCAATTTAAAGGATGTGATGACGAAAAAAAAATTTTACTACGAATTAAGCTGTACATATATGACATTTTAATTTATGTACTTGACAAGGTCAACTATAATTAATATCCTTCTCGACGTTATAAAATAAAAATTTAAGGATACAACAACTCACCCTGCTTGGATTTTAAGGAACTGGAAACGTTTTTCTTTTAGCAATATTGGGAGAGCTAAAGTTTTTTTCAAGTTGTCCGAAACAACATGGCGTAAGCGAATCTTATTTAGTAAATTTTGAAAATACCAATGAACATTTCAATAATTATTATGTTATTATGTTATTATTTAAAAGCGTTATTACGATAACGAGCAATAATTAAAAAAAAAATCATTAAATTTTAAATCTTTGAGAAATAGAAATTGTTAAAATTATATATACACGTATGCATACTACTTTTTACGATTGCTATTATTGTTTTAAAGGAAAATAAATACCCTAAAACAGCAAATTGCACTAAAAATTTCCGTCTTTGACTATTTTTTGATGACATAAAAAACATAATTAAGGATAAAATAAAATATTCTTATCTAGATTATTGTAACTCACGACACGAAATACTATTTTTAAATTGAATTCCTGTTGAAAACGAATAAATTTATCCTTAAATTGTTATTTAGAATTTATTTAGCGGAAGTAAAAGAATTTATTCATGTCGCTGTTTAAGTTTTCATTTTTATAACTATGTGGCGTGTCAAATAACGAAATAGTTCTATGAAACTAATAAAATATTTTCAACTTTTTTTTTTTTTTTAATTTCAAGTCTATTCAAATGATATAATTTATCTCGTTTTAGCTCTTAGCTCTTTTTACTATCCTGATTGACAGGATCTTTATTATTAGGCATTAATAATTCTTAATTTTTAAAATAACAATATCGGATAGTTATATAGATTGGTTGAAAGTATATATATGATAGAACAGCTTTCGATTACCTTAAATAGACCATACTTTATTTAACAATATGCATTTAGGTCCACAGAGGCTATAAAAAAAAAAAATTGATTTTACACCGAATTTTTTTTGGAATCTGCATAACAAAAACAGTCATAAATTTTGTCTTCACTATTTACATCCGTTAATAACAAATAATAACTACTTTTCTATGATGAACAGTTTTAAATCTAGTATGTTTGTAGGTTCAAAATAAAAAAATAAAGTCATATCCAATTTGAAAAGCATGTTCAATGTTTTAAATAGGAAGAAAACATAAAAAAAAAACATAATAAAATTCAGGAAAATTAATATGTGATGGTAAGGTATACTTGTATATAAGTAAATATTTTCTGTATGACCTAAATTTGTAAATTTTTATTATACTCGTAGTTTTTGATGTAATGGAACTGGAATTAAATGAATCTTTATTATTTTTAGTTTCTCAATAAAAAAAAAATTTCTAGGATATAAGTTTTATTTCCACCGGAAATATTTCTAAAATATGAAAAAAATAAATGCAGAGAAATTCACTTACTGCATAATAATAACTTTGATATTTATTGAACTGCATTTTTCGACGGAAATAGTCCTTCACAGAAAGTTTTAAAATTATAATATTAAAATACAGTTTTGTTTGAAAAAACAATCAACAAAACTATTAATTTTGAAAATAAAAAAGGTTTTTAAATATTATTGATTTCTTTTTCTTATTATTAATTTAATTTATTTTTTTTATTTATTTTTTAATTCTATAAAACTTAATGAAATAGTCGATTCACTTATTAATAAAATAATTTTAAAAACTTTGTAATCGATTTTTAAAATGAATTCTTTGTAAACATTATAATAATTCTATAAGATACATTTCAAATTTTTTTTCAGGATTAGACCCTGCTCTCCCTTTATTTGGTGAGAAAAGTTCAAATCGATGGTTACGTCCTACAGACGCTACATTTGTTGATATTATTCACACAGACGGTGGATTTTTAGGTATACACAAAATTTATATTAAAATCAATTTTATGGGCATAATACATGTGCAATGAGCATAATGCATTTTATTTTAAAAAATATATATTTATTTCAATTGTATTTAAGGTAATCTAAGTCCAATGGGCCATGCTGATTTTTATCCAAACAATGGTGTTGCATTACAACCAGGATGTGCTAGACAAGAAATTGCTAACAATCGATGGTTAGGAATTTTAGGTAACTAATATTTATATTCTTATTTAAAGTATAAACATAAATGTTAAAATATTAACTAAAAATTAATTTTAAAGGTTGTAGTCATCAAAGAGCATGGCAATATTTTATTGAAACATTACGCTGGCCAAAATCATTTCATTCGAACCGATGTGAATCATCAGAATATTTTAAGAAAACATCATGTAATAATAACATTAAGTCGTACATGGGAATAAAAGCTGACAAAAGGTACATACATATAACAATACATATGATGGCTATAAAGATAACAATCTTTTAAAAAACTTTAATTAAATTTTAAATAGAACCTGTTCAGAACCTATTTTAATGGAATAATATAATTATTAATTATATAAAACATAAACATATAAATAATATCCTGTTTAAAATCTGAAAAAAATTGTGTACTTCTGTACTTCAAAACTCACAAGTCCAAATGTTAAGCCAACAGTGGACTTTGCACATTTTTTATAACAAAAGAATATTAATCATTTTAAACAATTTACTTAAGGCATTTCTAACAATAACAATTACTTCCAAAACATTTTAAAAATGTTGGACATAACAAATAAAACTTCAAAATTTTAATATGATTTTTTTTTATCTGTCTCTAATTAAAAAAAAAAATTAATCAAAATTAAGAGGCACTGAATCAAAATTAACCTGATTGAATTTTTTAATAGCTATTTTTATTTCTTTTTTAAGGTTGCGTGGTAAATTCTATTTAGAAACTAATGAAGAATCACCATTTGGTAAAAATTATCGTGTTGTCACGTAAAATAGAAGTATAAACCAAATCCAACAAAAAAAACCACATTCAACATAAATTTTGTATTTTCATTTATTATTATTTTTATTATTATTGTTGTTATTCTTATTATTTAGTTTTAAATTAGGTAGTTTACACTAAATTTTGATTAATATACGAATTTTGTTAAATTAATAACGTATTATTTTGCTGTAGTTTAATAATTATAATAATTGTTGTCAACAATATTATTATTTTTATATTAGTAAATAATTTAGATTATATTGGCATTATTTATATTTTATTTTAAATAAGTGTCAATAAAATAAAATATGTATATGTAATGTATATATATAAAGAATAATATCCGTACTTTATGATTATGTGGTTTGGTGGGGACAAGAATAAAATTATAATCTTCTATTTTGTTAAATAATTTTGATAATTATTGTTATTTAAGATCTTTACCTATTTACGAACTTGTATTCATATGTATTTAAGTATAATACCTTAACAATTCAGCTAGTCATATAAATTCAACCTTTTCTTTAATAAATTTTATGAGGTGTGATGTAAATAAAACAAATAATATGTAAATATAAATAAAATTATATGAAAAAAATAATAATAAAAATATGATTTCCACTAAAGATTAAAATGTAAAATTTCGTTAGGCTTCAATAAAATTTAAGAAAGCTTCAATATAATTTAAGTAGCAACATTGTATATAAATATTGAATTAATAAAAGACGTAAAATTATAGTTCTTAGTTAATTATGAATAATCTTTATTTGTTACTAGTAATTTAATTTATTTGTAATACATATAGTGTTGTATATGAATGTTGTATATGAATACACACATGTTGTATATGAATGTTGTATATGAATGTTGTATATGAATACACAAAGTACATAGAAATTACAAAAAAAATGTAAAAAAACGTTGAAAACGAAATACGATTAATAAATAATACCAAAGTAATATCTTTTCAATATATGCTTAAATTATTAATTTAAATTTTAAACTGTTTAAATATGAGAAGAACTAGAATTAAATAAAGTACTACAATTAAAGTTTATTCGAAAGCCTGGTTCCATTAAACATTTTTCTGAAAGGCTTAATTGAGGACACAATTCTTATTAACTTGGAAAGTAATTTGTCTGTATATTTCTTTACTATTATCGACACTCTCGTAGACCCACTTTTCGTCATCACAGCGAGCTGAAATTTGGAACACAGGTTCATGTCGCGTGACAATTGAAGCTATCAAAATTTGAAGCGGAAATTTCGATGGAAAACCCGGAAAATCGGGAAAAATCATTTGAAAATTTGGTACAAATTTGAGTAGTGATGCAAAGTTTTCTGATTTTTCCGAAAAAATTTTCCGGAATTTTCCGATGTTTCTGGAAAATTTTCCAGTAAAAAAGTTTTCTAAATTATGCAGAATCAAGTTCCCTATCAACTGGCATCATTACTATCTCTCAGACAATGGTGAAAACTTGCAGAAAAAATCGAAGAAAATTCATGTAAAACGCTTTTCCGGAGTTTTTCCGACCAAAGAAACGTTTGAGCGTTTTGCAACCTGAGACAAAGTTGTAGAGCGAAATGAGTTGCATAAAGTTGCTTTTGCAGAAAACTCCATGGAAAACCCAAAAAAGCGGAAAAATCATCGAAAAAATTTTTATCGTACATAATAACAATTTTGTTAACGTGAAAAAGGCAGAAAATAAAAATAAGTTAAAAACGAGTTTTCCAAAAAACTGAGGCCACCCCGCATGAAAAAGTAGTCAAAAAATCTGAGTCCACCTCTGTGTGTGAATAAAAAGTTATTTTCTACTTTTTCATGCGGCCTGGCGTCAGTTTTTTGGAAAACTCGTTTTTAACTTTTTTTTTTTTTGTAATTAAAATGAATATGAACTTTTCTTTATTTAATATCAGAATATTTATAATTTAATGTATTTTTTAAAAAAAATTAAGAATAATCAATAATAATTGTAACAAGTTCAATAAAGTATTGCTATGCAATTATCTTTCTTTATAATAAAATTTAATAAAATTTATTGTACATTTGTATTTTAATAAAGTCGTTATTTAATTTAATTTTAAAAATATTAACTACATTTAGGAACTTTAAAGTACTAGTAAAGTGTATATTAGTAAGTACAGTAGTAATTATATAGTTCACAAATAGTTATGTAAAGTGATAGTTTCGAAAAGTAAATAAAAAAAAATAGTGAAGTTAATAATAATATCATATTCTATATACAAAAAGCTGTATAGATGACACATATCTTCTCAACTTATTTCAAGTTTAGTGATTTTGTTATTACATATTTTTTTGTAAAAACTGTCAGAAATTTGAGTATTATCCTTTTCTACATAATTTAACTCGCATATAATTTCCATTCCACTCCTCAAATGGTTAATGTATATTCACAATTTTTTTTTTTATTTCAAATCCAATTTATTATTCGCACCCAAATTGAAATATTACCTCTATCTTATTTGAATAATAAATATGATTTTTTTATTCTAAAATATTTACATACATAGTCGTGATATGTTCATAAACTTACATGTTACACCCACAAAATTAAATGATACTTTTTTTACTTAGATTTGTATGTTAATCATTTTTTTTTATATATATACTTAGACAGTAAATAATGAATCACATATAGCAATAATTTCAACAAAGTTTTTCATTTTCACTACGTGGATAAATTAAATAAAATGAATTTTCCTGAGAAGGAAACATTATAATAATTTTCTATGATTTTCCCTTAGAGGAATTGATAGCCTTTAAACTCTATTGAAATCCTTAATTCTTGCTAATCTTGGATAAACAAAAAATCAAGAGGTAACTAACCATAAGTTTATTCAGGCAAAAGTTATATTATAACCAAATTCTAAACTCAATTAGTTTTTAAAAGATTTGTGCGATTTTGTTTTGTTAATCATTTAACTTTACGTGAAAAATAAAAACAATTATAAAAATTTGAATTTTTTTCGCTCTAAAGTAGTTTTGTTCCAATATTATGACAAAAAAATAAATTAAAAAGAATTTCTATCAATAAACATGGACTGTAGTAGAACTTAATTTACTATATCTATAATAAGGCATGAATAAAGTAAGTTTTAAAATTTTATAATAATGTCTTTTGCTAAAAATTCTTTAAAAAACGTAGTTATTTTAATATTGTTAAATTGATTTCGCGCCGTAATTAAGGACGTGTATCATTAGTTTGGTTTAAAGAAAAAAAAATTTAATAAAAGATCATGCGTATTGTATAAAATTATCGTATAATTTTCTAGTAAAATAAAAAAGGAAATATCTAAAAATATTTCTTAAATAAAATTTATGTTTCAGACACTAACAAATATATAATTTAAATTTTAAATATTCTTTTTTCAAAATCTTGAAATTGCTTAGTTTTAACAATCGAATAAAATAAAAAATTATTGCGTGCTTTAATTCAATTAAAAAAATCGTAACGATATTATTAAAATTTTTCATTCATTTTTTTAGTATGTGCACCACCTGTTTTTATATATTTTTAAAGAATCAAAAATTTCTATTCAGTTTCGGACCATTTTGTATAAATAAAATTTGCAATTTCTAGAGTTCCATATGTTAGTCTGTCCGTCTTTTAAATTAAACAATTATTCCAAAGTTAATATTGAAGCTACGCGATTAACAATATAACAAGATGTATTCGTACTCGTACTATAATGATCTCAACAAGCTTGTATACTATGAACGATGGAGTATTGAATTTGGTAAATTTTTAACTTTAATTTTTGATGTTGTGAAGTGCATACCTATAATAGGGGAAAAGTGCTAATCGATGGTTTTACTACTGCTTTCATTGCATCTCTTATCATCTGTGGCATAGCTTCTACAACAGAAAATTTACCACGGGACAGAAGCCCTCGCGCTTGAAAATTTGTTGAAAAAATTAATTATACAAAATACAATGTTTATATTTTCAAAAATTTTGTCATAAGATTTCGCACGTTCTGTAGTACAAAATTAAAGAAGATTATATTTTTGTACAACTTTAGCTTGAAGATTAAGATAATAGTATTCTCTCTATGTTTGTATAAAAAGAATTTGTGTTAAACCAAACAAAATCCGGTGGTATTTTTGATATTGAAATGAAAATAATGTTAATTTTACATAATATGATTAAGCCACAAAGAAAAACTTTTAAATTTTCGCATTTTCTTTATTTGATAAAATCAAATAGTTAAGTCATTAATTATTATAAAATATGTTAAGTTTGCATTTTATATGCAATTTACAACAAACGGGATGTCACTATTTCGTGTAGATTGTAGATGTTGTTGTTACTACTATAGTGTATGTTTTGGATTGATTAATGATAAAAATTTGAATTAAGAAATAAAAAAATATGTTGATGTTTAAGCAACATTAATCGATAGATAGAAATTTAGCTTTAATGACCTATTATTTATATTAAAAAAATTAATTTAATGATCTGACCTATTATAATCAAATGTTCTGTTATTAATTTAAGCATTATTATACATACATATATTTATTTCTTTTATTTTTATGAAACCAATTTTTATTGTTTTAGAATTTAGATTAAACATGCTGGTCACAGTTGGCCACAATTTTAATATTTTAAAATAATTTTGTTCTAGTTCAGTTATCAAATCGAGATATTTACAAAACAAAATACCCCACAACGTTATTATTCAAATGTATAGTATATATATGTACATTTAATAATAACTGGTGCAATGGTACTGACAAATATTCTAAAATAAGATGATCTAGCTAAAGATTTTGAAATAAACTGAACTGACTTAAAGAAGAAATAATAAAACATACTGCCTCTGTTCTAGCTAAACCTCTGCGCAAACTTTTCTATCTTTCATATTCACTTGGCATTTACCCCACCAAGTGGAAAGTTGTGCATGTTCAGCCTATTCCAAAAAAAAGCAATAAATGCGATCCCTCTAACTACAGGCCCATTGCGCTTACTTCTATTCTTCCAAAGTAATGGAATCCCTTATTAACAATAAAGTCAAAAAATACCTTGAATGTAACAAATTGGTAAGTGACCAGCAATATGGTTTTCGTACGAATAGATCGACTGGTGACCTAATGACATATTTATCCCACAGGCTCAGCGTCAGTCTCCACAATTCCGGTGAGGCTTGTGTTGTTGCTTTGGATATAGCTACGGCTTTTGATCGAGTCTGGCACCCGGCTTTGATTTCTAAAGTTAAATCAATGGGTCTAGGATCAGCCTTTGTCAATTGGATCAGCAACTTTTTGTCTGGTCGTTCTATTCGTGCTGTTGTGGATGGGTACCAGTCACATATTTTTAATATCAACTCCGGTATACCCCAAGGATGTGTTCTCTCCCCAACCCTCTTTTTAATTTTCATCGACAATCTTCTGAAATCAACACTCAACCCCATCCACAGCTTCGCCGATGACAGTAACTTGGTAGCATGCTATACGATTTTATTAACAGGAAATCAGCATCTTCAATGCTGTTACTACTAAACGCAATTTTTTGCAAAGTAGCATAAATTACGATCTTTCCAAAATTTCACAATGGGGTCTTCTCAACAGAGTTGAGTTCAACGCATCCAAAACTCAATGCTGCCTAATTTCTAGACAGCTGTCAAATTTTGATCCCCAATTTTCTTTTCAAGCGAAAGTATTGCCAAATCTGGAAGCCTTGACATTTTAGGGTCGAAAATAACTTCCGATCTGAGCTGGAAAGTACATAGCAAAAAACGCAGCGAGATGTCTTGGTTTCCTAAAAAGATGTAAACAATACTTTTCCCCCTCTGATCTCTTAAATATTTACAAATCCTACATAAGACCTAAATTAGAATATAATTCACATATATGGGCTGGCGCTCCTAAAACCCATCTTGAGTACCTGGACAAAGTTCAGAGAAGGGCTATTAGATTGATAAACAATCACCAAACCACAAGCTCATTAACATCACTTAGTCGCAATGTAGGTTCACTTTCCATTTTTTATAAATACCTTGTTGGAAAGGATACGAAGTTAAATCCCTACTTCCTTCACTTCAAGTATTTTCACGTCAAACACGTACCGCTTCAACGTCACACCCATATTTCGTCAAAAGTCCCAGATGTGATAGAACGAGCTTCGGAGATTCGTTTTCAGTTCGCACCTCGAGAATGTGGAATGCTCTCCCATCAAAATTGTTCCCCACAGCTGGCGGACGTTTGATTTACGACTTGCGCCGCTTTAAGAAAAGTGTAAATGATTTCCTACTAACTATCCCACTTTTTAATCCCGTCTAAGCTTCCTGTCCGCATTATCAAATCCATACTTTTTTAAGTATAAAAGGTATCCTACCTAGTGATTTGGTAACTTTAATAAAAAAAAAAAAAAATTTGATTGTTTTAATTATTAAGTGTGTTATTTATAAACTAAATAAACTCAAAAATTGGATACGTTCTATTTACAAATCTACATTACCCAGACAATTTGAATTGAAACTTCATTATTTTATATAAAATTCTTAGTAAAACAAGGCTAGTATCAATGAACTCATAACTGTCTATTTTTAGAATCAAAGTCTGTTGCCGAAAATAACAACTTTTTGTTTTTGCCCATTATTGTTTAATATTGTAATTAAATTAACTGCGTAAGTATCCTAAATTTAGCATATGACCTATGTTTGTATTATATATAGTACATTCCCACAAGACAGTATAAGATTAAAAAGTAAAAATATTTTTTAAACAATAATGAAATTAATTAAAAATTGCCGATATTCACCTAAACATAAATAAATATAAAATATTAAACGATTTTGAAATGTTCTATTCTGACAAGTATAATAATATCATTATTGATTACAAGTTATGTTGTCTGTTATAAATTTCTCACATTTTATAATAAATTTATCACACTTAGATGCATTCAAAAATGCTATCAATGAATTTTAACTGTCGTCGTCAATATTCACCCTTTCAAATTATGTTTTTAAATATAGACAATGTCAAGTGTTATATGTACAAAAGAACATAATAAATAATAATATAAAAAATAAATAATAAACTGTCTTAATTTGATTTGTTATTATTAGTTATTATTAGTTCTGTCCTATATGCATTCTACGTACAATATACAATATACAATATGCATAACATGCAAAATGCAAAATATAAAAGTTGCAACAATATTTTAAAAAAATAATCTATTTTTTTATTATTTTGACAGATAAATAAATTATTTTTATTATATTTTGAATGCAATATTAATTTTTTAAAAAGAAATATCTAATATTTAGTACAAACAAACATTTTTTAAATACTAAAGATATACAAAACGATTTTTATGAGAAAAACTTTAATAACTTAAAAGAAACGTTAGCACAGCTCGGCTGATGAAGAATTTTCAAAGTTTCAAAGTCACTCTAGATTATCCAAAATAAAATCCGATATTAGGAAGGGAATAATATATTAAACAGAAAAAAATTTATAATAAAACAATAGTTTCTAGAACATTGCCATTTAAGTAAATTAGATTTTTTTTTAGGAAGAAATGTTGTGAAATTAACATTCATAGAACTGCTATAAAAGCTGTGGTAGACGATAAGAGAGATGATAAAAGGTAAGTTCATTTTCTTTGCTAGTATAAGTAATTGTTTTTTTTTTTATTTATAATTTGAAAATATAATAATCTAATATATAAAAATGAAAATTCTCTGTTTCTCTGTTCTCTGTTCTCTGTCCTCAATCACGCCTAAACCGCTGGACCGATTTGGCTGAAATTTTGAACTTAAGTATCATTGGGGCCCGAGATGGTTATAGGGTACTAGAAATGTTGATCCGAGGCCCCGGTGGGGAGGGGGGCTACCTTAGAAGCCGGTTTTGAAATTTAAGTATATTCCAATAAAATATAGTAGCGTTGGACCCGAAAACTCTATTTAAAAAATGGATGTTGAAAGGCCCCCAACCGTCCCAAGGCTTAATTGGGGGGAATGCAACAAATTTCGAAATTTTAAAATTTTGAAAAAAAAGAGTCTAGAGACCCGATTGGTTATATTTTTGATCCGAAGCATCGACGGGGGGGCTACCTTAGAAGCCGGTTTTGCAATTTAGGTATATTTCGATAAAATGTTGTAGCGTTGAACCCGAAAAGCCTATTTAAAAAACTGGATATTGAAAGGCCCCCAACCGTCCCAGGGCTCAATTGGGGGGAATGCAACAAATTTCGAAATTTTAAAATTTTGAAAAAAAGGAGTCTAGAGACCCGATTGGTTATATTTTTGATCCGAAGCATCGACGGGGGGCTACATTAGAAGGCGGTTTTGCAATTTAGGTATATTCCGATAAAATATTATAGCGTAGGACCCGAATCGACTATTTAGAAGACTGTATGTGTTAAGGCACCGAGGAAGTGGCTATTTAACAAATTTTGAAATTCTGTTTTTTTAGTGCACAAAATACAATTTAGGTGTATTCCGATAAAATATTATAGCGTTGGACCCGAATCGACTATTTAGAAGACAGGATGTGTTAAGGCACCGGGGAAGTGGCTATTTAGCAAATTTTGAAATTCTGTTTTTTTAGTGCACTAAATCTGGATTAAAGTGTTTTGATATTAATATAAGTTCGGGACTACCGTGCGAAGCCGGGTATTTCGACTAGTATAATATAAAACAGATTGAAATTTTGTGAAAATTGTTCAAGTTTTTCTTGAGATGTTCGTAAATGCTCGTAAATATAATAATATGCTTTAAAAATTTAGTGCAATTCTCCGAAACTGTCTGTTTCCGGTATTTATATAGGCTGATGGGCACCATATTCATATTCCCTACTTACAAACAGACCAAAAGCATGCAGCACTTCTTTCGAATCATTTATTTTTATTAAATGAATCATTTAAAAAAGGAATTAATTTTTTTTTTAATTTTTGCTTTTATTTTGTTTTCAAATTTAATTTTTGAGTTTATTGAAATTGAAAATACTCATTAAGCTTTTATCTGTGCTCCACCATAAATATAATAGAGAAATAATGGCTATTCAACTTTTTTGTCTACGCTCTATCCTCTTATCGTTAATCGTAGATCCAACATATCCAACACAACCAAATTGAAAATTTTTTCAATTAATTTGTTGTAATTCAAAAATTTGTAAGTGAAAACAACAGTGAGTTTTTTGTAGATATTGAAGAAACTTAATAATAAATATTGTTAGTAGAAACAAAATAGTGAGTAAGTTGAAACAAAATAGTGAGTTAATAAAAAGCGAGTTTTAGGAACAGTTGTTTTATTTTAATTATTATTTATTTTATATATTACTTTAATTAATAATATAATATGTAAGTATTACATGCATGTATATTTTATTTATGTTATTATACATACAACACGAAAACAAAAACAATATTAAATTAGCTTCTTTTTTTTTTTTATAAAAATACAAATTTACAAAGCTAAAGTAATAATAATTAAATTAATCCCCTATTCAACAAGATTATCATGTTAAACTTATTAAAATAGTATAGGTAAATGTACTATATACTTAGATGAAAAATTTAACAGAATGTACTGAAAAAAGGAAATAACATTTTTACCCCTGAAGACTATTCATTTTCAATAAAAATTTCATTATTATTATTTTTTAATAACTAAAAGGTATGTATGTACTTGTACATCCAAAGGATGCGATAAAGTTTTTTAGAATACCAATCAGTGTTAAATCGTGAAAAAGCCCTTTTAAAGTCATAACTTTAAAAAAAAAAAAACATATTTTGTTAAATTTGTCAGGAGACTTTTTATGTTATTACGTGAAATTTGTGTATTCGAATATATATAATTATTTCGAATGTATAACAATATTATTATTGTCAATTTTTGAGAATTAAATATAAAACAAAAAAGTAACCAAAAATCTAAATTCAAATTAATAAGAACTATTCGTATAGGAGGGTATATATACCTGTATGCATCTCTGAACCAATATTATTTTCTTTACTGGATATTCAAAGTTAATAACACTATTGCCAAGAGAAGAAAGGAGATTTAGTAGGTACCCTTTAGTAGGTATCCTCAGTAGATACTTAAACATTTTGTTGGATGTTTTTTGGAAAAAAAAGTATTTACGCGTATCCGCTACGGCACGTCGGCGAGGGGATGTTTAAATAATGGAAATTATTTTAAGCTTAGTTAAACTGCTATATGTAGTCAAAAGTGAAGAACTTTAATTTGGAAAATAATCCTTACGCCAATTTGGAACTCATCAGTGACATCAATATGTTCTCAAAACGAATAATTTTTTTGTATACTGAATATAATTATAGTCAAGTACATTATATATACTTTATTCGACAAAAATTATTATAAAAACATTAATCTAGCAGAGAGTAGATATATGCATGAAAGTGAAATATTATAAAAAGCATATGATATAAATTAACCACATTAATCGATATGTAAAATTTCATCGTGTACACAAAATACACAAAGGATTTTAAAAAATTTATTTATCTTATCTACCTGACAAATAAAGTGTTAGTTAAAGAACTTATAGTGTGTACTGTATATACTAGTAAAATATCTATTTTATATGCCATTAAAGATTCAATTCAATTATTATAACATGTTGTAATAATAAGATCAACAACGGAAAGCTTTTAAGATAAAAAAAAAACACATTATCTTGTTATACATCAGTATTATAACTAGATGAAAATACATGTAAATTATATACTAACACATAATACATACAGGGTTACTCGAAACATTACAAAGTCCATTATTTTTGTGCCTAACATATATCTAACATATATCTGTACATTTCTTAAGCTTTATATATAACTATATTTGTCATTTACAAAAATCAGTTGTACTGTTTTTTGCATTTTCAATCAAAATTTCGACAATTTTTTTTTAATATTGCATTAATTTGCCTTTCAATAGTATATAGTACTGGAATAGCGACTCTTATATTAAAAATTTCAAATAGATCTTTGAAAATCTGACATCTTCTAGAGTTCTAGACTCTAAATAGTTTATATATAAATATAATATAATATTTTAATTCTTTTCCAATGCACTTCGTCGCTTATTACCTTCCTATTATCCTTGTAAAAAAAAAATTCCATACGCTAAATTTATCTAGACACTCTTTTAATATGCCAAATTCGTAAAGTAACTATAAGAAAAATCTGATTCACTGAAATATATTCTTCTTGACAGCGTGTTCAATATTTAATTAACTTACATTACGCAGTTACATGATTGGCAATCTTTAACTTACCTGAAAAAAAAATTTAAATTAAATAAAAATCACGTTAAAGAAGGGTAAATTGAGTTTTCTTTCTCATACATTTAATATTAAGTATTCCTTTTTTCTTTATTTATAATTTATAAATATATGTATAGGTAAATATTTCTTTTATTCAAGAACTGGTCATGGAAATATTAGTCCTGCTCAAATATTTTTTTTTATTACAGAGAAATAAATCAATAAGAAAAACTTTAAATTGAGATTAATTTCGAAAATGTTATTCAATAAATTTTATTCATCTCTATTAATTCTTATATCTGCTGGTGTATGAATGCCTTTACAGATAAAGTTATTGGAATTAAAGTTAAGTATATATATACAATTAAACATAAAAAATGCTTAAGTGGTCAGTGTACATAACGTTAAGCTTTCATTAAAAAAAGATTCTTCGAGTATAGTATTAGAATAAATAAAAAATGTAAAGAAAAGTGTACATCTATTTCATTATATAATTTCTAAATGAATTTCAATCGCATTTCAATTCATTAAGATTAAGAAGTATTTTTTTTGGGAAGTCCATTTTTAGTGTCACTCAAAGTTCGATTTCAAAGCTTATAATTTTTCTTCCTTTTTTTTCTAGATCTTACTTGGTTGATAAAGTATTGTTACATATATTAATAATTTATTAATTATAAAAATAAAATTAAAGAAATTTCGAACAGTTCTTCAATTCATTATAGCAATACAATTATTGATAGAGAAAATCAAGTAGGGAGTATCGATTTCATTAAAATTTCAATATTGACTTTGTTTTCCCTAACATTTTATAAACTTAGATTATATGTATATAAATATATTATATATAAATATCAAAGGTGGACAAACAATTAATATTTATTTCACAATAATTTCTTCATGAATTTTTAATTTTTAAATTTTTAATAGAAATAGTATTATACGTATATGAAAAATATTTTTGTTTTGTTAAATGCCGGAAAACTTTAGAATAACAAAAAACTTGTACTTGGAAAATTTTTAAAATAGCTCAAACTTCCACAGCTAATATTCAATTTATTGAAATTATTTTTTTTTCTTTGGAAGTTTATAAAAACATAAGTTATGTAATAAATGTAAAAAAAAAGAAGAGTAAATTAAGAAAAAAGTGATAAGTTCACTCGTTAAAATTCAGACGTCTATGGTTTGAATTGAAGTATTCAAAGAGGGAAAGAAAAAATAAATAATATTTTTAGAACTTATTAAATTCATAAAACCTTTATAATAAAAATATAGAGAATTAAGTGATTTATGTACTGATCGCTTGTGATAAAAAAAAAAGTTTCTTATTTTTCGCAATCGCAATTATATTCGCCTATACTTAATTTAATCCAATTATGTCACTATAATATTGTTCTAAGGCAAAAAAAAAGTTAAAAAGAAAATTGTTTTTCTTCTGTAGACAAAAAATTTGTGAAATAACATTTACTTATTTAAGGACCTGACTATCTCCCACAAAAGTTTTTGCGATCATGACAAAAAAATTAAAAGCATGTGTACCTAATGTAATGTCATACATTTTTAGATTTTTATTTATATAAGGATTTCATGTCTTTTTTTTTGTTCCGATTCCAAAAATTTATAAATTTTATTTTTCAACTATCTACCACCTATTATAATAGTAAAATTGTTGTTTTAATATACAAATATATATATATACATATTGTACATTATTATTATAAAAATTTCCTTTGGGTTATTATTTTAAAGCGGTCAAATGTACGAAATAGGTTCTTAAAAACCACTTAAACTTTATATTGAAGAAATTTTGTTTTCTTTTATAGTAAAAAAAAAAATATAATAATTTCAGAATCATGTATTCGTTATACATCGAGGTCATTAATATTTGAACATGTTGAAGCAAATACCAAAATAAAAACGAAAATTCAAAAAATAAAATAAAAATATACATTATATAAGGTTAAAATGAATTAAGGAAGTTTCCTATTAAAATTGTCTTCTGCATGTAGAAGAGTATTGGCAAGGCAAGGTATCTAAATCATTTCTTCATATACAAAATCTAAAACTATTGCAATGCGACATCTTATACTTTTATCATTTCTGGTATTATGTAATAAATATCAAAATTTAAGTTTTTTTGAACCCTGGAGTATAGTAAGTACAAAAAAATACTTAAACTCCAGTTACTGAACTATTCAAACATATATCTAGTAGACACAAGAAACTTAACATGAATACAATATGTGAACGGTGCTCAACACTATAATAAATTTCCTTTTCCGAAGACGGGGAAGTATATAATTTTATATTTTATATCTTGTTATATACGAGGTTAGTTAGTTATAGAAAAAAGTGCAACAAAATATTTCATAACGTCCTTTAAGAAAATTTAAAATAACTGCAACAGTAAAAAAGAATGTTGTTTTTTCAATTTATATTTTTGGAAAAAAATATTTTTCTTCAAGGATTTAAGTACAAAAAAATATTAATTTATTTGTGATAAAATGAAATAATATAAATAAGTATTTTATTTAGAAAAAAAAAATAAAGAATTACGTATTTTCATTTTATTTCTTATTTGAAAACATTATTATTTTACACAAATTTATTTCAATTTAGTTACCTAATATTTTTTGTTTTATTTTGAATAAGAATCTTTTCTTAAACTTACAAGGAAAACACGGGGAGATAGTGAACCGTAAATATAAATTTAATTTTAAAATTAAAATTTGTTAAGCTTTTTTCAAGGTTAGTTCATTATTTGTATATTGTACCTTAAACTTAACTAAGATTCAAATTTCACTTATTTCTAGAATTTTAATGAAATTCAGAAATTAAAATCATTAGAAAAACTAAGCAAAGCTTGTTAAAAAAAATATTCACAATATTTAAGCTTAGAATATATTTTTACCAGAACTAAATTTTTTATTTACCTGAACCTAATCTTAATCAGAATCTGGCAAAGAATTGTCAGAGAGGAAGTTGCTTAAGTATACTTCAGTTTTGAAATTATTCATTTAATTATGAAAACGAAGCCCAGAGCGGAACGCCCAATGAACTTTCTTTTATTTTTAAATTTTCTAAAAATATTTAGAGTTTGAATATTAGTATGGTAACATTTCGAATAATAACGTAATTATTGTAAGTAATAAAACATAGATTATGTCACATATGTTATAATTATATTATAGTTTATCGTTTGTCGATATGTGTTTAATTGTTTATTTGATTTTTTTAATTGATTTTATATGTTGTAAATGTAAAATGTCAAAATAAATCATATCACAGTATTTATAAATAAAAATAGGAATTAATTTTTAAGAGTTACATAAAAGCTTCATATATAAAAAAAAAACATTTTAAATAAAAATATTTATGGCTTTATTATTTGTCTAAAAACTATATATAATTTCATTTTATTAAATATACACTGTTTTATTTTTCGTTTTATTGAAGAAACTTTTTTAATGCCATTACAAATCTTAGTATACATAATTACCTAAATTTCCCTCGAAAAGAAAGAGAAAAAGAACAAGGTCAACCTCACTATAGTTTATTCAATTAACTTTTATATGCAGGCAGAGTCATATTGTACGAACTTAGATTCAAAATTTGTAATTTTACATTTTAGATTCGTAATTTTTTTATGTTAATATCAAATTCTCCAAATTATTGTGTGATAGTCATGTTCATGTAAAAGTAACAGTAGAAGTAAACAAATATATTTTTTGTCACCAAATAATAAAAATATTATATTTTTTATAAACCCGTATAAAGTATAAGACAATGTATCCTTTTTCTATGTCAATATTCACCATTCGTCACAATAATTATAACTATAACAAAAAAAATCTAATATAGAATCCAGTTTTAATTAATACACAAAGTCAAATAATATATTATAATAAATATATGTTTTCATTTAATGACATATATACATTATATAAAAGTCACATAATAATAAATTTACATTAGACAAATAATTTGATAAATATCATTTACGAGCTATATAGATGTCACATGCTTGAGTGTTAACATAAATAATCAAAAATATATTATATCTATACATATTGTACGTATGTACATATATCTTAATAAATAACAATTGCATACATATATTTCTTAGTAAATATAATATTTTTAAACATATCCTGCTTAACATATTATTGATTGATAAATAATAATATCAATAATTTATTATATTTATATTCCATGCAAGTTTAGAAATAATAAACATAATTATGTGTATGTATTTATTTATAAATAATAATTATTATTTATAGTTATTTTCATAGACATACTCATTTATATTTAAAAATACAATTAATTAAAAAATTTATATAATTTTATATATATATTCTATGCAGCTATAAATAGAATTTATAAATAATTATCTATTGAATTTGTTTATTATAATTGTTAGATTTTTGCACAAAATGTAATATGACACCACACAGAAATATTTACAAGGACATCATATAAATATTCAAAACTTGGAATTTAATTTAAGATTTTGCATAATCATTTGAATTTATAATGATAATGTATATATCATCATAATAATAATGTTTTATATTCTGATGAATTTAAACTTTTCCTACATAACTATTATTGTGATTATATAACGAAATACATGTATGATATGTAAAATAATTGAAACTGTGGAGAAGTAATTGCAGCGCATCCAAGATAGAATTTATAATGTGACTGAAATTATTTTAGTTTTATATTCGTATCTGTATCCCCTCTAATTGTAATCTGCTACATTGCGAGCAAACCCAGATATGAATTAAAAACGTTTTTGACAGAATAATAAGAACATTCAGATTTTGTTTGATTTTACCTATTTCGATATTTTGTGTATTAGAAACTTTTAAAAATATCAAAAAATGAAAAAAAAAAAAAAATTTGTACATATATGTTAATAAATGATGTGCATTATTTATTATGATTTTCTATATATAGTTTCTGAATTTTATGGATAAAATACATAAAATATTGATTAAGTAAGTGTCTCGCCTTTAATACAAATGTAACTGTTATATGTCATCATAAGATATATACTATCGGATGGGTTATCATTCCCGGTTGTCAGTGTCACTCATGATCAACCTAAAATTTTGATTTGCTAAACAATGTTATATAACCAGACTAGACATTACAAAAATAGACTATAAGCTCGCAAATTTGTATACCTATAGTGAAATTTTAATTATTTCTTGTAATCATATGCTTTAAGAGAAATTTATTTTTAAAATAATTTTTTATTAGCTGAATTATTGTAGTGATTCATACTTTTCAAATTTACATACTTTTTTTTTTGTATATCTGTGCACTTAATTGCGTGTTCTTATTATAGGAAAAATTGAACATCATATTTTACCAGGATTTTCTCCGGAATAAGCTATTTTCCCGATATGTAGTACTACCTTTAAACTGCCCATTTCAGTTCCAAAGAATGCATTACAGGACGAACAATCCTTAACTTTTGTTAATAATTTTATAGTTCTCTTTTTCGTGAAGAATTGTTGTCTTGTCACATTCACTATGGAAATGGCTGACATCAAATTAAAAAAACATAATGCCCTTGTAATATAAAACTAATTGGAATTAAAGAAATATATGTATGTACATATTTACTAGCATATGTAAATATATTTAGTTAAAAAACAAAAAAATCAATCATTAAAAATAAGTATGTACATACATAGATAAATAAAGCTTTCATTAAACAAATCGGAAATTGAAAAAATTGTATTGATGTGTGAATTTGTATGAATAAAATCAACTGCATTCTCAGTACAGTATAAGCTCAAAATTTGTAATTTTATTTTATTTCATTTATTAATTTTTTTGTTTTATTTTTGAAAACACAGTTAAAAATAAAAATCATTACTATTCTCAGCTATCAATTCAAAACAAAATAAATTAAAGTCGTACGTATAGTTGAATAATAACAAAAAATCAAAAAAATATAAATTATAAATCAATGTTTTTTTACGTTTATATGAAAGAAAATTGTCAAAAAACATCCAGATTTTCTTAGAATATAAAATAAAACAAAACATTTATTTAACATTATTTTAATTATAATTTTGTGACATTTTCCATTCATTACAAAGAAACAATACTAGCACGAAAACTTTTGTACACAATTTTCCTGAGGTCAAAATTTATAACAAAAATATGTTAATTAAATCCATTTTTTGGGAGCGCGGTTTTTTTTTTATACACGCTAGTTATCAAAATACAGCAATCAAGATTTATGTTTTTTTTTTTTTTTTAATTTTCCAAATTTGATTATGCGTTACGCTAGGTTTTTCAAATAAAGGACATTACATATTTAAAAAAAATAAATAAATCAAAGTAAAGAAAAAAAGAAAAATTGTGTGTGGTTTTCATTTTATTTATTTTAGCAACATGAATTAAGTATAAAATCGTTATTTGTTTAAAATGCCAAAATAGAAATTCAAGGTTAGTGATAATTATACGTGAAACTATTAAAAAAGCTTTTTTTTAACAAATTATATAAGCTTTAGACCAGAGAGAATTACTTTAATTATACATTCAATGTATGTAATTAAATGTCATTAAAGAATTTGTATGTATGTAATTAAATGTCATGCAGAATTATGTGTATACAGCTGAGTGGAACGCACGAAGAAATAAAATTATGTGTGCTTAAATAAATTTGAAATATGTAATGAAAATTCGTATAATACAATTAATTCTCAGTAAAAAGCCTTAACATAAATTGTTTTTCTTAAATTCTGAAAAATTATTTTTCTTTTAGAGGTACTATTATCAAATCTAATTGGCTACATTTTCAAATTTCATATAAATTATTTTATTTTTTTTAATATTATAAAAAAAAAACTATTTTTAACTATTATAGTAAAAATTAATAATAATTCATAAAAATTTGTCATATTAGTGTAATTAGCCTAATATTTTCAAACACTTTATTTCTGTTCTGTAAAATTTGTTAAATAATAAAAACTCATTAACTTAAAGTATAAATGTTATATTAGAAAAAAAAAATGTTCAAACCATAAAATAAAACTTTTTTTAAGAACATGTTTTCGAGTAGATAATAACACCCACATCATACGAAAGAAATTATAAAAGCTTAAAAAATATATAGTACAAAGTATAACAAGTTAATAGTCTTTTAAGAAGCGCACATTTTAAGTTTAATTTTTAAAATTTAGCTACTTATTTCAACATTTTTAGTTTTAAAAATATTATGCATTATGCATACTTTATATTCACTTGAAAATATAATTTCTTTTATCTCTAGAATTGAAAGAAACTTAGTAATTCTCTATACTTATGTATTACATTATTTCATATACATAATTATTTGTATTTATATATTATGTAATAATTGAATCTAAAAATTTCAACCTCATATTCGTTTGACAAGAAAAAAAAAATTAATTTTACAATATTCTTGGAGTCGTCCTGTAATTTTAAAACTAAACAGTTCAAACAAAAATACGACATCAAAATAAGTAGACATTATTATTTGTTAGTATTACATTGTTTAAAAAATATTAAAATATACCTATGGCTGTATATCTAACTACCTAAGGTATTTCAAAGTTAATCCTTTTAATTTAATTCGAAAAGTGCAAACTTGATATTTTCATGGCGGACAAAATCGCTTAAATCAAAAATAATTTTTATCGTGTTCAATCAAAATATGAATTTCGTAAGTATTTAATAAGTATCGCTTCATCATTATTGTTAACAATTAAGTTAGTTTAATTAATAAACTTTTTAATTCTTTGAATCTTTAATAAGAATTCGGAAAACATTTAATGTATGAATTAAGCATATCTTATTTTTTTGGTGAGCGCTCAGAAAATTCTAGCATCTCATTCAAGCAGCTAAGCAACAATACGTCCTTTTGTCGTATCTTTTTGAAAATGAAATAAGTATTAAATATGTATTTTGGCCAAAATTAACGTAAATTCTATAAAATTAAAATATATAAATAATTAAAGGTTTAATTTAATGACACAAAGATTTGACATTAAGTATGAACAATTTTTGTTTTAGTTGTTGCATTTTAATTTTATTTTATTTCAGGTAATTCCATATAAATGAAAAAAAAAAAAAGTTTATGTATAGTTGAATATTTGAATAAATAATTTTTATTTTTTTATTTAAATAAGTGTTACCCGTAAAACTGACTATTTACATTTTTCACCCAATTGAATTTATTTTATACGATGCCAATTTTCCATTAATTTTAAAATAAAATGCTTTTCTATATATATGAATTTTGAAGGGGTTTAAAAGGAAAACTATTATATTAAAAGAAAACTATATTAAGAAAAACTGTATAAAAAAAAGGAGGGGATTTTAATACTCATTATTGAATTAAATTTCTTTTTATTAATAAAAATATCTGCATTATCATAATAAATAAGTTCATTTAAATTTAAATCACTTTTAAAATAGAAAAGAGAATCGATTTTTTTTTGTGGAAAATTAATTTGGCTATGGTTAATAAGTCCTATTATTTGTAAATGGTCGTTAAATTTTTTGTTTTGAAATTGAATAGAATCAAATTAGGCTACTAGCTATTAATATAAAATTGTTAATTTTTGAAATAAGGAACTTCAAAGATACTTATGTACTTACCATGAATAATTTTCTTAGATATCTCGTTCTTCTATAAATTATGGGGCAAAATTTACAAAACGACAGGCAAGATTCAGTAATAAATTTGTGTAGCTAAAATCTTCCTATATGGCTTTTTTTTTAATCAATTTATCAATTAAATTTATGATAAATCTAAATATTAATTGATAGTGGATACTGTAACTAAAGTGTATACTTATTACAATAATAATGATGTATTTATAATTTTAGATATGAGTTTTCAGATATATATTAAAAAGTTTCACGTTAGGCCTAATATCTTTTCATTTTAATAATATAAGTTGATTTTTTTTTGAGTATTTATCTGCTTAATATATTCCTAATCCAATGAACTTGTTTTCTATTTTTAATTTTTCACCTTAGAATTTATAACCGAAAAAGGACGTATGACATAAAATATATAATGAGATTAGTAGTACCAAATTTCTAATTTAATGAAAAGAAAATAATATGTACCCAAAACAGAATATTAAATATTATAAAGAACACTATTAATATACATTTTCTAAGATAATGTGCCTTCATTAGAATACGTCATGTTATATAAATAAATAAAGTAATGAAAATTTCCCTATAGAGAAGCCAATAATGGGATTTTGTGCATATATACTATACATATACCTTTATTTCTTAAAACCGAACGTGAAAATATATTTATTTTTAATTTTTATATTTTTCGTAGTAAACAATTTGTGAAATTACTATTTTATAATTATCGAAACATTATTCAACGGATGAAAAATATAATACACCAATTTCTTTATTACACTGTTTTTTCTTGACTGTTCAAAGATGAAGAAACAAAAATATAATATTCTGCAGCTTCAATTTAAAATAAATTGTTTAATCATACATTTTATATATAATTGTTATTATTACTGATTACATATTACAGATTACATAATATAGTCTTATTAACATTAATATTATTTGTTAATATTCTTTCAAAATATTATTTTACATCACTCAGCCATAAAGATATGTGATTTGTTAACATGTCGGAGTAGTTCTTTTATTTTTATAATTAAGGCTGAAAAATCGTCAAACTACACCAAAAATGCCATACCTTTCTTATTATCAACAAAATAAGGAAGAAAATATAATCCAAAAAAATATTACGAGTTCCAAATAAAACTTAAAATAAAATCATTAATTTAAAAAAAAATGCATATTATTATTATTATTTAAAAATATGAAAAATAATAAAATATGTGCATACCTACATTCATACATGTTTAATTCTCAGAAAATTATTTTGTATACAATTTTTTTCAATTTTAAATACTAATATTACTTAATAGGGAAATTTTTTCCAATCAAATACTTATTGTACTTTAAAATTTTATTTTTTTTATTTTTCCAATAGCAATTTTAGGTGAGTATTATTTTTCCAAAAGAAAATTATGAAGTGGCGTGACTATAATTTCAAATTTTTTTTATAACTTTAGGTATATACATATGCTCATACATTTTTAAGGATATTCTTTTTAAAGGACTATTTGGTTAAATCGTATATCATTATATACATATTTTTACAATTATGTACATTGAAAAATATAATTTTTAGTTAAAAATTCATTTAAAACTTGTATACCTACGTTAAAATATAAAATAAAAGTTATAAATTTATACCTAATAGGTTGAAAATAAATATAAAATAAAACATCATAAACAATTATAGTCCATAAATTAGGAGCTAAAAGCTTTTCCGGTGAATAAATTCCGTCTTAGATACATATTATAGTTTCCGATTGTTAAAAAAAAATATAATAATTTTAGAATTAAAAATCCCACAAAAAATATAGGCAAGTAAACTTAAAAATACATAGTATGTGAAGGTACTTATATTTTTTTTTTTTTTTCAAAAATCTTAGTATTTCTTTAATTTTCATCGATTGAAATTAGGGTTTAGGCTTAATTTGTTTTTTTTTGGTCTTAAAATTAATATTGACAAATGTATTCAAAATTTTGCAGCTAGTTGTCTTTAATTTTCTTTTCGCAAAAACACGAAAAAAATAGGTATGTATAAAATAAATCAAATAATCAATAATAGTTTCCATTGACCAAAACATTTTTTCGTGAATAAAATATTTCAAAAATCCAATTAACTTAATAAGTTTCACTTAAATTAATTTAATCTGAAATACTATTATACTGTTAAATAAATATTTTTTAATAAATTTTGTATATAGTTATAGTATGTAACTTATTTAAAAAAAAGAAGAAAAAAATTGAAAAAATTTGATATAAAATATTTTCAGTTTTCTTTTAGTAGTGTGAAAATTTTCTTCTTTTTTTTTTCCTCTTCAAATTATGCAGAGTGAAAAGTGCATTCTTTTTGAGTGGCAATTCAGACAAAAAAAATGTGACAATTTTATGTGCAATCATTATGATTTTGTTATAGCATCTATTTTATGAGTATTATATATATATATATAATTTATAAGAATTCAAAATATTTTCATTACATCATTAGGTCAAGTCCACTCTAGGTGCTTATTATTATGTTTATTTTTATTTCAAGATAAAAATAAGAATAGATTTTGAGATATAACATATACATATATTATACAATTAAATATAGATTTTTGTTGTTGATTTTTTATTTTTCTCAACTAGTGTATAACTTTCTCTGTGTCAAATTTTATTTGATAAACTTAAAACTGCATAAAAAAAGAAAAATTTAACCTAAATTATATGAAAAAGGAAATTGTTTAGAAAATTCTGTTCTTTGTAAAATATGTATTATGGTGCATAGATTTTTTTTGGATTTAGTTAAAGATTGACTTTAATATATTTTCTTCTCTATTCGTGAAATCAAATCATTATACTTACTGATAGTTTTACAAATTACTAATAGTTTTACAAAAATTTATTCTAAAATAAATTTCCAACTTTTTATCATCGAATAGTGGAGAGCGTTTCCTTGAAGTTTTTAAACATTAATTTTTAATACTTTATTCATGTAAAATTAAGCAAAAGGACAAAAAAATACAAAATATAGGTTTTAAAGTGAATTTTTAAGAGTTTTCTTGTCTCGTTATAAATTGTCCAAAAAAATTTTTGTCTGCCGGAAAATTATTTTTATACTGTTAATGCATTTTAACTTTTTATTTTTTGCTGCAATCCTTATCCCAAAAATAAAAAAAATCATATATAGGTATAAACAAAATTTTTTTCTTTGTTAATATAATCAAAATTATTTGTGGTGGTGCGCAATGGTTAAAATGAAAACAGTTTATAAAATTTAACATATATATAGCTTACAATTTTATGATGCAAAGCAGATAATTCTCGTTCTGTAACACGTCGGCTGGCGGCTTCACGCCTTCTCTGCCTAAATTGACTGTATTTGTAGGCCAAAATAACGCCTGGAAGAGCAAGTGCCTCCAATGGAGACTTACGTCCAAACGGCATTTTTTTATTTTTTTTTATAATTTTATATATATAGGTAATTATTATTTTTTAATTGATATATTTAAATTATTTAATTGCTTATTATTTTTTTTTTAATCTAACATTTTAGAAATAAAAAATATGAATAAAAACACTTCGATATATGTTATGTACATAATGTATGTATTAAGAAAAATGTTGCTTTTTCTGTTGTTTCGCTTTTGTTTCGGAAATTTTCTAGTATCGATATTTTTTTTTACGTCTCATATTTGAAGTTTTATGATGATTTTCTTATTTAACAATGTTCAAAAAATTAAAATTTGGTATTTTCCTTTTTATGTTCTGTCTTTTTTTTTATAATTTTTTTGATAAAATAAAATTTTCAATTTGGTTTACTTACATTTTGATATCTAAATAAAATAAATATTTATGAAAATTCTAAAAGAATTAAAAAAGAAAAGATAGTTTTATCTTAAATTTTATATACTATTATATATTTATAATTCTCTGCCCTCAATATATAAAAATATAGAGCAATAAATGAAGTACGGGGCCCGTTTTCAACATTTAGATTTAGGATATATTTTTTTTAAGATACCTTGGTCAAAACCAGGGACAAAACATATTTTTCAGGTTCATTTAATATCACATACCAAAACCATTAAGTTTATAATACCATTTATAAATACAACATTTTTCATCCAAATCCAGCCATCAGTTGGAATTCTAAGAAGCGATCGGAATCTAACCATTTTTTTAGGAATTATTTTTACTATTGCGGGTGGTTGAACCTTCCTAATTCCGAAACCCAAAATTCATTTAAAGAATTACAATTGATTCGACAATTCATTAGTTATAAAAGAATTTAATGAACACATGTTTGATGGAAAACGTAAAATAAATTGAAAATGTTATATTTTTTTCCATACTCAAATTCATACTTAATGTTTCGGTTACTATGCAAAGAAAAATTAAAATAAACCTCATAAAGTAACTATAAAATAGTCTTTCAGAAAATTAGCTTTCAGTACAATTTTCTTGTCATGGTATATATAGAGTATATATATATGATATTTTTCCGATTTCTGTGATCGTAGTTTAAAAAACGCATCGCGAATTCATAAAGAAAATAAAATTGAGAGGAAGAAGATTAATCAATTTTTATATTGGACACAGAAAAGTTTTTCCGTCGTAATTTCACTTTATTGAAAAAATAAAATTTATAACAAAACAGTGTTTGTACATAAATAAAAATCAAATTATACAAATGTTTTTTTTTTAAATTGCAAATATTTCCGAATTATTTAAATTTTTATTTTATTTTTTTTCTTAGAGAACAAAAACACGGAACAATGTGAATTATTTGAGCGCACATTGTAAACTTAACTATATTTTACGCAAAAAAAATAATTCTAGGGAAATAAAAAAAAAAAATTGCAGCATCTTTCCATAAAAGTTATCCCGATAATTGTTATATTTTTTGTTTTTGTTTTCATGTTTACATCGTTTTGTTATTTTGATATTATATTATGTTTTTGATTCTAGATATGTATATTTTCCTTATCTCAACACCAATACATAATAGGAAAACATTTTTCATATTCCCCATGTTAAGAAATTTCCAAAAAAAAAATAAATAAATAAATAAATGCATTTTGAAGGAAAATTCTACAACAAAAAATAACTAGGTTTGACCGAAATTTTCTTTATTTAGTTTTAATAATGTTTTTTTTTTTTTTTTTCAAATATTTAATTAAAATTTCTTCTTCTTTTTTTTAACTTTTCTTCCAATAATTTTCATTTTCTTAGCAGATATTATTTTTTTTAAGCATAAAATTTAACCTTTTTCTTTATTATACATAGTTGAAAATTTTTTATTTATTATTTTCATTTTGTTGAAACATTTTCGATTTTCACTAATTATGGATAATTTCCTATATTAAAAATATAAAAATTTAAAAACTAAAATATCCGATATCTCAATCCAATAAATCCAAAACTTAAATTCATTAAACCATTTTTGACATTATTATTTAGATAAAAAGATGAAAATAAAATTAACTCTAAATCTAAACAACCGAGTTTCTCAAATCGTACTGGAAAACTGAAGAAAAATTTATATTTTTTCTAATTAACATGAATCAAAATTCGAAAATACATAGAAATATTTAATTGTAAATGTTCAAACAGGGGAAACTAATAAAATTTAACTTAAAAAGCTCATTTCGCTTTATTTTTCCCTAGAACATCTGCATTTTCCAAAATAATAATTAGAAGTATTTGAATTTTTGTGTATTCCATAAAATCGGAATTATGCGATTCGTTCTGGAATATAAATATATTCATACAAATTGCAAAAACTCATATAAATTTTGATTTTAGTGTCTTTAGTTCTTGGTCTTATTCGTGATATTCTGTCATTTGACACCAGATTGTTTCAAATAACAGGGATTAGTTTTGTGACATTATCGGGGCTTGGTAATTTCGAATAATTCTATCGGTTCGCATTTGTGAATGACATTTACGATATCCTAATAATTTATATACGGTGGCTCGTTTTATGACTGTTTGTTAATATTCGGATACTATTCAACATATACATATAATTCAACATTGTTCAACATTTTTATATTTTTCTATAATTTTATGTTTGTCCCATTTAAAGGGATCCCAGATACTCTTTCGTTTTTTTTTTTAAAACGTGCATCTTCACAACTTTTTTGTGATTTATCACAGAAATTTTCTAGCACAATCATTTGAAGAATGTACATATAGATAATTTTAGTATTTTAAAGATAAAGCAAAGTCTTGAAAATGGTTCTTGAAAACATAAAAACTTAATTAGTTAATGGAAAAATTATCCTGGTTCGCGTTATTAGAAAAAAAAAATACAAAAATCAACCAAACATATAAAAAAATAGAAATACAAATAGTGCGAATCTAAAGCTAATAATGTTATAGGAAGAAAAAACATTTTTTAACAACTTTATGAAGCGTTGAGAATTAATTGTAGAAATTTAAAATAATGAGTAAAGTGATGAACTGAATTTAAATAATAATAATAAAAAATTATTTGATAAATAAAATGCATTCGGTACCTTATAATTTATAATTATTATATGGTTTCTTAAATTGAAATTATAACTATAAAATTTTGAACTTATCTACCTACAGGTATAAATAATATTTCTTATAATTTTTTTTTAGATAACAATAATGATAAAATTGATTTTCGTTTTGATTAATATACTACAAAATCCTTGATAAGCAAAACCTTGAGTAAGGACAAATTGGTTTTATAACTTATTTGTACATAATATTTTATAACATTTATGTTATATATACACTTAATTAAAAGCTTTGGAAAATTATGTAGCGCAAGCTGTATAATATGAAATTGTTTTTCAACTTCTCAAATAGGATAGTTGCTTATTGCTAACAAAAAAAATAGGTTCCTATTCTTCCAGTCAGTAAAAGAAATATAAGTGCCAGTAATTTTTTTTAATTGAAATCGAAATAACAATTAATTATACTTAATTAAAATAAGCTTGACTGGGTATATTATATTTATGTACAAACATTATTTAAATATAAATGTTTCATTGTACTATTATACTTAGTATGTTGTTATTCTATCTAATGCAACTTTTCTGATGTAATTTTTCTTACTAATGTAACTAAACTGATTTGATTTATTATATAATATAATCTTAAAACTATACCTACTGATCTATAATAATTTGTTTTTATTGTAATTTTGTTTAAAATATGAACTTAATTATATGTAAACAAAATCAAACAATTTGTAACATAGGTAAATAGATTCTCGAATCAATAAAGAAACAGAGCGCAAGACAGAAAAATATAAATTCGAAATTTGTAAAATTAAATAAGTAAATCTTATTGGAATATTATAATGTATACAATTTTTCTCCTTTTGCATTGCTTAAAAACGAAATTATGTTTCAGTGTATTAAAAAAGAATGTTATAAAAGTATACATACTTTATTTATACATAATATGTATGTATATAATATTTATCACGTTTATATATTCATTAAACAAATATGCCACATTTATTTGAATTTAGCTGCATCCCCCTATATTTTATGACGTCAATGTTGTTCCAAAAACATTATTTTTTGTTCTAGTTTTATTAAAATATGCTTTTCAATATTCTTCATCGACAGAACTTTATTTTATTATGTTGGTTATTTTTAATTTGGCACTATGACAATATTCTTAAATGCTTTAGGATATTAGACAACAGATTAACTACATATATACATATACAAATCATTTTATGTGATGTACATATGTTACAATAATGCTAAGAAACAATACAATTTTCTTTTTCAAAACTTATGTATGATTTAATGAGACATTTATTTTTTCTGAAATCATTAATTACGGTTCAAAAAAGTATAAATATAAATCAATTTTTAAATTGACCCTTAAATGGTATAAGAGAGGTTCCATATTACCAAATATGCGTTCAACAAAACATTGTTATTAAAGGATCTAATGTAAATATGTAAAATGTGTATTAATTCTTTATTGAAATTGCGAAATTTTAAAAATTAACAAAAAATCTCATGCAAACTATTTATTATTTTATTCCATAATAAATTGGCAAATTTTCAACGAAACGTCGTCGTTAATAATATTTTTATTCAAAGAAATCAATGTTAAATGTACCTATTTTTTGGCATAATAATATAAGAATATATGGAAAATGATGAGACAATATTTTTTTATGTAGAAGTTTAAGATTAAGTTGAAATTATTTAAACTTTATTTTATTGATTTAGGTATAGGTACATATAAACTTTTTAAAATTTTTTGTTAACCTACACTAAAAATATATGTACTACTTTGGCGCCACTCCTACGAACCGAAATATAAAGTTGAGTTTTCGAATAGATATTATATATTTTAAAAAAATATTTATTCGTAAATTCAGAAATAATTCAGAAATTTACTCACGAAGAATAAAAATGTGTATAATTTTTCTTTTATAAATTTATATAATATTATATGTTATAATAATTGTTATAACTACAAACAATTTCGATATAATATCAAGATAGATAATAATAATAATAATACATTAATTTATTATATAGGATTTTTTTAAATTACTAACAAATTTAATTTTGATTGAACTTGTAATACACTAACTAACTAAGTTATAAAAGTTTATAAATAACTATGACAACAGAATTAACGATAAAATGTGTTAAAAGTAACAATAATTCTATCGTAAGATAATAATGATAGTATTGAAAGGTAAAGTAGATTAAACATTAAGAAAATGTTTTAGTATTATCAAAATAAGCTTTCGCTTTAATTTAAAATTTTTGGTTACATTATACGTTGTTTATAGCTAATTGACCTATCTGAAAAAATGGTACCGTAAAAACCGTTTTTCTATGTTATTATTCTATTTATATTTAAGCATAACTAAGAAAATTGAATTTATTTTTTTTTTATATCTGAAAAATTTCATTACTTCACAAAATTATTTTTTTGTTTCTTTTTCATTACGTTTCCTACCTATCATAATATTTTTTTTTACGATACCTTTCCTGTCAAAAAAAATTTTTTTTGTTTTTTTTTATATTTTTTGCAGTTGATTTTTTACTTTCAGATAAAATTAGCTGTGAATAGGTTTCTGGAACATTCTTCCAAAAATTACTTTACTGTGGTACCTAGCTATAAACAACGCATTAATATCCTAAATTTTATTATGAACTTAAATTTTAAGATTAGTCCTACGTATCCCTTTTAGAACATTTATGTTTTGGTTCATTTTTAAATTTTGTCAAATTATTATTTTTTTTTATCAAAAAACAACAAAATTCAGGTTGGAAAGCTAGTAGCTTTCGAATCTGCAAACTACAATTTTCTTATAGCCTTGAGATCAAAAATTAGGTACCTACCTAGTTATTTTTTTTCTTTTTTCTTATACGGAAAAAGCCAGTTTAAAAAGGTTATTTTTAAGGTTCATGTGCAACTTAAACTTGTTTTTTCATACAAAAAAAGACAACAAAATAATAATAAAATTCAAAAATTTTTAAGTATGATTGAATTGTTTTTTAATTTAATTTTGGGTTTCAAATGCTCAAAAGATTCAATCCTTTTTTTAAGCTATTAAAAAGTTGATATTCAAAAAATTATGGTAAAAGGAAAAAAAAAATTACTTAAAATGAGGTAGGAGTGCCAAACATTTTTTGTCCCAAAATTTGATTGAAAAGCCGTTTTAGATTATTTTAAAGTTGAATTTAGAAAAACAAAATTTCATTCACTACCTCCGAACGGTTTGCATACTTTAAATAAATGATTAAATGATATAAAACTTTTTCGAATCGATGTTATACTATTTTAAAGTATGCAAACAGTTCGGAGTAGTGAATGAAATTTTGTTTTTCTAAATTCAACTTATAAAGTTTAAATAATAAAACGGCTTTTCAATCAAATTTTGGGACTCCCACATCCTCTTTAAAATAAAGCCAACGATTTAAGTATTCTACCCTATTATTCTACCCATTTATAATATTTGCTGATAAAGTAGCAAACGCCATCTTTGACAAAAAATTTAAAACAAAACATTGTGCACACCATCCCCTGCTAGCCTGGAAGTACTTTAGAAATACTTTTGAATCACGTAGTCTCGTTTATTCTTTATTTGTTTTTATAGTGAATTTACTACTGATTTATGAATGGGCTCGGGAAAAAGTTCAGTAGTTTCTCCTCCCATTTACTACCACATACAAACAACTATCTCTTTTAATATGAAACAGAACATGCTTCATTTTATCGACAATTCATAACTTTTCCATTACTTCTGCACTACTTCATAATCACTACTTCTTCACTACTTCTAAACTACTTCTGCACTACTTCACAATCACTACTTCTTCACTACTTCTAAACTACTTCTTCATTACTTCACAACCACTACGTCTAAACTACTTCTTCAGTACTTTATAACCACTACTTCTTCACTACTTCATAATATCATACGTTTCTGTTAATAAATAAAACAAGTAGTTTATCCGTGAAATAATTTTAAACTTAAAATTTATTTTAAATAAGAGTGGCCAAATGTCCACAATTATTTTATAATAAGTTTTAAGTTTAAAATCCTTTCACGGATAAGCACTCAAATTTTTTATTTCAAAATATAATTTTTTTATTCTTATTTATTATTATTATAATATGCCTAAACAAATTCTTTATTATTATTATTTTTTTTTTTTTAATCAGATTTAATTTAATTTTTAAATATCTGTTATGTGCTCGAGGCACGCTTTTTTTCATTTAATTTTCATATGATAGGTTATCTGTTGAAGATTCACACGCACCTAAAAGAAAATTTTGTAAATTGAATTTTTTCCATATTTACTAAAAGCTGTTACCATATAAAGTCTTTTGAAATAAATTCAGTGAATTTAAACTTCTTTTTCCTGCTCTACCGTTTAAATTAAAATCAGCGTACACTTTATCAATCTTTCTGATAAAAAAAACAATTTTCACGTTTTTAATAATTTAATTTAATTGCGTTGCGATAAAAAAAACAATCTTCCACGTTTGATTTTTTTTATGAATGATTCAGTAGTACTGTAATTTTAAACTTTCAAAACTACTTTTAAAACTACTTTTAAACTACTTTTAAACTACTTCAGATAAGTAGAAATCTAAACGAGATAACCGAATAAAAAAAAATTTTTTTTTTTGTTATCTGTCTCTTTTAAGAAGTAGTTTTTTTGTCATTATAAACTACTTCGTGGTGCGTTATAGTAAATAGTAAAACACATACACAATTTTCTAAGAAAAAACCAACACAGTCTTAAAAAATAGATTTGTATGTGGTTGTAACTGATGAAACTGGTGAACAAAAGCTAGCAGGGTCGCAAGTTCGCAAGTTTTTGTACTGCGATAATTAGACTCCCTTGTGGCAGCACTGTTTTAAAATAATAACAAAACAAAACAAATTAATTGTTTTCTTCTTCTGTCAGTGTCATCAAACAAATCACTAAACAAATAAAAGTGTTTTTATAATTTTTGTAATTAACAAAAATAATTTAATTACAAAAAAAAACTAAAAGTATTTTTTTAGAAAGTTAATTTTTGAAAATTTTTTTTTTTTTAAATTATGAAATAAATAATTTTAATTTTTTTTTTTAATTTAAAATTTTGAACGAAAAAAATAATATGTATATTAGTCGATTTTTTAGTAAATCATTTTGTTGGGGTATAATTATTGCTTCCTTGACATGGTTGACAACAATTATTTTATATTTTCACATAACAAAAAATTACTCAATTAAAATTATTGTCAAAGATAAATCCGGTTCAGCAACTATTAGCAGCAGCAACAGAAATTTTGTCCTGTCCACTGTTTCGTCAGCTTATTTGCCATTATTCAATAATAATAATAATACTGCTGTTAAAAATTATGTTTCGCAACGACGAGAGGGCAATCAAATCAAGCCGAGCCAAAGTAAAATATTTAAATTTAAAGACAATTTATCTGAATTGGGTTTAGTTCGTGGCCCTGAAGATCAACACATTCGAGATTTTGGTTATAAGCAACATGCATTTAACGCCTTAGTTAGTAATAATTTGAAATATTTTCGTGATATTCCTGATACTCGCCATTTAGTTTGTACTCAAAATAATTACACATCCATTATTCTTCCGTCTGCCTCAATTGTTATGTGTTTTTTTAATGAACATCAAATGACTTTGCTGCGTTCAATAAATACAGTTTTGCAACGAACACCAAATGAACTACTCACAGAAATAATTTTAGTTGATGATTTCAGTTATTTGCCAGATTTGAAAGCTGAATTTATTCAGAAATTAAAGAATATTGATGTGAATGGAAAGGTACGATTATTACGAAATGATAAACGTGAAGGCTTAATAAGGTCTCGAGTAATTGGTGCCCGAGAAGCCATAGGAGATGTATTAATATTTCTCGATAGTCATATTGAAGTAAACACGGATTGGATTCAACCATTATTAATGCAAGTTTCTAAAGAAAATTCAACATTAGCTGTACCTGTTATTGATATTATTAATCCGGATACATTTAAATATACGCCATCTCCATTGGTTCGAGGTGGCTTCAATTGGGGATTACATTTTAAATGGGAGAACTTACCGAAAGGTAAAGATTTCATACACAGAATTCTTACAAAATAAATACTTTATTAAAATTTATGTTGTCCTAATTTATCTAAGTAACTTAAGGACAAATCTAAAAAAAAAAAAAAAAATTTAAAGCCACTAAAACTATTTTTTTGACCAAACTGATGCTTTTTTTACATTGTTATTAATTTACTTATAGGAACATTGATTAATACGTCTTCATTTTCGGGACCATTTAATTCTCCAAGTATGGCAGGTGGTTTGTTTGCAGTAAATCGACAATATTTTAAGCATATTGGTGAATATGATATGGGTAACATTTATATTTTAAATTATGAATGTTTTTTGTATTAGCCTCTTACATCTTTTTAGGGATGGATATTTGGGGAGGAGAAAACCTTGAAATATCATTTCGAGTTTGGCAATGTGGTGGTGCAATAAAAATTATGCCATGTTCACGAGTTGGACATATTTTTCGTAAAAGAAGACCATATGGATCTGTTGACGGTTCTAATACGATGTTGAAAAATTCTCTTCGTTTGGCTTATGTTTGGATGGATGAATTTAAAGATATTTTTTTGAGGACGCAAAAACTTTCTTCCTCGTATGATTACGGAAGTGTTGACGATCGAATAGAATTAAGGAAAAAATTAAAATGTCAACCATTTTCTTGGTATTTGAAAAATATTTACCCAGAATTACAAATTCCAGGCAAAGAAAATAATTCGATAAAAAATAATCCAGATAAAATATCATTTCGACCGTGGAATTTAAGGAAACGTATTTACAAAAGATCTTTTAACTTAAAATTGAGTAATACTAATTTGTGTTTAGCTGTAAAAAGTTCCAAAAAGGAAAGTGGTCTTTGGAAACGAGGAAGCTCTGTGGTTTTAAAACCATGTCTTCAAGGAAGCAAGGACCAAATTTGGTACGAAACTGAAAAGGCTGAGCTTGTAATAGATAAATTATACTGTTTGGAAACAAGTTCGGATGACAGCAGAGGTATTCCCGTTCTTGGAAAATGTCACGAGATGGGCAGTGAACAAGAATGGAGATGGGTTGATAATAAGCATTCTCCAATTTTTAACTCAGCGACTGGTACATGTATGCGAGCGAAAAATACAACAGTTGGAGCTTTGGTATATTTAGATATTTGCTCTCGCACTACCCTGAATATTTGGGATTTTGTTGAAAATAAGTAAAACAAAATATGTAGATACATATTTTTGGTCTATTAAAGAATTAAATTATCAAATTGTTATATATGTAAAAAAATATTCATCAAGCACGAAAAAACATTTTTATTTTATTAACTAAACAAATAAAGTATTTTTAAATTTTAATCAAAAAATTTGTGTTTAAAAAAAATTTAACAGAAAAAAGTTGATCCATTATCGCTGCGGACAGGATTCGAACCTGTGCGGGTAGAACCCAATGGATTTCAAGTCCATCTCCTTAACCACTCGGACACCGCAGCTTGGCGTGCCGCTGTGCCGAATAAGCATCATGTACAGCCCTAGCGCCACCTGAATTATAATTTTAAAAGATGGTGAAATACCAAATTCAAAATTAGGTTTTTGCCCTCTATTGATAAATATAAATACTTATGATATAAAAGCTTTCAAAAATATTAATTTTAAAAATTAATTCTGGACGAAATATTTGTGCGTATATATAAAATATTTGTCGCAACATGTTGAAAGCTGTGGTGTCCGAGTGGTTAAGGAGATGGACTTGAAATCCATTGGGTTCTACCCGCACAGGTTCGAATCCTGTCCGCAGCGTATTGGCAGTGTTTTTTTATTCAAAATTTAGAAATTAATTTTTACGAACTCAGTCTCAGGTCTCATTTTTTTAAAAGCGGATCTAAGTTTTTTACAAATTCTAATTTTCTTTGGAATAGTAGCTTACAACACATGTTAAGAAAATTTGTTATTACGAGTTGTGTATTCACAAAAACACATGGACACGCGTCAATACTTATATCATAGACCGTTAGGTCGAGTGATATAATATTGACAAGTGTCCAGTGTTTTTGTGTACATACACAACGAGCTGTATAACAAATTTTATTAACAGGTTTTGTATACTGTTTTAATGTGCATTGCAATCAATACATTTGCAATGCAAAAAATAAACAAAAGTTCAAAATGAAGAAAGTAAATAAAATTGAAGTGTGTAAATAAAATTTTCTTAAATAAATAATTGACGCATTTAATATACCATTTACCGAGCTAAATATACGATTGTAAATACAACTTACCGATCACATGAACTTTTCTATGTAGATGTTTCATTCCGATGGATTTTATTTCAAAAATGTTAAATGTAGGTACACATATCTAAGTATTTATACCCACTGTTAAAAAAAATTTATTCTAGCTTTTTAAGAAATTAAATAAAATACGTGTTTATTATTAACATTCATATACATATATTTTGAGATGTAATAATAATAATATAAATTTTGTAACAAAAATCATTCATAAATATTTCATATGCAAATATAATAATTTTTTGTTCTACAACCTTTCTTATATAGTATAAAAAGAAATATATATTTGATAATATTAAATTAATAAAAAAAAATACATGTAGGTATAAAAAATTGTATTAATATTAACCCAAATTTTATAAATTACATTTTAAATTTAAACCAAAAACGTCTTAATTTTTTTAAATTGTAATTATAAATATTTATGTAGTGTATAATTATAAATATTGCTATATTATTACACATTTTTAATATCAAAAATTTTCTTTAAAATAATTTTAAGAAATCCAGATCTTACATTGAATAAATCCAAAATATTACTGGAAAAAAAGAAAAAAATAAAATAATAATTCAGAGCTGGAACCAATTTTCATTTAAAATAACTCTTACCGAAGCTTAATATAAATAAACGATATTGAACTAACATTAATATTTAATAACTTTTAAACCGAAAATTAAATTTCAGTTTATTATCATGAAATTAATAACAGTATACAATGTAATAACGTATAAAAGCAATTAGTTTCAAAGTTATAAGAGTTTATGTAAATTGTGATTAAAATATTCACTAAACTAAGTAAGTGAAGGAGCAAAATGAACGTTGAATTTTTACTTCAATTATAACCATAGGGACAAAATATATTTTTGAATAAAATTTATTTTTACTCATGAATTATCTTTTTTTGAACCAAAAAAATTATCCAAATGTAATGATGGATTTACAACAGGCCAATCTATTTTTTTATGAAAATAAAAAAAAAGAAACCGTTCTTCTACAATAAATAATAGCTCTAACGTTATAAATTATTTAATTTAATCAATTCATTATTAGTAATAGAGTATAAAATTGTATAAAAATTATTATTATTTTTTATTTTGGCAAAAATTTAAAAAATATCTATTTTATAGATTTGGTACTGATATTAAGTATCGACCGCTTTCCAAAAACTATGTTATAAGTATTATTTTTAGAAAAACATTCTTAAAATAAAAGCAGTCGGTTGATACTAATATTTCACATAAAATTGATATTAAATATCATTTAACAACTTAAAAATTTATGAATTAAAAAATAATTTCGTAATTTCTTACAATCTCAGAGCACAATACAGAATATAACATTTTGTTTCTTGTTGATTCTAAAAACATTCTTTCTTAACTATCTAAGTCTAAATTTTTATCCAATTCATCTAAGGTGCTCTCTGACCCAGAACCAGTTAAATCAGATAATTCGTCAAAAGTTTTTTGCTTTTTACGAACATTCCAATGTAAACATTCTGCAAGCGAATCGAACCAATCGGTAATTTGATCTTGATCACAAATGCTGGGTACTGGATAGATAGATGTAGTAACCCTTAAACTGTCTCCGTGGAATAACTCTTGACGATTTCTGCCATCAAATGATGCCCACGATGTATTACGACTATCAGGCGATATTGAGATCTAGAAAAAAGGTGAATTATTATACAAAAATTTTAAATATTTTTTATTGCGTTATGCATACTATCGAATCAATTTTATATTTTTAAAACGACATAATGGCGATCGAAAAATATAGAATGAAGCTAGATAGTGTTTTTAATTCCATGAATTAGGTTAAAAAAAGATGTTACATGCCTCTGCATAAAGTGCCCTCTTTTTTAAACTAATGTTATTGATATTTTAGTGAACTGTAAATGTCATTGGTAGGTATCAAAAATAACTTGTTTATTGATTTTTCAATTTTCACGTGAAAAAATACACTGGTTATTGATAAGAATGAAACAATATAGGTACTACACATTTATAATTTTTTTACCTTTAATTCAACTCCCGCAGGAACAACAATAGGTCGGAAACTTAGAGAATGAGGACAAATTGGTGTTACCATAATAGCAGGTACTGATGGATGTATCATAGATGCTCCTGCAGATACTGCATAAGCGGTGCTGCCGGTTGGAGTTGACACAATTAAGCCATCACCTTGAACTGAAGTTATGTACTTTCCATCAAGGAATAAATCAATATTACTTAAAAATGAAGATGGACCCCTATCAATTACGACTTCATTCAGAACTAAAATATTTGTAGCAGGGTTTTTTCGATGATTTCCTGATGAGCGATTATTTTCGCTTGTATTCATTTCTTGTAAGTTATTGCTTAAGCTCTGCAAATTGATTTCATTGTGATTGTCCTTGTAACGATCTGATTTGCGAACAATAATACAACGCAATCGCGATCGTAACGTTAGAGCTGCGTGTCCTTCAAGCACATTTGTAACTTGTGATTGAAAGTTATCAAATTGAAATGGGGTTAAAAAACCAAGTGAGCCCAAATGAAAAGCCATGACCGGCGGTACAGACTGTTGAAACAATAATGACGCGTACAATAAAGTGCCATCACCTCCCAAGCAAACTATAAAATCTATCCTGTCTGTGAGATCATCTCGTCCGTCTCTACAAAAACATAAAAAAAATTAATAAAACTCAAAGTTAAATACTAGTCATAGTGCTCAAAATACATTTTTGATTGCAGAACAGTTTTTATGTTGCTATTGCTGTTTGGTAAAAATAAATACGAAACAATATCACACTACAATAATTCTATTTGAGATCTGGGATAAGGGTAGACTTTTTATTATTTAAAATTTTGAAATTATGCTATTAAAGCTGAAATGATTCGATAAGAATAAATTCACTTTTCTCGAGAAAAAAGTTGTTTGATAAATAATATTAATCTGTCTCGGGAGAAGTTGATATAAATGAAATTCTTATTTCGAAAATGTTCTAGGTATATGTATTTAAAAAATAAATTATGTAAGTAAATTAAATAAGTAAATTAAATAAATGTTACTTGAAAGTCACTAGTTTATCTTTGATATGTTGAAATTGCTTGTCCTCTTTAAGAACTGGCTCCTCCAGAACAGCTGCTTCAACCCAAACTACCATGTGTTTCTCTTGTACTAGCCACTCTACTAGTTGTATAAAAGGTGCAAGCACAGCAGAGTCTCTCACTTTTTTTATAACTAAAACTGTTAATGGTGGCTTATTCCAAGTCAATCTCTGACTGGCAGGATCTTGAATTTGCCTAAAATAACAAAAAAAAATTTGTAAGTTTTGGTTTAAAGTAACATTATTAAAAAAAAGAAATTATAGCTCACAATGTTAAAAGAAAAAATTTACTTACATGACCATTGCAGGATTCTTCATGATTCGTCCACAAGGCCCGAACTGTTGGAATGGAGATGGTGCATTTAAGCTTCTTGTCCTCCTAAAAATAAAAAAAATACATAAAAAAGTTAAGGCATGATATATTTAGTTAATTTTTTATTACGAAATTTTATTTTTTAAGCATTTTGTTCTACTTTATTATATTGATTAAGGTACATAATAAAAATCAGAACAATAAAGGTAGAAACAGAATGCAGCATCGGTCTTCACTTTTCAGTTTGCCGTTTTGCAATTCCAACTATAAGGCGAAAACCAATGCCAAATTCTTTTTTTGCTCCAAGAGTTTTCATTATTTTAATTCACATAACCTGAATTTCAATGTCAACGAAACATTATTTTGTATCACATAGTCTCAGTAGCACTTTCTTTTTCGACTTACATATAATTTTAATTGACAATACGAAATTTAATTCCATTATTCCAATATAAATTAAAACTAAAAATTGTATAACTAAATGTTGAACTTTGCTTTTTAAGAATAATCAGTTCATTTCATTACAAAATCTATTTTTTTTTTAAGAATGAATATAATTATGAAAATTTTTCGAATTACATATATGAAAATTTCCTAAAAACTTTCATTGAAATTTCATAGATAGCGCTTCAAACAAAAATTGTTCTAATATTTAAAAAAAAACATATTTTTTGATATTATTCACATATGTAATTAAACAATATGTTTTAAAAATTAAATTGAAAAACTTAAATTAAATTTTTTAATTTTTTTTTAATATATTTTTTTTTAATTTGTTAGAAAAATAAAACCGTCCTTGAATTTACTTTATATCTAAATAATTTTAGCAGAAAAAAACTATAATTTTGTCTTTGAAACACGGATCTTTGATTTTAAAAACATAAATCACTTTATTTGGAATTAAATATATGTATATAAATATAATTGGGTATAAATAAATATGGTTTGATTATAAAATATTTTAGAAAGATGTTATTTGGCGCCAAAAAGACATACATCCGTATCCGTGTTCTAACATTAATCCATTAATTAGAATTTTAAATTATATTAATTTCAGAATAGAATTATGTAGGTATTTTGATTATGTGATGACTAGTTAAAAAATATTTGTACATTATATTGGAGAAGTTCGGTCAATAAACTTGTTAAATTTTAAAATAATTTTGTTTTTTTTGGTAAATAATAAGCACATTAATTTTTTTTAATTATATAATTAAAATTAAAATGTAAAGTTGACAATTTATTCAATTATAAAACCATGAAAAATTGAAAACCATAGAGTCGTATGTAATTTTTGACGACCTTTCTATTTTATTACTGGTTCAATGAAATTAATATTTTCTTTGGCATTATTCACATTTAAAAGAATCAGAATAAGGTAAGTGGTAATAATAAAATGTATAGTGTAATTCTTTTGCACACGTCAGAGGTCTATTTTTATATAATAATAATATTATAGAATAGCATGTACACTTCTTCTACTACTCTATTTCTTGTTTTTTCAATGTCAATTAAAAAATTAATAAATATCTTTTATTTTTAATAACAAAAAAATAGTTTTTTTTAATATTGATAATTAATTCATTTCAAGAAATTTAATATTTACATTATTAAAATAGTTATATTTTTTTTAAACTTTTTTGAATCATCAAATATGACCTTAGGTATAGTGAGGAATTATAAATTTAACAATTACAGTTATGATATGTTTCTAATAAAACTTATAGTTTTCTCTAGAAGTGAACATATGTTTTAAAATAAAATAATTTCAATACATAACTTTTTGAAAAAAAAATTATGAAATTATGAATGTTTAATGAATAATCAAATAAATTAGGTAGGTGAGTAGGTATACAACCGAAATGCTATGGTAACTGCTTTAGTTTAATTTTTTTTTTTTTATCAAGTTTAACAATAATACTACTATTAAGAACTCATTAAGCTATAAGTGAAATTTCTATAATTTTTATAAAAAGCATTTTAAGTAGGTTTCTTTTTAAATCGGCCAAAAATCATATTCTCGTTCTTATTCCAGTGAAAATTAGTCTGAATTTTCAACGAGTTTCATGTAAAGAACAGGATATTCGGAAAAATTTAAAATGAGAAGAGAATAATGTAGGAGATTCACTGAGCTGAAAGGTAGCTAACCATACGAATTATTACATCGAAAGTACTCCGAAGGTGCATTTAATTTATATTTACACAGCTAGCATTTAATATTAACGAAATTTGGGAATTAATTCTGTTTTATTTTAAATTTAAAAACAAAATTTTTGGCAAGAACAGGCCATCTTTAAACTTATCATTTTCTTTTAACTTAATTTTTATCATTATTGATAGATTATTGTACTTGTACATAATACTGAAGGAAATTTTAGATTAAGATGAGTTTTAATTTAACTTTTTAACATTATTTTATATATAACCTTAAAATTCTCACAGATGAATCAATTTTTGGTTTATCATTATTATCATCAGTACAAATTGCATTTGCCAAAATATTATCTTTAATTTTTATATTTTTCTTTCTATTTTCTTCATTTTCAAACATTTTTGACTACACAATAAAGTTCTTTTATAATTAAAAACACAAAATTACAAACAAAAAAAATTAACTAGGGAAAAACGAATTTTATTTAATTTAAATCGCGAGCTGTGAATTAAACAAAAATTTTGAGAGAACTAAAAATAATAACAATTTCAATAATAATAAAAAAAAATAAAATTTATACCTAATGAAATGAATGTAACATTAAAGTCAAAATAATAAAAAAAAAATGAAGTAATTTGAATGACAGCTTTTATTATTTTTTTTCTCGTATTATTTTGTGTGTAAATAAAAAACCTGTCTTAAAAAAATTGAAGAAGTGTAAAGTTTATTTATTTTTTTTTTTTCAACACGTTATGTAGTGTGACTGTGAGGTCTGAGGTGAATCTTTTTTAATGAAAATGATTAAAACAATAATATTAGGCATTATTTCTCTGTTTGATGAGTATAGTAATTTTTTTTTTAAATCAACGTTATATGAGTTTTTCTTTTAATTCTGCATTTGAGAATTCAACAATCCCCTTATGTGTTAATTAACTAAACTTGAAGAATTCAATTTGTTTCTTTTTTTTTACTATTTTTAAAAAAGTAAATAAAAAAAAATCATAATATTGTAATTTTTATTATGTATATAAATTCTGGTTTTTTTTCTTGCTTATGAAAGAAACATTTTCAGGGTCTCTTATTTGATAATATAATAATGCACATAGAGGTAACTACCTAAAATGGTATTAATTTTTTTTTACTATTCAATATTTTTATTTTGATTTTACGTCTAAATTGAAAGTAAGCCCATAGAATTTGATGTGCTTACATTTGCATGTAAACTTAGCTAAAACTTTTATGATAAATATTCAACTGTCGAAAATTTTATATTCGCTAGGCCACTAGAATAAAATATACTGTTTGCAGAAATGCTCTACCTCCGAATAAAGATGTTACGAAAAAGTAAGCAAAGTACTTTTTTTTAATATTATTTTTTATTTTACTTTATTAAAATTTAAAAGAAATATTTTTTTATGTGTGGTATTGGAGAAGCACAGTTCATTCTAAAATTTATTCTTTTTCTCAATTTTTATATTAACATTGCCATTATAATTCAATCAAAACTTAATTTTGCATAATTAATAAATCTACATTTTTTTTTGTTCAATAAAAACATAAATAAGAAAGGTCTACTAAAACGTTAAAAAATGTGGCTTAGAAATTTAAAGAATTAAAGAATTTTAGTTTTTTTTTTTGTGAATTGTATTACAAATTGCACATAGAGTTTCGCTGATTATATATCAACATATTAAGATAAAAAGTTATATGTTCTTTTTAGTAACACATTTAACTCAATTTTACAAAATTTATATCTTAGGCTAATCTTTTAATTTCAATTAATTCGAGTTCATTTCTACCTGGTAACAAAATAAATTACGGAAATTCAACTAAAAAAAAATTATTTATTGTATACTAAAACAAAAAATAAATGAATAACTTGAAGTGGAGTTTTAAAATTATTATGTGTACCTGAATTAAATTAAAATACTATAAATATAAATAGCCTTATTTTTTTAAATTTATTGAGGTTTATATAAATTTCTATAATACTAGGTATATGATATTTCTTTTTCTTCTAGAAATTCAACACAACAACGTTATCAGAATCACACAAAAACATAATAATGTAGTTTGTTTCCACCAAAAAAAATCAACATTTTTCATAACATCTTAAATTATTATAACTAGGTATATCATAATTAAAATAATATTCTTAATATATAATTTTACCTTATATCTTTAGTTTATTCCTTTATATGGTTTATTGTTTTATAAATATTAATATTTAAAACTAAATATTGTAAAACTGCAACTAGTGAAATATTAAATATAATTTTGATACAATTTAATAAATAAATTTAATTTTAAGCTGCTTGATTAAGAAAAATTATTTTGTTTTTATTTGTTTTTTTTTTAACAAACAATTATTGATTTTCATGTAAATACATAAATGTATAAAATAATAATGAGTATAGAATTTGAAATTTTACACCTTGAACTTCACCAAAAGAATTTTATGTAAATAAAAATTACATTATTTAAAAAATTATTAATAATTTTATCATACTTATTACCTAATTTTTCGGAATGTCTTAATCGATTAAAGCTAGAATTGTAACTAAAATTTGTAATAAATTTAAGTTCTATATAAAAGTATTTTAAATAACTACAAAAAAAAAACTTTCCTAATTAATTATTAATAAAAATACAATATGCAACAATGATTAGCATTTTTATATAAAGAAAACATAATAAAAAAAAAAAAAAATAATAATAATAATACAAAAAATATAACAACAAAAAAGAAAACAAAATAAAAAAAATGTATCAAAATGTAAACTTTTAAACTATGTATAGTATTTCGTTAAACGCAGATTTCCTAAAATTATACAAAAATAATAATTTTAATTTTAAATTAATAGGCTTCTAGAATTTATATATTTTTTTTAATTTTCAATTTCGCGGAGGTATAGAAGTATTTTATATTATTTTAATAGGAAGAAAGTCAAAGCTTGTTTGAAACGATAATTCGCTTTTAGTGATATAAAATAAAAGGCTTAATTAAAAATTCAAAGATCGATCGATGTATTATAAAAATGTTCTTAAGCTTCTTTGAATGTGAGTTGTACAATACTACGTTCAAATTGCGCAGTTATAAAATGGTTTTGTTCTGGTTTACATCTATTAAAAAAAAATTTAAAATAGTATCATATTAACAATTAGGATTTAGCTAGTGTTTCAGAGTTTTTCTTGGGTACTGTTTTCTTTGTCACTATCACCAATGTTGGCCATTATGTTCTATCTAATTTTTTTTTTAATCAAGGTCAATCAAGATTTTGTATTAAGGTGTTTTGCCATCATCAAATCATCTAATATGCATTTTTCTTTCTAAATACCCTCTTTATAGAATATGAATGCTTTCAAAAAATTAATTTTGTAATATCTTTTATATTTCAATGTGTATAAAAAGTATCTAATGCAAAATAATGATAAAATTAAATAAGTACATAATTGTCATAATCAAAATAATCTTTATCGTATTCACTTAGTCATTGCATTGATAGTTATTTTCTTATTTATCATTTAAGTTAAGTTATTTCTTATTTTTATTCTGTATAACATATATATGTATTGTATACGTACTTGGGAATTTTAAAAGTATTTCCTCGTAGGTATGCAAAATCAGCATTTATTTTTTTTATTATTGACACTTACTATAAAAATACAACGATATAATAAATTATAGGGTTGGTAATGGTAAAATATATATTGAAAACGAATACAATTAGAAAAATTAAAACAAAAAAAAAAATTAATTCGCACAAAGAAATTTTTCCGGGTATTTAAATTTAATGCATAAAATCGTTCCTTATCCAAGAAAAAAATTACAATTTATTTTTAGTCTTTTACATGAGTTTTGATAGATAGAAAAACTATATAAAATAGAATATATATGTAGAAACAATTTGTTGTATATACATAAGTATTTTTGATAAATAATAAAAAAAGGTTTTTTTTTGTAAGTTTGTTGGATGCAGCATCAAAATACTGCATATTTCGCATTCACGGAAGGTTCTCTGGTAAGTTAGGTCTGTTCTTAAGTTTTTATGCATGGTATAGACGAGTTGTTCTTTCAACACAATATAATCAGGTTGAAAGACTTATTGAAAAACTTTGTTAACAAATTGGCTAACTTAAGTTGAATAAACATTCAACAGGTCTATTTCATCTATTAGAATTATTACAGACTTACTATAAAATTCTAAAATTGTACGGATGGATACAAAAAACTTCTAAGGTTATTTTTATTAACGCTATTCTGAATACTATTTTACACAAAGTACCTATACTTACTTACACATCAGTCTTTGTCGCATTAAATATTTGTATTTATTAATAAATTTATGACTTATATTTTTGATAATATTTATTTTCAAAAATCTTTCTTTGTTTTTGATAGTTTTGCAAAGAAAAAAAAAAAGAACTTACGGCCATGTTTCAGATCTTCTTCTTGTTGTTGTATAAGCTTTATTTTCACCATTAACACTGTCATTATAATTATTATTATTATTATTATTGTGCTCAATGTTATTAATCTCTTCATAATTATTAAAATTTTTATTTTTCATTTTAAATTTATTAAAAACTATATTAATTAAATTATCACAGTATTTAATTTTATTTGAAATATTATTTCGAAATGCTTTTTTATTATTAAATTTGGTTTCAAGTAGTGAAATGCCGTTTTGTTCATTGGCATGTGATGATTTTTCAATATCTTTATTATATTTATGACTATTATTAGTATTATCAATTTCATTACTATTATTATTATTATTATTATTTTGATTAATTAACATTTTGTGTAATTTAAATTGATTTCTGTCAAGCGAACTATTACAATTTCCTGTTCGTGACAATTTATAATTGAATTGTTCATGAAGGCGGGCCTTATGTAATGTGGCTAAATCGATATCAGATAAGCACGACATATTTTTTTAATTGTCTTTTATATATATTATATATTAAATGTAAACTTATATAAAATATGAAAAATTTTTAATTATTTCTCTGAAAATTTTAATTAATTAAATGAAGCTGTCTAAAAAATTTTTTAAATGTTTGAATTAAAATAATAACATTATGTAAGTTTAAGCAATATTATAGAGATTATGTAAATAAGAGTATATTTACGACGTAATAATGTAAAACAAAAGTATTTTATATCAAAAAAATTTATAAAATTTTATAATTATTCAATTTTTAAATCCTAATACTTATACAAAATTCTAAATTACCTCCTTTTAATGACCAAAGTTTCCATTTTTAAATCCTAATACTTATACAAAATTCTAAATTACCTCCTTTTAATGACCAAAGTTTCCATTTTTTCTGAATAAAATTTTCAAACGAGAAAATAGAATTTTACTAAGGAATGATGTAAAATAAAATTATGTTAGATTGTGGCGGTTTTTTGAAGCGTATTCAACGTGATGTATTTAACTGAATGGTTAAAATAAACTATTATGAAACGAACTATTATTATAAATTTCTAATATTATACTATTAAATTTTTTTATGTGGGATCAACGGATTCAAATTTAAGAAGCAATTATACTATAAAAGCGTCTGATATTATAATTTATATACATATTTTACGCACTAAGTATGCATAGCAGGGTTTGTAAAATAATAGTTTCGTAACCAATTCAGTCCTAAATTAAACTCATTAATAAAAATTTCAGTAAATAAAATATTAAATCACAAAAATTGAGATTAAGTCAAAATATTCTTAATGATAAATCAATAATCTTAAGTGTGGCAAACTTTTCGAAAAAGGGTTTGAATCAATCAGATAAAATAATACTTTGTTTATTTTTTATTATACTAAATTCATCTATACTTATGTCAGTAAAAGCATTGAAATTTTAAAATTTGTAATTGTACATATTAAAAAAATATTGTGCTAAAAAGTATGCTAAAACGCCAGACACTATAAATTATAACCAGATTTATAAAATTTAAAAAATCTATTTACGTATTAAAAATGCTCTAAGCTCAGTTAAAAATAATTTATTCGCCATAATTTTTAGGTTTATATAATTTTTATTCGGCTCTTATAAGTAGGTATTTATAATGTATATATAAAATTTTGTATTTTTGTATACGTTTTAAACTTAAAATTTAACTATACATATAGGCATAGTACACAATTTATTAGTATAAATGCCTATTATGTATATAGATGTAATACCGAACTACGTTACGTATATAATTAATGTTTCTTCTAGCATAGCAATCACTTTCTATACATTATATTAATTTATTAACAATTTATTAGGTTTTAAAATTGAATTCAAAACCTTGACCTGGATGAAAAATTATCCTAACTACCTACGACTTTTTCGTCCCGTTGGTGCTTAAATTTAAGGAATTTTTTTATTATCCACTTGATGATCGCATTTTTTTTTATTCTCAGAAATAATTATACCTATATATAAAATTCAACGCTAGGTACAAAATTTAATGTTTACCTATTTTGTTATTTTTATTAAATAAATAACTTTCACTTTCCATTTTTAATTTTATTATAACTACTTCAATAACAATAATAAATAAATAATTCGATAGTGAGAATTCTTCAAATATATCACATTTGTAGGTTTATTTAAATAAGAGGTAGATAAATGATTATTATAACTGTTTACAAAAAAGAAAAATCAACATTATATTTTGGCCAAAATAAAATATCAACCTTGAAACTTTTAAAAGTAAACAAAAATTTAAAATCATAAAATAAGATCATTTAAAACACAAGCTCACTTTATAATACACTCCAACTTGTCTCTTTTTAATCAATTGTGGTTATACTAATCATTTTTTTTATTGGACTATCGATTTTATAACAAATACTTATATTCTTGTTTCGCTATCGCTACATGTTAAGGTAAGGAAGGGAATAGAAATTTTATTACTGATAGAAATTTTATTCCTGATGAAGTAAGAGTAAAGAAACTTTATTCATGCCAAATCAGCACCTTCGAAATGTCATTTTCAACCTTGTAAAATTTTAAATTTCTTTTGATCGGACGATATTATTTTATAAATATTATATGTATGTTCAAATAATCAATTTCAAACCCTGGTTTATGTTAATAAAATTCATGAAGTTCATCGTCCCTAATCTAATGCAATAAAACCAAAACCAAAACGTATGTACATCATCATTCCCGTAGGGAAGGAAAAACGACAAGTCAATTATAATATGGGTTCAAAAACTGATTACTGATTACTAAGTAAAAATGGATACTAGTTACTTCGACATATGGAACAAATATTGCTGAACTAGTTCAAAAGTGCCAAAAAGGAGATAAGCCTGTACAAAAGTATTATATTTGCAAAGAAATGCAAGCATGAGTCTCAAATGAAATTATTTCGTTGATGTTAAATTAGTGAAAGAAAACAATAGACTGCAAAATAATATTATTCGTGTTTGTAGAACTTTATAATACACTATAATATGAGTACGTCTATACCATACATAATTTGGAATATTTTAGAAAATAGTAATTAGTGATCGTCTTCTTTTTTAAATTTTTCATGTACCTTGTATTCATGTATCTGTTAATTTCATTTTTTTGTGAATTTGATTTTCTTTTTTTTTTGGTTTTAATTAGTTTTTTATTAGTTTGTATTAGACGAGGTATAAGAGTATCTAGTACTTAAGTTAAGTATTATGGAAAAAAAACACAGTTATACATAGATCAAGGTGGTTCTATATTATGTGCAATTTATGAGATACACCCAAGTAGCTCAGGTTAAGCACAAACAAAATATACTTATTGCGAAAATATGTTCGACAGATTGAATCTTAATAAAGCGAAAAACCTACTATATACTTAGATTAAGTATTTATATAAATATTATTCATAAATGAAAAAAACTTTTTTAAGCGCAGCATAGTAATAAAAAAAATTATAACAACATACTATAATTTGAATTTGTTTACAAAAAAAAAAAATTAATTAAACTTTAAAGACAAGAAAAAATGGTACAGTTTACATCAATCAACCTTATATGCTCTACATCAACGCCGCGCCGTGTCGTAATATAAATTTTTTTTTGTTTAACCATTTTCAAAATAAAAAAAAAGTTGTGAATGGTCAAACAAATTAAACCAATAAATAAACAGTTAAATAAATAAGTTTCACTTGTATAAGTATGTCAAATCAAATAAAATATAAATTTAATAAATAATTTTTTTCTAGCTTTCAGGAAGCTTTGAGTATAGTGTGTCGTAATATTATATTTATGTATATTTGGTTTCTATTTTTAAATGATTTGAGCGCGATTTTTAAGTTAAATACTCAAATACTTACTTAAATATATGTATTTATTACTAATTTCATTTTGCATTTAATTTACGTACGTGAGCTTTAATAAAATTATATGCAACACACATGGTAGGTAGGTGAATAAAATGGAATAGTAAAATATTGTTTTGAATCCTTTGAAACGTACATAAATTAATAATGTTTTTGGCAAGAAAACTTCAGACATAAAACTTATAAAAAATTATTTTCTATCACTCTATTATTTTTCAAATCATATTATTGATTTGTAAGTAAAAGACATTTTGTGTACAAACACTATGTTCAGCAGGCTGAAGTCGTCAGCTATCATTGGAATAAAAATATCAACAACTAGGTATAATCCATAATCACTTAAATCCAAGAAAGCATTCTCATCATCAGAAATCTAATATTTAACGATTCTAAAATATCCGGAAAATAATTTTCTCAAGTTTTGATGAACTTTAAAAAAATAATCATTCTTTTTTCACTCGAATGGAAACGTTGAGAGTTTCAGATGATTTTAAAATACGAACCAAATATGTAATAAGGCCACTTATCATTTTTAATTTTATTGCAGAATTTTTCGAATAAATAATTTAAAAATTTCTATTATTGAAGAACATTAAGCAATAAAATCATAAATAAGCAACGCCAAGTTAAGGCGTTGTTGCTAAATGATTTAAAAATAATCGAATTTTCTATTAAATATTTTTTTTTAATATTCGATAAAGGTTAATGTATAATGTTATACACAGATACATCTCCGTAGTCAATTTAAAAAAAAAAAAGAGCTTTGGAATTTGTGCATCTCTAGATCTAGATTATAATTTATATTCCTTTGTTTTACCGAATATCAATTATTTTAATGGAATTTACAAAATTGATGTAAATATAAATAAATTACTTAAGTAGGTATTGTAACACATTAGAAATATTTACATGTAAATAAATTTCTTTATGTGTAATTATTTTTATAGTAATAATTCCACCAGAAGTTTAATTCATATAGTAAAGATAATAAATTAATATTTTTTTATTGAGTATTTTTTTTTTTAAATTAATAATTGCACGAGTTTAGCACATTTTTAAATATTTGTGTATTCTATTTATTTACTTTATTGACGAACAAAAATATTAAATTAAGATAAGACAATGTTTACTTTTATTTCATAAATATTTTTTAGTTCATAAACTTTTTTTTTTGTTTATTTATTTATTTACATACGTTTTTATTTTTAAGATCTTAGAAATGAGTAGCCAAAATAAATTTAATTAATAAAAACACATAAAAAAAATACTTTGTAACTACATATAAATGTCTTGTAGATCACTATTCTTGCAGATAATAAAGATAATAATAATTTAATTGAATTAAAAAAAAAACTTTAATACTTAATACTCAAAAAAGAAAATTGATGAGATTAAAATATATAAGTACGTATAAAAAAAACAAAGAAAATCATCCGATCATACTATTTAGTAGACTATCAATTCGAGACTGAAATTGTTTCAGACAAGAAAAAAGGCAAATAAATATAAATTTCACTACTACTACTATTATTATTAAGACGAATATTTTTTACAATATAAATGAATTACATGTTAATTTTTTGGTTTCTTAAGTTTTCGATTGCTGGAACAACTTTTACATTTACTTTAAGAAAGTTTAACATTCATTTATTAAGTGAGACATATTAATAATCTATCAATGCAGTTACCGTCTGCTAATATTGACCATAAAGTGTATTTAAATATTTTTGTCTTTTGCAAACTACTGTAGGAATAATCTCGGCCATGCGCGAATTTCCCAGTTAAGTATTTATTTATTCCAGATACTTCTTGACCAGTTGTAGGTTAAATCAGGTTAGAGTGGCAACTCTATCGTTCTTACAAATATCTAAAGTATTCCTACTGTTCAGTTACTGACTAAATTTATGTATTTATGTAAACGCAGAATATCTCTGGCATGTTCAGATTTAATCAGGCTTATAAATTCCATGCTGGAAGTGTAGCTTAAGTTATATTTATGCCATTGTCTAAGATATCTCGCACATTCTAGAATTGTTTCAGATTTCATTCCATAAGACACCAAGGCTGTTAGAACCGCCCATCTTCAAAACTTCAATCAAATTGACTATTTAAAATTTTGTATTTTCTATATTTTACATAAAACTACAGAAATCTAAAACTGAACTTTATTTTAATAAAAAACTAAAAAATTAATGACGTGCCTAAAATAAGGTGATTCAAACAACAAATAAAGTACCTACCTATTCATTTGTTTTAAATACATATTAATAATAATAATGTTTAATTACAAATTAATGAAATGTTTAAAGTACTTAATTGAAATCAAGAAATAAAAAATTATGAAAGTTTTTCAGAAGTAACATAAAACTAAAGTTTATAATATTTTTATATTATTATCATTTTTAGTGGTAAGTAAATTAAATTTTTTTTTTTGGTCAATAAAAAAAATAAATGAATCAATATCGAGACAGTTTGAATGTAGCTTTGAACTTTAAAAATATGGTTTTGTGGCAATCAATTAAATGCTTTATTAAAAATTGGTGATGTGATGGAATAACAACTTAAAACAGACAATTTTTGTTGATTTTGAATCTTTTTTGACATTATTAGTAAGACCTGACAAACTTTTTTTTTATTTTAGGTTCATAATAACTTTATTTCAAATTTAAATTTGCTTATTATTGATTAAAATAACAGTATGTATATAGTACCATTGATTAAGAATACACCTCCATATTTGTGTATTCTTGATCAATGATAGTACTTAATATTAATCCGTTGAAATTCAAGTTAAAATGAAGAATCATAGTTCAGAAAAATAATTTCCGATTATAAAATTCTTTATTTTAATAATTTTATGTCTCAAAGAATCAATCGAAAAACTATTTTTAAAATAAATTTTTCGTATGTGTTGATGTTATTTTGAAATTTCAGTTTTATTTAAGAAAATAGAAGTGTTCAAAACATTAAAATTAAAAAAATAATGTTTAAACTTTAAACCACTCACATGTAAATTCGATTATTGGGAAAAAAATTAGGTAGGTACTGTCATTTTTGTGTAATTAACTCTCTCAATGCAAAATATTTTGGTCTTTGTTATACATTGTGCATATAAAATAAATGTACGATAATAAATACAAACGCAGATCCGTTGTCATATTAATTATATATAATTATTTATGTACAATTATGCATATCGTGTACACATACAACATAAATTTTATTTATATGTGTAAATAAAATTTAAATAGTTAATAAATATAAAAAATCAGCTTTGATGCAAAAAAAACCATTTAGAAATTGTATTAAGTATATCGCCAAAAGAAGCTTAATTAACTAGGCACAAAAAAAAGTATCTTATCAGAATTAGAAATGTATGTTCGCGATTGTACATATGTATGTATATATGTATGTATGCTAAGACTTTTGTACATATATTTATGAATATATATTCTTTAAAAGCCTTATTCATGAATCTTGAAAGTATGAATATGAATGTTCAAAATATAAAATTATCATGACAAATTCGTGAAAGAAATTTATTGATAAACATTCTAAAAATTTTTAATAGTACAATAATTTATATTATGTACACTGACCCTTACATATATAGAAAATAAAATGTACTTATATGAATAAAGAAAGATCTTTTGAAAAAAAAAATCATCAAAATATTTTATTAAGTATTTCATATACTGTCTTTGAACAAAAGACGTTTGCACGTGATTTTATTCATATCGCTATTAATTAAAAAAAATATAATTATTTAAACATTAAGAGTAGGTACTTAACACAAAAATTTCTAAAAAATTTAATTATATAAGAAATTATGAAGCAATCACTTTGATCCTCTTTCTTTTTTTGTTGAAAGATTGATTAGTAATACAAACAACGTGCTAAAAACATTTAATAAATTAATAGACATCTGTTTCAGTGTTGCAAAATCTCAGATAATAAAGGCTGAGTTTTACTGAAATTACAGCATTTTTTTTTGGTAATTTTTCCACATTAATTTCGCAGACGAATCCAAATTGTATAAGTAACGCGAATAAATAACTTACTTTAATGATTTTTGAAGGGTTTTTTAAAAAAAATTTTATTCGAAAAATGTCTGTTCAAAGTTCTACGGGCAAAATGTAAATAAATAATTAAATAGAATTTTTTTTCTTTAAATTATTCAATCAAAAAAGTAGTCTTAACTGCAGTGATATTCAGGTCTAATATGGAAATTAACGTATAATCGTATTAATATTTTGATTTGATTCGCAAACAACTTTTAGTTATAAGTATTATTATTTCAAAAGTTATTAGGGGAGCTGACTTTTTATTATCAAAGAAAAATAAGAAATTTTTCAGTCGGAATTAGTAAGCTTTAAAAATTGTTTTTTTTTTTCATGAAAAAATATGTTCCGGAAACATGTGACATTTTTTGTTGTTGGAATCCAACTAACAGATTTGTTACAATATAAACAGAAAGTATAAAATTATAGCCTTATAATAAATTTAAAGGTCTAAGCAATTAATTTCTAGTATACTTAATTTTTTTTTATATTAAAACAAAAAAAAATGTATAAAATATGAATTTATCTTCCAGCAGTATCGCGTGTACATAATAGTATATAAGTATACCTACTTATATATTTTTTTCTATTACAAAAATTAAAATTTAATAACTAGGTCATAATTTTTTTTGACCAAATTTATTTAGTAGAGAAAAATGAGTTAAATTATAAAAAAAAATACTCGATTTTTCAAGACAGCAAAATTCAAATTAATATAAAAAAAATTTATGTATTCATTAATAAAATAATAATAAAAACCTTCATTTTATGTCGCACATTCATAATATCTAACTATTATTTTGCCTCCGGAAAATCAATTTTTTTAGAAAATTTCCCCAATATTATAAATAATGTCATTCAGTTGGAAAATATTTATTTTAATTATCTATCTATATAATGTGTATTAGGTAATCACTCTCACTAAATATAATACTATTCTGATTCAGCTGAAATTTATAATTATTAAAACATTAAATAAAAGTATGGACTGGAATAATCTAAACATTTTATACATATACCTATTAGGTATATTATTTAGACTAGATGTTTTAGAAGATTAAAATAAATTTTTTTTTTTTTATTATGTTGATTAAGTATATACCTACACCCACAGAGAGGAAAAATTTTGATTTGAATCGTCGAAAACATACAATATTCTTATCCCCGAAAAAACGAAAATTAAACTTTAATTCGATACGATTAGTCATTGTGTAATTTCGTAATAATCCGACCATTAGAATAACAAAATTCAGAAAGAAAGCCCCAAGTTTTCTTTCTATTGACTTGGCTTGTAGATAATTCAATATCACTTAAATTAGATTTAGATGAAGGTACCTATACCTAAATACATAATTACGTAATGTAAATGAAAATTAGTTATCATAAATTATTCAAAGGTACGTAGTATATACTTATCTAGGTAGGTATATACCTACCTTAGTTTTTTTTAAACGAAATTATAAAACATCGAAAAGTCGGAAATTACAAATTATAAACTTACCACCATTCTCTCATTGCCTCAAAATCATCAGATTTATTTGTTTCTGGAGTTTTTGATAAAATTTTTTGTTGTTCTTGGCAAATTCGTTGTTTTGACCCATTTGCTATTAAGGTTGTAGTTTCCGTAGCAACTTCACTTGTAGATGAATATCTTTTTTTCGAACCGGATGTCGAATATTCATCGTTGTTATTACATTTTTTGGTACAATTTAAAACTGGTTTTGACATAACAATAAAAATTTGCAAAAAAAAAAAAAACAATAAAAATAAAACTAATTTATGATTGTGTTGTGAATTTTGCGATTCAACACACGAATTTCCACTTTCCAATTCCAAATTATGATAAGTATAAATTTTTTTCTAAAATTTTATCAAAAAAGTTTAGTTTTTGGCAAAGTATAGTTTTTAAAAAATTACTTTTTTGTTTTTATTTTTATTTATTTGTTATTTTGAACATTAACTAACTTTTTACTTTAGTCAAGAATAATATTAATAAATTACTTTTTATAATACCTACTTATAAATTACAAGAATTAAAATTAAAAATTTTCTTTTGTCGTTTTTATCTTTTTATTTCCACTTTATTTTTTGTTTAGACTTTTTTTTTCCAACAAACAGACAGAAAGCACACAAGAAAGACATAAGGATTTGTCATTTGGTCATTTGCAGTCAAAGCTTTTTTGACATTATCACAGTCTTTATAAAATTAGCCAACTGATAGATAGATGAACACACTTGATAACGCCGCGAAAAATTTAAAGGCTCATAATGTTGCTATATAACGGTTTCATGAAACTTACAAATAAAAGAACTAAGGTCAAGGATGTTGTATATATGGTTGAAGAAATTCCTTTCTTTATACTGTAAACGTTGACGTACTTGACATATGTTTTTTTGCACCAAAATGTCAGTTCAAAAAAAAAAAAACTTAAGAATGCCGTTGAGTTGGCGAGCAAATTAGTTTAGTGGAGCAATATGTGCAACAGCGACTTAAACAACCGCGACTGTGCAATAGCGACTTAAACAGATTGCTTCCAGTTTAGACGAAAAATAATATTTCATAAATTTGAAAACTCATTCAAAGTAAAAAAATTATTAAAAATGTACCTAATTTTTTATTTCGAATTAAATTTTCTGATTTGAAAATTTTTGAATCGGCGAGTTGAACTTTTATTCAAACTAAAGTTCTTCAGATCTTCGCGACGGCTAGCTCGCTTCAGATTTCTAATTACTTCCAATATTTTTAAATATTTGACATAAAAAAAAATGCACCAAAATGTCAGTCAAGAAAATATACAGAGTAATTAGCTTAATTTTTTTAAATCAAATGTTAGTCAGAGGAATCGGATTAGGTTAGGTGTAAAATTATTTTTATTTCAAAATAAAGTCAATGGATTCCAAAAATTTCTCTAGGCGTAAGTGAAGTTTACGTGTGCAAGCTTTGATTTGGCTGAAACTTGTTGAGGGGGTAAAGGCGCCATAAACTCCAAATCATAATGTATAAAAATGTTTAAAATAGAAAACTGTTATGCTGAATGGGGGACAGCTGTCGCCACTCTCAAACCTCTAGGGGTTATTTTTGCTTCCGACTTCGCAAAAAAAAGGGCAAATCGGAACTATTACCTCAAAGGTGTGTGGAAACAAAAAATCTAAAATAGTGAAAAAAAATATTGTGATATTTTATAAAGCACCCTGTACTGTTAATGTATTGGTCTCACTACATTATGTAAGATAGATACTTCCTTCTAGAGCTGGATTTACTCTTCCTTTAGTATTTATTTGTAGACTAAGGTAGTGTCAATGGCTAGCTAAAATAAAAATATCAATTAATTAAATTTATATCATCTTGCGTTTGACAATAGTGCTTGTCTCATAAAAGTTCGTTAAAAACAAAATTAAACTAACAAAATACACAAATAAATTTAATTTTATCAAAGTTTTATTCAAAAGATATCAAATTCAAAATGTAATTATTAAGGGTACAGTAAGAAATTTGATTTCTATGTAACTTTATTGCGCAAGGGGGCTACAATAAATTAATAATATTTAAAATTAAAACATAGAAAAAAAATAATAATTTGAACCACCCCCAGTAACAAGCCTAATTTATTAATTCATTGATGCGATATAAGGAATGCCACTCCACTATTAAAAGTAAAAATAAAATTATAATTTGAATTTTTTTTTTAAATCCTATTTAGATATAAAAATCCTTTTTAAAAAATTTGTTTTATTTTAAAGTTTTCAACATATTTTTTTTTACAGAATATTAAAAATAATTTTTTAATTTTTTATGTGATTTATGTTGATAAATTGTAAAACGGAATACATATAATTATAGCTTTGATAAAAGTCCTACCTTGCATATATTACCAATTAGGTGAGGTACCTACCAAAAGTTTTTTAAATGAACTTACCGAAACTGTTTAGATTTATCAACTACATGTTTCCGTAATGGTAGTGGCGAAGCTCCAGGAGATTCAGATTCTGCTACCTGAAATAAAATATTCAAGCCATAAATAAATATTCTAACTACCTACTACTCTTTAATTAAATTAAGGTAGGTACTTATATTTAACCATTGATTAAGGATACGTAGAATCAATGATTTAACCTAAAATGAAAAAGATTTATGATTTAATTGAAAGTGGCTAAATATAAAACATACTGAAATGAATGTTCGGATTATTTGTTGGTACATAAAATAAAAGTAAGGCTGTATCCTGTATTCCAATTATATTTCTGAGGGAATAATTTTAAATAGTGATTAAAATTTAAGAAATGTTTCAGATTTTAGGCTGAATTTTTTTTTTTTTTTAAATAAATAATAAAACAGGTAGGTACCTATACCTATAATAAGAGATTTCCAAGATCATTGAAAGAAGAAAATAATTCGAATAAATTTAAAAATATGTAATTCTAATTAACATGTAATATTTAATATAAATGAATGTAATATTTGTAAGAAGAAATAGAAACCAGATGTTCCTACAATATAATTTTAATAACTGATAATTAATTCAATAAGTATTTTGAATTTATAAGTTTTCGATTAAGAGGTAAATTTTAAGATAAAAAAAAATCTAGTTTTATGATATCAATTTTATTTCTATTATGTAGTTTTGAAGATAATATATTAATAAAACATAATTTAATATTAATAAATATTAATAAAACAATGATTTGAAAAAATTTCCTAAATAAAGAAATAAATAAATAAAATAATTTTTCAATTCGAAATTTAAAGTTTGTTAATAAAGAATTGGATTGAAATAAGGAACTTTTGCTTCAATAGCTCGACGTGATTCAATAAATTCTTATAAATTATTGAAGCTTAAAAATCATATTGTATGTACTACTAGCAAACTTGATTTTTTTTAGCAGAAAATGTAGGTACCATGTAAATGTACATGTAGTTTGTTATTTTTAAATAAATCTTAAGTCACTGATTTAATATTTAATTTTATTATAGCTTTATCTTTCAGAAAGTTTTCTTGGATTGATAAGACTTTGATATTATTTTCTTAAGAAGATAAATACTTTTTTAATCATTTTTATGATATTATTTAAATTTAATTGTTTTTTATTATATAGTTATATAGGGGAGAGATTATATTAACTATGATATATTTTTGTTTTATTTTGCAAAAACACCACAATATTGAATGCTTTTGGTATCTATAATGGAAAGTTTCTTCTGCTTCTCAGTGTTGGGTATTATTTAAAATGTTTAACAGACTCCATCAGCTGATTATCAAATTATAGTTAAACGTTTATTTTCATTTTACCAATAAAAAATTTCCAGAAATGTGTGTAACAGAAATAATTTATTTTGAATAATGCAATAATTAATAAAGTTTATATTTAAAAATCTGATTTTTTGATTTTATATTAAAAGTTCCGATCTCTATAATTTTTTTTATAGACACGGGGTTAATTTGCAACCGAAGGCTAAAACATTCTAATAATTATTGCCAAGTGAATGTTTTGTACAATTTTTGTTTTAAGTACATAAATGAAGTTAATCAAATAAATAAAAAATACTTACCATGCATTGCGCCAAGGCTATGTCATTATGATTCATCATAATTATTTTTCAGTTTATTTATTTTATTACTTTTATTTTCAGGAAAAAAAAGGTCCTATCTAATAGTTTTAATTTTAGTTTAAAATTGTCTGAATGGTACAAAATATTAAGAGAATTTAGTTGCATAAATAGATTTTTCTATCAAAAATAAGTACATGCAGAGTTAAAACCTTTGTCAAACATTTTATAGTCAATTAATGCTACCGAAATATATGTAAATTGAATTCATGACTATCATGGTTTAATTTTACAAAAGAATGGAAATGGAAGCAATAACTAATATTAAAGATATTTTATTTCAAAATAATTATAAAAAAGATATATATTTTTAATGGTATACCTAGAATGATAAAAGATAATCCAGAAAATTAATTGGAAACTTAATTGTTATACATATTTTATATCTTTTTTTCAATTAAATTACGATATAAGGTAGATATTTATAATAAATTATGACACATTAAATTTTTTTTTAACTAGTTGTAGGTATTATATTTTATATTATAATACATATATTTTAATGTTCGTTAATAATATGTTCTAGCAAATTTATTAAGCATATTTAATTTTATTTAATTTAAGATTTTTATACATATGTAACCTTTGCAGTGACCTTGAATTCTTTTTTGAATTAGAATCTGCAGCTGCAATTAAAATTTTATTAATAAAAGTCGTGAATGAATTTTTCAACGAATAAGATTAGGTCAAAAGTTAATAAAAAAAACATGTAAATTTTATAAGTTTGTCTATACACCTTCAACCTAACTCAATAATATTATCTGGCAAACTTTTAACTTCATTTCGTACACACTATCAATAAAAAAAATTGTATACATATTATGTATTTTTATTTAATAAATAAATTAAATAAATTTCTTTTTTATTCAATTTGAAATTTGTTCCAAGTAAAATTAAAAATATTTTGTACCTTAAGATAGAAGAAAAAAAAGAGATCATCATATTTGGGTAAAGTTCATTTATCTATACTTTACATCGAAATAAGATATTATATTTGATCAAGGTGAAATTAAAATAGAATTAAATGTATGAGATAAGAAATTATATTTAATATAGAATGCCTAAGTAAAATCAAAAAAATTTAAATTAATAAAGAAATTTCGTTACTTTGATAATACTTTTTAACGTATAGGTACCTAGAGAGTTTTTTGAATCACTAAAAATTTTGGGAACAAAAACATCTTACGAAAATTCTATTCTCAATACTTTTTTGTTGGAAGTTTAATGAAAAAATGTATTTCTAGTTTCACTTAATGGAAATAAGATTTTTGTAATGATGATGATCCTAATTTTAATAATGAAAAAAGGCTTATAAAAATAAATAAATAAATAAACCAATAAGATACAAAATTGAATTTCTGTTGAAAGATATGTGCCTATGTTTTGAACAAGCTTGCACTGGACTAAAATTAAAAGCAAAAGTAAACAGTTCAATTATTTTAAAATAGTTAAATTGATCAATCCATTTAATTAAAATAATTAGGTGTTTTAAGAATTTGAAGTCTTTTTATGAATGGCTCTCACTACGTTTTTACATATTATGTATATATAAATATTTACAAAATTTTTAAAAAAAACAAAATTAAATAAGTTTATGATAAAAAAAAATTATTTTGTATACAAAGCAAAAAATCTAATTTTAGATTTAAAGCCGTGGTAAAAAAAATTTTTTATTTTCTTATTCACACAATAGATGAAAATTAATAAAATTATGAGAAAATACAATTTTTATAATTATAAAAAAAAAATTAAATTCGTTTTTCTAAATAAAAAGAAAAAAGGTAAGTACTCCTTAAAACAAATTATTTAAAAAAAAATTTCGCGCACTAAACACTTTAACAAACCAATATAAACTAAAAATAATTTTTGTTTTTATTAAAAATTTGAAATGAATGAGAAAATAGAGTTAGTTAAAAAAATTTATATATATATAAATTTGCTTCAAGCATTAAAATGCTAAAAAATTGAAAGTATTGAAAGATGTTTCGCAAAAAAACAATTCTCATTTTGAATGTTATTCTAAATAAAGCAAGATTCAATTCAAGCAACTATTACTAAATTATCAAAAAGATACGAGGATATGAATTCATTTAACCTAGGTGAGGTTGAAACGACTAAATAGTACTTCTTGCACTCAGCCCTGTTTTCCCATTGTATCACCCTGCCTGACCATTTTTCAAATAGGACTACATGATCAAAAATAATACATTTTTATCAGGTTTAGCTAACCAAAATTCAGTTAATCTCTAAAAATCACTTATGTATGAAAAATCTTTCTTAGTTGAAGTGGATGGAGGATAACTGTGGGCACCAATTATTCATTTAAGTTATATGAAGGATAGACTTTTTTTTTCGAATTCAAAATGTTATTTAGAAGAAATTGTAAGAATAAATTTTAGTCCGTTTTTTGAAAGAAAAAAATGTCTGCAGAAAAAATTTAAACACATTTGAAACTCTTTGGATGTAAAGAGAATCTTGTTTCGATACTTACATAAATATATAAAGGAAATTCAGTGAAAAAATGTTCAATTTAAGTGCTTTCAATTTGGCATTATATTAATACAATTAAAGTGATCAAATTTAATTTCCAAAACAAAATTAAATTATTTTCTACAAGGTTAACAACAAAATACATTGATTTAAAAAATATTATTTTAGTTTTAATATGTCGCTTTCAATTATTAGGTTAATAAATATTTTGTATTATTGTATTATTAGAAAACGAAAATGTCGATTTTATTTGTTTTTTTTTAGCAATAAGTTTTAATTAATAATTGATTCTTTTATAATTTTAATCCACGGTGTAACTTACTTATCTCCGATCCACACCAGTGTTTATTACAGCATTTTTTCATTCGCATATTTAATAAAAACAATCTTTTAATTCGTTCTAGTTTTGATTAGAAAGAATAATTTTGCATTTGCTTGCAATTCTGAAAAATGTAATATTTCTCTTTCAAAATTTATAAGTCCGGTTATACTAAGATATACTCACATAATCTGAAATTTTGTTTTTTAAATAACATTTACTTTTAAGTTTGTTTAACTGTTTTTTTTTTTTAAAGATTTTCGATTGACAAAAATATAACTTAGTTTTTTACAATTTATAAAAGTACACAATTTCTACAAAAAGAATAGATAAATTACATATTTGAATTTTCTTAGCAATTGTTTCTTATATAATTTGCGTTTTTTTTTTCATTTATACAAGATTATTTAAATTAAAATTAATTTTACAGCTGATTGGTGAAATAAATAACATTGAGCTAAATAATGCAAACAAAATACTTTTGGAAACGTTATATAGGACAAATGGTATTTGAACAAATCGTATTATTATTGTTATATGAAAAAACTTATTAATATAACTTTTTTTTTATTATTTAAATGACATATTTTCCAATTTTTTCATTGATAATATTGCAATCATCTGAAATCACTATTTTCATAAATTATTATAAGTTTATTGTTTACTAAAACAGATTTTTATATGTTTATGTGGAAAAGGTTAAAAATTTGGTAAATAAACAAAAAAAATTTAAACAAATTTTTACTAACGAAATCTGACATGTTTTTTGTTACTTTATGCCAGGCAATTGTTTTTGATAAATTGAGGAAATAAGCTTTGACAGTAAATTAGTAATTACCTATTTAAACTTCTAAAATTAAAAAAGAAATTAATATCTTCATTGCCAATATTTATTCTTCAAAATGTAATATTTTTGATATTTGTAATTATGAAAATAAGATATAAAAATTTTTTTTTTAAATATATTTGAAATTTACCTACTATTTAAGGTTTTAATATATTTAATATTTTTGTGAAAATGTGAGTTGTCGTTAGGCGATACCAGAAAAAATAAAAACTTATTTTCTCAAGAACTTATTTTTAAAACCTATTTTGAAAAACATTAAAGCTTATTTTCGTAAAAACTTTCTAAACACTGTTTTTGATTTGAAATATGATGTTAATTGAAACAAATTATGTCATAATTTCACTTTATATTATCTTTTTTAGACATCTTTTTTGATTCTTTGGAATATAATTTTTTTTCTAAATGAATTATTCGTCGAACTCAAATTCCATAGCATCTCTTTCAAGCACATCCGAACCATCATTATCATCTGAGCCGTCATTATCGTCATCATCCTGCAAAAAATTTAATTAATTGAAAACTAAAAATAGGACTATATTTTTTATCTCTACAAAACATTAAACTAAGAGCAATTATTATTGTAATTCATATTGTTAAAAAAATTTCTGAGTCTTAAGAATGTTAAGTAAGATATTATGATTCTCAAAAATTACTTACCGTATTTCCGCTATCTGTTTCCCATTCATCCCAAGAGCTGCCATCGTTATTCTCATCATTGTTTTGATTATTCGCACCCCGTCGTCGACGACCTGTTAGCTCTTCTATATCAAATACTTAAAAACATGTTAAGATTTATCTTTATAAAAATAATAAAACTACAATTAATACCTCTGCTCTCATCAGAGTCTGAACCTTCTTCTCCGGATTCCATATCTTCTTCTTCTTCCTAAAATTGAAAAAAAAAATACATAAATAAAGTTGTGAAAATTTTAAATTGGAAACGTCATAAAAAATAATTTAAAAAAATTTTCAAATCTATTAATAATTACCTCTTCGTCGCTTTTTCTAACACCAACAGAATAAATTTTTATAAAAGATTCTTGCATATCAGTGTAATTTGAAGAATTTTCAACTAACGATATATAACTTCCGTGTTTATTAACACTTAAATCATAAATATTTCTTTTAACATCTATCGTTGAAATGCTTGAATAATCGTAACTATCTAAAACTTTAAAACTTGTTTCAAATAATGGTGTTGCATCAATTATTTCATCATTATTACTACTAAAATTGATTCCATAAATTACATTTTGAGGAGAGAACTTAATCAGAGCTTGATCAAGAACCGAAACTGTTTGTAATAAATGGAACGTTCTCAGATCCCATACTTCAGTGTTGGAAATTATCTAAAAAAAATATTCATTAAATTTCAATTTCACTAAATTCGAACGGGCAATGAATAAATTATACACATTCCTGCGTGAGATATGAATAAAAATTGAAGTCAAATTTGCAAGGCAAAGGAATATTATAAAAGTAATGTCAAATGGAAATGGATTTTGGAAGAAAATAATTACAAAAAGTGATACTTATATTAAAATAAAAAGGTTACAAACGGAATCATCTAATTGTATTTAAAGAATAATGTAATTTCTAATGAAATTTACCTCCAGACCATTTGGATGAAATACACCAGACAAAGATTGATTTAATTTATCAAATTTATGTATTTCTTTCCCAGCTCGAACATCCCAGAGAACTCCATCTGAAAACATTTTTTTAAATATTATGTTGAACCAAAAAGTTAAAAATATTTTGTCTTTGAATCCATTTCAGTAAATGAATTTTGATTAAATTTTTAACTCACCAGATAAAATTAAATCATCTGTTGGACAAAACGTTGCTCTATTTCGGCTGTATGAATTTGAAATTGTTGGTGTAAACGTTGATATAACTTGGCCAGTTTGCAAATCATAAATTGTGGCAGCCTTTTAATACAAAAATAAAATTAATTTCAATCTTTTAATGAGTTATTTTATACATGTTTTGTTAAATTTCCATTATTTTTAAAATTTAAAAAAATTTAATTTGAAGAAAGAATAATGTAATTAAAATGGTAATTAAGTCCGAATAAGAAAAAAATTATAAAAACATTTCGATCATCAACTCTGTTTCATTGACGTTTTTTCAAAACATACTAACTAACTATTTTCAAATGAATATACGGAAATTTTAAAAATAAATGTATACACTTGTGCAGCAAACTTACCTCTTGTTTAGTTCCTAAAACTTTATCTTGAGTATTTAAATTGTTAAATTCACAATAAAAATCATCATCAAAAGATAATTTACTATTAAATTCACGACGCCCAACAGTCCACAAAACCGATAATGGCGATCTCCACGAGCAAGAAGTTAAAATTAAATCACCTCTTCTATTTGATTTTATACTTTCAATCTGAGATGTATGACAGGGTGCTGAGAATTCTTCAACACCTTCATTAATATTGAAAATTTTAGCTTCACCTAATTGAGTTCCTGCAACAACCAAATTACAACAGGGCATTATATCACAGCAAGTGAAAACATGATCCAAATAATCATTGCTAGCTGTTGTTCTTATAGTACGCCACAATCGATAATTAGAATGTACATAACGCCTATCTAGTCCAACGGTATTAAAACCCGATTGAGCTTTAAAAAGTCTCGCTGTTATATTATAATCTAGTCCTAGTCTTCTATTTGGCTTTGGATCAGGACATTTATGTGGTTTGAATAAATCAAACTGAGGACAAGTAGACATTGGATTGTTACAGAGTGCATGTTGATTTGTTAAATATTCTGTAACAATTGTACTCAAAGTAATTCGATGACTATCAAAATCCTTTGATTGAAGAGATAAATGGAATGGTTCATCCGTTGGATCTATTTTTTTTTGAAGGGACCGAATATTATTACTCATATTATTAACAGGAATGATTGGCGTTGGCAGAACTATCTGCGAATTAACGATCTTTTTCAACTTGATCGGAGTGCCAGTCAATTCTAGTCCAGGGAAGTCAGCACCATTAAAATTGAAACAAGCAATTGGTTGACCCGTTGTTGATTCAATAGGTGAGACATCATTTTCAATAGTTGCATTTAAAGAAGCATTTAAATCAAAAACCTAGCAGATGAAAAATAAAATATAAAAAACATTTTTTTTTTGCTTTCGTATAAAAATATACCTTAGTCCGAAAACGTGATCTTTGCAATGAATTTGGTAGAATTTTGTAATTGAAAGGAGACTGATGAAAACTCTTCGATGGCTGTGCGTGAACTGTGTCGAGATTAGCTTCTTTCTGTAACATTTGAGCGGAAGCGTGCATTCCTTTTGCTTCCAAGTGATCAAAGATAAGTTGAAGCAATTGTTTTTCATTATATTGAATACGTGTCTGAGCAACGACATTGGCTTTATGAATATTTGCTAAAGAAGAATCAATATTGTTAACGGCTTTTGTTTTGCCAGAAACTCGTTCAAGTAACTCAATCGCATATTTCTGAAAAATAACATGTTCAGCACGTTTTTCTTGTAATATTGGATCACGCATTAAATGCTGTAACTGACCATTAGCAAATAATGGTAATTTGCTGATTATTTGTTTTACCCGATCTGATCGGGCTAGTCCTGCCAAAGCTCTACAAGCCATTCCACGAATACAATCGGCGTCCGTAATTGGAGTTTTTGTTTGCATTAATTGTAGCAAAACAATAATACCATTATTTGAGCAAACGCTTTCCCAAACACGTTCAATCAATTCCTCTGAAAATCTATTCGGTATTTTTCTTTTGGCCGAACCTTGACGACTAATGGTAATAGGCTAAAATTAACAATAAATTAATAAGTATACAACAAAGATCAATGGATCAAAAATGATACTACAATATTCACTATTAAACGAATTATATTTTCACATATCAAGATTCGTTTTCTTTGCGAAAATCTCAAAGAAATGATATTCTAAGACACATTCGTTTAGGATTTAAAATTTTCTTGAAATGAACGATTCCGGTGGAATTCTTGATGACAGATTTATCACCTGTAGGTACTAAGTGGATTATGCACAATAATTAGAAAAATTAAACGTTTTAATAATATGATATGAAATTTAATTTTAATTGTACTCTGTTTAATTGTATTTCATTAATATTTAGATTTAAAAATTAACACACTTTCTAAACATCTAAACAATCACGTGTAGATATTTTAAATCACCATTGAAAAAAAAAATTTTAAACGAAATCTAATTAGTAATATATTATTAGGTCGAAGTGAAATTGATATTAAATTTGATATTTCTTACTTTATTTATAGGAGCACAAACACAATGGACAAGAACAGCTAATGCAGATTTTTGTACTTCTGTGTCTGTAACAATTTCACCGATCGCTGATCCTAAAATTGCATTAATTCCATGTGGGGAACTATTATCAGGTAATTCCAATCGGTCACAAAAAGTTGCAAATACTCTTGGAATAACACAACACACGGAAAGAACATCTAAGGCTGATCGCACCGTTTCAGCTCTGAAAAAAAGGGGAAATTTTTTTCTAATTTTAAATCTACTATAACGAGACAAATAAACCATTTTATAAAACATATATAATGTACAGTTTATTTTACAAAAAAATTAAATTAATTTTTTTAGTTATTTACCTTCCACCATGATTCCAATCGTACGAATAAGTAATTATTCTCAAAATTAATGTTATACCACCCAGTTTTTGGAATTGATCTACTGGTGCCCAATGTGCTTTATATGGAATTAATTCTTGTAAATTTCTTATCTGATCACTAATTTGTTCCAAATTTGATTTAACTGCTTTACTTATGGAATCAGCGATGTCACTTGTTGGACATTGCTGACGCATCACTTGATTATATTTAAAAAATAATTGAGATTCCATATATTTTTTTAAAGCAACACTAACATGACGAACAAGTTGACGTGCAGCACATTCTTCATCATCGTTCAATTGTTCATTATCATCAACAGATAAAATGGGTAAAATAGATATCTAAAATAAAAATCAACATATATTCGTTTGAGAAACGTGTAACCATTAAAATATAATTAATCGAATCATTTACTAACCACATTGTATAATTTTCGTAATCCATCTTGATTGTCAAACTCATCTAAAATTATTTTAAACTGAAAACTTAACCCAAAAAACATGGTGGCATGACATTTCCCCGAATCATGAGATCTAGACAACAACCACAGTGCATATTTAACTAGATCTGATATAATATTTTTTGGCATAGAACATATTCTTTCCATAGCCTCTTCACAATAAGCCAAGTAATAAATAGTGATTGATACACCTACAAAAACGAAATAATGTTTCAATAAAATAATTTCTTATCTAGAACTTTAAGTTTTGTTGCTTAGGATTAATGTACATATATTTGCTTAAATAATACGCTCACCTGTAGCTGCAATGCTCGGTCTCGGCACCTTCAACAAACGCTTAAAAATACAAAATAATAAAATAAGTATAAATACATTACTGATTTATATAAATAATTCATTTTGAAAAAATTTATGATACTCACTTCTAAACCTCCTCTAGAAATGAATTCTAAAGCAAATTTTTTATGACATAACAACGATGCTAAATATTTTAAAGCTTCAAAAGCTAAACATGTATCATATGGATCAATGTTGTCAATATAATTGAAAATTATTTGTATAGCATTTTGTTCAAAAACAGCACCTAAAACTTCTTGGTATTCTCCTAAAGAAGCCAAATATCTTAAAATCAGCATTTGGCTAGTAGCTGTAGTAGCTGGATGAATGGGAATGATAAATTTTTTGAATTTGTTTTGTGAAAATTGACTTATATCACGACTGTTATCATTTTCAATTAAAGTTGATAGATTTGAAGAACTGGGAAACTCTTTAAGTCCATTTGCTAAATTAATTGAACTTGGTGGACTATTTGGTGCAGATCCATTCAAAAAAAATGTTTTTTTTGCTTCCGTTTTAGTTGCGGACGGTGCTTCAACTGAGGTAGTTTGTTGCTCTTGTTCACGACATTTAGAAATAGCTTGTAACATATGTAAACGTTTTAACATTTTTGGGACTAATCTTGCATTTAGTTCTCGAAAAGTCACTGCCATATCATTCACCTCCATAGCAGCGGCTAATAAACCAGTTGCATAACTTTGTAACGGCTCTATGCTATCTTCAGCCCAACTAAATATACGGTTTATAAGATTTTGGCATTCAACCTTAGAAAAATATGCATCAATTAGTTTTAATATCTATCGAACAGAAAATTTACTACGTTAAAATAAAATAAAACATTGTATGTCTATCATTTCCTTTGGATAAAAAAATTTTAAAATAATAATCTGATTTTTTTAATATTCCGAACCATCAAGAAACATATTGTGTTCAATAAAATAAAATAAAATAATTACTTGAAAAACTGCTGATGTCTCTAGTCCCGGCATTATTACAAGAATCAACCTACATGCTGCTATATTAAGTTCCAGCGAGCTTTTTTGAATGTTTTGTCTGGTAAAAAAATTATCTCTAAGGTAATCATTAACAAGCTGAAAAATTAAAAAACTATTAGTCAACAATTTTTTTGTTTTCTTATTTATATTACTACATAAAAATCAAAAAGTTTTTTTTAATGAAAAACACCGGAAATCGTACAATTTAACAAGAAATATTAGTTAAGTTTCGAATGTTATACTCAACTTTACACAGAAATATTTCGTTGGGTAAAAACGTTGAAATAAAATGTTCGAAATACTATTGTTTTAAATGCCAAACGAATAAAAAAATAATTAAAAAATTAAAAATAAAGTTGAAGACAAGTCAGCCTAATTTTTACTACGAAACATAACACAGTTCGGATTCTAATTTCTTTCTTCCTTTACTTTCCGAAAATTCCATTTCGAATTTTTCACAAACAAAAATTTTTTCAAAATGTTTTCAACTTTCATAATTATTTAAAAAAAAAATTTAAGAGGTTGCCACATGGTACCAAAAAAGTGTTCGAATAGTGGAAATGGGATCAGAAATACAGACACACTTAATCCTTATTTACATACATCGAGCAAACGAAATTTGCTGTGTAAAAATTTAAAAAATATATTTGAAGAACTATATTTTTTATAGAGAATTTGGCTCTAATGGGAGCATTTTGAATATTGTAAACAATTTTCCAGTTGCTATAATGCTCTGATAAAAGCAAACTATCTACTTTTTCTTTCAGACATATAAGACTTTCACATGAAAGTTGTCTTGACACTTCCGATTTTTTCAGCAAATTTTATTTACTCGATGTGTGTAAATCCAGCTTCATATCATGTTCAAACCTAAAATTTAAATTAGATTTAAATTAAATGAGATTTTTAAAATTGTATATGAAAGTCGAAGCAAAAAAATTAAAAATCAAAAACCGTTTTGCATTTTGTTTTAACTTTTTTTTTTATTTCGAGGAAATTTTAATTTAATTCCATCCATTTTGTTAACAAAAACTTTGTGTTAATAATGCTTATGTTCATTAGGAATTTTTACAAAACTTCTATATTTTAATTAAATTGATTTTGTAGATTTCCGCCGTATTACCTACTTACCTACTTTGTATTATTTTATTACATACTTGTTATTTTTTTAAATTATTTATTTTATAATCAAATCTAGACAGCCTTAATTTAAAGGTGACTTACTTTTGTCATAAAATTATCTTTTCGAAACAATGTTTTTAGTGAACGTCCCAGTTCGCAATCGGGATCTGTTCGGGACGGATGCCTTTCATCAAATGGATCAGGATCCTTGCGCATATAGATTTCAGTTTCTTCTTCAAATATTTCGGATAGTCTAAAAATAAATAGGTACATTAATAATAATATATTATAATAAGCATATTCAAATAATTAAATATCAGAAAAAGTAAATCTAGTCTAATCTTCAGGGGATAATTTCTGTAGTAAGTCTTCATCATCTTTTAAAAAAATCTGAAAGAATTTGTAAATAATTTGCACTATTTTTTCGATTTCTAAAAGTAGGTACCTACCTATACTTTTCGTACTTAGAAGTGGGAAAAATTTGAAATTTCAAAAAAAATGGTGCCAACAAGGTAAATATAAGGGCTAAAGTGCAAATCCCGTAGGTACACACTTTCGATTTGGGTAAAATTTGGTGGGGAAATAGAGGCGGCGCCCAAATCCCAATATCCAAGACCTTTTTCGGGAACGCAGCTGTTTTTGCATTTTAATATTTTTTTTTCCTATTCAAAAACATGAGATTATGTTGATCGCTTTCTTGAAATATTAAATTGGAATGTAATGGCCTAGCTTCGCACCTTACCGTTTTAGAATTGGCACAGGATCAAAATCTGCTGACTGATGAATTTCTTCCCATAATCGAAAAATTGCTTGTAAATCTCTTCCACGTAAAATTTCATCAGCATTTGAAGACATTTTTTTTTTCTAGGTAATTTCTTTTTCAATCCAATTCGTTTCACACTTCACCACAGGCAATAAAAATAACCTAAAAAAATTTTTATGCTTTTTTTTTTGACTTTTGTATTGAAAAAGCCTCAATTTTTTTTCCTATTTGATTGAATTTGATTTTTTTGATTAATCTAAAAAGAACTAAAAATTTGTTTTCGAAAATTACAACGATAAATGTAATAGTTTCCAGAAATATGTGAAAAAAAAAATCATAATCAAAAAATATGATTTTCTTTTTTTTTTCGCAAATTCAATTTTAATATTTATAAATTAATTACAAAAATGATGCGATTTGCAATTGCGAAATAAATTTGAGGAACAGATTTTTTGACAATTTGACACACTTTATTATGTTATGAAAGTCTATAAACTCAATAATAAATTATTAACAATTATTTCAAAAGTCAAAACATTTAAAACTCACATTTGAGAATTTGAGTAATATTAAATTAACAAAGCTTACTTGTTAGGCGCAAATAAAAATTAACTTAACAATGCCATTATATTTTTATTTTTTACAGTGAGTTGAGTTTCGTTAATCTCATTTGAATTCAACGAAAATAATTGGATTGATTAGAATAGAAGTGATGCTTTTTTTTTTGTTGCACGTTATAATAATATTGCTTTTTGAAATAAGTCACTTGTTCTGCTTTTCGACTCAACTCAACGTCATAATATAAAAATGCCCCGTTTAAATAAGCCCATTATGGCATTAGTTCGTTCAAAATTGAAAATGAAATGAAAATGCTCAACGAAAGCTCAGCTCTGTTTCAACTCTTCATGAAAACATAAGTAATTGATACCATTTTAAGTGAAACATTTTTGAATTAAAATAATTTATTTTATTTTTTACTTTTATTGTTTATTTAAAATATATGTATAATTTAAATTCTCTAAAACCTATATTCTATTGTCTTGACCGGATTTAAGTTTAATAACCTTTTTCCATTCCCATAATAAATTCCACATAAATTCCAATGTTTCAGTTGCCCTTTCCATTACATTAAGTGGAATACGAAGTGGAATATATTGACATTTAAAAAATAAATAAACTGATTTATTTTTTTTTATTATTTTTCTATATAAAAAAAAATTATTTACCTTTCTTTATTGTTTTTTTATGTCACTTTGACAAAAAAATTTCTGACCAACCAAAAAATAATTGAAAAAAGCACCTAAAAATGAAGGTACTTTTTTCATAAATTATGTCCTTTTTTTGATAAATTTGGAATCCGAACCTAACTTAAGTATAATATGAAAAAGGGAAATAGAAATACCGGAATTTATTTTTATATGGCCATTTACCTGAAAATTCCGGAAAACTGAATATCCCACAAATATTCGACTAATAGGCTTTCCAAACTAAGAATTTTATTCATGAATTAAATCAGGATATCCCTCAATTGAAAATTGGTGTTCACACCATGATTTTTTTTAACCCGGGTTAATTTTGTTGTTTTTTTATTTTTATTTTTTTTCTTAATTTTCTAAATAAAAATTAGTGAATAAAATTTAATCAAAAATAATTAAAAAATTCTATAAAAAAATTCTATAAGTGAATTAATTAATTTAAAATTAAAATTCAAAAAATAAAAATTACAAAAAAAAAAAAATTATTTTATTTTTAAGTTTTTTTTTAGCCATTTTGTTTTTTCTTTTTTTAATTATTCAAACGTACATGCCCAACCGATAATTTTTTGACGTAATCATAACATATCAGGACTTATTCATTTAATTTATCAGGTGAATCTGATTTAACTCACATTTAACTCAACTTTAAATCAACTAAATTTTTTGTATGATAAACCTCCTTTAATTCAACAACTATTTATAAACATTTGCGAATCCTTATTTAATCCCGAAGTTTGGAAAGGCTATAATGGAAATAGGTTATAAACTTTAAAAAATATTTGATTTGAGTGGAATTTTTTAATAATTATATATTTTCAATTAAGCAAGCATTAAAAGATTGACCATGGAAAATACTACAATGAGTGAGTGGCTTTGTAAAAGAGACAGTGTAGTCACGTGTGTTTCTTCCTTTGTTATTGTTTCGTATGTATATTAGAGATGTGTCGTTCGTGAACGACCGAGTTAAAAAGAACGGATCACTAAAGTGAACGATGACCGATCGGTCAGTAAAAAAAAATATATCGTTCATCGTTCACCGTTCATCGTTCTTTTCTAAAAAAAAAAAAGTTTTGTAGGTGTAGAGAAGAGATAAATGTTTGAAAAGAGCTGTACACTTATTTTTCAGCTATTATGTGAATGTGACTGTGCACAATGGCTACCTGTTTACTGGTCTGAAAATTATCGTCTTTTTTAATTGAAAATGCCACACGGCATCCATAGAAAAAAATACAATAAGAAAAACTGACGGGAAACAGATTAAATATTTAATGGAATTTTTTATTTTTCTTAAAAAATTATTCCAAAAAATATAACAAAAAATATTAATAAAAAGATAAAAAAAAATTTTTTTTTAATATAATCGGTTATTGCTAATATAGATATTTGAATAATTATTAGTAGATTAATATCCTCTAAATATTTTTTTTTTTATAATAAAATAAAGTATATTAACTTTAAAAATAATAGATGAATTTATTCTTCCTAAAGTTCACAGTTCACTTTCAGTTTATTTCATTTGATATTTTTTTATTTTTGCAAAGTTCATTTTGATTTGAGTTAATTTTATCGGTCGTTCAATTGAGCTATATTTTTAACTCGGTCAGTAAAAATAGTACGTTCATTTTTTTAACCCGTTCAATTTTTTTTTAACTCGGTCAGTAAAAATAGTTCGTTCATTTTTTTAACCCGTTCAATTTTTTTTAACTCGGTCAGTAAAAATAGGTCGTTCATTTTTTTAACCCGTTCAATTTTTTTTAACTCGGTCGGTAAAAATAGGTCGTTCATTTTTTTAACCCGTTCAATTTTTTTTAACTCGGTCAGTAAAAATAGTTCGTTCATTTTTTTAACCCGTTCAATTTTTTTTACCTCGGTCAGTAAAAATAGGTCGTTCATTTTTTTAACCCGTTCAATTTTTTTTAACTCGGTCAGTAAAAATAGTTCGTTCATTTTTTTAACCCGTTCAATTTTTTTTACCTCGGTCAGTAAATTGATTTGAGTTCATTTTTTTTTTGGTCGTTCGCGAACGAGAAATTCGGTCGTTCAATTGAACGATATTTTTTAACTCGGTCAGTAAAAAAGAACGAACGAGTTAACACAGGTCACTGAAGTGAACGAGATTTCCCATCACTAATGTATATTTAAATTTGCACTATTTATTGTTTTGCTTGCATCACTGAATCATATTGACGCCGACAAGAAAATACGCCGTGCGCTGACCGCCGCAAACCCTTTTTTTGTTCGCCGCCGCAAAACATTTTTGTCGACATTTTAATGCGTACGCCTTGCGTCGCATTTTAATATTTTGTATCGGCGTGCTAAAAAATTTTCTAATATTTTTTTGTTAAATTTTTTTTTGTTTTTTTGTTTGTTTTTTTTTAGCACGCTGGTAACGCCGCTTAGTTTCTTTTCTAAGCGCTTCGCCGCAGCCAAAAATTGTCGGCGTCGTCTGATCTGAATCTGCATTCAGTGCTGTACAAGTAATAGTAGCATAGCAATTAACAAGTAGTCAGTCAGTACTCAGCGTACTCAGTAGTTTATAAAAAATAAATAATTTAATGTTATTGATATTGATAATTGAAATTGATAAACAGAAATTTTAATTTCTTATGTATGTTTTTAATAAGCTCTCGTGGTAGTGTTATTATTTTTCGAAATTTTTATTTCAGTAATTTTCTGCAATTAAAACCCAAATTTATATCGAAAATGAGTTTAAACGAAGCAAAAAAAATTGCCGCCTACAAAGCTGTGGATGAATGGGTGAAAAATGGTAATTTTAATAAAATTCTATTGGAATTAGAAAATTTTTCACATTATGACATTTAAATAATGTAAATTATTTGTGCCTATTTACCTTGCGATTATTGTAGACAGTAAAACTGCCCAAACCCCCAAAATTGAAAACCGTTTTTGAGGCTGAGGCCCCATTTCGGAGTTTTCATATGTTTAGAGTACCGGTTGATTTTTTAAAATCCTGATTTGAGGAGACAGAGGCGGTACCCTAGATGTTAAATCCAAGACGTTTCTGGGGGAAAAGCCCACGTTTCGAAGATACAGTACTCCAAAGATTTCATATAAGAGATTGTTCCGAAACAGTCGAGGGGCGGTTCCGGCTGGTAGTTGGTTAGTGGAATTTGCGGCTGGCGCCTTTTCCAAATATATGGAAACTTTAGGGGGCCAAATCTCAGCATCGGGGGCTTTTATCCGAAAACTATTTTGGATTTGACACCTGGGGAACCGTTTCTACCTACCTTCCAACAAAAGGGTGCAAAGGGGCTAAAAATATGCCCTTAGCATATAAAAATTTTGAGAAGCCATACCTCCGAAACAGTAGCTCCATATATGGTCTTCGATTTTGGTGGTTTGGGCACCGTATCTAACCCCCACCAATATTTAGTAAAATCGGACGTGCACACTTAAACTGCACTTACGCCTTTTTTCTCTTAGGAACAAGTTTTGAATGAATCTAAATTGTATTTTCAACATATTATAACATAAGCATAGAATATCAAGATTTCAAACATCATTTTAATTTATTTTAGATACTGCTGTTGGAATTGGTAGTGGATCAACAGTTGTTTTCGCTGTAGAAAGATTAGCAGAACGATCCAAGACAGAAAATCTTAAAATTGTTTGTGTACCTACAAGTTTTCAAGCACGTCAACTTATAATTGAAAATAATTTAACTTTAGGTGATTTGGACCAAAATCCTCAATTAGATGTTGCTATTGATGGTGCTGATGAAGTTGACGCTAATATGACGCTAATTAAAGGTTAATAATAATTTTTGTTATTTTAACTAAAGTACATAAATATAGCTTCAAATTATTTATAATTTTTAGGTGGTGGTGGTTGTCTGTTGCAAGAAAAAATCGTTGCAAGTTGTGCAAAAAAATTAATTATTATTGCTGATTATACGAAAAATTCTCAAAAACTTGGTGAGCAATATAAAAAAGGCATTCCCGTAGAAGTTTCACCCACGGCTTATGTACCAATAAAAGAGAAAATTTCGAAAAAATATGGCGGTTGTTTGAACTTGCGAATGGGTGTAGCAAAAGCAGGACCATGTGTTACAGATAATGGAAATTTTATTTTGGATTGGAGTTTTGCGATGGACATAAACTATGATTGGGCGGAAATTAATAAAGAATTAATTATGATTCCAGGTGTTATGGAAACTGGTTTATTTGTTGGAATGGCAGAGAAAGCGTATTTTGGAATGAAAGATGGTAGTGTTAAGGAACAAAATATTTGAATTTATTTTAAAAGTGTATTTTTTTTATATCTATTTTCGCTTCATTTTTTAATTTATAAGAGAACAATTTTTGAAATATTAAAACGAACTATCTTTCAAGTAATTAATTTATATATTTTTTAATTTTATTTTAATACTTTCTAAAAACCCTATAAAATGTTTTTTTTATTGATGGCAATGGTAATTATTGAGAAAAAGATAGTTGCATGGAAATAATACATTTTTGTAGGTGCCTGAGTGCCCATATTTAACTTATTTAATTTTATAACATAAATTAATAATATGAATCAATGACATTGCTTAATTTAATTGAATTAAAAAGAAAAACACGAAAACGTAGGTATATAAATATTTATATTTTATAACGTACATAATATATATTATATAATATATTATATGACATATGACAACTTATGATTAACATCGTTTGAACAGTCGATTTTCCAAAGATGTTTAACTGTTTGCGAACATGTTAAATTAGCAAAATGAGAACAAGATATTCCTATGAAAAAACAACATCAAAGCCACCAAAGGAACATATTTGGTGTCCGAACATGTTAAATTAGCAAAGTGTAAGCAAGTTATAAAGTAAGAAGGTAGCTGTCAAATAAGATTTTCTATTAAATTTGAATGGAAAAATGTGAGAGTTACAGGTTTTCGAATAAATCTAAAAAATTATAATTTGAATAAAAATTTTAGATTACCACAAGTGAGTATTGTATTCTTAATTAGTTTTTATTTATTTATTTATTTAGTTACACAATATAAAAATTACAAAACAATAAATACAATACCATCATTACAATGTAATACTGCAAATCAAATATACAGAAATAAAAATAATAGCAATCTACAAGCTCTACTTTAATTTATGTTCCTGTTTCACTTCAATTTTCTCTTTACCTTCACAATCATTAACCTACACCACCTGAATCCAGCCGGCAGCAACCAAATCTAAACCTCATAAAGCAATTTTTTTAAAGAGTTTTTATTGAGATGAAGATCAAAACTAGCCCTACAAGCATTTATCTCCATTAACATCCTAGAAATCGGTTCGTATCTGCCGTAAACTGTACGATGCTTTTCAATTTGAAAAAGTTCCACTCCTCTAAGCGGGTAATTCACGCAACGAAAGCCAATTCTGCCAAGTATTTTGGGATGACAATATTGCACCCTGAAGGAGTTGATGCACAAATACAATGTCTGCTACCTCTCTACGTTTCGTCAACGAGTTAAGTTTTACTAACTCTAGTCTTTTTGAGTAGGAAATAATATGCAATATTTTTTTGGATAAATCAACAAGTCTTAAAAAACTCAATTTGGTGTTAGGTTAGTGCAGAAGCAGATCCAGATGACGTGACGAACCACTCAGAATCGGCTGAAACTTGGAGGGGAGGTAGAAGCGGTGCCCAAACCCCCAAAACTGAAATCAGTTCTTGGGGCAAAAGCCCTGTTTCGGAGATGCGGCCCCCCAAAGTTTTCATAGATGTTTGTATGGGAAATTATTTTTTTTGCCCGAGTGTCCCTATTTTTTGGAAAATGATAAAGCAGGTATCCAAGAACTTGAGGGGGTGTGAGAGGCGGAGGGCGAGCCAACTGGTGGTTGATCAGTGGGATTTGCGGCGCCAGCCAACCAACAACCAGACAAGTGATTTAGTTAACTTTACAGAAGCGCACAGGTTTATTGTAAACAATTCATCAAGGCATCAAAAGCGAGGCTTCAAAATGAAAACAAAAAAAAGATAAATAAATAAAGTTTTTTTCATTCATGAAAGGATTTAAATTTTTTTTTACAAGTTTTATTAAAAAAATATCAAAAACTTAAATAAGTGTAAAAAAATTCAATACAAAAATATCTACTATGTTTTTTGTTAAAAATTAATTTGATAAAAATTTGAAAAGGATAGTGAAAATTATATACCTACATTATGTTTAGGAGATTTTGAAGTTAAAGTTGAATTTGAAGATGACAAAAAAACCATCAGAGTAAGAAATTTTTTTTTTCGAGGAAAAATTTAATTAGAAATTATAAGAAAATCCAAGATAGTTTTTCCAAAAAGAATAAAAATTTAACTTTTGGCAAGCCTTATCACAATAATTTAATAGGTAGTAGCTGTGTACTGTATTCACCATTTAACTATATTGTCCAGAAAATCTTCTCTGCATCCCAAATGAAACAGATCGGTCTAGTTTGTGGGTTAGCGTTAATAATGTATCTAACCTGAATACGTGAAAGGAAAATTTAATTTTGATTCAAAATAATAGGTGTTGGTTAGAATGTTTAGTCCAACTATGTTCAACGGAAGAACTCTAAGGACTAAAAGTGTGAAGTGGTAAAGGTAGTTACCTAAATAAAATTAAAGTTTAATTTGTAAAATGAATTAGGTAGGTACCTACCTGTGCCTCCCTACACAATTTTTTTTGCAGAATGTACTAGACATCGGGTCACAAATCTGATTAAAATTATTGAACATTCCTTTGAATTTTAAAAAGTCTTGGAGCTGTGATTAAATAGGAATTTTTAAAAATTTATGAAAACTTTGTTTTAGCAATGCGATGTTGTATTGAAACGAAGAGTTTATTTCATTGAAGAATATATATGAATTGAATCTTCTCAAAACTAATGTAATACATATTATTAATATTTCATTTGTTCAAAATTTATTTTATATTTAGAAAAAATAAAGAATGGGAAAAAGATCGTCGAGCTCGATTGAATAAATCATTTGAGAATTTAGCTAAATTATTGCCATCCTATGATCCAAGCTCACCATGGACAAAAATTGATATAATTCAAAAAACAATTTTACATATTCAAGATTTGCATACAAAAAATAAAAAATATTTATCAGCGAAGGATCCAATTGCATTTGGTGAGTAGTTACATAACATTAGTTGAATATAATTAAAAGCTCAGATTAATACTTAATTGATTTTTTTTAAATTTATTTTTTTAACTTTTAGAATTTTTTTTTGTAATAAATGCATAGTACCTATATCATAATATGTACTGCCTGTTTGAATAAGAATTTCACTTCATTGTGTGAAGAAATATATATAGAGAAAGTAAGAAAATATTTTCTGAACGTTTAAATGTTGATTCTATATTTTTTTTCATCAAAAATTTTGCTACAATTTTTATTATTAAACAAAATGTTCCGCTATCTACAGTAAATTTATTTTGCTCTGTACACAATAAAATATTAATTTTATTTAAAAATGAGTTAATCTAAACGAACCTCCACGTCAATTATTAAATAATTAGAATTACAAATAACTAAATTTTTGTAATCACTTTGATAATACATTGTTAAATTTTTAAATTGTGGAATTAGAGGATTGCATATTAATATTTTTCAAGAAACAATGTAGAATTAAAAATTTACTTAATTTTTCTAATTTTTATTTTTTAATTTATTCTCTTTATATTAAGAAAAACCAATTTATTAAATTTCTTGTCTAAAATTTAAAGAATAATACAGATTAATCAAATTTTCATAATTCCAAATGTCTGAAATATAAATAAACCCTTTTTAATTGACAAAATTTTTTTTTCTATTTAATAAAATTTATAAAAAAATATCTTTTAATGATTCGATTTCGTTTATTCCGAACAATGTTTGAGAAATTCTTTCTAAAAAACTATCCAATAATTGTAATTTTGTCAATATCAGCGGCAACTTTAGTGACATTTTTACATTTTGAACTTTTACATCATCAAAAAGATTGGATCAGTTGGAGCGAGGAAATTAGAGATCTTTATAGTGAATACGGATATCTTTTCGTTATTATTACTTCGGTTGTTTTTATAGTCAAAATTATATTAACACTTTTCCTGATTGGAATTAATGTTGGACCATTTGAAATAGGAGGTGATGTATCTAAATTAGAAATACAAAAACGTTATGCTGATTTTTTATTCAAACGGTTGGTTTCTGAAATTTCAAGCATTAAAGAAAAAGAACTGAGAAATAAAACCATATTATCGATTGCTAGTTTTATTCGAGCTCATGAACAAATCGAGGAAAAAATAGCTCAGTTTAGACGAGATGCTCGAAAACTTATACAACCAACTGAAATAGAGCTGTCATTGCCACCTGAAGAAGTTTATGATGTCGATTCAGTATACGATATGGATCCAAAATACAATGCCCTTCGAATAGAAAAAAGAATGCTATGGGACTTGGTTAATCCATGAATTTTTTAAAAATCAAAAATTTATGTATATTTCATATTTTTATATTTGATAATTATTTAATAAATTTCTTCATGTGATTAATGCATTTCTTTTTCATAGTTAATAGTTAATGATTATTTTGGATCATTTGTATAAGATAATAAATAGTTTTTTTTTACCCCAACAAGATTATTAGGCTTAAAAACAAAACTATGACTGGCAACGTGTAGTTGAGTAAAATTTTAATTTACCAATGCATATTATTCCAATAATGTCTCTGATTTTGAATTAATTTTTTTTTATCTGGAAAGGAAATATAACGATTCTTACTTGGTTTCTTTTTGTTCGGAATGGAAGTTCCAGCAAAAATCTACAAAAAGAGAGAATTATGGATATATGATATATATTTAAACATAATGCCTAAAAAAAATTACTTATATATCTATAAGCAAAATATTTTTTTAAGATAAAAAAAAAGATTAAGAAATATACGAAATAATATAAATAAGGAATAAAATGTGTAGGTACATAACTTCCGCGAGATTTTGAGATTCAAAAGCAAAAATCATTCGTAAACTATTTCTATTGCGTATACCGTAATAGGTTATAATAATTTGTAATTTGTTAGGAGCCAAAAGAATTTAATGTATAAATTAATAAAATTAATTATTTATTAAATTATTTATTTTTAGACGAGTTTTCTACTTTGATTGATGCTATCAAATGCTTACAATGTCGTAATAAACAATTATCGGATTTATTAACAGAATCGAAAATTAATGTTTCACCATTTAATTTACCAAAATTTTTACTTAAAAATCCACATTTAAATATTTTTAATATATCAAATAAAAATAACATTGAAAACCCAAATGATCATGATGATTCAATTAAAAAAACAAAAAAGAGAAAACAGAATTCTCAAGATACAATTGAATGCAGTCAATGTAAAGAAAAACTAAATAAAGACGATAATACGAAGAAAGGTTTTAAAGAAAATATTCCATCTATTGAATGTAAGTAATGAAATTAAAATTTGTTGCAAAAATTTAAAATTGTTTTATAATATAATTTAAAGAACATTCGTTAGTAATTTCTTGTTATATTGGCGGTCTGGTAAACAAAAATTTGCTAACATATTGAATTGGTTCAAAAATTTTTATTTAGCAAAATATTATAAATAATAGAAAATAGGATTAAAAATATGTAAATATTGAAGTTAATAAAAAAAACTATTGAAACGAATTATTTCGTCCTCTTATTACTACATATTTTTAATCAATTTAAGTTAGCGACAGGAAATACTGTTGTAAATCGTTAATTTTTCCATGACAACTGTTTATATACCTTCAATAAAAATATTTTTGTAAGATTTATTCATTTTTTTTTTTAGCAAATTCCACAAAAGTCGATATACAACAACATCATAATCAGCAAATATCACAAAATTCTATTCCAGTCCAAATACCAATAATATTGCCAGTACAAAAACCATTGACACCAAACCTAATACAATTTTCAAATTTACCACAAAGGGTAATTAAAATTGCCAGAGATAAAAATGGCAAAGCTTTAATCTTACCAAAACCTGAAATAAAAATATATTTCAGTCGATCCGATGGCAAAATTCCAATTCCAGTAATAAAAAAATATATTCCGATTAAAAAATCACGTTTAGGTTCATCAAGAATAAATAAAACAGTTCTTTCAACCAAAAAAGTTGAACTTAAATTGAACAGAAAAAGAAAACTAAATGAATCAAAAACAAAAAGCATAGAAGAACAAAAATTAAAAATAAGTCGAAGGGAAAGAGATAAACTTATTCAAATAAAAGAGAAAATATCGAGATCAGTTTCGCCGACAGCCGCATTTCTTCAATCATTTCCAGTAGTGGCTAGCAAAGTAATTGAATGTGAAAATATTTCAAATAAAGTGGCACATATTGCTTTACCAATTGAAAGTCAATCATCACCGATTAAAGAAAAAGACTTAAAAGAAAACTATGAAATTTTAAATGAAAAATTTAGTCAGAAGGAATTGACTTCTACCGAAGTAGTTAATAGCAGTACGTTGGATATTATTAAAACTAGTGAAATGGAAGACATGAAAGAAATAATTCCATTGGTGTCAAGTGAAATTACATTAGCAAGAACACTTAGTAGTATTACAACTCCGATTGTCACAACTAATAATTTTTGTTCTAATTCATTTTCAAGTAAACTTTCTAAACCAATCAATACCTTAAAATTGTCAACTCAAGAACCTATTTGTACACCTTTGCCTTTGGATAGTAGCTTGAATAAACCTAAACGTCCAACGAATAGCAATTCCTACGAAAACATATATAATAACCCAATTAGTAGTTTTATAACCTATCCCAATTCTACAGATTATGGAAAATTGTTGTTACGTCAAGAGACTTCAATTTCAAATGGTAATTTAATTGATTTTGGCAATAGTAGTTCCAAAACCCCTGTGGTTGCAAACTCGTCATTATGTTCAAAAGAAACTGAAAGTGTTAAATGTCATCAAACTTCTGAATTTTGTGCTCTTCCAATCGTTACAACAGATAATTTTTCAGGATCTTCTATTTTACCATTTAATGAAAGTGCGTCTTCTGGTTATGCAAATTGTTTCACAAATCAAGAATCCAAGAAACAAACAACTAATAATAATAAAAACGAACTAAAATTGAGTTCTAGTGCTACATCATCGTCTTCCTTTTTGAATGGCTCTAATTCCAATGCAGCAATGACATTATTATCATCACCATCGTGCAAAATTCAAGACAATTCAGGTATTTTTTCTTCAACCAATGATAGGTCTATTTTATCGAATAAAAATGATTCAATTACCCCTACAAAAGAAGGAAAATCCAATGAAAATTCAGTCCAATCGTTAACAAGTTTTAGAACAGCAAGTTATACTACAAATGTCACCTCATCAACTTTATATTCTAAAGCAGCCAATAAAGAAGATAGTCGTCTTGTCTCAAATCATACTGACGTCGATACGTATTCAAAGTATAATTCTTCCATATCGAGTTGTAGTCATTCATTTTCGGATATTAGTTATACTAGGGGAAGTTTGATATATTCGAGAGCAAATACTTTCACGCCGTATTCGATAATGTCATCTTATGACAATTTAAATATGGATACTTCAAAAGTTAATGCGCAATTGTCATTTGAGCAAATTCCTTCAGAATCGGAAAATTTAGAGTTACTTGGTAAAAAAATGTTGAAATCAGAATCCCAGGAAATGAACAAAATCACTTCTTCTATTACTACGGGTTCGAATGAAAATCCAACGGGCATTTCAAGTCAGTCTTTCTCAAATCAACATTCATTATCTAGTAATAAAAACTATTCTGCTCCTGGAATTTCATCATCAAGAATTTCTGATTCCTACGTTCCTTATTCATCAACAGAGTTTAATTATAATTATAAAAATAATGCAAAGCAAAATAATTTTGTTGAAAATACAAATTCTGCTCACAAAATCAGTAATGTTGAAAAGACGGAGTTACTTAAAGATAAAAATCAATTTAAGCAGACCGACAGTAAAGATAATAATAGCTGTAAGAAGTATAACGATATCGAGAGTTATATAGGAAATATTGAAAATTCAAGACAAAATTTGTCTTATAAAAGCGAAGAATCTGATTCGAACTTTCAAGTGGAGAAGAAACTTCAAAAATTGAACAAAGTTTCCATTCCAATGAACTTTAATAATGAATTATCAACAAATCATGTTTCCAAGGCGTCGACTTATTTGACTAATGCAGAAAATTTGAATTATTATTATAACCATAACAATCAACCTAAAAGTTATAATTTAAATGAAAATCTCTCTTTAAAATCCAATTCAACATTTCCGTCTCATAAATTGCCTGCAGAATCGCCTAAGCAAAACTTCCTACTTAAGCCATATGAATCAGGTTCCACTAACATTCAAAATGCAAACAAGACTAGTTCATCGATTGCTGCATTCCACAATACCAGTACTAGTATTGTTAATAGTAACGATTTTAAAGCAATACCGAAATTCTCAAATTCAACTCAACAGTCGATTACTACTGCATCAGTTTCTTCTCTTAAAATGTCATTTCCACCTTCTCCAAATATTGCATCCTTAAATAATCACCTCAACAGTTCCTCAAATGAAAATATTTTCTCCAAAAATTACTATTATTCCAACCCTGCTGCTCCAGCAGAAACTACTCCATTTACATTTACTTTGAACACAACACCACAACAAACAAAATCTTTATTCACCTTCAGTTTGACTCCAACAACTAACACATTTCGGCCGACAAGTGAACCTGTATTACAAAATTATACCGATTTAATTAATCCAGAAGTGACTAACTTTACATTTTCTCTAACAACCCCAATATCTTCAATTACTCAAAGTAATGTTAAAAATGAAATTTTACATCAACAATCAACTGGCTTAGATTTTCTCCCAACAAAACATTTTGATTCGCAATTTTATTCAAATGATGTAACAACAAATTTTACGTTCGCTTTAACGAAACCAATCACAGTTGAAACGAATGTTCATAGTAAGATTGATGGAATTATAAAGGATAATGAAAACTTTAAGGTTCCGAAAATGAAATCTCTTCCAAATACCGTAAAACAAGAACAAAAAACTGATTTTATTGGAGAAATATATTATAATTGCGAAGAATTGAACAAAAATTCTAAGATTCATCAAAGTCAACACCAAAAACAACAACAACCAACTCATAAGGCACATGTAAATTGGATGACTTCAATGGACAAAGGAAGTACCAATTGGAATTCTGATATTTTTACACCACCAAAATTAATTCCGGAACATGAACAGCAAAATATTTACAACGACATAACAAATTCTAGTCAGCAATCACTTCAACATCAGCATCAACCACAGCACCAACAACACCAACAACAACACCAACAACAACACCAACAACAACACCAACAACAACACCAACAACAACACCAACAGCAACATCACCAACCACAACAACAACAAACACAACAACAACAACAACAACATCAAAGTACACCATTATTAGATCAACGAACAAAATCACAAACTGGATTTTCTGTTAGTCAATTGGTTCATCAAAATGATAATTTCCGAAATAATACAGATTCTGAAAATAAAAAAGCAATCGTAAATAATGTCGATGTGAAGAAAAACTACACGTTTCCAGAACAAAAATATCATAATTATTCAGCTGAATCTTTAATATCGAAGAAACAAGAGAAACAACATAAAAATTGTTCGAATAATTATTCTATCAATTCACATAATTCAGATTATATGCCCTACCCACAAAACTCTACTGTTATTGGATTTTCTGAAGAAAATTTTCCAAATAATAATTATTTTTATAATTATAATAATCAAGACGAATTTTATGGTGATTTTAATAAAAATATCAATAAAAAACAAAATTATCCTCATTCCTCATATGAAAGTGGGAATTATTTTCCATCTCATAATTATCTTTACTACGGTAATAATTATCATCATACATCGACTGCTGACTCAAATACCACAACAATGGGGAATTTAACTAATTTTAATTTAAGTTCTATTTGCCCCGAAATTAATGATAAAAACAATAATTTAACTAACAGTAATCAACAAAGTTGGTGATTAATATATTTTTTTTTAACTTTTCAATAATTGAGAAATATTGTCAAAATTACTTCAAAATAGATTTATGTTTTTGTAGTCAATGATCGTCCAGATTAAAAAAAAAAATTAAGATGCCAAGATATAAAATTTGGTCACGTTTTAAATTTTGTATAAAGAAATTTATTATTTTATCGTATAATTTTTTATGTAAACATTTGAGGACATTATTTCAAGATAGTCTTAATTCATTTTTTTAAACTAGGGAATAATTCATCCGCAAGAATCGGATTGATATTTTTGTTTAATGATTTACTACTTATTATCTATACTAATAACCAATATTATACCTAGTAAATAACTAAAATTGGCTCCGTGAATTATCGCATAATGTCATATCACATAATTTTTAAAATGACTTATCGCATAAATTTTTTTTATGAGATAATTCATTTAAAAACGAAATAGCATATAAATTAAAAAATGAATTATCTCATAAAAAATTATTTTTATGTGATAATTCACTTTAAAATGAATTAGTACATAAATTAAAAAATGAATTATCTCATAAAAAAATTCGAACAAAAATTTTATGCACTAATTCATTTTAAAGTGAATTATCACATAAAAAATATTTTTTGCTATTTATGCACTAATTCGTTTGAAAACGAAATAGCACATAAATTTATATTTTCATATTTTATGAGCTAATTCATTTTAAAATGAATTAGTGCATAAAAACATATAAAAAAATACGAATTATCACATAAAAATTGGTTTGTATGATATTATGCACTAATTCATTTAAAACGAATTATCGGATAAGCTTACGAAAAGCGCATACCTCCGATTGTTCTGAAATATTGCTCTATTTTATTTAGAAAAGACAACATTTTTTTTCTTTTTTCGCAGCGCTACGCGCGAATCGAATGGGACGCGGTAGCGGTCCTCTATCATGCACAATATCTTTTTCATGCATTTTGTGCGGACAATTTTCTCTTTTACCCGATTTGGCCTATTTTATGTGGAAAAAGTGTTTCGGGGAACGGGGGACGGCCGCCGCCTCCTCCGAACCCCCTAGCGCTTTTTTTTTTGGCGCGCTTCGCGCGAAGCGAATGGGACGCGGTAATTACTGGAAGTACATGAATTATCTCATAAAAAAAATATGTGCTAATTAATTCATTTTAAAAATTATGTGATATGTCATTATGCGATAATTGACGGAGTCATTATTTGTGCACTAATTCGTTTGAATACGAATTAGCGCATAAATCTGCATTTTTAAAATTTATGCACTAATTCGTAAAAAAACGAATTATCACATAAAATGTGTTTTTTGGTTTTTATGTGATAATTCATTTGAAAACGAAATAGCACATAAATTCTAAAACGAATTATCGCATAAAAAAATTTTAACGAAAATTTTATGCACTCATTTAAAAACGAATTATCACATAAACTTTATGAGATAATTCATTTATTTTCAAATTCATTTTGGTTTTATGTGATAATTCGTTCTTAAATGAATTACTGCATAATCTCATACAAATCGATTTTTATGTGATAATTCGTATTTTTTTATATGTTATGACATTATGCGATAATTCGTCTCACCCTAAAATTGTATGTGAATTTAAAATTGCGTTTGTAAAAAAAAGCAATATTAGTTGTAGGTACACATTATATAGCACTAATCTTTATTTATTGTATTTTATTTATAGGTTTCTCAAACTAACACTTTAAATAATAATGTAATTTGTGAGCTAAAATCTTAATTTTAAGTATTATATAAAGTTAAATTTATTAAATTAAATTTAAAATTTAATATCAGACGTTTTGTTATTAACTAATTTTAAACAGGTAATTCCAGACAGCGAAGAATCTGATTCGAACTTTCAAGTGGAGAAGAAACTTCAAAAATTGAACAAAGTTTCCATTCCAATGAACTTTAATAATGAATTATCAACAAATCATGTTTCCAAGGCGTCGACTTATTTGACTAATGCAGAAAATTTGAATTATTATTATAACCATAACAATCAACCTAAAAGTTATAATTTAAATGAAAATCTCTCTTTAAAATCCAATTCAACATTTCCGTCTCATAAATTGCCTGCAGAATCGCCTAAGCAAAACTTCCTACTTAAGCCATATGAATCAGGTTCCACTAACATTCAAAATGCAAACAAGACTAGTTCATCGATTGCTGCATTCCACAATACCAGTACTAGTATTGTTAATAGTAACGATTTTAAAGCAATACCGAAATTCTCAAATTCAACTCAACAGTCGATTACTACTGCATCAGTTTCTTCTCTTAAAATGTCATTTCCACCTTCTCCAAATATTGCATCCTTAAATAATCACCTCAACAGTTCCTCAAATGAAAATATTTTCTCCAAAAATTACTATTATTCCAACCCTGCTGCTCCAGCAGAAACTACTCCATTTACATTTACTTTGAACACAACACCACAACAAACAAAATCTTTATTCACCTTCAGTTTGACTCCAACAACTAACACATTTCGGCCGACAAGTGAACCTGTATTACAAAATTATACCGATTTAATTAATCCAGAAGTGACTAACTTTACATTTTCTCTAACAACCCCAATATCTTCAATTACTCAAAGTAATGTTAAAAATGAAATTTTACATCAACAATCAACTGGCTTAGATTTTCTCCCAACAAAACATTTTGATTCGCAATTTTATTCAAATGATGTAACAACAAATTTTACGTTCGCTTTAACGAAACCAATCACAGTTGAAACGAATGTTCATAGTAAGATTGATGGAATTATAAAGGATAATGAAAACTTTAAGGTTCCGAAAATGAAATCTCTTCCAAATACCGTAAAACAAGAACAAAAAACTGATTTTATTGGAGAAATATATTATAATTGCGAAGAATTGAACAAAAATTCTAAGATTCATCAAAGTCAACACCAAAAACAACAACAACCAACTCATAAGGCACATGTAAATTGGATGACTTCAATGGACAAAGGAAGTACCAATTGGAATTCTGATATTTTTACACCACCAAAATTAATTCCGGAACATGAACAGCAAAATATTTACAACGACATAACAAATTCTAGTCAGCAATCACTTCAACATCAGCATCAACCACAGCACCAACAACACCAACAACAACACCAACAACAACACCAACAACAACACCAACAACAACACCAACAACAACACCAACAGCAACATCACCAACCACAACAACAACAAACACAACAACAACAACAACAACATCAAAGTACACCATTATTAGATCAACGAACAAAATCACAAACTGGATTTTCTGTTAGTCAATTGGTTCATCAAAATGATAATTTCCGAAATAATACAGATTCTGAAAATAAAAAAGCAATCGTAAATAATGTCGATGTGAAGAAAAACTACACGTTTCCAGAACAAAAATATCATAATTATTCAGCTGAATCTTTAATATCGAAGAAACAAGAGAAACAACATAAAAATTGTTCGAATAATTATTCTATCAATTCACATAATTCAGATTATATGCCCTACCCACAAAACTCTACTGTTATTGGATTTTCTGAAGAAAATTTTCCAAATAATAATTATTTTTATAATTATAATAATCAAGACGAATTTTATGGTGATTTTAATAAAAATATCAATAAAAAACAAAATTATCCTCATTCCTCATATGAAAGTGGGAATTATTTTCCATCTCATAATTATCTTTACTACGGTAATAATTATCATCATACATCGACTGCTGACTCAAATACCACAACAATGGGGAATTTAACTAATTTTAATTTAAGTTCTATTTGCCCCGAAATTAATGATAAAAACAATAATTTAACTAACAGTAATCAACAAAGTTGGTGATTAATATATTTTTTTTTAACTTTTCAATAATTGAGAAATATTGTCAAAATTACTTCAAAATAGATTTATGTTTTTGTAGTCAATGATCGTCCAGATTAAAAAAAAAAATTAAGATGCCAAGATATAAAATTTGGTCACGTTTTAAATTTTGTATAAAGAAATTTATTATTTTATCGTATAATTTTTTATGTAAACATTTGAGGACATTATTTCAAGATAGTCTTAATTCATTTTTTTAAACTAGGGAATAATTCATCCGCAAGAATCGGATTGATATTTTTGTTTAATGATTTACTACTTATTATCTATACTAATAACCAATATTATACCTAGTAAATAACTAAAATTGGCTCCGTGAATTATCGCATAATGTCATATCACATAATTTTTAAAATGACTTATCGCATAAATTTTTTTTATGAGATAATTCATTTAAAAACGAAATAGCATATAAATTAAAAAATGAATTATCTCATAAAAAATTATTTTTATGTGATAATTCACTTTAAAATGAATTAGTACATAAATTAAAAAATGAATTATCTCATAAAAAAATTCGAACAAAAATTTTATGCACTAATTCATTTTAAAGTGAATTATCACATAAAAAATATTTTTTGCTATTTATGCACTAATTCGTTTGAAAACGAAATAGCACATAAATTTATATTTTCATATTTTATGAGCTAATTCATTTTAAAATGAATTAGTGCATAAAAACATATAAAAAAATACGAATTATCACATAAAAATTGGTTTGTATGATATTATGCACTAATTCATTTAAAACGAATTATCGGATAAGCTTACGAAAAGCGCATACCTCCGATTGTTCTGAAATATTGCTCTATTTTATTTAGAAAAGACAACATTTTTTTTCTTTTTTCGCAGCGCTACGCGCGAATCGAATGGGACGCGGTAGCGGTCCTCTATCATGCACAATATCTTTTTCATGCATTTTGTGCGGACAATTTTCTCTTTTACCCGATTTGGCCTATTTTATGTGGAAAAAGTGTTTCGGGGAACGGGGGACGGCCGCCGCCTCCTCCGAACCCCCTAGCGCTTTTTTTTTTGGCGCGCTTCGCGCGAAGCGAATGGGACGCGGTAATTACTGGAAGTACATGAATTATCTCATAAAAAAAATATGTGCTAATTAATTCATTTTAAAAATTATGTGATATGTCATTATGCGATAATTGACGGAGTCATTATTTGTGCACTAATTCGTTTGAATACGAATTAGCGCATAAATCTGCATTTTTAAAATTTATGCACTAATTCGTAAAAAAACGAATTATCACATAAAATGTGTTTTTTGGTTTTTATGTGATAATTCATTTGAAAACGAAATAGCACATAAATTCTAAAACGAATTATCGCATAAAAAAATTTTAACGAAAATTTTATGCACTCATTTAAAAACGAATTATCACATAAACTTTATGAGATAATTCATTTATTTTCAAATTCATTTTGGTTTTATGTGATAATTCGTTCTTAAATGAATTACTGCATAATCTCATACAAATCGATTTTTATGTGATAATTCGTATTTTTTTATATGTTATGACATTATGCGATAATTCGTCTCACCCTAAAATTGTATGTGAATTTAAAATTGCGTTTGTAAAAAAAAGCAATATTAGTTGTAGGTACACATTATATAGCACTAATCTTTATTTATTGTATTTTATTTATAGGTTTCTCAAACTAACACTTTAAATAATAATGTAATTTGTGAGCTAAAATCTTAATTTTAAGTATTATATAAAGTTAAATTTATTAAATTAAATTTAAAATTTAATATCAGACGTTTTGTTATTAACTAATTTTAAACAGGTAATTCCAGACAATTTTTTAGTAATACATTTAATTTTTATCAATTTGTATCATTTTGTAGAAAAATGGAATCAGGATAATCTGGTTTTGAAATATTTCAAAATTAACTAACCTAAAACGAATCTGGTTTTCACATATAATTTGGAACAAGAGGATTATACGAAGAAACAAAGATATTGTTTTTTCTTGAATCGAAATGAATAATTTAACATTTCTTTCAGAACATTCTCCGAATGAATGAATGAAGAATTTTTTTATTTACGAAAATAGTTTTTTTTTTTTTTGAACAAATCATTATCTTTATCTTGTACAACTAGTCGCTGTTTAATTCATTTACAACCTTACTTTAGTTTTAGCACCAATTCTAAGAAAATAAAAATTCTGAATTACCTAAATAGTTTCAGGTAACTTTTTCTATTTTTGAGGCCACAATTATTAACTCGTACACGAATTTGTCTGTCTGTATATTTATTTTTTTTACTATTTTCGACACTCTCGTAGACCCACTTTTCGTCATCACAGCGAGCTGAAATTTGGCACACAGGTTTATGTGTGCTAAATTCATATGGCAATTGAATATATCAAAATTGGAACCGGAAATTTCCATGGAAAACCCGGACAATCGGGAAAAATCATTTGAAAATTTGGTACAAATTTGATTAGTGATGAATCCGTTTCAGGGAAAATGCAGAGTTTTCCGATTTTTCCGAAAAAATCTTCCGGAAATCTCCGACTTTTCCGGAAAATTTTCCGGTAAAAATGTTGTCTGAATTATGCAGGATCAAGTTCCCTATCAACTGGTATCATTACTTTCTCTCCGACAATGGTAAAAAATTGCAGAAAAAATCGAGGAAACGCTTTTCTGGAGTTTTTCTGACCAAGGAAGCGTTTGAGCGTTTTGCAACCTGAGACAAAGTTGTAGAGCGAAATGAGTTGCATAAAGTTGTTCATGTGGAAAACTCCATGGAAAAATCGGAAAAGCGGGAAAATCATCGAAAAAATTTTCATCGATATGATTAGTAATAAATCTTCAAATATCATGAAAACTTGCATGAAAAATCGAGGAAAATTTGTAATAAGAATATAGTTAACGTGAAAAAGGCAGAAAATAAAAATAAGTAAAAAACGAGTTTCCAAACAAAACTGAGGCCAGCCGTATGAAAAAGTAGAAAATAAATTTTTCTTCACACACAGAGGTGGACTCAGATTTTTGATTGGGACATTTCTCTTGAATATTCTTTCTCTTCATGAATTCACTTATTGAAATGTCCCACTCAAAAAATCTGAGTCCACCTCTGTGTGTGAAGAAACATTTATTTTTTACTTTTTCATGCGGCTTTGCCTCAGTTTTGTTTGAAAACTCGTTTTTTACTTATTTTTTATTTTTATATTCCTGTACTTAGATAAGAATCTTTGGCGTAACGTCATTTTTAGACGCCGATTTTGGTTCTTTGAGAACAAATTTGAAAAAAGTACGACGTTCAATTTTTCGAGTTATCTTTAAGCTACAAAAATACGTTTGATTTATTAAATAAGGTTTATTTATATATTATAAGCGAGGTAGAGAATTTCTACATCCAGTCTATTTCACTCTAGTGGACTCTTAACTCTTAATCAAGGAATGTTTAATATCAAAACTTCTGATTTTAATAATGTTTATATCATGATATTACATCGATTATTAGATCTGCCGAAAATGAGATAAATTCAGCAATAGATTTTGGATCCTTGATTGTATGTTTGATTGATATCTGACATGGCAAAAGTGTTTAAGTTCGTCTGAAACTGGGAACCAAAAAACAGCTAGTAGTTTAATTAAACAATATTATTTTGCCTCGATTTTTGAAAATTCCAAATTGGCCTATGATTACGATGTTTGTTTAAGGAAAATCCATACACTTTTAACTGAAAAATTGAAAGATGAAATAGATATCTAAAATTAAAAAAAAACTAGTTTTTTTGTTTGTTTCCAATATAATTTTTTATTTTAATTTTCTTTTTGAGAAACTTATTTTTTTTTATGGAGTTTTTAATATGATCTCATACATATTTGCTTTTTCCAATAATTTTATAAATATTAAATGCTTTAATTAAATTTTTGATGTTTTTATTATTTAAATTTCAGAATAATGTTGCTTTTTTCGTTAATTTTTTTCTCCATAATATGATTTTTTTTTTATGAAATTTTTAAATTTCTTTATACCTAATATATTTATATATATATATATATATATATATATATATATATATATATATAATTTTTTGATGGAATTATGAAATTAATTTATATTAAAATTTATTTATTTTTTTTAATATTTTTTTTTATTTAATGTTATATTATATAAAAGTTTGATATAAATATGAAATTAATAAAATTTCGATAATAATTTATAGATTTAGGTAAAACATTTTTTTAAGATTTTTATATTTTTTTTTTGATAAGAAATAAAAATAAAACTAATGATGAATAAAACATAAAAATCCTTCTTTTACATACTTATTTATTAGAAAGAAAAGGTCCTGAATATAGATGAATTGGCCATTAAGGTAGTCTTGTATTCTTTTTAAATGTAAAAACTTGGGATCCGATTATTATAATAGGCTCCTCATTCAAGTTTTTTTTTCTAAGATCTTATTATTTAAGAATTAAGATTGTCTGAAACAACTCGAAATGCAGTTTATAATCAAAACTTACGCATTTTTTTCGATATTAATAATTACTAATTTTAATGATTTTTTTTTTAAATTAATGTATAATGTAATAATTGTAATAAAATAAAAATTTCATTATTTTTATTTTTACCAAAATCTTGTCTCTATCGAATGACCAAATATGTATTTCAGTTTGTTACATCGTATATTTTTGAATTTCTTTGATAATATACACAAACTGTACAGAGGGTCTTTCATCTGCCTTTAAACTTGGACCAAAAATTTACATACATTGAAGAATATTATAAATATAAAAGTCAAATTAAAATTGTTTAATTGTTAAATTTATTTTCAATATTAAAAGCTAATTTTTTTTAAATAAATTTAATTTTCATAGTTATGAAAATGATGAAGCAATCAAATCACAACTCTATACATTTATTTATTTACCCCTTTATCATTCCTTAGTTTAATATTAATATTACTAAATTTATAATTAATATTAAAACTTAAAATTAATAAAATATAAAAAAAAATAATTATTTTATAAAAAAAAAAAGAATTGGGATTCATAATAGTTAAATTAGTATTTAGTTAGAATCTTAGATAGTAATGAAACCAATATGAATTATTGGAAATTTTGAAATAATTTCGTATAAATAAAATTTCATGGAATTTTTGAGTATATAAACATTTCAGGTTTCATATTACTATCTACAATTTTACACTAACAAAAAAATTTCGAGGGTTCACAAACTTCACTAAAACCACCAAAACTTCAAAACTAGTTTTTCATTTTATGGAAAAAATTTATTATGATAAATATAAAATTTACATACAAGGTGATAAGTATATGTATATTATATTAAAAAAAAAAACAATTTAAATTTTTTTTTTTATTAAATAAGGTAAGGAACAACTTATTATAATTGAATAAATATTTAAAACAATAATAATTCTACTAAATATAAATATGACATTCTAACTAAATATATGTATATGTATTTATTTGAATTTGAGGAGCTAGCTAACATAAAGGTTTACAATAATATAATTTTTGCCATTGATCTATTTTATTTTTGATTATTTCGTATAAAAAAAATATTTTTTTGTGCGATTTTCTATATTAAAAAAGCAAATGTTTTTGTGGTCAATTTATTTATTGAGAATAAGATTTCATTCTGATCTTTTAGTATTAATATACAGTATACAGTTCGACGACATATAAATTAGTCAGAATATGTTTAGAAAACAATTGAATTCATATACATATTTCAATAATATGGTTTAGAGAAAGTATTTTTATTTCGAGCCTTCATTTTAAAATTAGAATTTAAAAATTTAAAAATTAAATTAAAATTTTTGTTGAATACATTTAATTTTAATCCATAGGTATTGTGTATAAGATACATATAGAATGGAATGAAGATTTGTCTTGATTTATCATAATCATGTTTAATGTATGTATACATTTATAACCCATTTTGAAGTTATTTATAGAAGATGCATTATTGAATATAGGCTATCATTGAATAGAAAACCATGAGAATATGTATAATTTTGAAGATTAACAATAAAAATAAATTAGATAAAAAATCATGAAATTATTTGAGTATAATATTGTATTATTGTAAATTGTAACACAAATACCTAGTTAAATAATGTTCTTAAAAATTATTATGTATTTTTTTATGTATGTAAATATGCTCTTAATTTCTTATATAATTGAAAAAAGCAACAACATCAATAATATTAAATATTATAATTTTTAAAAGTTTTCTTTTTATAAGTCTTACATTATTTATTTTAATTTTAGACTTTTTAGTTGATTTATTTTTATTTTATTCTCAATTATTTATAAATGTTTTGGTTTATTTTTAAATTAATTAATTTTTTATTTATTTTGGTATTATATTCTTAGAAATCTAGAGAAATGATTATTATTATTATATAATATTTCAAGTTTTTATTTATATATAATATTTTGTTATATATTTTTCTTTTCTACTAAAATATTATTTATTAATATTTCTTTAAATTAAAAAAAAAATCTTTTATAAGGAACACCTAAAAAATAAAATAAAAAAAAAAAAGATTTTTTTTTAACTTTAACTAAATTCACTTAGTTAATATTATTATTATGAGTATTGAATAATTTTTAATTAATTTTGATTAAATGGGATTATGTTTTTTTAATTTTTTTTTTTTTACTTATTTTTATAATAATAAATATTTAAATTTAATACATGGTATATTTTTTTCTTTTGATGGGTATACCTAAGTTGAAAAGTCGTTAATTTTTATGATTCGGTTTCAAATTTTTACTCAATCTCTTTAATATATTTTTTTTTAAATGTCAAATGTTATTACATATATTATAAAATTTTGTTCATACTTAATTTCAAAAATGGTAATTTAAATTTTACTTGGATAAATATATTTTTAGTATATTTTAGGGAGTTTAAATGAATGAAGATAAACAGAGAAAAATTTTTTAAAGAAAACTTTTGAGATTATTAATTAAATTTGGTTAACTATATAATGAATTGATGAGCTTTTTAGGGATTTGATTTTATTGTGTTTGGTCATTACAGATTGAAATTCTATTTAAAAATATAAACTTTCTAAATATCATTCACCAAAAATTACTATAATTAAAGATATGATTATTCGGAACTTAATTTTAAACATTTAAAGATAAAAAACTGGGAGATGTTCAACCTATTTATAATTAACAATATTTGTTAATTCAATTCATATTCTTTAAATTTTTCTCTCTTTAACTTATTCAAACTATTAAATTTTTATTATTAGATGGTTATAGAATTATGGAACAAATTAAAAAAAAAAAAACCAACGAAAAACCTTATTTTATAAATTATGTATAAATATAATTTTTTTTAGGATTATTGATTAGTAATATTTATCGTATTTGGTAAATATTTTTATTTAATTTCTTTTTCTTGTTTTTTCATAATGATAAATATAATGTAAAATATGTATAAAAAAGCATATTTTTTATATAATAATTTAAATATAATAATAATTCATTCATTATTAGTAGAATAACTACAATATTATAAATATTTTTTACCTAAAATTATCGCATTGATGAAAATATTGAAAAATTGATGTTTTTATGTATATTTCGCAGTGATAGTATTTTGTGAATTTTTTTTTTCTAGTTTATTATTACATGGTTTTGTTTACTTTTTTTTTTTTATCTAATTGTTGACATTCTTTTTAGTCTTTACTAATTTGTTTACAAGAAACTAAAATTTGTTGTTCTTTATAAATATATAATTTTCGTTATTAAAAATATCATAAGAATTTATAAATATTACTAATTAAATTTTTTATAAAAAAGTTATTAAATTATTATGCATTAAAAACATAAATTATTAAAAAATATTTTTCTTTTAAAATTTAATGATATTTAAGGTTCCATAAACATTAGATTGACAAATTCGTGAAAATTAAGTGCGCCTAATTGTAAACAATTTTATAATGTGATTTTAAATTAAAAGTAAAAAAATAAAGAAAAAAGAATATATGTAGTTATTTTCGAACATCTCGCAGTGGAATATGTATGTCTAAGATATGTCATAAAACAAGAAATAATAGAAAGATTTCCTGTTACGAAGTTTCAAAAAATATTGCTTGAACAACTATTCATTTACTATTATTTTTATAGAAAGAAATTTAGTCACTTCAAGAAAAAATTAAGATCATTTCTAAGTATCTATATAGAAAAAAAAAATTCATTTTAAAAATAATTATTTAGTTTTTTTGATTTTTAAATTATTATTATTGAACTTTTGTATATCTTAAAAATTATATTTGGCAAAATTTGTTACGAATTTTCAAGTTTTCATAAAACTTATCATCTTAATCATCTTAATTTGGCAATTAAAACATTGATTACATTAGACATATGTATAATTAAGATTGAGCAAAATTTATGTAAGTGAAAACAAATGAAAAAGATGGTTCCTTGAAGTGAATATTATTTATTTTCTATGTGAAAAAATAGTGAGCTAAAAACTATTTGAACTATATTACTTATAAAATGGTTGAGATAAAAAAAAAACACAATTATTAAACACAATTGTTAGGTGCAGGAGATTGGGATTTAAATTTTAATAATTTATGATAAATGTTAAAAAAACTTTAATAACTATGACGGACATACATATCCTATGTCTATTCAATCAAAATTTTTAGTGTGTTTAAAACAAAATCAATTTGATATAACAGACGAAAGGTGCAATGTTCTAGATTTAAAAAAACCATTAGAAAAAATTAAAACTAATCGATAACTGAAAAATAAAATAAAACCAAAAATAAATTTTTATTAATTTTCGTTTTTTTATTTTACAAAAAAAATCATACAAATCTATAAGAAATCAATTAAAAAACATAAAATATATTTTTTTTTAATAAAAATATAAACATAAAGTAAGTATAAATAAGAGAAATTCAGTCTATACAAAAAGTTCAAATTTTAAAATGTTTAAAAAAATTAGATTGATATCCCAGTCTTATTATGCGGAGAGAACAAAGAAAAAAATTTCTCAAAAACATTCTCTTTAATGAATTTTTTGCCAGTAGTGATAATAATAAATTCTAAATTTTTATTTATTATTGATATTGTGCATTATTTATTTTTCTATGTATTTGTATTTTGCTTTTTTTGTGAGTATAAAAAAACAAAATAGAGAAATTTTATGTTCTCTATTTTTTTGGGATATCAATAATTATGAAAAAAAATAAAAAATTCAATATGTACAATTTGTATAGGACTGAAATTTCTAGATATACATATTTTTTGATATAAACTTATACACAACTATTTTGTTTTGAATTTTAAAACTAAGAAACTATTAAAGTATAAAAGTGAATTTTCAACAATTGTCTTTGAATTATATAATGTAAAAATTAATATTTTGTATAATGATATTAATTTGTCTGTCTGAAAATGTAAATCACTTGCTTAAGTCGATTAACTTCAATTATAAAAATAAATCGATTAAATTTTCACTAGATAGATCAGGAAAGATTTTGAAAATTATTAATTTGTGAAAAGTTATTTATTTCGAATTTGCGAAAATAGGACTAAAAAAATAGGACTAAATAGGAAAATAGGACTAAAAATATTATTTAAGATTAATATGAATAAGAAAACTTTAGATTTTTATTTTTTTCATAATAATTGAAATTGATCGATTTAGGTAATGAGGTGATATTACAATTATAAAACAAAATTAAAATAATATTAAATACAAAGAAATTATTAAAATTATGAGTGATGTGTTTGAGAATTTAGTGTTTCTACTCGTTTTCTTTGGAAGAACTATTATATTTTTTTAATTATACTTTAAATGGTATTATTGACTTTATTAAGCCCTCAAAAAAGAACAATTTTTAACGAAATTCTGAATTGTGCTTAAGGAAGATATAGAGTTATGTTGTTGTCATGAATTCCGAAAAAAATTTTCCCTACAAGTTTAATTTTTAATCACGATTAAAACTTAAAATACAAGTAAGTTTAAAGGAACCAATATGTATATTATGTAATTGTAAAAGGTCCATTTTTAAATGACAGAAGAACTAAAATGGAAGTGCTCTCAATTATAGTCAATGGAGTATTTTAATTAATACTGATTTTAAATAAAATGAAATTACTTAGAAAATAGTCTAACGTATCAGTCAAACTTTATTAGATTCTAAATTGTTAAAAAACATAATTATAATAATAGTGTGATTAAGTGAAAAATAAAATAAAATTTGAAATAATGGAAAGTAATTTTTTTTATGATTTTCAATAAAAAATTTTATGAACCTAAATGCTGGCACCTTGTTTAAAATTAAAACTTTTAAGAAATACCTCCACATGTTTCCATTTATATAAAACTTAATTGAATTTTTAATTTTATTTATTAGATTTATCTTAATTTAAAAAATATCATTTTGATATTTTGTGCTTGACTGAATTATTTATTCAATACTTGTCAATATACAGAAAATTGTTTTCCACGTACAAAATTAATTTTTATGGTTTATGATTTCTATTGAAGAAGGTTTAGAACGAAAAGTTTAAGTTGAAACCGACATTATGTATGTAGAATTGTAGATCTAACAATTAATCCAAAATGATAAATTGAGATAATCAATGAAAAAATTAGTGCACTAGCCTTTGCAGACTACATGATTTTGTATGAATCGTAAATAATTTCAATTTATAAACATTATAATACCCGGATAAACAGTAAGATGTTAAGGATTATACAATTTTTATTTAGTGCCTAAAAATAAACTATATATTTCTATAGCTCAGCTTATAAAAAGAAAAATAATAAATCTTAAAGCATAAATTAATAAATGCTTTTAATATATATACCTAAAATTCTAATAATATTGTTTTTAGTCACAAATGTATTCTGATTTAATTGAAATAATAATAATAAAAAAAATTAATCATAATTATTACTTAAAATTAAAATTTTTTTAATCACAATCAATAATTTTTTTTTCATTTGAAATAAATTTCTAAAAAAAAAAGAAAAACTATAATTACTAAAATAAATGACTCCAATTTGTGAAAATTTCATTATGGCGCAAAAAAAAAAAAAAAAAAACTGAAGATTACAAATTACAGAAAAACAGCTTAAACCTATAACGACAAAATTTAGTTTTTTTTTTCGGTTAAAATAACATAAAAACACACAAAATTACACAAATTTATTAGCAAAAGTTTTAAAAGATATTATCAACATACGAGAGCAATGGCAACAAAAAAAAAATATAAATTCGGATAATATCTAGAATTTCTGCCTATTCGTGAAATTTAAAATTTTTCTCAATGCTCAAAGGGAATTTATTATATCAAAAATAATCAATCTCCAAGATTGATTTGAGAATATTTTTTATCATTACACAATATTTTTTTTCAACATATTTTTTGCAATAACTAATTTTCTAAGGCAGTTCAGACTGAGTGGATGTTTATTTCAACTTTGGTGATATTCCGAATATTAGTAAGATCAGTATATTTCTGTTGAATATTGCTCCCAATATTTTGATGTTTCTTTCACAAATATGACAAACAACTCGCAAATAACACATTATTGATGATTAGTAAAAAAAATGTTGATTGATATATAATATAAATTGTAATTAATACGTCTTTTACTAATCCCATAGAAAACATTTTTGATAAAGTAAATTTAAAATAAAAATATTTGTTTTTTTTTTGTGCCTTAGGATATATACAATGAAGTTTGAAAGGTAATCTTATTTAATATACTTTTATTTTGAAATAAATAGTAAAATAAGTAAATTAATTTATTTTAATGTGGCTGATTTTGTTTTTATATATGTTCTCAGTTAAGGTATATTTATTATCAAAATAATAGTATTTAAAGTTTATTTTTAGTTAACACGAAAAATATTTTTAAATATAGTAATGAATTATGACAACCTACAACCCTTTCAGACCACTTATTCATTATTGTTATATCCTTAGGAGGAAAAAAAAAGAGCCTTGTAGAAAAACTTATAAATTTTTACATAATTAACTTATGAAATTTTTAAATTACACTTCACATTATCAATATTATCTTTTTTGTTTTCTTGAATAAAAGAAAATAAGTAAATATAAAATATTTTCAGTTTTTAAATATGTTCTTTGGGTTTTCTATTTAAATTATTTAATTTTTTTTTTGTTTCAATATATAAATTCTTACATAATTAATGTAAAAACTAAATATATGTACCTACTTATAAAAAAAATCAAGTAAATTATTTTTTTTTTTAGTTCTTTCTGCGATTTTTTCCTTAATCCTGTAGTTTTTTTTTCGTATATAATATTTTCGACTTTTCATTGAGTTCTATCATTTTTTAATGTAAGTTGTTATTTTACAAATTACACTGCCATAGTATCGTAGGCTGTGAGTCCTGTTGTACCTTGTTGTTGGAGTTGTTTTGTTGGGCCTGCTTCGTTTCTATATTAATAATTAAGAAAAATCAATAAAATTAGTATTCATATTTTTATCACTTTTTTTTTGTAATCTAAATTAAAAATACAATTAAGGGAGGATTAATTTAACAAAGCAAAGCTTTTTCCTAATGAATTTCACTAAGTATAGATAAAAAAAAAATTATAAATTAAAAAAAAAATTATATAATATAAAGTTATTAAAAATGCATTTTTTTGATAAATTAAACAAGAATATTTTTTTATAAAATATTTTTTTTTTAGATTTCGAATTTTTTTTTTATCAAAATTTTTTTGTTGCTAATGTCATAAATTTCTTGGTACTTATAACTTCGCTACACTTCAGGTTAGCAACCATGAATTTCTTGGTTTGAAAGTAGGTTGGCGAATGGGGTGACACACTTATAAAAGATGGTTTGGTTTGAAATTAAAAAAAAATTCTTTGTAAAATTAAAAAAAAATTCTTTGTAAAATAAAATTTTATTTTTTCGTAATTTAAAAACAAAAAATTAATTTTTTTAATTTAAAAAAAAAATGGAAAATAAAAAAATATTCAATTTTTTTTTTTAAATATTTTAATTTATTTTCTTTTTTGACAACCTACAATTTATTATAATTTTTTTTATATCGAAGCATTTTAAAGTATGATTTTTTCTGCAAATTTTCTGCAAATTGACAGGTTATACCTTTTTTTTTTTGAAATGCAATAAAACTATGTATTAAAATTTCTAGGTTTGTGTCGAACCTACTTTCAAACCATGAAAAAAAAAATAAAAAATTTATATGGCAAACCAAGTAACAAACACAGAACGAACCCATTTTTTTCTGCAAAACATGGAATTCTGTGTTTGTAACCTGAAGTGTAGCGAAGTTATTATTTATAATAAACTAAGTTTTGAGAAATATCTATATATAATATATATCTTAATCAATTATATGATTTATACATAATGTTCAATTAGATGATGTTAAATTAACAAAAGTAAATTTAGTTTCTCTCACACTAATCTGTGATCCATTGCGATTCAAAATATAATTGCAAGAAAAAAAAAATTACTTTTGAAATCATTCTCTTCTGATTCATATGATTAATTAATTTAAATTATTTTTTTTTGGTGCGTAATAAATTTTGATCTTTTTGATCTGGATAAATTTCCTGTTTTCCTTTACTTACGTGTTGTTTATAACATTTGAATAACAAAGTTTTTAAAATTTGTGATAAAAATTTTTGAAAATCTCAAAATTTTATCTTAATTCGAATGAAAGCAATAGAAAAAAGTAAATTATAAAGAGTTAAGCTAGGCATATAAGTACAAGTACATATGAAAATAATTAAATACATTCAAAATTCATTCATTAAATCGTAGGTATATAAAGTGGTGGGCTTCTTTTAGATTTATATACATATTTAATTGATTATTATAAATAATTAATACATACATATCTTTTTAATTATAGGTATTATTTCCTTAAAAAGGAAAAAAATTAATTGAGAGCAATTCGAGTTATGTATTAAGATATTTTGTATATTAATGTACAAAATTTATTTCAATAAGAATAAACTTTATTATATTTTTAATTTTCATAAAATTGTAATGCAATCCAAACCTTCTAATGAAAAGAAATCCAAAGGTATGGTCATCTCGAATTTTCCAAGCTTATGATTTTTATAGTAATTCTACAAATTATTTCTAGAGATATGAAAAGTTAATTATTTGTTCGCAGAAGATTTTATAGATATCCTTATTATTGGTTTCTTTATTATTTTTTAATTAAAACTATATATGTATAGTTAAAACAAAATTTGACCATTCTAAGAAAAATGTCTATGAAAGCTAAAAATAAGATTTGTTTATTTTATAATCAATATTTCCTCAAAATAATGATTTAAAAAAATAAAAATTAACATTAAATGAGAATAAAAATTAATTTTTATCGCAAAAAAAAAAAAAAAATCATTATTTTTGGATTAAAAATATAAAAAGTTAATATAGCAATCCAAAAATGTTTTTAATTATACTGAAATATTGTAATAAACAAAAAATTCTACAGATCTAAACATTAAAAGCCAAATAATTATATGCAAAAGAATCTAAACTACCAAACCAATAAATTTCAGTCCTTTAATTAAAAAAGCTTTGCCATTTGAACAGAAAAAATAATTTGCATGCAATATCTGAAAACAAAAAGTTTTTTTAGACTTACTGTTTCCTGTTAGCCAAAAAATATTTTTTTTGGGGGGAAAATTTTTTTTAGTATGTTATAAAAGCAAATAAATTTAGGTCTAGCTACTAATTTTCACAAATCTATATTTAATATCAAAGAATAAAGATTATTATAATTTATTGAAAATGAAAGATTAATAAGGATATTATTATGCTGTTAATCAGGTGTAAGTTTAAAGTTGTAAAACTCTTTAATCAAACAATTTTCTTAATCATATTTGATACTATCTTAATAATACATAATGTATATATATTAATTTGAAAATTTTATGAATTCATTATTGTATTTATTCATTTTTGTTATTGAATTCTTCAATACTACTTTATGAATTATTTCTTACATTGAGTTTTATCATAAAGATAATTTTTATTTATTTTTTAAGAAATATAAGGTTTTATGCGTTCAGAGGCTTTCCACGTCAGCCTCTGAACGAATAAAACCTTTGTGTATACGAAGAAAAATTGGATGCATGTCAGTTGTACAATTACCAGTTGTACATTTTTTTTGTACCAGTTGTATAGTACGATTCAAATCACTTGTCCTATGTGCTTTTAGGAGAGGGTAAAATTTTAATAAAATTTTGGCTTAAGCTTTTTTTATAAATTGTTTTGTATATTTTTCTCTTTCTGGCTCACACAAGTTTATCTGAGTTTTCAAGAAAAAAAATTGCGACAGTCCTTACCTTACGTCCTTATACTTCTGTGATTAGAAGGGCTCTAAATATTTTAATTTTCTAATCATATTGTTACCTTTTGAAAATTTCTAAAATTGTACAGTAGGCTAGTACCTAAAATTTCATATTATAATATTTATTTATATTATTTGAAATATAGAAAAATTAAAATTAAAAAAAAGTTCTACAAAACAATAAAATATTTAATTTTGCAACACTGATTAAAATTTTATTTTAATTTTATAAATGAGATCCTTAAAATAGTTTACTTCTTATAAAAAACTTTAAATTTAATAGATAAGTGTTCATTAAGTTTCTTAAAATTTTTTGATCAACTAAATTATATATTATTTACATATTATTAGTAAATTTTAATAGGAATTTAGATAAAAACTTTTATTGCTGTGCAAATATACAAAAATACTGAAATTATTAATAAATTTTTCATGAAAAAAATGTTTTTTCGTGGTAATACAGTTCTATGGAACAAAAGTAAGCATTTGGTTTTTATTGAAGTTTACTAAATTGCAAATATAAATTTTATTTTAAAAACGAAATTGTGTGCTTTATTTTTGAAACTTTTGAAATATGAAAAGCTCTTTTTTAATCACGGAAACTAAAATATTTGATATGTAGGAGAAAATCACAAAACAGACAAAATTTTTCTATGGAAAGGGAAAACTTTATATTAAAATATGACAAGTGATTTGAATCGTACTATACAATCCTAAATACCACTTGTACAATTCAAAATTTAATTGTACATCTGGTTTTTTGGATTGTACAAGTGGTAAAAAGATTTCACTTGTACAATTGACCACTTGTATAGAGAAGAACCATTTGTACAGACTAGTGCCAGTTGTAAAATCCAGTTGTACAGTTTAGACCAGTTGTACAATCTCAATTTTTTCGAATTAACCACTTGTACAATTTTTGACCTGTTGTACAATCTTTTTTTTTTTTGTAATTTACTACTTGCACAATTTTTGACCACTTGTACAATCTATATTTTATAGAATTAAAGGCTACATGACATAACCCCGAATGTCATAACCGCAAAAATGGAACGTGGTAACGACGCGAATGGGACGCGGTAGCGTTCACCCATTAAGCAAAACAGCTTTTCCATACATTTTGCTTAGTTTTTCACGGTTATAACTTTACCATAGAGATTTTACAACTGGTCTAAAATTGTACAAGTGGTTATTTTCAAAAAATATATATTGTACAACTGGTCAAATATTGTACAAGTGGTTAATTTTATAAAAATAAATATTGTACACCTGGTCCAACATTGTACAAGTGGTTAATTTGAGAAAAACGGGATTATACAACTGGCATAAAATGTACAAGTGCTGAAAACTGGATTGTACAAGTGGTAAATTTGTCTGTACAATTGGATAAATCAATTGTACAACTGGTAAATTGTACAACTTGTCAATTGTACAGCTGGACTATTTTTTACCACATGTACAGAGAAAATTACCAGTTGTACATTTTTTTTCTCCATACAAATTGAAAAATTGAAAATAGGTAATTGTACAAGTGGCGCTCACCCGAAAAATTATATAAAAAATATCATAATCTTTATTCTTTAACATAGGTATCTACTAAATATTTTAAAACCAAATTCAATACATAAATTTATGAGCATTGATATTTAAAAAATTTTAAGTTTTGATTTTTTTCATGAAATTCTTCATTACGTCAATAATTGTTTAGGATTTTTAGTGGCTTTTTAAAATTGATTCAAAAATATTACGATAAGGTTGAACAACTTAAATCTGCAGTTGAGAATGGCGTTTTAATATTCATTAAATAGATTTTCGTTTCATTAAGAGTAAAAAAAAGTGATATAGAAGTAGGTACTGACTTACTGAGAAATAAAATAATAACAAGAATCAATTATCATTCTGATTCAATGTGCTTGAAATTTCAATTTTTTTATTTTAAAATATATATTATCTAAATAATATAATGGAATTATGCATGAAATTATAGGTACAAAGACTTAAAATATCAAAAATTTTCTTTATTGTGAATTCAATGCTCATAAAATATTTTCTTTTTTTTTCTAATTTTAATTTTGGTAATTCTTTTTTTTTTTTTTTAATACTTTACCTTTCAATTAATTTTCGCATCTCTTCAGTTGAACGCTGATCCCTTGAGTTTGGGGAACGTTTTGCTGTTTTTTGTATGTTCGATAATTAAAAAATAAAAATTTTATGAAATTAAAATAAAAAAAAAAAAACCCAAGAAAATCAATATTTTTGAAAATTAAACAAAAATAAAAAAAAAATGAAAATACAATATAAATATAATATTATGTATATATAGAAATTTAATTATTTTTTTTGTCATTTTATTTATAATTCATAAATTTAAAATTTTTTCTATATATAGATGAAATTGTGTAATGTATTTTTATGATAAATTTTTACAAATTTTATGTAAATTTTGATGCGAACAGTATATATATATATATAAAAATGTGATATCGCAAAGAAAAATAATTTGAATTGATTTTTTAGTAGCTTGATTGATAAAAAAAAACAAATTTTTGATATAATTTTAAAGTTTTGATATAATTTTTAAACAAAGGCACTGTATCATTTTTTCAATTAATTTTCTTTTAGAAGTTTATAGGATGTTAAGGAGCTATACTTAGTTTTTGGTTTGAAGGTGAAAATACTATATTATAAAGTTGTAAATTGCAACATTGGGAATGCTTATTTAATTGGAGGAACTTTGATAGGCTCGGATAACTTTTGGAGTATTTCCGTTTTACTAGAATAATTCTAAAATTGAGCTTCTCAGTTTTTTAATGTTTATTATGTTAAAAACTATTTGTATAAAGTTTATAGTTTAAATTTATTTGGTTTAACAATTTAGTAATATAGTATAAATTACAAGTTATTTCTTATTTTTAAAGTGAAATTACGATCAAAGTGAAATGTCCCAAAAATCGTTTTGTTTTTTAATTTATATAAAATTTATGGGTCGTTTTAAGGGAAAATGGAAGAGAAATTTATTTTTAATTCTGATGCTTGGAGTCATTTTGGAATGAGATATTGAAAAATGACAAAGCTTGCAAAATTGCAAAATGATATGGCACTGACAATTGCTTTTTTGCTTTCGGCCTTAATGAAAGACTTTAATGATTTTTATGAAATGAATTTTTTTACATATTTTTATACAAAATCGAAAATAATATAATTTTATAACAAAAAAAAAAAAAAAATAATTAAAATTGCAAAATAACAAAACATTCCACAGTATTATTTATATTTTTATTAATTACATACTTATTGCAAAATACCTATAAAAGTGTCTTTTTTTTTAAGTACGATACTAAAGAGTCTATATTTGTTTCATTTTTAAGAAAACAAATTTAAGTATCTTTTGTATTCTATAAAATATAAATGAAAAACTCATGCATTTTAAACAAACACATAATTTTGTGTAAACCACTCTTTTTGCAAATAATTTTAGTCACAAATAACAAAAACGAAAACATATATTTTTAAATTATTATTTTTTGAATTTTTTATTATTATTTTATTTATTTCTTTTTTTTTTTTTCCAAAAATCTAATCACCAAAAAAAATAATAAAATAATAAGAACAATTCCATAATAGGTATAAATAGGGTAGTTCGGAGTTAATACAAAAGGAGGTAATGTACTGTTTACTGACTATAATAAATATTTAAAAAAAAAAATTGGGAAATAAAATTGGAACAGTTAAATCATAAAGCGAGTTAAATTTAAGCACTTGTCACAATCTAGAATGAAGCAAAACGTGGCTAGATAAAATAATTAATTTTCATGCCTAGGTATTCTTAAAAGTACAAGGTATGGTATAGTATAATCAAATCATATATTATATAATAGTCTGAACGAATAGTGAATTTTGTATTAAATAATATTTAAAATTTATCTTGATTTTCAATAAACTATTTCCTATTTTCAATTAATTAAAAAAAAAATTAATTGAAACTTAGTGAAAAACTTATAAAAATGATTGCCTTTTTGAATAATTTTTCATTATACTAGTGTAAAATGTTCTTCAATTATTGCCACGCTTTACTTCATAATATTTTAATATTGATAAGACTAATTGATGATGATGTTTAAAATTTTACATTCAATGATAATGCGTTCTTATTGATGAAATTAAATTCTGATAATGACTAGTATTGTACCGAGTTAGGTTCTCTTCGCAGAATTACACATTATTTTTTTCAGAATTGGCAGCGTTAATTTAGTGCTGAGTGTCGTCATAAAAATTTAAATAAGAATGTATCTCATTTTCCATAACTTTGAAATTAAATGCCAATTCCTTTTCTTTTAACCGGTTTATAATGGAATTAAAACTGTTTTTTTTAAAGAAGTTGTTGCAGAATGAAGCACATATTTTATTGTTAAATGTTAATATGATAAAATGATAAAGTAATGTATTGTTTTTGTCGATGATGATAGATATGATGATGAATTATTTAAATGAGAAGAAAAATTAACGAATAGTAGAACAAGGGAAAATTTTCATTCCTTTAAAAACACTTTGTGATGCAAGTAAAACGTCAAATAGCTCACTTTCTAGTAAAGTTAACTATTTTCCAAAATGAAAAAACTTCAAATTTATTAACTATTATATGTATATTAAAAAAAAAAACACATAATTCTATTTTCATTTCAAATTCAAAATCAAAATAATGACTTCATAATTAAAATTTAAACTATTTTTTTTTTACTGCCAACTCACCCTCAGCTGAATCTTCTGGGGTTTTCAATTAATAATTTTTGTTTTTTTTTGTTTTCGAATTTTCAGTTTTTATTTATTTGTTTCAAAAATAAAAATAAAAAATATTTTTGCGCGGAAAAATAATTTGAAAAAGCCAAAAAGAAAAAGAAAAATAATTTGATTATATCTAATTTTCTCATAAATATGCTTTGATTTTGTATTTTATGTACAAATAATGAATAATTTCATATGAAGTTTGAGTGTAAAATTGAAAGAAATAAAAATGAAAAGTATATGAAAACAAAATTCTGCTTACCGCCATAATTTCCTCTTGGATGATCACGATCACATTCAGCTTCTGATATTTCATTGCTTTCTTTTGAATCATTAAACGATGAATTACTCATATCATGATTACGTGGTGGTGGAGGTGGTGGTTCTGGAGATCCATTGCCATTTGTCATATTACGTGTTGATCCTATGAAGCACAAGTGAATACAAATGATGGTCAATTTCAGATTCTTATACTTACAAACATGATCATATAGTAATTAAAAAAAAGAGAATATACTTACCAACACTACGTCTTCCCACAGATCCACGTGAGCCATAATGATCATATGGTGCACCATAAGGAGCTCCGTATTGTGAGCCATATTGATCTTCTTCGGGCGCACAATTTGCTGGATCATCGTATTCAGGCCCTGGGGTATATAAACTACCTCCTTGTGAATTAACACGAGTATATCGGCGCTATAAAAAAAAATCATTTTATAATATTATCTTTTATAATACAAAAACTGTCTCTAACATATTGATCCTCCTCTGCACAATTTGCTGGATCATCATATTCAGGTGCAGGTGTATAAATTGAACTTTGTCCACCTTGACTATTTTTACGAGCATATCGATTAGCTCTTGGCATTGATTGTGATCCTGATCGAGAATGCGCTATGTGTCCAGGATGTCCAGGTGGGCCCATTGTGCCGGTATGAACTCCATTTTGATGAGGGAAAGTTTGGAAATTCATTGCTTTATTTGGGTCCATTTCTTCGCGAAAGCCAAGCAAATGGAAAGTTGCATATGGACATATTTCGTCCTCCATACCTTGTTAAATTTTTTTAAACACGAAAATTTTCAAAATAAAAAAAGGAAATGAAAAAAAAATATTTAAATTAGGAAAACTTTTATTTTTTGTCTTTATAAAATTAAGAGCCTATTATGAAATTCATCGTAATGTGGTACTCATTTCACTGTCGAATAAATACTACCTAAAAGACCTAATGTGTAAATTCCATCAATCAAAGTATATTTTAATAATAGAAAATAATATGATTGTACGGTCCCCGCAGTAACGCTTATTCGAAGGATCCATTCGTATCACATCTCTATGAGCTCATAATTAGCGTTTACAAATTTTTCAATATTCTAATGCATAAATGTACTGTAATATTCAAAAACAAACTTGAAATCAACATTGCCTATAAATTAATTTTATTATAATATCTTAAATTTTTTTGTGCTTGGAAAATATGTTTTTTTTTTTTAAATAAAATGCTAATTAATGACTTACTTAAGAATATAAACATAAAATTTTTGCTTTCTCGTTATGAGTTCTACTCTACATAAAAAAAATACATGATAGGATAGTGATAGGATTTTTACATTTTAATCCTTACCAAAAATTTTTTGTTGTTAGTATTTTCATGAAAATCCAAAAGATAGCTTGTTTTAAGCCTATTTATTGTTAGTATTAACCATAAAATATATTAAAAAAAAATAAAATTATTCTTTTTTAGAAATGCAATGATTTTTACGAATTTTTTATTAGTAGTTTAATACTAAAAAAATATTTGTACAATAGCCGGTATTTTATTAATCGACATTAGAGCATTTAAAGAAAATCGAGAAAAACTGAAATAATTTTTTAATTTTTTTTTTTACCAAATCAATTTTTTTGAATTGTTCTGATTTTATATATATTTATTTGATACTTTCAAATTTAAGCATAGTGTATAAAATAGTTACTGATTGAATGAAACTTTTCTTAAACAAAAATAGCGTAACCTTTCCTGGTCTCCTTTTTACGTACAAGTTATATTCAGAATTAATTTGAATAAAAAAATAAATAAAGCGTATTATTTAAAATTAAAATTGAAATCATTGCATTTCGACAAAAATATGTTTAAAAAATGATAAATTCAAACAACGCCAAATAGAAATAATATTACAGTTTCCACAGTTAATCATTTTGTACTATGAAAACTAATAATTAATTTTGAAAATGATAGTAATACAACAAAATAAAAAGCAAAAATTAAATAAAAATCGAAGATACCTGGATGCGCATGGTAGGTACATTCCTCTTGAGATCCTCCAGCACCAGTAAAACGCATTGGCACTGGAGGTGGACGTAATTCTTCATATATCGGTCGTCTTGGGTCCCATGTTGAATGATTTGATCTCATAGCACGACCTACTTTTAACATTTTGATATTTCGAAGGATAATTTTTAAGGATTAAAACATTCGGATTTTGTTTACATTTGAAATAAAAAACATCAAAATGATTTATAATTTTAAATAAAAATTTATAAAATTATACATGAAAATAAAATTAAAAAAAAAAATTATAATAATTAGTAATAAATAATATTTTGTGCAACTGTTGCTTTAAAGTAAAAAGGGTTGACCGATTGATTACGCTTAAGTCCAAAAAAATTTCATTCTATTTTTATTTATTTATAGCATCTTGTAATTTTGTTAATTATCCTTGAATATTTTCAATATTTTATGAAATTTTTTGCTAAGATATTTTTTGTAGAAGAGGCCCATTCAATTTGAAAAAAAATAATGACAAACATAGTTTTGAAGATGAAAACTAAGAGAGATGTAAAAGCTTATACTCTAAATCTACTAAAAAGCGAACAGTTTGACATTTTAAGAAGCTACATTTTTATATCGAAAACAAAATTTCTAAAAACTAAAACACTATTCGAATATTGAACTATTTTATAAATAATGAGAGGAATAGAAATGAATTTATTTTCATACAAAAACTTTTTAGTAACTTGATTTAATTTTTGGAAAATAAGATTTGAAATATGATTTCATTTCTAACATTAGCCTTATATATTGATTAAAACTTAATAGCATAAGAATAATGATGCCCACACAATATACAGTGAAACACACATAAATTTTGAAAAAACTTGAAGAACAGATAATTAATATTATGTTAAAAATCTTAATAGTTTTTTTAAGCTTTTAAGTTTCATTAAAAATAAATGGTTTTGTTAGCTATTTTTTTAAAAAAGTTAGTATATATTAATGAAAAACTTAAATTTAAACTTAATTAAATTATTATTTTAAATAGTATATAATGATTAACAAAAAATAGAAAAATATTCGGTAAAGGATTTTATAATAATAATAATAATTCACTTTTTCTAAACTTTAATAAAAATATGTATTTATTTTATTGATTGAAATTAATGAACAAGATATGAACAAGCTACTTATAAACTTGGAGTTGAACATAAAAATTAAAAATGGTATTGCTTTATATTAGCTCTGAGAAAAATCAATTTAATAGATATATAAATAAAAATAATTTATTTATACAATAATTTATTTAAAAATTACTCGTAACGATCAATTTGTTTCAACTTAAACATATAATATTATTTGAATTGGAAATTTATATTGTGTGATTAAACAAAATAAATCTTAATTTTATATATATGTATATATAAAATTAAACCAAGGTATGGTTATGGAATAAACAAAAATGGCATAGTTGAAATATTTATTAATTAAAAACGCTGTCAGAGATTGAGATTAAAACTGTTTATGAAGTTATATAAATAACGATAATCACACTAAACTGCGGTTAGAAATAATGAAAAAATATTAATGAGACTAGTTGTAATACATTGTAATATTTAACTATGACTTAAGAACTAATACAAAGCGTCTGCATATTGACAATAAGAAAAATAAGCAACAATTATATTAATGAAATATTTTAAATAAATTAAAACTTTAATTGCTTGGTAAAATTTATATAAATATGATTAAAATGTGAACCTCTTTTTTATGTTTTTAATAATAATAATTATCATCTAATTCTAAAATAAAATTGCATTTAAAGATATAATAAAAGAAATATATTTTTTTTTTTGTTTTCTCGATTAATAAAATGTAATTTCTTATATTTTGCTTACTTATAACTGTACCTCGCTTGATTCTATCACAAGTATTGTAATTGGATCCAGGTACTGGTGGGAGTTTTCGGTTTGGTGGTGCAATGTAACCCAATTCATCACGCAAGTCAGGTCGTCGTTTGTCCAATGTTGCTCCGGGTCCCATAGTCTGATTGTAAACTACATCGTCTAAAATTAATCGATGATATCGAATTCTCAATAAAATTTCAATAAGATGCTTTTGTTACCTTATTTCTTAAAAAAATTTTCATATCTTTTTCAGATATGAAAAATACCAATTTTTTTTTTCTTCAAAAAAGCAAAAATTAAAATTTAGCTTTATATTCCGTGGTGCGCTTTAAATTCATATCCCTAGGTGTAATTGTTTTTTTTTAATGTATTTGCATTTTAAAATATTGAGAATTTTTATGAACCCTTTTAGAATAGGTTCAAAATAGAACAGAGTCATTTCATAGAGTAGGTAAAATAAATAAGGTAAACCTACATACATTTCTCTTCGTTTTTGAAATTTATAACAAACGTAAGGAAATTGATAAGGTTGGTATCAAAATTTCAAACTTTTAGAAAAACATTCTCTAAGTCCCCCAATTAATTCAAAATTAAATTTCAACTACAGTAAACAAAAACATTATTTATTCGAATAATATTTCCGTGAATACAAATTAAAAAAATCAAGAAATATTAAAGAATGTTTTAGGTTTTTTTGGGATTTTATAATATTTACTTTCATTGAAAATATCATTCTTTCAACAACTAATCATTTATCTAAATGCAGTTTAAAAAAAAGTTGATGAAATTTAACTGATTCCACAGCAAGTCAACTGGTTTCTCAACTCTGTTAAGAGTGAATAAAATTAAAGTTACAAGTCTTTTATTGCAAATACAACATTCCAATTTTATAGGGATGTAGTAAAATTTTGTGCACTTATAATTAAAATCTAATAAATATTACACTATCACTCATTATTAACTATTATTTTTGATCCATCTTTAATCAAATCTTTATCATTTTTCTTTCAATTATTACTTTTTGGTGCAATTTATTTAACATTTACCTTTGAAATATTGAAAATTATTTAAATAATGTTGATGAAGATGATTGAAAATTATGTGCAAAATTTAGGATTATTATTCAATTTTTTTTATAATTAATCGATTTTTTTTTTAGTCACAATTTAAAAATGATTGATGATAATGTGATGATGATTGGGAAATTTATACAATTTCTTATTGGGTTTTTTGATAATGAAAGCATCTTTTTGCATGAAATTTTATAAAAATATTTTAAATATAAAATTATAAAGTATTTATAAAAAAAATATTAAGTAGAAAGTATTGGATAGATTCTCTATAGAAAATTATATGTATGTTTGATAGAAACTAGAAACATTTAAATTTAAAGAAATTAATGGTAGCATTAAGATTAACTGTTAAACTAATCGTTTACATTTTTGGCAAACTTAAATTTCGAACAAAATTGAATTTTGATTTTGAGATAAAATTGGATCAAATCTCACTTCATGAAAGATTAGAAGAGTTCTAATCTGAATATTTGGTAAATACATTTTTTTTTACTTTTAAATCGTGTTCGAATTAAATCAACTTTTTTTTTGGCTTTATGAATAAAGATACTGCAAAATATTCTTTTTTTAAGTGATTTATAGCAAATATATCATGTTTATAACATAACGATTAACATGGTCATAATGATAATGATTAATTTCTTTGCAGTTAATGTAGAGACAATGTTCCTATTTAATATAATGATTTTGTTCGGATCGGATTAATAATGTTTGCCAAAAATATAAAATTAAATAAAGTACCTAGTATGTATAGTATAAGTATAATAATAAATATAGAACACAAATATTATATAGTAGCTTTTAACATTAAAATAAGATAGAATTTTGTTTAAATTTTGAAAGATATTTAGTTATTTATAAATTCGTCGGTATATTTCGTATTGTTATCTACTTTTAAGAGATGCCTTATTCTCTTTAAACAAAAAAAAATAAATAAAAAGTTTGAAAACAATATTAAATCGAATCAAAAGAAATGATTTTATATGTATCATATTTCTTACAAAACGCTATCACAACACTAGTTAGGTAATTTAAATCTCCTTAAATGTGTCGTTCATACAATTACGGCTTTATTTTTTCTACACAGATGAAATAAGAATATTATACTACTTAGATATTGAAAGGATCAGAAATATTGAAAACAATTACATATTTTTGGAAAATGAAGTTGGTAGTAATATTTCAGTGAATAGAGTGCGCTACAAAAACATAATAACTAATTTTTATGGCCTTTTTTGATGATATAGATTGTAATTTCTTGTAATTTGAACGCGATGGAGCAACATGTTTAACAGGAAATGAATTAATTAATTCACTGAAAACCAAATTTGATGGAAGGTTCATTTCTAGTTTTGACGATGTAAATTTTGATCTAATACCACTGGAATTTTTTTTTTGTGGGGCTTCTTGAAAGATGAAGTTTATAAGAACAATCCAGCAGCAATTGAAGAACTTAAAACTAACATTTAACAAGAAATTTGTGCAATTAAATCTTAACTATGTCAAAATATAATTGAAAATTTTGTTAAAAGAATCAATGCATGTAAATCAATAATACAACGTATTTCATTAAAATATTCCAAACTTTGATTCAAATGGTATGTTGGAAAATAAAAGAAAATGCTTATTGAAAGACCCTTTATTTCTCGAACTGTTACTCAATTTGGTGTTCTTATAACGACGAAAACGTTTTGTAAGAAACTTAATAAAACTAAGTTGATGATTTGATTATAGTTAGACAATAGACATGCTAAATGACAAACATTTACGTATTTATAAAATTAAGTTTTCGTTCTCTAATATTAAATAAAAATAAATACACCAAAAGTAAATCATTTATATTTTTTTTGCTTTACATATTTTAAAGATTTCATTAAAAATATATAAAATAATACTAAATTAAAAAAAAAATTACATTTTTGAATTAAAAAAAAAAATTATTAATAATTAATAATTATTTATTATGCCCACACTTTTGTTGTTCCTTGTATTTCTTCTTTTGAGTTTTAGCTTACTGAGAGAAGAGTTACTATTCGAAAGAGAAGTGCTGTTGAAGAAAGCTTAGTGAATGATACTGTTTAAGACCATTGTATATACTTATTGAATTGTAGATACTTATTGTTAATATAATTTTCTTTTTATGCAGAAATTATTCTTGCTTAAAATCGGAACGATCAAGATATTAGTTGATAATACATGTATAAATCAAACTCATTACCAGCCGTCATGGTGAAGTAGTATTGCCCTTTTCCTATGGCATGTACGGACGTGGGTTCGATTCGGTCTTATCCGTATAGGTTTAAATTCAATAGAAAATTAAATATTATATTTTGTAAGTTGAATTGGAATGAAATTATATTAATTAAAAAGTAGTTTTGATAGTTAAGTTTTAAAAACCTAGTCCATTTACTTGAAATTTTAAGCGCTGATAAAATTTGAATTATATTTTTGTTTGGTCTTTTGTAGTTTTTTAAATACGAAACTTTTTCAACTTCAATCAAGTTTTGTATCATCAAATATTTTTTTATTCACATTTTATTTCGCAGTTTTTATATAATTCTCAAAATTTCAATAATTAACTATTGCTAAAGATAAATTAAAACCTACAATAGACATCCTTTTGGCGTAAATCATCTGATCTTCTCCTGGATAATGCTACACATATGACGAGAATGCCCACCGCAACGACAATAACAGTGGCAATTAATGGTACCATAAAATTAAGATCTAACCAATTTGGCATCCATGGTGGCATTGCAATTCTACTATTGCCGGTATTAACACCATCGATTGGTGCAATTGTGGCTTTTTGATTTACCATTTAATTTTTAATTTTATTTGGTATACAATTTTTATAGCATATTTAATAGCATATTTATAGTGTATTTTATATATTACATAGTAATGATATAAAGTGCATTCACAACCATAGATATTTTAATAAAAAAAAACAGAGAGAAGAAAAAAATAAAAAAAAGAATTAATTAATTTTTTTGTACCTTTATGATGATTGCCTTTGCTTCTTAGTATACAAATCACAATAAGGGCAATTATAATAACTAATACAGCTGCAACAACTGGTACTATTAAATTTAAATTCGATAAGATGATTCGAATTGTATCCTCAGCAGTTAATTCTGGTAAGTTACGCGATGGGGCAACTGTTCCTGAAACAACCAAAGGAAGTAATGTTTCCAGATTTTTTTTTCCTTTTTATTTATGTACTAATTTTTAGACAGACAGATTCGATTTATTAAATTAAAATAAAAATAATAAATAATCCTAATATAACAAAGTCATATTGCCATTATAATAACAAATATTTATAAAAAGAGATATAAATAAGACTTTCATTACAAGGATCAAATTGTAACCAAATTTTAAACGCCGTTCGCTTATATTATTTTGAAGTAACTATTGTTAAAATAATCAAGTTTATCTTCATTGACAATAAGGAATGGAATAAAAATTACTTGCATGGTACACCACTTAAGTATCTATTCTTAACTTCTGTAGCTTCAGAAAAACTGATGAGATATAAATAAAGAATTTGAAAATATTATTATATTATTTTCCTGCTTCAATATTACATATATCATATTATGCTAATTGACTTTGTTATTAAGGATATGAGTTATTTAAACAATTAAGAATTTTTTTTACATTATTTTCTTTTAAGATTTATATTAAAAAAAAAAAAAACTAATTAAAAATGCAATTTGTTTTAAAAATTTTCATCTAATTTAATTTTGTAAATTCCATTCAGAAAATAATATTCTTGTAATTTAATCAGTATTTAATATTTATTAATATTTAATTTAACCCTAATAGTAAAAATAAGTATGTAAATGTAAATTCTATTAGATGAAAAAAAAATAGTAACAGCGTTAACAACATAACAAACATTTTTTTTTTTTTTTGAAAATGATAAAGTAAGGAAAGCAAAAATTAATTTAATTTATTTCCCAAATTTTTTGTTTATTAACAAAAATCCAAAACAGATGTTATTGAAAAAAAAAAATAGTAAAAAAAAAAATCGAATACTTCAGGATTATGTGTAATGATGATGTACGTATATATTTAAAAGTTTGTTTTTTATAAAATAAAATAAAAATGTATGAGAACGAGATGATTCTTTAATTATGTGAAGTGTGAGTGGATTTTTCTTAATGGGTTAAACTTGGCGGCAAAATTATATCAAATTATTATCTATACAGAACTTTAATAAATTTCAATTTATAAACTATCTTGAACATTCCAAAAAAATATTAGTAATTTAAACTGTTAGCACAAGTGTGATAAGAAAAACTGGCAGACTATGTTAACAAACATCAGTTCGAAATGGAAATACAAAATTATAAACTATACCAATATTTTATAAAGTCTTATAAAGACACAAACAAAATATGTAATAAATTTTTTGAGTAACTACCTATTTTAACCCGAAAATAAAAGAAAAACCGCATCATATATTTTTATTGTATGTTGGTCCGTATGTGCTTCTGTAAGTCTGTATCACACTAAAATACTTATAAATATTTAACTACTAGGCTGATTATATATGAATATCAAAATAAATGATTTTTGTTAACTTTCATTTAATCTGATCGGATTTCGCAATTTAAAATTCTCAACTAACCAAAGATAGAAGCACTCAATTTTGTCCAAGAAATGGGACAGGGGCTGAAAAGAGTTTGATATTAAGAATCCAAAAAACATTGAATCTAGGGAAAAGTATTTTAAATCGAAATGTGGTAACGAGCTTTAGTTTCTACTGATTTTATTGTTTGAAATAAAATTTTTAATGCTCAACATTCTAATTTTTTTTAGTAAAATATATGAAATATTTTACCAAATTTTTGTGCCACCAAAACCATTTATTAAGTTAAATATTTTCTATTAGCTGTCATGTTAGTTCTAATTTTATTAATCAAAAACAATAAACTTAAAGAAATGTTAAAAATTAAATCGAATCAAGTATTATAAAATAAACAAAATAAAAAAAAATATATATTTTTATTCAATTTGGCGGTTGTTTCAGGAACAGATTGATTCCTATAATATATTTATTGAAATTCGAATTTTGTTATTTATATTTTTTCAAAGAAAATTTGTAATCCTTCGAATAAATAAATTTAATAGTAAATAATAGTTGTTTAAATTTAAATATTATGTTCTTTACTTTTAAATAAAATATATTAAATTTTTTTTTATCTGAAACTTAATGTTTATAAGTTATTTTTAAAATTAAAATAATGTAATTTTTTATTTGTAAATAAAAATGATAAGGGAAACTAAAGTGAATTTCTAAACACATTAACTATATAAATCGTATATATATAAAAATGACGGATTTCTTTTTATCTAAATTTTTGACAAAAAAAATACGATTCCGTCGAAAGGGAGATCCATTTAATGAAATTCAGTGATAAAAAAAAATCATAATATAATTATTATATAAAATTAATTATTGCCAAATAATAAAAATATTGCGTTTATATAAATTTTTAATTAAATTATTAAAAAAAAAAAATTTTAAATCTTCGACTCCAAACAAAATATTCAAAGGTTTGCCGAAATAACTTAATAAAGCTTAAAATTGTTATTTCAGTTTAGGCAATTAATTCTTTATATTTTTATTTAATATTTTAATCTTTATTTTTTATTAACATTTTAGAAAAATTAAAGAATAATTATTCTGAAATTTAAATATAGTCGGTTTGCGCGACCCAAACCTCATAAATCTTACTTTTTACAAAACATGTTATTTTTTCTACATTCATAAAAACTTTCTAAATATTTCTTACGGACTTCTATTGTCCAAAAAAAAAACTCGTGAATTTAGGTGGAGAGCTTTTGTAACCAAACCTTGTACATTTTTAAAACTAAGATAATGAACTAATCTTCGTAAGAAGCTACAGATTTTATTCAGTTCGAAATTGGTTAATCTTAAGCAATTTTGTGGTAATTATAATAATTAGAATAATACAAAAGAAAATATTAGGAATAAGAAGTGAAACGATCAAACAATTTTTTTTTGACTATTACTTCTATTTTCTTTGATAATACAGTTGTTTGGGTCTCCCGTAAAATTAAAAAAAAAACAGACTTACGAGGTTTGCGTCAACGACAGATGATATTATGTATTATTTTCCAAAGACAAGAAAAAACTGTTAAAAAAAGTATTAAGAAAAAATAACGAAAAGACAAGTTCAATTTAATTTGATCCCAAAAGAAAAAGTTATTTTTATGTAATTTTCAATTTATATTATCGCATTTACATAATTTGATAAATTTAATGCTTATGGTAGTTTTTAATGTTGTATAATTTGGTTACATCTTAGGTGACATGAAATTGTTTGGAGTTAGTTAATTTTAAATTTATTTAAGTAAAATATAATTATAATATTAAATTAAAATAAAATAAAAAAAAGGAAAAATTAATAAAACGAATTGCATTTATACGGCAATAAAAATTAAAACTATTATATTTGATTAGTAATTTGTTTTTACATAGTAATGTGGAAGGATTTTTTTTTTCTAACGATTCTGTCAAAAACTTTAAATTTACAAACTGAAAATGTGATATTGAATGTGGTTGTGTTAAATGGAATAAAACTTAAAAATTAAAAATAGTTTTAAAGAAATTAAATAAACAAAGAAAAAGAAAAGTATTAGCTAGAAGAAGCGTTTTAAAAAGCTTAAAAAGTTATAAAATGTATTAAAAAATTTAAGATTTTTTAAGTATTTGATAATTTGGTCGTGACCATCGTTTGGTCATTATTATTTTTATTGGCAAATTTCAAATTAAGAATGATTTTTTCCTTATTATAATATATTACAATAGTCAATTAAGATTGAATTTTTTTTAACTTGAATACCATTTATATTAATATAATTGTAGAGCCAAACTTGGAGGTATTTCTTTCCGGCGGTAAATTGTCATAGAATAATAATTGTAACGTAAAATATATTGAAAAATGTTGCCCATTGGAATTAAATCCAATTAAATTTAATGGAATCAACCCATTACGTTTCTGTATAATCAATATATACAGTTAAAATTAATATTTACAAATGTATAAAATTTAATTTTTCATTATTCGATTCCATTATCTTCTTATCTTTTAGTAGATTCAATCTGATTAAGAAAAATTTTCATAAAATATTCCCTGTACGTACCTATTGAATTTATTTAATTTTGAATAAAATATTATTTTTTGCTGAAATTTTATTTTATTTTGTTGTGAAAATACAAAATATTCCTTGCGTATTTTTTTGTTTAACTTTTGATTAGTAGTTAAAAATTTCGGAATTTTTCTTAAAATAATATACTGTCTTAATAATATATCGTCTTAATAATGTAAATCAAAAGTTATGAAAATCATTATTGACAATCTTTAATTTCGATTTTGATTTCCAATTGTTGTTATACGTAAGTTCTTAAATTTTTTAATAGTTATAGGAAACTGTAATAAAAAGAAATAAACAAAAATAATATGAAATTAAAATAGTAACACCATAACCTTTTAACGTATTTTATTTACAAAAAATTAAATACATCACCACAAGGTTGAATATTTTTCTACCATCAATTTGGAAAAAAAATCAATCAACTTTATGTTCTTAAAAAAATATTTTCTTAACTTTTTCTGAATTAACATTTTATTCAAGATAGATATGAGTATCAAGCTCGAATAAGCTTTTACTAATGGATCAAAATTCATTCTGCATAAAAAAATGCAAGTTAATTCTTTCTACAGTCTATTTTCTTTTTAATTCTTTTCATTTTTTTTTAATTTGAAACCGTAGAAGTCATATTCATCTTATTTATCTTGTGGTGATGCATTTAACTTTAAAATTTAATTTTTGCATAGTTTGATAGGTACATTACATAAAAGCAATACAATTTATCATTCTAAATACATTTTTATAATTATGTTATAATGTCTGGGCGAAAGGAAAAAAATTAAATTAATTGATAAAATTCGGATTGGAGATAAACTCCTTGATTATTTTATTTTGGTATTTAATTTTTTAAATGAAAGCTATTTCTTTTTGTGCTGTTGGAAACATATATGTAAAAAGTAAAATATACATAAAATGTAATTCAGTCAGTTCTCTGGACTAAGAATAATTTAATGCAAATTATTGTTTTGAATTTATTTTCTATGTGACCATAATCTGCGATATTTTGAACCGATTGACAAACACTTTTTGTATTTATACATAAATTGGATTGTACAAAAAATGTTCTTAAAGAATTTAAAATTTTACTGAACGCTCTGATTTAAAAATGGACGTAGTACTAAAAAACTCTGTTCGAAAAATTATTTTAATACGTTCTATAGTTATATTTTTATTTCTGGGAATTTGTGAATAAAATAATTCCAAATATTTTGAAAGAGGCTGTACACCGGATGAGTAGAGTATTTCATTATTATTAATTCAAATGCAATTAGAATGATAACGTTATTAGAAAATTTATAAAGGCAGATTAATATTTATATATCATAAAAATAAAATACATAAGCATAATACATACCTCCGGTTACTGTCAAAGTTGCAAAATCGTACTCAGCGACGGTAAATCCAGCTGAATTATGGGCAGTTATTCTTAAATTATACCAAGTTGCTGGTTCTAAATCAAGAACAACGTAGTTATTATCAGGTTTAACATTATTTGAAATTTGATTCCATTCAGTGTGTTCTCTGTACGGAAAATATAATAAAATGAAAAGGAAATTATTTTTAAGGATTAGAATCATTATTTACTTTTTCTTATTTTCTACAACGAAATGTGACATTGGACATCCTCCATCCTTCCACGCTTTGAAGTGTAAACTGACGGAATTTGATGATACTTCAATAAAACGTGATTTTTCCGGAAGAATTGGTTTTGATCCTTTGGTTCTTGTATTCAAAATGTCTGATGCTTCACCGGCACCAATACTGTGGAAGATAAAAAAATAATTTTAAACAATATTTGTTTATTTATTTCCATATTAATAAAATTTTATGAATTTTGTTACTCACTTATTGAAACCAGTTGAATAAACTTGATATCTAGACCCGCATAATAGATTTTCAATTGTATATTTTTGTGCATCAACTGATACCTCAGCTGTATCCCATTCCCCAAATTCTAATAATATTCAACAAAAAAAAAAGTAGTAATTATATCAAGAATTGAGTTTTAATAATTATAAAATTATAATATTTGTTTGAGCTTTCGTTTGAAAAATAGTTTGTGTACCTACCTGGTTTGTAATGTAAAGTATAACCATGTAATGGTGCTTGATCACCTTCGTGTGGTTTTAGTTTAACAGTCAATGCGTCTGTTGTAGTTGCAGATAGACTAACTTGTGGAGATTGTGGTGGAGCGAGTACAATCAATTTGTGAGTAATTGAATCTTTGGCAATGGAATTTTCGGCATGACATGTGTATTCACCAGCATCCTGACGCGATACTGATTTAATAAGAAGTGAACCTTCAGGTAATTGTCGCATACGATCATTTTGTGTGAATTCAACACCTTTTACTTTCCATGTGATATCAGGTGTTGGTGAACCTACAGCCAAACATGGCAGTTTTGTATCTTCTTTGAATGTGGCAGTGAATGTATCATCGAATGATGCAATTTTAGCAGGTACTTGATCACTTGGAGTAGCAACAATGCTTTTAGACTGCTGACCTTCTCCAATTACTGTGCTGGCAGTCACCCAAAATTCAAATGGTTTATTTTTTTCTAATGCAGATGCTTCATAACTCATTTGATAATGCGGAATTTTTTGGCTCTTGATTTCTCCTTCTGGGCCTTCTGCTTTACTGTACACTGTATATTGTTGAATAACTCCATTTGGTTGTGCTGGTGGTCGCCATGAAACTAAAATAGCTTCATGTCCCATAACTAAGGCTTTAACATCGGTGGGTGGTTCGGGAACATCTTGTTCAGTCTGGCAGTGAATTGGAGCGCTTCGAACACCATCTCCACCGGCGGTTGTTGCCAAAACTTGCATTGTATAATTATTATATTTTCGAAGTCCATGTAAAACAGTATCACTAGCGGCAGTTTTTTTATAATGTCGTTTAGTTTCATCGTACCAAACATCACTTGGAGCATACACCACTTTGTAGTTCTTAATTACACCGTTTGCTGATTCTAATGGAGGGCTAACCCAAGATACTCGAATAGTTTGTGATGTTAATGTTGTACACGCAGTGTCACTGGGGGGTTGGCTAGGGGTTCCTTCAGCTGTAAATTGTTTTTCTTCTTCACTCATTGGGCCTGCACCTATTTTGTTATATGCTTGAATCACTACTGAGTATTGGGTGTAAACTCGTAAATTAGTTAGTTCAAGTGAGTATTCTTTTCCTTCTTCATTTGATAATTGAGTTTCAAAAACATAAGAGCTATTTGAATTTGAAAGCTTGTAACCTACATAATAGCCTAGTATATCACCATTCCATTCTGTTCGTGGTGGTGGTTTCCAAATAACTCGTAATGTGGTTTGATTAACTGGATCGACTTTAATATTTTGAGGTTTACCAGATGGAGCTTCCTCTGCTGTAATTATAGTTACAGCTTCTGATGATTGAGAAGTTCCAATTTCATTTTCTGCTACAATTCTTATATGGTACGTTGTTGCTGGACTTAGTTTTTGTACTTGTGCCTCATTAGTATGACCTGGTACAATAACCCGATCAATTTCGTCCCATGATGCACGTGATCTTTTGAATTCAATAATATATCTTTTTAATGGAGAATTTCCATCGTAGGGTTGAGCCCAGCTCAACTGAACTGATCGTCCCGATTTATCTAATACTTTCAAAGCGTAGGGCATTTCTGGTACTTCTTGAATAATCATATTAATACTTGCATCATCGCTTCCAAATGCATTAGTAGCTACACAAGTAAATAATGCAGAATCCGATCTTTCAGTTCGTTTAATTGATAAACTAGACATGACTCCAGTTGATAAAATTTCCTCACGGATAGTGTAACGATTGTCAGTTTTTGGATCCAAGCGCATGTTATTCATATTCCATAAAATTCCAATTGGTTTTTCTCCTTTAGCTTCACATTGTAATACAGCTGGTTCACCTCGTCGTGCTGTTTGATTTCGTAATTTTTCTGTAAACTCAGGTGGTGCTTGAACACTGATCATTATGACTGCGCTTAGTCCGGAACCAATTCCGTTAATAGCTTCACATAAATAGTAGCCTTCGTTATTTTTTTGAATGTTGTCAATAAATAAAGTCCCTTCTTCAACTCGAATATTATCATTTTTCTTTAAGTCCTTGTATTCACCAGGCGTATCACCTTAATTGAAAATTATTTTGTTGTGTTTAATAGGGATATTTTTTTGTATATTGAAATAAGACTTACCAACAGCTCGTTTCCAAGTTACTTGTGGTTTTGGGAATCCATCAGCTTTACATTCAACTTTAGCATCAGATCCTTGAGCAAAAGCTTTATCAGTGGGTTCTAGAATCCATCTTGGTGGAACTAAATTTCACATTATTAATGAAAAATTCTTGTTAATAAAATATTCCAGTTTCTATATTTTCTTTTCAATTTCACATGCAATGAAGCTAAATCTTAATGAAGACATCAAAGATTTAACTTCAATTTGATCAAGAAACATATTGTTTGACAAATTCGATTGTTAAGTACTAATACGTTATGTTATTTATAAATATTTATAATATCACAATTATTTCTTTAGTTTTTGAAATATTTTCTTGATCAAATTTATAATAATATTGACCTTTTCACAGAGTTAAATTTAAATTCAATTTAATTAAATTATTTACGTATGTTTATATGTATATAGGAATATAAATAAAAGTTTTTAGTTAATTAGGTATATAAATTTCAATATTTAACGTTTGAAACAAATTTCTGAAGCTTCAAGTGAGCATGAAGTCTCAATATAAAAACATTTGCAACAAATTAATATGTCAGAAAACATGATGAAGTATTATGTTAACAATTTTCATGAACATTTTTATAAATAAATTAGATAATAAACTTTTTCTGAACAAAATATTTAGACAATTCCATGTAAGATAATTTAATAGAATTTTAAAAGTAACCCAACACTTAATGTTCTATACACAAATATTTTTAGGAATATATTCAAGTCCTAAATCATTTTAATCAAATATACACAAATATTTTTAAGAATACATTTAAGTCCTAGAACATTGTAATTTAGACAAACAAGGTAAATTATAAAAAAAAAAGTAATTAAGTATCTTTATCTATAAGAAAATTCTCTACAAAAAAGTCAATATTTTATAGATTTTTTTTATTTTATTTGTATGAAATTGAAACATAATTTTTAAGCAAACACATAATACAAATCAAAATAATTGCCAAAAAGGACAAATAAAAAAGAGTCAAAAAACTTAAGATGTTTTAATATAAAATAATAAAAATTATGATTCATGCAAAGTAAATACAAAATCGTCAAATGTTTTATTCATCGAATACTAATATAATTAAAACTATAGAAGGAATCAAATAAAAATTTTCTTCTAAATTGTAAATATTTATATGTTCCATTAAAACTGTCAAAAAAAATTTAAACAAAAATAATAAAGTTTGTTGACAAAAAAATTGAATTTTTTGACTCAAAAATTTTGCAATTTATAAAAGTGCAATAATTTTAAAATTTTTAGATTTGAAAAAAAAATAGCTGAATTTTATTTTGCAAAAAAAAAAAATCTATATCATTATATAGTAATGGCAGGTAAGTAATTGAAGTGGTAATTGCATTGCGGAATTTTAATTAATGCAACTTAAATATTTTTCGTTAATTAATTTAAAAGAATATATATTAATTTATAAGTTTTTCCGGCGAAAATTAAAAATATGTAATATTTTCTCACTATAAATTAATTTTTTTGTCGCGTCTCCATATTTCGATAAAATACAAAAATTATGATTTAAACCACTAAAATAATTTTTTTAATTCAAATTTTTTTCACAACACAAATAATATTTTACATTTTATTATATTTTCACATTTATAATTAAAATCTGTAAAAAAAGTGATATTTTTTAGCGAAAAAATAAATCGCAAAGTTTTCTCAACGAAAAAAAAATTTCACTCCGACTGCAATAGAATCGCAGAAACACAAAATATTAAAAAACTTTTTTTTGTCTGTAATAAACACTATAATTATCTTTAAACTTTCCCGAAATGCCGTTCGAAAAATTAATTGTAGAATTTAAAAAAATTAAAAAACCCGCACAAAACAAGAAAAATTTTAAATTTATCGTTTATTTTGAATTTAAATAAAAAAAAAATTGACATGAAAAACAGGGTCGAATGAGGGAAATATTTTGGAAGTATGTAATTTCAATTCAATCCGTGATTACATGAATGAATTCAATACTTGGTTTTATCAAGAAAAATTGTATAAGTAAATAATATTACACCCATATCCATATAATCAAATTTATATAACAAATTTCAATTATAGACAGGTTAAAGATTCCCTTGTAAAGGTAATCTTCGTTAGTATGACAGATTTTAGGGAAGCATTAAATATTAGAAAAGAAGATATTTGAATAATTTAGTTATTAATACAATAAAATGTTTTAAATATTTATTTTTTATTGAACATTAACTTTAAAAATAACCGATGAACTAAAAAAATAAATAATTCCAAAGATTACAATTCACATTCAATTTATTTTATTAGTTCGTTCATTCGGAAATATTTTTATACAAAGCTAATTTTTTCGTGGTTTTAAATTTAAGTCGTTGAATTGATTCGAGTTCATTTTTTTTGGTCCTTCACGAACGTGAAAATCAATATTTTATACCTCGGTCAGTAAAAAAGAACAAAAAATACAATTCAATAAAAAAGATTTCCTATCACTGCTCTTAAAAATAAATAAAATAATAGTAGTTTTCCTCTCCTTAAGTTTTTTAATAAATCACAAATGTATTTTGTTGGTTTAATTAAACCACTAATTTTTTTCACTATCGAAAAAAAAAATTAAAAAAATTATAAAAAATTGTTGTCCTGAAAATTTGTACTATCGAAATATTTTTATCCTAGAATATTTTTATTCAAGAAAAACAAAGATTTTCAGGAGAAGCACTAATATGCAAAAATTATTTAATTTTTTTTTTAATTGTACTTAAAAAATAATTTTCTTCATGGCCCGAACTGAACATAAAACGCGACTCTTAATACACAAACTTTGTGTTTAAAAAAAAAAAATTTATATCATATGTTTTTTGACAGTTTTAATAGAACGGAATATTTCAAAATTTATCCATCTGTACTATATAATTAATCTGAGGTTTTATTATTTTAATGTAATGCATAATTAAAGTTATTAAATTATATTCAAATAATTATTTTACGTAAAGTGTGTTGTACGTGAGTAAAAAATTTTTTTATATATTATTTTGAAGAAAAATTATTTACGAAAACCATAGGAAAACTTCATTATAGCTAGATTATTTACAATCAGTTTTATTGAACAAAATTTATTCTGGATACATGTATTTAAAATTATGTTGAAAAATTATAATGAAATGAAAATTCGGAAATTGTGAATAGTTTCCAACAGTTTAGAATTTATTGTAATTTTGTATATCTAGTTCGAAGATGAGATATAAATACATATATATTTAAAATATTGTTCAAAATTTATATTTATGAAAGTTTAACTTTTTTAACATTTGACAAAATTCATTTACATTCTTAATTTCTAAAAAAATCATAATTTTAAAAAAAATTAGTCATAAAGTAATTGATAGGATTTTAAGGATCAGGAAGGACAGATGTGATTAGATCTTCGATTTCTGAACAAAGGATGACATTTGACGGTATCTCTTAATTTCTGTAGTGATTTTTTTTTTGAATTAATGCACGAACACAATACCAAGCGAGGCTTTTAAATTATAATTTTATAATGTCAGTGTGTGATAAGCTTGTGTAAATTGGTTGTGATTGGTGTTTAAATTGTTTGGCTACAAATGTTTATGTTCTGATTGTTGAAAAAATCCAACAGTGTTTGTTAACTAATTTTCGTTTTGTAACAATATTCTTTTTGATTGTGTTCGAATGTAATGATTAATAAGTGTTATAGTTTTGTGCAATGGTTTTAAAATATTTTTAAGCTTTAGATATTTTCGCCTTTTGCCATTATATTTTTAGACATAATTTATTAATATTAATTTAAATATCTGTACATTTTCCACTATGTTTTATTTTATACAATTTTTTTTTTGGTAATTTAAATGATGAGTGAATTAATATTTAATTAAAAATGATAATTAAGTAAAGTTAATTAAATAAGGTATAATTGGTTTGATGTTAGTAGCACACCAGGTGGATTTTTTTTCGTGATCCTCAACCACAGTGTGAGAGAGAATATTAAATAAATGCATTCAATTTTCTGAGGAAATTATGCTAAAATGTGTTCATTTTAATGTTTAATAGCCCATTAAGATTGATCTAAAATTAAAGACAAATCTTAATGGATTTAAAATTTTGTATGTAAAAACAAATGGAAGTTATTCTTATAAGAAAATTTAAAAAGACATTTAAATTGGGTTTTTATTACAGAGATTAGGGATCCCTCAGTGTGAAGATAATGTTTATTCAAAGTCATTTCATGATAAGTAAATAATTTACAAAAATAATCCAAAATAAAAGTCCGACTTGCTCTAAGTACTAAGACAATAATTTTTTTATTCTAGGTCTATAAATTCTCAACTGCAAAAACATAATATTTTAATTCTTTCAATCTCTAAACGGAATATAGAGCTTCGACAAGAAACAATATTTTGCAAGTGTCTTGTAAAGAATAAAATTATCAAAGCATAAGAATAAAAGGAATGAAAAAGTCAGTCAGTTCATACAAGATATTATTAAGCGTGTGTATATACCCTTAACCACTAAACTTGCTGATTGTGTAGAATTTCCAGCAGCATTTGAAGCTATGCATTTATAAATTCCAGCATGATAAGATTTTACATTTTGAATGATCAAAATACTAGTTTGCCTTCCTACAATAGTTATGCTGGCTAATAAACTAGTGACTAGCTGATCATTTAAACTCCATTGAAACTGAATGGGCAAATCTCCTTTACTAACAATACATGTTAATTGAACATAATCTCCCTCTTGACTTATATCAGCCGGTAATGACAGTGGAATCAAAATGGGAATTTCTAAATTTAAAAAAAAATCAAATTGAAAATAATGACTAGAACCACAAATTAAAATTTTGGTAGAAAAATATAAAAAATAATATTATCCACCCTTGACTTTAAGTATTGATGATTTTCTAGCTTCCCCGGCAAAATTTTTCCCAACACAGGTGTAATTTCCAGAATCTGTCACACTGGCCTGTCGAATCGATAACATTAATGTATATTCATCAATTTTATGATGAACAGATCGTGTTAGTAATTCATTATTTTTTAACCAAAACAAATCTATAGGTAAATCGCCGGCTGTAATAATACACATAATTCGAACTGACTGACCACCGTTGACACCATTTGAATTAAAATTGAACTGTTCCATTTGGGGTAGTTCTGATAAAAATATATGTAAAGAAGATATTATAATTATATGGATTTCAATTGGTTCAGGTTTATTCGATACTAGTTGTTATTTAGTTAGTGTACTAACAAGTACATAATAAATCTATTATTTTCGTATTGTGAATGATTTCAACGAATTGGAGAATTTACGTTTAAAATAACAATAAGACCAATATTTTGATTAAATAAATTTTAATTTAAGTAAAGGGAAATTTGAATACACAAAATCAGAAATATATAAAAAAATTAAATATGTACCCAATTATTTTCTGTTTTTATAACTACGCAGACTTTTTTTTGTGATTTTCGAATTAGTTTAGCATGCAATAGTTATACTACCTAATTTCAATCCGGTTTTGATAGGAATACCACTATAGAATTTTATAGAAATTGTAGAGAATTGCAGTAAAATTAGTAAACTTTGAGTAACTTGTCTGCAGAAATTTGCTATAATTGCGTGTTAGTTTAGTGAATATAATAAAATTGCAATAATAAGTTGAAACAAATTAAGAACGTATTTTGAATTTAATTTAATTTCTTGTTTTACTAAGACTTTTTCTAACCATAAACCATTAACTCAGTTGTATAACTACGAATTCCAGCTCTATTTTTAGCATGACAACTGAAATTTCCAGCGTGGTGATGATCAACAGAATCGATTGTCAGTACACTACTACGAATTCCAGCTTTTGTCGTTATAATTCCTAACTTTTCGCTAACTAAATTCCCATTAAGAGTCCATGTTATTTTCAATGGTAAGTCACCTTGTGGTACTGAACATTGTAAAGTTAAGTATTGACCAGTCTGGGCAGGTCCTTCTTCAAATGCGAATGGTACTATTCGGGGTAGGACTATAACAATCAAAGAAATATTGGAAAACGTAAAGTAAATGTCGGAATTATATAATCAAACAAAAAGAAACTATTATTTGTATTTTTAATAGAATTATTTTAGATAACAAAATTTTAAAAACGGTATACGAGGATAGTCCACCTATAACTTTAAGCTCAGTGGTGTATATTGTTTTCCCTGCCTGATTTTCTCCTTGGCAAGAATAATTGCCAGCATGTTGACCACTGACATTTTCGATTGTTAAAACACTACTTCGATGTCCTAATTTTGAAATCAAGACATCCATATCAATTGGTATAGTTTTGTAATTAAATGTCCAGCTAATACGTAGTGGAACGTCTCCTTCCGTTATTGTACACTGATATGTTATATATTGTCCAAGATGAACGGGATTATTGCCAGTAGAAAATGGTGAAATTTGAGGAATAACTGATTCAAACAAAACAAAATTAACTTTAATAATAAAAATTTAAACGATATTTTTATGGCAGGTTAAAAAATGTAATTGGTTTTTTTCATTGAACATAAGGTAGTTCGTTAGAGCTGAAGTTCCTAAATCTGATCTGTAAATAACATATCAGATGAACACGAATAAAAAATATCGTTAAACCCAAAATTAATTTCAAATTCTATTTTGACAGCTTTATTTTTTGCCAACCATTAACTATTAGTTCAGCCGTAAATTTTCTTGTGGCAGCTTCATTTGATGCCTTGCATGTATAATTTCCAGCATTATTTCCACTGACGGAATCAATTGTTAAAACACTGACTTTTTTTCCAATTTTGGATGCAGTTACTCCTGAATATGCGTTTATTTTATAGTCATTGAATAACCATTCTATATTTACAGGTTGATCTCCTTTGGAAACTGTACATTGTACTGTTACCGACTCACCAAAATTAGCTGGATCACCAAAATCGAACGGAGTTATGTTTGGTGGTACTTTTTTTTGTTACAGAAAATACAAAAGGTATTATTGGTTAAATTAAAAAATACACCATTAAAAATAAATATGGAGGTAAATACAAATTTTAAATAAAAAACAGAACTATTACATTAACATGATAATACTATCAAATACCATTAACAATAAGTCGAGCTGTGTAATTTACCGATGCTGCATGATTTTTAGCTTTGCAAATGTAATTTCCCATATGATTTGCGTTTACTGAATCAATTGTTAGAACGCTGGCTCTTTTACCACTTTTTATAGTCGATATTCCAGAAAATGAATTAATTCTGTAGTCATTGAATAACCATTCAATATCAACAGGTAAATCGCCGGTTGAAACTAAACAATTTATTTGCACAGAGTCTTCAAAATTAGATGGTTCTCCAAAATCAAATGATGCAATTTTTGGGGGAACTTTATGAATATACCAGACCAGGGATGAACATATTTAAAAGAAGATTTTTATTTAAGGCTTTTTATTATAAATATGTACCAGAAATATTATTTAATTCATAAAAACTAACGTTTATATAACTAAAGGGTGAACAATTCTAAAGTTTATATAATATGTTATTATAATCAGTATTTCAATTGGAAAAAAGGATCGAAGTTGATTATTTATTCAAGATTATTCCTAACCTTGCAATACAAAAACAAAGGTTCTTTTTAAATATATAAAGCAATGCAGGGCTAAATATATAAAGCAAAAGCGGACATGCTAGAAAGATAAGTCATTTAAATTAAATAAGTTGGTTTGTTTATAATATAATAAAATTGTTTGTTTAATTTTTATCAAAAATACTATTCGCGTTAGTATAAGTACCATTAACAATAAGATTAGCTGCCAATTCAACAGTTGCAGCTCGATTTTTTGCCTTGCAAGTATATATTCCAGCATGATTTGCTTTCACTGAGTCAATCATTAATACACTCAAACGTTGACCCATTTTAGATACAATTATGCCAGAAAATGAATTAATTGGATAATCGTTAAAAAGCCAATCAATATCGATTGGAAAGTCACCAGATGATATTAAACAATTTACTGACACTGAATCCGCAAAGTTAACTGGGTCACCAAAATCAAAATGTGCTATTTTTGGTTTAACTTTATGATCAATGAACGGTATGAATAATATTAAGGGATTTCATGGAAAACCAAAAAGAAAAATTGATATAAAAAATGTACATAACGTAAAAAAAAATATTAATAAAAATGTCTAATTTGTATAAATTTTCTTGAATAAATTTCTACACCATTAACAATTAATTCAGCTGTAAAGTTTACGACAGCAGCATGATTACTAGCTATGCATGTGTATTTTCCTGCATTATGACCCTTGACAGATTCAATTGTCAAAACACTAACTTTTTTCCCAATTTTAGATGTTGTTATCCCAAAAAATGAATTAATTGCATAATCATTAAAGACCCAATTAATGTCGATTGGCAGATCGCCAGATGAAACTAAACAGTTTACAGACACTGAGTCCTCAAAATTTGCAGGATCACCAAAATCAAATGGTGCAATCTTTGGCGCAACTATATAAACACAGAAAAAGAATAAAGAAAAGTATAAAGCAAACTTATAGGAAAATATTTATTTGTAAAACATTCAGTATAATTTATATTAAATCAAAGGGAAATGGAGAGGAACTCAATAATTGTTTTTTTTTTTTTAATAAAAGTAAAAAAAAAAATCGGTAAGTATCCATTATTTAAACTACCATTAATTATGAGTTTTGCAGTATAGTTTACTGCAGCTGCATGATTTTTCGCTTTGCAAGTATAATTTCCGGCATGTCTTGCATTTACTGAATCTATATTCAGCATACTAATTCGTTTTCCCCCTCGTATAATGGAAACATCCGAAAACGAATTGAGACCGTATCCGTTGAATAACCAATCTATATCAATTGGCGTATCACCACTGATGATTAAACACGTTACTGATACAGATTCTTCAAAATTTACGGGTCTATCTCCGAAATCAAAAGGTGCTATATGTGGCGAAACTAAATAAAAGCAAATAATATTTAACAGAATTATTTTTTTTTCCTAAGGGTCAATAATCCAAAAAAGGAAGGGGAAGGAAATTTAATTCAATTAAAATAAATAATTTGTTTATGTAATGTTAAATTATTAAACTCTTGAACCATTCTATTCTTTTTAGCGATTGTTAGAACAAATTAAAATCTATTCCATCAGAGTTTTAAAATTTTGTGAAAATGCCTTGCCCCAAAAAAAAAAAGTGTTGGAAAAAGTATAATACTGAGATAAAAGGAATCCTGTTTAAAAAAAGGTGGATAAAAGCTGGAGCTTCATAATTTAACGAAAATAAAAATAGTAATTTAGTCATTTTAAATGCAAATAAAATAGAAGGTTCTCGAATTTAATAATATTAATAAAAAAAAAAGTACTATGCTAATTTGTGTAATAATTTTTTGCTTGGTAATGACATAATACCATTAACAACTAATTCGGCTGTATAATTAATAGATGCAGCTGGATTTTTTGCCGAACAAGTATAATTTCCAGCATTATTTCCATTCACAGAATCAATTGATAATAAATTTATTTTGTTCCCAATTTTAGATGTAGTCACCCCTGAATATGAATTAATTCCATAGTCATTGAATAGCCACATAATAGTTACTGGCAAATCTCCACTTGTTATTGAACAAGTAACAGTAATGGAGTCGCCAAAGTTGGCCGGATTTCCAAATTCAAAAGGAGCAATATGAGGAGGCACTGTATTTATTAAAAATCACTAATCGTTATTTTTTTAAATTATTTTACATTTATTTCGTTTAAATATATAATATTTTCCAAATTAAACATTCGTGTAGTATTGCAATGTACTTGTACACATGAAGTATGTCCGCAGAAAATATATTGTTAATAAATACTAAAATAATATTAAAAAATTTGGAAGCTCTCATAGTCGTCAGATCCATTTTTAAAAGGTATTTTTTTAAAGTTTGAGATTTAGGAAGAGATTTTGAGGAAAAAAGCATAAATTCGAAAATAATGAAACAATCGAAACTAATATTGTTACTATATATTGTTTACCGTTAACAATCAACTGAGATGTGTAATTAACGGCAGCTGCTTGATTTTCTGCGTTACAAGTATAATTTCCAGCGTGGCTTGCTTTAACAACGTCTATATTCAAAGTAATAATTTTTTTCCCACCTTTAGAAATTGAAACATCACTGAATTGACTTATAGGATAGCCGTTAAAAAGCCATTCAATTTTGACTGGTAAATCACCACTTGATATTAAGCAAGTTGCAGATACCGAATCTTCAAAATTAGCTGGCTCCTCACCAAACGTAAATGGGGTAATTTTTGGTGGAACTGTACATGGATTGGAATTACGTACAAAAAAAAAATTACTTATAAATTACAAAAAAATAAAAATAATAAAATTAAAATAACTAATCAAATTTTTTATTCAGTTTCTTGCCATTGACAATAAGTTGAGAAGTATAATTGACTGAAGCTGCACTGTTGCGAGCTTTGCAAGTATAATTGCCGGCATTTCGAGCACTTACGACGTCAATAGTTAATACACTTGTTTTCTTTCCGCTTTTCATTACAGAAACACCTGAGTATGTGCTTAATGGATATTCATTAAATAACCATTCTATATCAATCGGTAAATCACCACTAGAAACTAAGCATGTAACAGATACTGAATCTTCAAAGTTTGCGGGATCACCAAAATCGAAGGGAACTATTTTAGGTGGAACTGTTCAAAAATAAGGGGAAAAAACTCTACATAGTAAAATAAATAAAATAAAACTTAAAAAAGCAAAAATTTCAGGTTGCACTTAAATCAATTCGTACCATTGACTATCAGCTTTGCAGTAAAATTAACTGAAGCTGCATAATTCTTGGCTATACAAGTATAGTTTCCAACGTGTCGTGCATTAACCGAATCTATATTTAGCAAACTAGTTCGTTTGCCACCTCGCATTACAGACATTTCAGAAAAAGAATTAATAGGGTATTGGTTGAACAACCAATCTATTTCGATAGGCATATCTCCAGAGGAAATTACACAATTTATTGAAACAGATTCCTCAAAATTAGATGGTTCTTCGCCAAATGTAAACGGAGTAATCTTGGGGGGAACTAAGATATAAATCAAATTAAGTTATATAAATTAAATTAAATGAAAATATAATACTGAGCAACTTTTAAGTATATTAATTTTTTTTTAGTTTTTTAATCATTCTTGCCATTAACAATAAGTTGAGAAGTATAATTGACCGAAACTGCACTGTTGCGGGCTTTGCAAGTATAATTGCCAGCATTTCGAGCACTTACAACATCAATAGTTAAAACACTTGTTTTCTTTCCACCCTTAACTACAGAAGCTCCAGAATAAGAACTTAAAGGATAATCATTAAAAAGCCATTCAATATCAATTGGTAAATCACCACTCGAAACTAAGCATGTTACAGAAACAGAATCTTCAAAATTAGCTGGATCACCGAAATCAAAAGGAACTATTTTCGGAGGAACTGTTAAGTTTTGAATGAAAAATAAGGGTTTGTTGAATAAATAAGTTAAAACAATGAAAAAAATAAAAAAGAAGTAAGAAAAAATTATAATTCTATTTTTTTTTGTTTGAAAAATCAATACCATTAACTATCAAGTTGGCAGTAAAGTTAATCGAAGCTGCATAGTTTCTTGCTATGCAAGTAAAATTTCCAACATGTTGAGCATTTACTGAATCTATATTTAATAAACTAGTTCGTTTACCACCTCGTATCACTGACATTCCCGAAAAAGAATTAATAGGATAATCATTAAACAACCAATCTATATCGATGGGCATATCTCCAGACGAAATCAAACAATTAACAGAAACAGAATCTTCAAAGCTAGCTGGTTCTTCCCCAAAATTAAATGGTACAATTTTTGGCGGGACTAAATATGACAGAAAATATAAATTTTGATATTTGTTAAATTTGTTTTTAAATAATTTCTAGACAAATATAAATGCCCGACAACATCACGAAGTAGTTTTTACCTTTATTTTATCTACATTGGTTAACATGCTTACTTCAGTAAGACTATCATATTGACATAATAATATTTTTATAATATACATACGTTTATATCATTAATTTTTTTTTTTTTTTGAAATACACTTTCTTTTCATTTAAAGAATTCTGAATTATAAATCCTTGTAAAATAACACCTACACAAACGAAACTTCATATTAATTTTGAAAATCTGTTGAATTTTGTATAGGTTTACCTACTTTCACATGAGAGAGCAAGGGAAAATGAACTATAATGTATGTATATTTTAAATAATGTATGTAGGCATATATATTATTTTTTGGAAAATAATCTTAAAAAAATAAATTTATAAAAAAAGTTATAATTATCACTACTATATCTAAATAGTTACATTAAAATTGACATTTCTCTAAATCTTTTTAAATAGAATTCATTGATAGATATGTAAATACGTCCAGAATTACAATTAAATTTGGAGTCCCTATAATGTATTTTGGTATCATATTAATTAAAACACCGAAATTAATGGAATGTGATGAAAATAATAAAGCAATTTAGTTATGGATAATGCAACAGAAAATTTCAAATTGATCTTTAATTCGATTAATTGATAATTCTCGAAAATTAATGGAGAAGTGTCAATTTAATTGAATTTCTGTATTTAAAGTTCAGATAAACTCAAACCGTTAACAATAAGCGTAGCCGAGTGTTGAGTTACTCCGGCATGATTCACAGCGTAGCAAGTATAAACTCCTGCATGATGTCCAGCAACAGCTTCAACAGTGAGAACATTAACACGTTTTCCTATTTTTGCCATTGAAATGTCGTGAAAACCCTCAATGGTTGCATTATTCAATAACCATGTCACCATTATTGGTAAATCCCCACCAAGAATAGTACATTGTACAGAAGCAGGTTCACCAAAATTCAATGGTTCTTCTCCGAAATCAAATGGTGCAATTTTTGGTGATACTTTTTTTTTTCATTATATTAATCAATGGAAAAATAATGTGATTAAAAATTATATACAATGTAGGTAAATGTATGTATGTTTATGTCATTTACGGTTAAATTTTTTAGTTTTTATTTTTGGTGCAAAAAATGTAAAATTTATTTAAATTAGGTATTCGATGTGAACATAGTGAGTTTAAGCTAATAATTGTTTAACTAAGCTTAAGCTTTCAATATTATTATTTGTTGCTATTGCAAAAGTGTAAACATACATTTATGGTATTTTTATTTACACTAATTTCTTTTATTTGTTGATTATAAGGAAGTGATGGAAAATGGAGTTGCCGCAAAGCAATTCTGACTGTTTTTTTTTATTGTTGACCGTATAATATTTTAGAACCAAGCCACTTTTTTTAATAATATTTTTATTTCTAAAATACCAATTAAATGTTAGTATATGATAAGTACACGTTTAGAATATTTCTATTACCAATTTTTAACTCTTTTTCTATTGTCACTCAGAAATTTTTTTTACTTATAATATGAGCTATTATAGCAATAAAATACCATTAACAGTTAGATTTGTACTGTAAGAAGTTTGCCCAGCCAAATTTGTCGCTGTACAAATATAAGTTCCAGAATGTGATGCCGTCGCTTGAGGAATTGATAATGCACTAGAGCGACCGCTTATACGATGAGTTCTCATAACAGGCTGAATTTCCTTTAATTTACTAGATCTTACAAAACTCCAACTAATTTGAATTGGCCTATCACCTTTCGATATTTGGCAAACTAAGTCAATCGAGTCCCCAACATTGATAACATCTTCGTAGGTGAAGGGTATAATTTGCGGTAAAACTAAAATTTTTATTTAAAAATTAAATACATAATGTTTGATGATTAGCATTAAGGACGCCGTTTTTAAAATGAAGACCTTCGCTAAATTAATAAATCGATCACATAAATTGGATTGAGACGACAATTTGGAAATAAAATAAAATATAATAAACTTACAATCGTAAAACAAATAAAAAATAAAAAATAAAGAAAATTAAATTCCTTGTTAAAAGAAAATTAAATTCGTTTTTAAAAGAAAACTCGCGAACCATTGACTTTAAGTTCAGCATAGAACGCAGAGGTGCCTGCTTTATTTTCAGCAATACAAGTATATACACCACGGTGATCCGCAGAAATATAATCAATATTTAATGTACTGGATTTTGATGACATGCGGCCCAAAATAATGTCATTATCTCCAGATGAGATTGTTTTATTATTATGCTGCCAATATATATTTATGGGTAAATCTCCTTTAGTGACAGAACACTGTATACCTATGCTATCACCAGAGTTTGCTGCTTCTTCGCCAAATATAAACGGAGCAATATGCGGTGAAACTAATGGCAGTAAACATTTTTTTTTCTGTTAGTTTCAATTGATAGAATGTGTTATTTTAAAAACAAGGTCAAGAAAAAGTGTTATTTGAAATCTTTGAAGGGCGATCAAAGGAGTATAAGTCAATTTTTTACAAAAACGAAATACATACATTATTTCTTTGAAGGGCGATCATAGGAAAATAAGTCAATTTTTTACAAAAACCAAATATATACATTATTTAATAATTTAATAATTGACTTTTATGCCTTAATATTTTCGTGAGATCATTTGTTGTAATAAAACACGTCATAATTTAGTGTAATAAATGTAGGGGTCATTAAGTGTAATAATGGCAAAAGACGATTATAAAGCAAGAAAATATCTAACAATTATATTTTGAGATCTTGAACACTATAAGTAAAATATTTCGTGTCTTGTGAACAAAAATATCACCAACCATTTACGCGTAACTCAGCTGCATGTTCACTTTTACCAGCTTTATTTTTGGCAATACACTTATAAACTCCTCTGTGTATTGCATCTAGATAATCAATATTTAAAGAACTTGTTCGCTGATTAATTCTTAATATAGTGAAACCATCTTCACCATTTATTATTGGTGAAGAGTTCAGTGTCCAATGAATGTCTAGCGGGTAATCTCCTTTTGGTACAACACAAGTAACGCTTGCTATTTCTCCTAAATTTGCGGGTTCGTCACCAAATATAAAATGTGATATCATTGGTGGGACTATAATCAAAAATGTTTGCGAGTATTATAATTTTGAAATTGGTAGGAGCTTCTCATAAAAAAAGGATAACAAATCAAAAAGTATTGAAATATGTATACACTAAAATATCGCTTTCGAATCTTTTTTCAAATCTAGAATTTTATTTATGTTCGAAGTTTCAATTAAAAATAAAGGAGTTGTGGAGGATGTAAAATAAAATTTTTCATTCAAAGTAATTTTTGGACAAGAAATATACCATTGACCCGTAGTTCAGCCGTGTGTACATCAATTCCAGCTTTATTACTAGCAATGCAATTATAAACTCCGCGATGAATTGAATCCAAATAATCAATATTTATAGAACTTGTTCGTGCATTCATTCGAAATAAAGTGAAACTATCTTCACCGGAAATAATTGGAGATGAATTTAAAGTCCAGCGAATATCTATAGGTAGATCACCCTTGGTCACAACACAAGTTATACTAACCATTTCTCCATTGTTAGAAGGTTCGTCGCCAAAGTTAAATGGGGTGATTAGCGGAGGAACTTGAAAAAATTTATTATTTATTTAGAGTTTACTAGGCGATAGAATGAATGATAAAAACAAATTTATAGTTATTTGCATTAAATTGACATACGCTTTTATGGTAACTATCAACGGAATTAATGCTTAGAATTATTTTTAATCGTTTATTAACTTTTAATAAACTAAAGACTCTTTCACCACTTACAATAAGTGTTTAAGTTATTGTTTAATTAAAGAATATCTTTGGTGTCTCCTTCCAGTACCGTACATATAACACTTTAAATTTCATGCTTATTACAATTCTGCACTGTTTTATGGCATATTTTCAAAGGTAAACCATGTTATTCGCGTACAACCGTACAACTTGAAACAGTAAAAATATGAAAAATAAATAAAACAAGAAGTATTGAACTTTGCTTTTTCTGCTCATTAAGAATGAAATCCATTTTTTGAAAAAAATCAAAGAGTACTGAGGGAAGGAAATAGTCTAAACATTAAAAAATTCATACTGATTGAAAGTCATTATTACATATATGCATTTAAAACAAACCATTGACACGTAATTCGGAAGAATATTCATCAACACCAGCTAAATTAACTGCAATGCATTTGTACAGACCTCGATGTTTAGCTTCTAACAGATCTACATTCAAATAGCTTGTACGTGAATTCATTTTAATTACTGTGAAGCCTTCTTCACCATTAATAATTGGGGCTGAGTTAAGAGTCCAATATATATCTAAAGGTAAATCACCTTTAGGAACAACACAATTTACGCTAGCTAATTCACCTACATTGGCTGGGTCATCGCCAAATGAAAATACCATTACTTGGGGTGCAACTAAATGTAAGGCATAATTAGAAATTATTTATTGATATAAACAAACTATAAACAATGAGCTGCTATGTTTTTAATTGCCAAAGAAAAAGATCAGGAATTAGGATTAAGGACTTTTAAAAAAATATTTGAATTGAATAATTTAATTTGGCTAACCATTAACTCGTAATTCTGCAGAATACTCAACAACTCCTGCTTTATTTTCAGCAACACAATTATAAATTCCTCTATGATCAGCTTCTAAGGAAGCTATGCTTAAAGAACTAGTGCGAGGATTAACTCTCAATAGAGTGAAACCATCTTCTCCGGATACTATAGGTTTTGAATGAAGTGTCCAATGAATGTTTAAGGGCAAATCTCCTTTCAATATCATACACTGAGCACCAGCCATGTCTCCGGTATTAGACGGTTCCTCACCGAATGTGAAAGGTGCGATTTGAGGTGCGACTTAAAAAAAGGAATCTTCATAATTTTACTGATTCAATAATTTATTATAAGGAATTTAAGAGGGATAAATAAAAATAAAAAAATGTCTAAAATAATGCGTAGTTTTAAAGTAAATTAAAGAAATGAGTTAACTTTGGGAAAAGATTCTGACCATTTACACGTAGCTCTGTTGAAAATTCAACAACCCCAGCTTCATTTTTGACAACACACTTATAAATTCCCCTATGCTCAGCTTCCAGTGAGGGTATATTTAATGAGCTCGTACGGGGTGTCATTCGAAATATCGATATCCCATCTTCTCCTGACATAACTGATTCGTTATTTAGCTTCCAATGTATGTCTAAAGGTAAATCACCTTTGGTGACCATACAATTTACTCCAGCCATATCACCAGTATTTGAAGGCTCATCACCAAAATAAAAAGGAGCAACCTGGGGCGGAACTTTAGGAAATACAGGAATAAACTAGATTACCAATGAATATTAGGACTTAAAAAAAAAAACATAATGCATTTTAAAATAAGTATAGTAAGCATATGTAATTATTCTGACCGTTAACACGTAGTTCTGAAGAAAATTCGACAGTTCCGGCGTTATTTTTTGCTACACATTTGTAAGTACCTCTATGTTCAGCTTCTAAAGATACTATACTAAGAGAACTTGTTCGGGGATTTATTCTCACGAGAGTAATTCCATCTTCTCCGGAAACTATAGGCAAACCGTTAAGTGTCCATTGTATAATTAAAGGCAAGTCACCTTTTGTTATCATACAGTTTGCACCAGCCATTTCACCAGTATTTGAAGGTTCTTCACCAAAAGCAAACGGAGAAATTTGGGGTGAAACTTAAAAGAACAGAATTTACAATTTTAATAATGAAGATCTAATGAATAGGCAAATTTTTGGAGAATAGGAAAATAAGATTAATCTAATGTAATGTATATTTTAAAAATTACTCTCTAACCATTAACTCGAAGTTCTGACAAATATTCTACGGTTCCAGCCATATTAGTGGCAACACACTTATAAATGCCTCTATGATCACCTTCTAGCGAAGGTATATTAAGAGAACTTGTTCGAGGATTCATCCTAAAAAGAGTAATTCCATCTTCTCCATGAATAATCGGCACATCATTAAGAGTCCAATGTATAATCAAAGGCAAATCACCTTTTGTTATCATACAGTTTGCGCCTGCCATTTCACCAGTATTGGAAGGTTCTTCACCAAAAGCAAATGGAGAAATTTGGGGTGGAACTTAAAAGAACATACAGTACAGTTTTAGTAATGAAGATCTTAGGTACAGGTAAATAATTGGGGAATACGAAAATAACATTAACTCTCAAATTAAAAAAAAAAAAAAATTCATTGATTACTTCTAACTAAAATTTGTTTCTAACCGTTCACCCGAAGTTCTGATGAATACTCAATGGATCCGGCCATATTAGTGGCTACACATTTGTAAATCCCCCTATGATCAGCTTCTAACGAAGCTATATTAAGAGAGCTTGTTCGAGGATTCATTCGAAAAATTGTGAATCCATCTTCGCCGGATATAATTGGCATCGAATTTAGAGTCCAATACATTTCTAGTGGTAAGTCTCCTTTAGTAATCAAGCATGTTAATCCTGCCATATCTCCGGGGTTCGAAGGCTCATCACCAAATGCAAAAGGAGAAATTTGCGGGGAAACTTGAAGTTTTAATTAAAAAAAATATATGTTAATTAAGTTTTAATTATATCAAAAGTACTTAATATGGCTTCGCTTTAAGTAAACTGTTATTGATCAATTTAGGATTTTGGTCATACAAAAAATTTATAATAATAAGAAAATAGCAAGGTAGTGTAAATATAAAAATAGTTCTCCAACCATTAACACGAAGCTCTGATGATAATTCAACAGATCCAGCCATATTTTTTGCAATACATTTATAGGTGCCTCGATGTTCAGCTTCTAACGAAGCTATACTTAAAGAGCTCGTACGAGGATTGATTCGCAAAAGAGTGAATCCATCTTCATCAGATATAATAGGAATAGAATTCAGAGTCCAACGTATGTCTATGGGCAAATCGCCCTTATTTATTAAACAATTTAATCCCGCCATTTCTCCAGTATTTAATGGCTCGTCACCAAAAGCAAATGGTGAAATCTGGGGAGGAACTTAAAACAAATTTGATTTGAAAATTTTTATTTAAGAAATAAAAAAATTAATTTTGTTATTGTGAAAACTCCAATAAACTTAAATCCTAACCATTTACATGAAGTTCTGAGGAATATTCTGCATATCCTGCCATATTCTTTGAAATACATTTATAAATACCTCGATGCTCTGCTTCTAAAGAAACTATACTAAGAGAGCTTGTACGAGGATTAATCCGGAGTAAAGAAAAGCCATCTTCTTCATTTATAATAGGTTCAGAATTAAGTGTCCAGTTAATATCTATTGGTAGATCACCTTTTGTTATCATACAATGAGCACCAGCCATTTCGCCAGTATTAAGAGGTTCATCACCAAATGTAAATGGTATAATTTGTGGAGGAACTTCAAAAAATGTAGGTTATACCATAGATTAAGAATACACATAGATTGTTAGCTTCATACAGCATTATTTTTGGTATTTTTATGTGAATGTGTTAGTAAAACAAAATAAAATCCGTGATGGTTATCAATATATGAAAAGAATTTTATTTAGTTTTACTAACACCTTCACATAAAAATACCAAAAATGCTGAAAAAAATGTTGAATGAAGCTATAAACTTTGTCTATTCTTAATCTATGGTTATACATAAGAAGGAAATTTAATAATAATTAATAAATTCTATTGAAAATTATGTTTATGGTAGTGCCGAACCGTTTATTTTCAATTCTGATGAATATTCAGTAACACCTGCTGAGTTTTTTGCAATACATTTAAATATTCCTCGGTGTTCTTCTTCTAAAGAAACTATGTTTAAAACACTCGTCTTTTTTGATAATTTCGTTATCGTGATACCGTCTTCTTCAGCCTGTATTGGCTGGCCATTTAGAGTCCACATAATTCCTAATGGTACATCCCCTTTGACAATCATACACTGTACACCAATACTGTCTCCCGTATTGAACGATTCATTTCCGAAGTGAAACGGCATTATTTGAGGAGGGACTTATAATAAAAAGGGCAAACTTTGAGAAAAGTTTTTAAGAAAAATATAGAATTAAATTTAATGTGATCATAAATTTAATCTTGAAAATTAATATTACTTTTGTAAAATGTCAAATAATCATATGCATTCACTTTTGTTGACGAAAAACATTAGGAAATTTGGGAAAACAAAATAAAATTTCCGCAAACACAAAAGTTCTAAGTTGATGATCTAAGGATTGATTTATATGAATTATCACCATTAACAGCTAATTCAGAGGAATATTTAACTACTCCAGCTGAGTTAGTAGCCACACATGTATAATTTCCAGCATGTCTAGCTTTTACCGCTTCAAAACTTAAGACGCTCATTCGTTTGTTCGTGCGGCTGATAAGAATTCCATCGTTTGTGAACAATTTCCCTCCGTTTTTAGTCCAAACTATGTCAATTGGATTGTCACCCTTATTAACAATACAAGACGCTGACACGGTGTCCATCTCATTAATACTTTCTTCACCGAAATCAAAAGGAACAATTTGTGGTAGAACTTTAATTTTAAGAAATTTTGAGAAATTATTTTCGTAATAAAAAAGGATCACGGAAGGGATTTAAAACTAAAAATACTGTTATTTACACCCAAGTTCTTTTATGCTAACCATTCACTTTTAATTCAGCAGTGTGATAAGCTACACCAGCTGAATTTCTAGCTACACAAGTGTAATTTGCTCGATGCCTTGCATGTACTGATTCTATACTAAGCATTGTTATCCTTGTTGTTGTTTTGGTTATCAATATTCCATCATTAGTAATCAATTTTCGACCTGATTCAGGGGATGGTGACGTTGTCCAATATACATTGATTGGTAAGTCACCTTTATTTGCTGTACAAGTGGCGCTTACCATATCATTCATGTTTATTATATTTTCTCCGAAGTCGAATGATACTATTTGAGGTGGAACTATATATTTCGATTCGATAGAAGGGAGATTTAACAAAGATTTATAAAGAATTACGACCTCTATAGAAACTTAATACCATCGATGATCTGATTGGACTTTTGCTGAAAATTTTTTTTAAGATAGGAAAGAACATCAAAGTTGTATAATTTAAAGCATAACCTTCTCGTTGCATTGTTATCAACTTTGATGTCGAACCTTTTATAAAATCCACTTCTCCGTCATATATAGATAGAAAAACGGATAACAACAGAAAAAGTTAACTTACCCATAACTTGAACTTCTAATGAACCCCGAGCTAGGTATCCCTCAGCATTTTTGGCGACACAGGTATAAGTAGCTTGATCAGAATTTCTTTCCACATTTTCAATAATCAATGTTCCATTGGGGAAAACTTTTTGCTTTCTATTAATTGGAAGAGCTCTATTATCTGTGGAATAAGAATAAGTTAATGAAATTGAAAACTTATTGAATAACAAAAATAATTGATATTACCTCTTTCCCAGACGATTGATTCAATGGGATATCCGGCTACTGGACATGTTACAAACAGATTTTCGCCCGCAACAATTGCTTTCTTTTCCATTTGTCGAATATATGGCAATCCATAAACGTTTAATTTAGCTGAGTGCTCTGCGGTTCCAACTTTACTAGTGGCCATACATTTATATAGTCCTCCATCATTTGCGTGTACTGATGTTATATTTAAATAAGAAACGACATCACCATTAACTGTAACATATTGTCCTACTTGATACCGATCATTGTTTGCGATTTTTTTGCCATCAAGTTCCCATGAAATTTCAGGTGTTGGATTACCACCAGCTACACATTTCAAGAATACGCTAGGTCCAGGATGCATAGTTTCTTCTTGGAATGCTTGACGAATGATTGGTGGATCAAATCTACCTCCTAATTTAAGTTCTGCTGGTGCTTCGGCACTTTCCTGATCGTTCCGAATAAAACACTGATACATTCCTTTATCTTCTTTTTTAACTGATTCTATTCTTAAAATAGGATCGCTATGTCCAATCGCTTTACCATCTTTTAGCCAAGAAACTGTTTTGATGGGATTTCCAATGTATTGACAAGTGAAAACCGCTGGACGTCCAAAATCTACTGTTTGTGTTGGCGGATCAATTTTTGCTGATAGTGGTGCTGTTACAGTTAAAACAGTCTCCACACTTTCACCACCCACAGAGTTATTAACAACACATAAATATTTTCCAGAATCTTCAACAACAGCGTCTTTAATAATTAGAGTTCCAGAAACTTGCTTCACACGTTCATTCAATACAACAGCTTGTTTTCGAGTTGTTCCTTCAATGAATTTGTACCACCTAAATTATAAAACAAATGCGTAAATAAATCCAATAAACACTTTTGTAAATTTTCCTAATTATTCAAAAAAACGTAGCATTTTCAATTTTATAGTGGTTTGTAGCTCAAAATCAGTTTCAGAATTGCATAATTTGCAATTCGAAATACGTTTTACTTTCCTATGCTGGCTGCCATAGCCAATCAAAATATGTTTTAAATTTATAAGCAAAAATGTTCAAAAATATATAAATATGTATTATAAATACCTAAAAACAGGAACTGGATAAGATTGACCCAAGCATAATATTGAAAATGTTCTTTTACTTTCGACAGTTAACTCTTGAAGACGATCCCCCGAAATTTTTGGTGAAACACTACCGACGGGTTCTTTAAAAATATTTTTTTTTGTTTCAAAAATAATATTTTAGGAGTAATAAAAAAAATGCCAATGAAGTTATATTATTTTCTACTCATTTCGGATATTCGGGTTACCCTTTATTTTACAATTAGATTCAATTAGCGATACGCCATTATTTATTATACAAAATATTTTGCATTAAAAAAAAATTACCTAAAAACAGGCATTGGATATGACTGACCCAAACATAGCATTGAAAAAATATCTTTTTCTTTTACAGTGAGTTCCTGCAAGCGACTGCCAGAAATTTTTGGTGGAACACTACCAACAGGCTCTTTAAATTATAAAAATATTTAAATTTAATAATTTTGAGATCAGACTACTAGACGTTGGAACAATGGCTCCCTTATTTTTTCATAACTACAATTATTAATAATAATTATTTTTAAGTTTTAAAATACTACAGCATATATATTTCTTAGTGTCCTTTTTTGCAACTTAAAGTCATAGTTACGTTATTAATGGAACCGGGAATGCTTGTGCTTGGCATAACATTGCAAAATTTTGGTGAAAATTTTTTTCAAACGTAGAACTTTTAGATTCGGTTGAGAATGATGGAGGTTTTGCCGAGACTGGTTCTTTTTTTTTAATAAATTAATACCATTATTTTATTTATATAATTTAAAATTTTGTAATAAATTATGTTTGCCTGAATATTGAACCAATTAGTTTATTTTACACAATTTCTTATGGATGGATAGAGATAGTAGTCTATGATTATCATATATTTCTGTACCGATGACTGTTATAATTTATTCTCATCATAGGCAAATTTCAGACAAACAATTGGTTATGATGAAAAATGGAAATAGGAGATAAGATTAATTTAGCTATTGAAATTTTGACACAAAACAAGGTAAGGAAATTAACAGCAATGAACATGATTTATTTAAGAAAAGAATTATATATTCACAAAGTTGATTAAAATAACATTAAAAATTAAAATAATTTGTAATTAAATAATTTTAGTAAAGAAAGGGTATAATAAATTTAATTTGTTTAAAATTTGAAACTTTTGTGAGTATACCTTATAAGTGGAACTGGAAATGCTTGAGCTTGGCATAATAAAGCGAAATTTTCTCCGATTCGTCGATTAAAAGATAACGATGTTACATCATTTGAAAAAGCAGGTGCTTTAGCTCCCAAGGGCTCTTAAAAATTTAAATTTATTAATACATTATTAGGTATATAAATTGAAAATGTTTGAATTAGCCTGAATTTTGTCGATCGCTTTTCAATTAAGGGTAAATAGCAACATGAAAAAAGTATTTGATTATAAAATACAAATCCATATACAACCTAATAAAAGTTAAGAAATTTATTAAACACAACCAACTAAGGTTTTGAATTTATCAATTATTTAACTTTCAATTAATTTGCTGTTCAAATCGTAAAATTCAAAATCAACATATTTTTTTAAATAATACCGTGCTAAATAATATTATTATGTTTATACCTTATAAGTGGAACTGGAAATGCTTGTGCTTGACATAGTAGTGCAAAACTGTGTCCAATTTCACGTGTAAAAGAAAATACGCTAGAATCCGTTGAAAATGTTGGTGCTTTAGCTCCAACAGGTTCTTTGTATGAAAATTTAAAAAAAAATTCTTTTCAATATTTCCAGAACTTTTGAGTTATTAATTATAGACTATAGTTATATACTTTGTACTGTATAGACAGGTACATACATTAATTTTCTTGATTCTTAATTATTAAATTATGGTGTACAAATTAAAAAAGATTCTGAATGTTGTGTATACTATAACGCAACCTAGTAAGTAATTTGAATATATACATAGTTGGTAAATATGCGAATATAGAATGATAAATTGTTTACCTTATAAGCGGAACTGGAAATGCTTGAGCTTGACATAGTAAAGCAAAATTATTTCCAATATTTTCAAAAAAACTACTAGTTTTAGATGCTGACGCAAATGTTGGAGCCTTAGCTCCCATTGGTTCTTAAATTAAATTAAAGAAAATAAAATTAATTTGCTATGTTGGGATATGAAAAGACATATATAATACATGTAACTTAATGTGTGATATTAAAGATGTTAATAAAATGAATTTTTGTACTTTACTGCCGCATTATAAATTATATGTTAAATTTATGTACACTTACAATGAAGTTGAAGAGGACGATATAAAAATAAAAATACAAAGGAAAAAAAATAACCTTTTCATTTGGTCCTCAATCTAACTTCATATTCATCAACGGTTAACATATTATTTACTTGAGACATTATTCAAATTTATAAGAAGATTAATAGACAAACCTTATTAATGGAACCGGGAACGCTTGAGCTTGACACAGAAGAGCAAAACTTTGTTCAATGTTTCGAGCAAATGAAAAACTATTGAAATCGCTTGAAAATGTTGGAGCTTTTGCACCCACAGGTTCTTGAAATAAAAAATTATGCTCCATATAGTATGTACTTGTACACATATAATGTATGAGTTACATAATATAAAATATACAAACTTATTAAAAAAACAACCAAACCTCAACCTGAATGTATGAGTCATAATTTAATAACTTTATGTTTTCAAAAAATTTGATGATTCTAAAAATTAATGTTTTTTAATAGTATTAATGTTAATTACATAGTCATTATGTAAAAATCTAAACTTTTGCAATTTCTGTAATTTTAGCTTAAAACGACTTTAAAAAACCATCATAATATGAAAGAACTCTCAAATAGAAAAACAAACCTTATTAATGGCACAGGAAAAGCTTGAGCTTGACATAACAGTGCAAAACTATGACCGGCTTCTCTTATAAATGAAAATGTAACAGAATCAGTTGAAAATGTTGGTGCTTTTGCGCCGACTGGTTCTGATAGATATAAATTATAACAAAAATAAAAATATTTATTATGATAAACGCATAATGTGTTCATGTATGAAAATTGTGTGATATTATATTTGCAGTAAAAAATCAACTTGTGATGTGAGTATATATTTATAGATTTATTATCGTTAAAAAAAAAATTTATAAAACAAATTTAAATGAATAGCTGGTCAGCTAGTACATACTCGGTAAGTGTGAATTTTATTAAGGTGTGAAAGCTTCTGAATGTTTTTCAATTACGACATTATACACAATATTTATTTATTAACCAAAATATTCTTCTAGTTAATTCTAATGTTTTTTTCTTTTTTATTTTATTTATAACCAATACTTTGTTTTTTTAATTCTAATGTATGATTAAGTTTCAATTTCAATATCAATCAATATCGGCTTAGATATCGATATCAATAGTATGATAATGCGGTTATGGAATATGGAAAATACTAAGTGTTTCTATTTTGTTACGGAATATTTTCAATAAAAATACTAAATAATAAATATGAAATACACTTTCAATATTAATTCGCAAGGTCAGAAAAAAGATTTTATTAATGAGTAATATTTTTACATTAAGAAGTTTTAGATATTTCAATCTGTTAATTTTTATTTTTTTGTAAAGAAACTTCTGAAATATAGTAATATATTGAAAATAAAAATTATGAAATTATGTTAATTTACTATATAAAAATTTGTTATTATGATGATTGACTTAAATTGTTTAAAAAAATAGTAATATTTCATTTCAAAATTTCAGCAAATAGTAAATCAACTATAAACTTTTATAATAAATAATTTATTGAAATAGTAATACAATATTTATTTCGTATTTGATCGTCTGATCATTTATATTAATAATATATTAAATACTGTTCCAGCACATTGAATATATTATTGGAAAATTAAGAGCAGAGTAGTGTTGTATTTTATCAGAATTATAAAAATTTTACAGAAAAGAAAATAAATAAATCAGAAAATTCTCTGTTTATTCTCAAAACCAATCATCCCCTATTTTACTTTTCAAGGGTCATTAATAAGTGATATAATTATTATTTATTGAGGTGATGAATGCCGAAGATGGTTGAAAGTTGAAAAAATTAATTATAAATTTACCAAGTTTGATTTTTATAATACGATTTACTTATCCATAATTAACCTTATACATATTATTATTTATTAATTAATACTTAAACAAAACTAAACAAATTATGTCATGGATAATTTTCTAATATCTATCTACAAATAGCCAAAAAGTTATATATGTGGGTACATTGTACTTAAGTGCATATAATTTTGTATATACATAATTAAATAAACAAGGTTATTATAACTTTTACTTCAAGGAGCAACTGAAAATAAAAGTGACCTACATATAGTATGTATTTCAAACATAAACAAAAAAAATTATAACATATCCTTGATTTTTACTAAAATAGGGTCACTAACCCAAAACAAACTAAAGTCAAACATTTATTTTGTCTGCGCAAAATATGAACTTTCACTAGAAATTTATTGTCCCAATTTTCTTCTCATATACCTACTTTTTTTTTTAATTTTTGTACAAAAGGAAAAATGAAAAAGGAAAACTTCAAACACCTTATTTACTTTTTTTTCTTAATTCCAGCAGCAACAAGTGGTATCATTCATTCATTATAATATTATGTACATGGTAAAGTTTTTCTTTATAAATTTTCATAAACTCATACAGCATACATATGCAGCAGCATACTAAATGTTAAACAAAAATAATTTGCCAACATCGCATTGAAAAATTATGAATGAAAATTTTTTTTACACATTTTTGTTTTGATATCATCGAAGAGGTAAATAAACAGAAATATGAATTAAATTACAAAACAAATACAATAAATTCTTGACCTAGAAAAACGCAACACAACAAAAACATACACACACTTTTATAATTAACACCAACACAAAGAAGTAACACGTGGAAAAAGCCGGTTTCTCCAAATAAAGCAGGACAAATAGAAAATACCCCACTTATATATTTTTCTTTGTCTTTGGAATGATTTTAGGGGAATTGTTTACTTTCTATGTTCCACAAAAATATTCAACAAGTGGTTGTTAAGAAAAAGTCAACAATACAATGGAAGAAAGAGAAGCAACGAAAACAAACTTATAATAGTGTGTGTTTAATATTCAAGCAGTGTTGAGGCTGTAAGTACGCATGCGCGAAAATTAACTCTTTGGAAAAAGATACAATGTATAAGAATATTGTATTTGTAAATACAAAATTTGCATAAGATAAATATTATGATATGAAATAATAAAAATTCTGAAAGTAGATATTTATGAATTGTAATAATTTGTTTTAAAATATTAAAATATATAATTTTTAATAAATGGAATTTCATAAAAACATTTAAATACTATATACAGATTATAATATTGATGTCATTACTTTTGTAACAATAATTGTCATAGATAATTTTAAAATTTGCTGTGGGTTCAAAGTTTAATGTTTTTGTTGTTTCTACATATTTTAAGTTTAAAACCTGTAACGTTGAGTAATATAAGGCATTAATAATAACTATAAAAAAACAAAAATATAGAACAAAACCTAATAAATGAAATATGTAGTACTCTTTCAAAATCACGTTTTAAGATACTTTACTTTTAGGATACTTTGGTCACAACCAGGATCTAAACATAGTTTTTAAGGTTATTTAATGTCGTATACGATTTAGTCATATAAACATATACATATAAATAAAACAATTTTCATAGAAATCCAGACCCCAAATTCCAATCCTTCGAAACAAACCATTATTTTTAATTTTCTCTAATCCACATCTATTTACCAAAGACACTAATTGTCGTCGGAATCCATTAAAAAAAAAAAAAAAGTCGTTAAAAGTTATTTTCCCGAAAATTCTGGTATTTGCATGATATGAAAATTTTAAAGTACGTATCAAAATCCATTTTGGAATAGGATTGACCTTACAATAATAAAAAAATTTTTAAGGATAAGAACAACCAATAGCACTGTAGAACTTTCAACCTTTTTAATTTTTTTTTTGCTTTTAATTTTATTATATCATAGTTTATTTCAATTGATTTTTAATAGTACTTTTCTTAGTTATTATTTTGTTTCTATCCTAAGAAATTCTTATTATGAATTTACCTAAATACCGGAACCGGGAATCCTTGTGCAGGGCATTGTAATGAGAAAACTGTATTACGTTCATGAGCCACAACATCAAATTTCGACAAGGACGACACTTTTGGAACAGCACTACTAACAGGTTCTGTGAAAATTTTATTGAATGTAAGGTTCGAAGAATATAATAAAGGTACATAATACATACAACAATGCATATACATATATATATCATGCATGTGAAAAAAATAATTAAGAAATATTGAGAGACGATTTTTTATGGTCGTAACTAAAAAGCATAAATCCATACATACAATTTACCACAACAACGCAATTTTGAAATTAAATTATTGTTATTTTTTGGGCAAGGTACGACTTTTGGATTTCTTACCGATAATTTGGAACTGGAAATGCTTGTGCTGGACATAAAATAGCAATTGGTTTGCCTGACTCAACAAAATCAATACCAGTTTTTTGTATCATTGCGACCCGAGGTGCTGTTCCACTAATTGGTTCTATATAGGTTAGAGAACAATTTATTGGAGAAATAATGTACGTGCTTGACTTTTTTTTGAAACTGTAAGTGAATGTTAGGATTTCAAAAACTTTTCTTTTTTGGACGGCGAATTATTTATAAGGATAAATAAAAACTTCAAAACATCATAATGTAATCTCTCAAAATCTTTTCAAAAAATTGAAAATTGTCTAATTTATCAATCGAAATATATTTATCTTTTTTTTTTTGAGCAAAAATTGTTAAAAATTTTAGGATTAATTTGTTAAATAATAAAATATTAATTAATATTTTTGTTATTAATTTTTCTAATATTATATACCTAAAAGATGGTACGGGAAAAGACTGAGCAGGACATAATAAGGTAACACTAGTGTTCAATTTTGATAATATCGTTCTAGATTGATCACCGGATGTCAATTTTGGACTTACGCTTCCTACTGGTTCTATTTATTTCATAAAAAGGAACATGATACATAATAAAAATGTAAATTTTAATTTATATTATAATATGTATAACATTTTTCCTGAATGTTAGAACATTACGGGAACATATTTTTAGAAAGTAATAAAAAACTACTAATGCGAGAGAAGCTTATATTTCAGTTTTCTTACCTAAAAACTGGAATCGGATATGATTGGGCAGGACACAATAAAGTTATTGAAATATTTATTCGTCCTCGAACTAAACTTAGTTCATCATGAGCGTTAATTTTAGGACTGACACTACCAACAGGTTCTTAAATAAAAATATAAATAATTTTTAATATTTTCTTCTATTCGACTTAATCATCGAGTTGCCTGAATGTCATAAAAACCGGAATTGTTTGACTGAACTGTTATGTAACGGTCTTCAAAACAGCCAATTTATAATAAAAGTTCAAATCTTATAACTTATAATTTCCAATCATTAATCAAGTAAAGACAAACAATATAATTTAAAAAAAAAATTTTCTTACCTAAAAACGGGTATGGGAAATGATTGAGCAGGACATAATAGAGTTATTGAAGTACTTTTTGGCTCTCGAATTAAACTAATATCATGAACGCTAAGTTTTGGACTGACGCTTCCAACAGGTTCTTTTATACATATATAGAAATAAATTGAAATATTTTTATTCTTATTGAATAGAAATTATTTAAAAAAATATATATAATTCTGTATTTAGCCTGACTGAATGTAGAGAATATTGGCATTAATATTATTCAGTGTCAGATGCCGTCTTGCAATATTGAAAAATTAAAAAAGTAAACGTATTAAATTTAATCCATTAAAGATAAGAGATCCAGTAATACGAAGAGTATAACCGAAAAATTTTAAAGTTGTATTTACAATAAGATTTGACTTTTTGAACAATAATTTATTTCTTTACCTGAAAGATGGAACTGGATATGATTGAGCCGGACAAAATATACTAATATTTTCTTTAGATGGTACTTCAGCATCTTTTCGTCTATCACCTACACTGATTTTAGGTGGGACACTGCCAACCGGTTCTATAACCAAGAATTTTGTATAATAAATACATTTCTATTAATTTCTTTATTTAAATGTCCTGAATGATGAAATAGCATTTTTCAAGTTTTCATTTATTTTTATGTCAATGTGGTTTGAATTACATGAGCAGTACATAATATATTTTTATTCCATTTAACTTACTAAATAATGGAACTGGGCAGGATTGAGCAGAATAAAATAGGGGCAATATTCATACCTTAATTATTCAGAATTTGTTTAATTTTATTATCAATTAGAAAAATAAATTATACAATAATTGCCATTATAAAGCTATAAAAATATTAAATACCTAAATGAAGGTACTGGGTATGATTGTGCTGGGCAAAAAATACTTGTTGTGTCAAGTACAGCTGTTTCTGCATCATTACGACGTTCAGTCAAACTAATTTTTGGAGGTACACTCCCCACAGGTTCTATACATATATATATATATATATAAGAATTTGTTTATCAACACTTTTTTGGTTCGATTATTTTTTGTATAAGTTAAGTCAAAGAAATTTGAAAAGTTGCCTGAATGTAACAATAAGTATAACTAAAAGAACATCATATATAGTACGATTCAAATCACTTGACCAATCCGTTATGCAAAGCTTTCCCTTTCCATTAAAAAATGCATACAAAATTTAGGGGAATTTATTTAAGAAAAAAGCTCATGCAATTTTTGTATAATAATTTTATTCAAATTTTACCCTCTCTTAAAAGCTCATTGGTCAAGTGATTTGAATCGTACTATACCATAGGTGTTTACAACGAAATCAAATTTTTAATTATAAGAGCTTTAAAAGCTTTGTTTTTATTGAATAAATGTTTAGTATTTATGATAATTATTTACCTAAAAGAGGGCACAGGATACGATTGAGCAGGGCAAAACAGATTCAAAATTTCATCGGCTGCTGCCTCGGCGTCAGTCAACTTATTTCCGATGTTAATTTTTGGAGGTACACTACCCACGGGCTCTTAAAAAAGTTAACACCAGATATTCTAATACATATTTAATAAATTAAAAACCTGATTCCAGAAAATTCGTAGAGTTACCTTGTTTAACGTTTTTTTTAATTGTTGAATTCGTACATTATAAATAAGTCTTTTTTTTTAGTACATTATAAATCCTTTTCCGATTTATTTTACAGAATTTTTATTATGTTTCCTAGTTGGGATAGCTTAAATTCAAATACCTGAAAGACGGAACGGGAAATGATTGAGCTGGACAAAATAATGCTACATTTGTTTTGATTCTAACCCCCGCATTTTGTAATTGATCAGCTATACTGACTTTAGGTGCCACACTACCCAACGGTTCTGTACAGAAAAATTAGAGACATGAAATCAGTCTAAAATATACCTCAAGCATTTTCATTCAAAATCAAATACCATTATAATATTATCCTGCTCAGAATGTTAGACTTATATGTATAATAATTATTATGTAAAAAAATCGATTCAAAATAAATAAATTTTCCGAAATATTACTACATATACAATTATACATATCTGGCTTTATTAACAGAAATATGCGGTAAGTGGAAGCTTTTTTTTTTTTTTAAGAAAACGTGATAAACTTTATGTACTATACTTTAATGTTTTATATGTTTTTTACCTATGCGAGGGTACAGGAAAAGATTGGGCCGGACACATTAAAGCAATTGTTTGGCCATTGCGAACATTATCGTGACTATATTCATCTTTTTTGTTCACTCTCGGTGCAACACTACCAAGTGGTTCTATTTGATAATACATTTTTTTAATATATAATAATATAATCTAACTTGCTATGGATTAATGTTTTTAAAATAAAAGTTAAACTCAATACTTGAATGTTAAGAATTTAAAGTAGTCAACTACTACATGAGTAAAGGTTGCACGAGGTTTTGTATTGTTCAATATTTTGATTAAATTACCTAAATGAAGGTACTGGAAATGATTGGCCCGGACACAGAATGGCATAGTTTTGATTATTTTTTACTTTCATGACTTGAAATTGATCATGTTGATTAACTTTTGGAGCAACACTTCCAATTGGTTCTTAAATTTTAAAAGAACAAAATAAACTCAACTAATTTTTATTTTTTCAACTAACGAGTAAACAAAACTGCCTTTGAATATGGGGAAAAGATAACAATTATCTTTATGAAATTTGGTTAAAATGAAAATAAATTTTTGTTATAATTACCTAAAAGCAGGAACAGGGAATGATTGACCGGGACATAACATGGCATATATACTGCCTATTTTAACTTCTACTACTTGAAATTTGTCGTGCAAATTAATTTTAGGCGGAACACTACCAATTGGTTCTTTAAAAGATAAAATATAAAACAATTGTAAAAAAAAGAGATTTTATTTACTAATAGAAACTCCTCAATGTTGGGTTGAGAAATGTTTTGAAAATGTTTTGTTGGCAATGAATAAGTATATTAAAAATTACCTAAATGATGGTACTGGATACGATTGAGCTGGACAAAATAAATTAAAACTGTGAGTTATTTTAGCTCTCGCATCTTTTAAACGATCACCGTCATTTATTTTGGGACTAACACTTCCAACAGGTTCTGTAAATAGTATAATATTCAACCCAAGAAAATATTTAAAAACAAACCAATTTAAAACTTTTTATTTAATATAATTTTATTTAATTTAGAAAGCAAGATACTATTGTTTGACAGGGGACCCTTCGATAATCGCCATTGTGAAGTAAATGCAATTGTCGGTTAAAAAAAAAAAAGTTTTATTCTTGGTACTAAAAGGGAATAGTAGTTTAAAAACTGATTTAAAAAAAATGTAATTTTGGACTAAAGGCATTGTTTAATGAATATTTACTCATTATTGTTTTGGCTAATATGCGTTACGGCAGATTATTGTATTTTGTCATGTTGTGTTAATATTAATTACAAATTTTAATTACCTAAACGAAGGAACTGGGTAAGATTGCCCCGGGCACATTATAGCATAGTCGTGGCCACTAGGTACTTTCATGGTCTGAAGTTGATCATGTTGGTTTACTTTAGGAGCAACACTACCTACTGGTTCTTTAAATCAATAATATAATATAAATATTTTTTTTTTTTCACTATACTGGTACTTTTTACATCAAACTCACTAAAAAAAACTGCCCTAACCTTTGGAATACTAAGTTTTTTAAATTACCTAAATGATGGTACTGGAAAAGATTGGCCTGGACAAAGCATGTTATACGTTTTACCAATTTTCACTTGAACCGCTTGAAATTTATCATTAAAATTAATTTTTGGTGGAACACTTCCAATTGGTTCTTGAGGTAGGTTAAAGGGAAAATTACAAATTTTAAAATTTGTCATTTTGCTACATTAAATTGCTTTTAAACTTGCCTCAATGTTGTGGATTTCAGTAAGTCAGATTATTTACTACTTGACATTAGCTTTACATATCATAACGCACTAATAAGAAATTACTATATTACTAAGTATTTATTTAATAAGAAACTATTTAAGTATTTAAAATCAAGATTAATATAGATTTTCTTCTAATTGTTTTTGGAGACAATGATAATTAAAAAAAAATGATTACCAAAAAATTACCTAAACGATGGTACTGGATATGACTGAGCTGGACAAAATAGATTATAAGTATTGGTAATTTTTGTTCTAACATCAATTAGGCGATCACGATCTCCTATTTTTGGGCTAACACTTCCAACCGGCTCTGTTATTAAAATTTCGATTAAATTTGATTTAATATTATCAAATTAAAATTAGATGTACATATTTTAAAATTGAAGACTCTCTGAATTCAGGCAGGAGAAACTTGTTTATTGATAGCTTTAATTCTTAAGTTAAAAATGTTAAAGAATACACTGATTTCACTTTACAAACATAATGTGGCATTAATTACCTGTAAGATGGTATGGGATAAGATTGGGCAGGACACATTAAATTCACATTTTTGTCGGAATCAACTCGAGCATTCGATAATTCGTCAGCTACACTAACTTTGGGTGGTACGCTTCCGATTGGTTCTTTAATGTTTAAAAGTTAGATATGGAATTGAAATTTATGTTTAATGAAATAATTTTTTTTGAAACACTACTACTGCCTTGAATTTTGACATAGGGAATAGGAATAAATTTCAAATTTATTAAAGCTTGAAATTACCTAAAAGATGGAACAGGAAAAGATTGTCCTGGACAGAGCATTGCATAATTTCTGTTAATTTTTACTTGCATTAACTGCAGTTTATCATGTAAGTTCACTTTCGGGGGCACACTACCAACGGGTTCTTAAATAATTTTATTTTGTTATTTTGATTTTTAATTTAAAATGAATGTTAAAGCCCAAATGTTAGTTTACAGGTGTTAAATAGTTTGAGCAAATAAGTAAAACAAATTTTTCTTACAGGTTAAATGAAAAATAGAAAAACTAAACCATATAAATGTTTTTCGAGAATTATTATGATTATTTTATTACCTAAATGAAGGCATTGGATAGGATTGTGCCAAACACAGCAGTGCAAAATTCTGGTTAATATTAACGTCTATAAATTGATGTTTATCTTGGATATTAATTTTAGGCCCAACAGTTCCCATTGGTTCTAAAATTTGAATGGTGTTTAAGTAAATAATAAATAAATTTAATTAATCAAAACACTCCTGAATATTAGAACGTGTATTTTTGAGTACAGTAGTGGATTATTTGTTTTGGAAGTTGTTTTCGATATTTCTAACGATTAATTCTTTTAATGCGTAAATGAGCTTACCTAAAAGAAGGTGTTGGATATGACTGTCCAGGGCATAAAATATTGATGTTACTATGAATTATGGATTCTTTTACTCTGAATTTATCATCAGCATTGATTTTAGGACTAACACTTCCAAGAGGTTCTTAAGTAACAAAAAAAAATTATTTGTTTTTAATTGCAACGCATTGTAAAGTTTTTTAAGCCAGGATAGTACACACTGTTACATTCAAATAATTATATAAAATTAAATTTAAAGATTCTTGATTTTTTTACCTTAAAATTTTTAAGTAAACGAATTAATGTAAAAGAGGTGAGCAATAATAAACAAAAATACTTGTATTCATTATAATACATGTTATCTTAAGACTTAAGTTATATGATGATTAGATGTTATGTGATATAATAAGATGTTATAATTGTAAAAAATATTTAATGAACCCATGATCAATGAAAATAATTAGCGGAAATCGCTTACCGGAAGGATGGTGTTGGGTACGATTGTGCTGGACAAAATATATTAATATTGGAATAAAGTTTGCCTCGTTTATGTCTGAACTCATCATCTGCATTGATTTTTGGACCAACACTTCCGACAGGTTCTTTAACAAAAAAAAAGTACGGTAAAGAGATAAAACAAAAAAGTTATTCTATTACTATTCTTGCGAATAAAAAAAAATCCCTGAATGATAATAGGTTTTGCATATGTTGGGTTACTTTCAGATTTTAGAATTTAAATAAGTTCATTTTTATAATAGTTAGAAACTGAAATTCTTCACAATACTTTATTTTTAAACATACCGAAACGATGGTATCGGATATGATTGAGCTGGACATAAAATATTAACATCATGATCTTGTAGACATCGTAAGACTTTAAATTCATCACCAATATTAATTTTTGGAGCGACACTCCCAACAGGTTCTTAAGTAAAAAGACAAAATTATTTCTGTTATAAGAAATATTTAAAATCTTTTAGAAATTAAAAATTTTTTGGTTTGAATATTAAATTAGGACTGAATGTGGGAATGAAGATTACGTTTCTCTTGAATAATTTCATATTTATAAACAGAAAAATGAGAATGCAAAAAATCTTCAATTTTAAGCCTTCCATGTACGATGAAGGAAGAGAATAATATTAAATAAATAATATTAAATAAATAATAATAAATAAATATGAAATTTGTATAAATGTTTCAATTTAGGAAAATAATTTTCAACTAATTCGCTTGATCTCAATTCACATCAAAATTTAAATATATTTGCAGAGTGTTAATATTCTTTAATCGCATCTGCATTCAAGATATAAAAAATTAAATCAATTTGTGGGAACCTCGATGGTGTATTTTTTTTATTTCATTATTGGTTTTTCTATATTAAGGTCTCGATTAAGGTATTTTATCGAATGGCTGACACATTAAATGATTGACATTGTTATTAAGTTTCAAAGAATGCATTTATGTACGTATTATGTTTTCCTCACATCACAAATGATATAAAATCAAAATATTGCTATAAATAGACAGAAGTATGCATAATAAACAAAATTATATGAAGGTTAAGTATAAATCTGAACTTAAAGACTTTTAACAACAAAGTTAATAACATTTTGATTTTTTTTTCAATCTCAACTTTTTACTATTATTTACTATTGAATTAGTGTTCAAGAGAATACCTATAATCTATTTTCTTAAAAAGATTTGTAACACTTAAAAAAAATCAAAACTATCTATGCAAATAGTTAAAAAATATCTAAAGTCACATGACAAATCTCTCAAGTTTACTCCATAAGAAAATATGAATTTGTTTTTCTATCAGACTCTATATTCTTTAAAAAATAACCGCATTACAAAATTCAAGCCAAGCATTTCCGGTCAAATTCATAAGATTTAAAAAAAAAAGTTATTGTTGGCACAATTTTGCCATTTAATTTTTATGATTTTAATTTTAATCCGCGTTAAACAGGGTACCCTATCCCAACATTCAGGCAGTTTTCATTTGTATGAAAGAAAAACCAATTTCCTTTATGGAATTAAATTGCTTGTTCTTCCAAAAATTAATAATAAAATTTATTCAGAGAATTTCAAAAGCATAATCTATCGTACATAAGACATGAAAGTAATTCATTTTTCGAAATGATGATTAAATAAATCGAAAATTTCGTCAATAGATTTATATATTTATAGAAAACTTTATTGTCAAATATAATTCTCATTTACTATTTTTGTCTGAAAGTAGCATGCATATATGTGTTTTGATCTGAAGACAATAAAAGTGAATCTGCTACTTATCAAACATTATATTTTAAACTATAATTTTCCATAATTGAAATTTGTTACCCAATTAGGTTACAATTTAATAAAGAAATTGCTACTGTTAAGGCTCTATTTTCATTGGGTGTTGTTGCTCTATTTTCATTGGGTGTTGTGTTGTTGTGTTTAATTAATACATTATGCTTTTGTAATTTTCAAGAATTAAAAATAGCGCAATTATTTAATTAATAAAATAGTAATAAATATCACATTTAACTTTTCTACAGAATATTTTTTTGAGAGAAAATAATTTAATTTTGAAATTTGGAATTCATGTTTTCTTCTATTGCCTTTTTATAACAAAACTTATTGTCGAATAATTTTTGCTCTCGCCTTTATACAGGGTTAATTATGTTTAAACTCAACATATTAATTCAAGTGCATTCACAGCTTTAAGTTGGAATGAATAACTAATACGTCTATAGTTAATTTTTAATTGCACAAAATTTTTTTTGTTGAGTTATTGAAATTATTTTGACAAATATTGAGCTGTGTCTTATGAAATTCGTTAAGTTTATCTTTAATTTGAATTGTTTGCACTATTTTTAATTATAATTATTATAAAAATTCCGAATTAAAATAAATATCCTAGGTAATAAAGAAAAAGAATAATCAATATTAATTTCTTAGATTTTCTTAAATTTTTTATTGTATGTAGTCAATTAAGATATTCAAAATAAAATTAGCACATTTTTGTGACACGGAAAATACTTATTCAAAAAGCCTTTTTTTTCGTCCAAAGGAACTTGAATTTAATCAATGAAAACTCTGAGAAATATCAGTAAGATTTTGACATAAATCTTAAGTAAGATTATTAAAAATAATTCACATATCGCTAAATACTGATCAGTATTTAACAAAATGACAAGATTGTATAAGTTGGAAAAATTTCTAGAATATTTATTTTGATTTTGGGTTTAAAATAAAAAAATATTGAAATCAAAATTATTGACATTTGGATTTCATTATTTTAATTATAAATAAAATAAAAAAAAATTAAATTTTTTTAAAAAAGATTTTGTTCCATAATAATCATACCTGTAATAACTAAACGTCCTTTTGTCGCACTCAAACGTGTTTCACCAGTTAATCTATGCTTTGTACGACATTGATAGCTTTTGTATCCATCTTCAGGTCCAACTTCACGGATGTGTAACTCACCAGATGGCAACACTAAGTATTTACCATCTAATGTTTTTTTTAAATAAGAAAAAAAAAAGATATAAAAGAAATTTTATTAAAACTTTTTATTTTTAATTTATTAATATTAAATAATTAAAAATTAATAAAAATATCCATAATAACGAAATCTAGTTTCATATTGATTTAGCTGTTTTTATACCAAAAAAACTTTATTCAATTATTGTCAAATTAAAATAGAGTTGTGAATATTTTATTTCAATTTCGTTACTATGGAATTTAAATTTATACATACTATACATGCATTAAAAAATTTAATTTTATTTCCTTATTTTTAGTTTTTTTTATTTCATAAAATTCGATAAATTTCTTTATCTTTCAGGTATGTTTTGATTTGCGTAATAGATATCTAAATTTTTATTAATTTTAAGTTAAGGTATATATATATTTAATTCACAACATAATAATTGGATAGTCTAAAAGTTAATAATTCGCGAAATGTGAAACTTTAAAATTCAAGGTAAAACAATATGGGAAAAAGTCTTTAATTAACGAATTGAAGCAGGAATCAAAAAATAAGGACTTAAAAATATTTTTTTTAAATATAAAAAAAAACAAAATTACATTTTTTCAAATTTTATGAATCGAGAAAGTTTTTTTTTACTGCGTAGAAAGTCAATCACCAAAACCATTATGTTATTTATTAAGTATTTTTTTAATTGTTTTTAATTTGATTAGGCACGATTTTTATTTTTTTTTAAATTATTTTACCAAGATTTTTCTTATTTTCTTGAAAAAATGTAAATTTATTCAACGATTAATATTAATATTTTAATGACAATATATTATGAAAACTTGACAACTTACTTTTAATATGAACTATTGAGAGCTTTATTATCAAATTGTTTAAGCTATGAAGGAAAATTTTTCTTTAAGTATGTATATACTTCCTAAAGGCCGCGAATGCATATTAACTAAAATATTGTCAAATAATCATATTTTTTTCCTTAAATTAAAACATGATACTATATTAAAATCATATTTCAATATGTCCATGAAATTTTAATGATTTTTGATGGGATTTTATAAATGTACACTTAAATAGACCTATTAATTTTCATTTTACACAACCTAATGATGTTCAATAAGGCATAAATTTATTTGAAGGTCATTTGATCGAATATTTAATAAATAATGTTTTTTTAATAATTTTTTTTTTTTAATGAATGAACAACATTAATATTTTTTGGAATACATTAAATTGAACCTAATATCTGACTATGTTATACCATGTTTTAATTTAAAATTTTCAAAACAAACTGAACAAATCGATATAGCAAAAACATTTTTAGCAAGAAGTTAACTAAATTTTTTTTAAATAAATTTTATTGATTAAAGTTTTGTTTTTTGATCATATAATAATATTTCTTTTATTAATAAAATTATAATTTAATTTTTCGTTAATAAATAAAATTAAGGTTCAATTAGGTATTTCCTAATCTTTTAAGGTAAAATTGATTCAGTTTATTTTAAATTTTATTTATTTTATACTAATTACTAAAATGAAGGAGGATTATGTTTGATTAAGGCAAGCCGTGAGGCTCATGGAATATAGTAATCATAGGAAATTTTCAGGATAATGGACATATATATAAATGAAAATTAAAATGAAAATAAAATAATGTAAAAATTAACAAATGAAAGAAATGAAATTAATTGAAAACGATAAAAAAAAAAATTAAAAAAAAAATTCATTTATTTTAAATTGAAATTAAAAAAGCATTATCGCAATAAAAAGCGAAATTGTTTTGCAGGGCTAAACTTCCGGAACAATGTCTAAATTTTTATGCACAAACAATGTTTTTAAGTGTATGTTCAAAATCAAAGTAAAAAGACATTTCTTTGTATAATAACGTTGACTTTTGTATTAAAAGGTACCGTTATTTATTAGGTCCAAATCCTTACTGGTCGACGGTAAAATTTCCCTAGATTCATCTTCTAACCATGATGTTACTATCACAAAATCAGCTACAAATGATGGTATGTGACATTTTATAATTGCTGTATTGCCACGTAAAACAGCCTCATCCATAACATTCACTGTATAGGCTTGTGGAACAACTGAATTTTGAGATGTTATAAAATAAAGACAATGTTCAAATTCAAAATTATTTAGCATGATAATTAAAGTTTGAGAAAAGTTCACAATATGTAGCACAAGGGCAAAGGCGAGTTAGAGTTTCTGTATTAATAAAATTTGTTTATAATAAATATAATAGTTTATGTAATCAATCGAATGAATAGAATAACATAATGTAGATTTTTTGAAATTTTTCCTATAAAGTTCTCCAGTTTTATTGCTGGGCTAAAGTTTAAAACTTTACAAATTATTATCAACGAAAACACCTTGATTAGACCAGATTTAAATCCGCCTCTAATTTATTTAGAAATATAAAAAAATTTCTTATATTTTATGTCTTATATAACACTATTCTCTAGCCTATTTGAGACCGCTTTTAAGCTCAACAGATAGCTTCACAAACATAAACTAAAAAAAAAAGAAAGAATGGAGTTTTTCGGATAATGACAGGAAATTAAAAAAAAAAATTATTCAAATGTTTAATTATTAAAAAGTACCAGTTGAAGCATTTTTTAAATAGTAACCCCCGTCGGTATCAACCCACTCCGAAATTTCAACATGATCGGCTACAAACGATGGAATTTGACATTTGAAGACAGCTGAGTTTCCTTTAATTACATATTCGTCGTATACTTGTGCCTCAAAAAATTGATTTACAACTAAAAAAATTGAAAATGCGAAAAGAAAATTAAAAATTTACTGAATATTAATGAGGGCACATAAGAAAATTTCAATTTTAAACTGCATAGATATTTAATTTGTATATTATGGTTGAATGATAAAAGGGTGATTTAAGAGCAAATAACGCACAATATATAAACTAAAGTACACATTTTCTGAAAGTTTTCCTACAGAGCTTAATTGCTGGATTAAATTTAAAAATTTTAAAATGATTATCACTGAAAATATCTTGAGTAGACTATAGAATTAAGACTGCCTCTATTTTAATTAAAAATTTTGAAAATATCTTTGTACTCTCTATTTGACCGGTTTTAAACTAGTCCGACAAAATAAACTTAAAAAAAAGAAACAATGGAGTTTTTCGGATAATGACAGGAGGAATATTAAATAAATTATTCAAAAGATAAATAAATTAGTATAAAATACCAGTCGACGCATTTTTTAAATAATAACCCCCATCGGTATCAACCCATTCTGAAATTTCAACATGATCAGCCACAAATGATGGTATTTGACATTTAAAAACAGCAGAGTTCCCCTTAATTACATACTCGTCGGTTACTTGTGCCTCAAAAAATTGATTTACAACTGAAAAATTAAAAATTCCAACAAAAAATTAAAAATTTACTGAATATTAATGAGCCATTAATTGTTTTCAAACTATATATATAGAATAAGGAATTTCAAGTGGAAAACCAGGAAAAACATAATATCAAATAACAAAATTTTTATCAACAACAATAATACGGTGAGTCAAGATTTTATGTTACCAATTTCTTCGCCATTTCGGAAAATTTCATCACCTTCGTCATCAACCCAAGAATCAACTTCAATAAAATCGGAAACAAAAGATGGTATCAAACATTTAAGTGTTGCGGCATTGCCCTTAAGTACAAATTCATCAATCACACGAGTTTGATAGAATTGGTGAACAACTTTAATCCCATAAAAAAAAAATGCACAATTCAAAAATTATTAAAAGAATAATATGATATAAAAATTAAAAAGGTTTTTTTTTTAAGGACGAACGTGGCAGAGGAAAATATTTATTTTTTTTTAGTTATCTGAATTTATTTTCAATATATAAAGTATGTAATGAGGATAAGTTCAATTCAATTATAATAAGTTCTGAACATTTTATTGCATTTCACAATTGTTTAATTTTCTTTATGTTTTATAAAGCTACAAAACATTTTACTTTTTCAATTGCACTCAAAAAGTTAAAATGTAGCTTGCCTATAAAAAAATAAAACTTGATCTACGCTTTGACAGAAAAGTTTGTGTTAAGAAAAATGCTAAAAATTATTTAATCAGACGAAAATCTTAGAACATTAAGTTCTTTCTGTGATTTAAAATTAAATCTTATAGTTATTGAAAAACTTTACTAAAAGTGTATAATAGATTCTTTGTTAAAAATAATTTTAAAATTAGCTTCATTCCAGTCTTCAATTTTGAAATGCAAAAAAAAACTACAATACTGGAATATAATATATCGTTTCCATTTAAACTACCCATTAAGATGCATAATTTTTGTAATATACAGGAAAGAAAAAAGAGATACCGATTTCGTGTTCGTCGTTTGGATAAAATGTTCGACCATCAGAATCCATCCAAAGATCCACAAATACAAAATCAGCGACATAAGATGGTATTTCACATTTCATGACAACTGAATTACCACGTATAACATATTCGTTGTCAGCTTCAGCTTCGTAAGTTTGAATTACAACTAAGTACAAAATAAATTTTAAAAAAATTTAAAATAACATCAAAAAATATTTTAGTTTTTAGGGTTTTAGTAAAGGATCAGGATTAAAAAAAATAATCGATTCGTTGTAAACTTAACCATAATTTTTAGTTGAATCGTTACGCCATAATTCGACACCATCCTCGTCTACCCAAGCCTCAACGTTAACAAAATCAGCTACAAACGAGGGAATTTTACATTTCATTACGGCCGAATTACCTTTTATAACGTATTCATTTTCAGCTTCGGTAATGTAAAATTGCGAAACAACTTAATGTGTGTGAATATAAGAAAATATACAAATGAGATAAATGAATTAATAATATGAATATCAAAAAAATGAAATAATAACAAAATATTAGGATCTGTGTGCATAAAAGAAATTGCTAGGATGTTGTTTTCTTAGAATTATTTTTAAATCAGCCACAAAAAAATATTCAAACCGTAGTCATCAGTTGGTCTCAATTCTGTTCCTTCCTCGTCGATCCAAAAATCAACTTTAACGAAATCAGCAACAAAAGATGGAATTGAACATTTTAAAACAGCTGAGTTTCCTTTTATAACATACTCTGTCATTATTTCAGCTTCATAAAACTGATTTACAACTAGAAGAAAAATATTACACTTAAAGAATATCAAAGAAAATTTTAGAGAATATTAACCACAATTATTTGAAAATGTTTTATTACATAATCATAATGTTTGGTAATTTACAATACAATTAAAATTTTACTGCATTATGTATAATTATAAAGAGAATAGCGTTGTATAAAAAATTCGAATTAATTTGTCGTTTGTAAAACAAAACAAAACAAAACACAAAAAACATAAAATAATTAAAAAATATAATTAGGTTTTTTATCAGACTGGAATCGAGGAATTTAAAATTATTATTCTTCAAATAAAAAATCGAACCATAATCATCAGAATGTTTTAATTCAGTTCCTTCTTCGTCTATCCAAGACTCAACTTTTACGAAGTCTGCAACAAATGATGGTATAGAGCATTTTAATACAGCAGAATTTCCTTTTATAACATATTCCATTAAAATATCGGCTCCATAATATTGATTTACCACTATTATGAAAATTTTATAACAAAACAAATTAAAAAAAAAAATTAATTAAAATAATAATTGGAAATTTTTCCGGGAAGGGATATTCGATAATCTTAAAGATTTCAATAATTTCCTTATTATATACAACATATTGGCATTATTTTTACCAAATTCTTCAGTTGGTAGAAATTCAGTCCCATCACTACCAACCCATGCTTCAACTTTAACAAAATCAGCAACAAATGACGGTATTGTACATTTAAGAACCGCTGTATTACCCTTAATGACATATTCGGATACTACTTCCGCTTCATAATATTGATTCACGACTATAACAGAATGTACATAATATAAAATATAATATAATATTATTGTCTACGATAAAATTTTAATAAAAATAATCATTGTTATTGTACCTTTAAGACTATAACAAAAGTCTAATAATGTGTGTCAATCGTGTCAATCATATATCATAATTAAGTATTTATATATAAATACGACTTCTAAACTTTTTCGATATTATATTTTCATTAACAAAATAAAATTCAAATGAAAAAATAATAAAACGAATAATTATAATTATCATTTTTATTGGATTTGGATTAGGAAGGAATAAAGAAATTTTTTAATTTTTATGAAAATTATCTAACCGTAACCATTTTTATCATTGTCAATAGAGGCATAAATAGCATCAGATTCATCATGCCATGAAATAACTTGAACGAAATCGGCTACAAAAGATGGTATTGAGCATTTCAATACAGCAGAATTTCCACGTATAACGTATTCATTATTTACTTCGGACTCATAGTATTGTTGAACAACTATGAAAATAAAATTGTTTCTAAAACTTAAAAATCTCATATGAAACTTCAAAACATGGGCACATTTAATTTTTATGAAACTCAATATTTGGAATAGAACTATATGTAGACTTTAATGGATCATTCTTTATCGTATACTCGTAACATTATCAAAAGAATATTTTAAATTCGATTGTAAAAAAAACTTAACTACAAGTCATTTTTGTGAATTTTTCAAACATTTTTGATATTTTTGATTGTTTTATTTTTTTTTTTTACAAAGATAGAAATTTTATTTAAGTATTCCGATCATTTTATAATTCACATTATAAGGTTCTAAAATAGATTTTTTGTTTAAGAATTTCAAATAATAATCTTCAATATTATAATGAAACATAACAGACTCATTATTATAACTTTAATATTACGTCAAGTGATGGAAAAAAAAGTATAGCCTATTACAAGTTGGAATAATTTTCTCAGACATCTAATTAATTTGTATTTTCTATTCAAGTAATTTTTCCAACATCAGAAAACATAATAATTATGTATAGAATGTACAACACACATAGCAGATAAATTAAATTTTTCGTCCACTTTGATGGCTTTCTGAAAATAGTGTTTTTATATAAAAGTGTCAGCGAGTGCAACGAACCTTGAAAGATGGTAAAAATTTGAAATAAAAAAAAAAAATTATCCATATAACAAAAATTAAATTAATTACACATTAGACACCAAAGAACTATTATCATAATTAGTTTTATTTTTTTGTTTACTTTTATTACAACAAAGTCAAAATTTTATGATATGAATTTTTTATTTCTTTTTTAAATTACATAAAACCAATTATGTTGTTATAACTCTACAAGTTCATGGGTTATTGTCCAGAAAATAAAAAAAATACTAAAGGGAACACCATAAATTATGTTTAGTTCCGTTGTGATTATTTTTTAGTTAAATTTTAAATTGTACTATTTCTTTCTTTGGATATAAGAAAAATAAATTCTAAAAAATGACACATTAAAGTTATATATACATAAATATTTAGATAATATTTGTATGTATATGAAATTAGTTTTAAACAAAGAAGTGATTTGGATACTGATGTCTTATCGATTTTTTTAGGTGTTAGAAAAAAAACGAGGAGTAAATTTTTTACTACGATAGTAATTATCAGGAGCAACCTCCAGCAGAGACCACATCAATTTTGTGAAAAAATCCATTTTAACAATTTTCTAATTTTAGTAATTACTTTATGTGTCCAATTAAAATTTTTTAAATTATGATGTTGAATAAAATATAATTGGTTTTGGGTGTCCTTTTTTTTAACATTCTATTTTAAATTTTTTTAAATTGCTATCGTGTTAAGAAACTTTTTTTGAATATTTCATTTGTTTCTTCTTTTATTTTTGATTTTCAATAATTTCTCATAATTTACATAAAAATAATCACATACAATTTTCTTTAAAAAAAATTAAATTATAATTTTTAACGAACCTTAATAATATGAATGTATATTGAAATTGGAAACATAAATAGCGTTCATACATTTCCATGTAGATAGATAGAATAAAGAAGTCGAAGGAGTTTTCTTTTTAAACTTTTTACACAGTAGACACATTTATTATATTATTAATATTTATTGAAGGTGCGAAGTAATTTGTATTGAAAATTACTATCTTTAATTAAATATTAACTAATATTAAACACTATATTGTGACCATGATATATCAGTGTGGGAAATTTGTTTTTATTTTTATTTTTTTGAATATAAATTCTGAAAATATAATTATTGTTGTTAGATTGGAGTAGAGAAAAATTATAGAACATTATTCTTATTAAAGTATGATATAATTATAATATTATATCTACCGTGGAAACGAAAGATAAAAAATAAGCTAAAATTGTAGATGAGACCGATAGTGGAGATATTTTTACTTGTGATTGCAATATTATTACACCTTCACATGTATCACGAATTTACCCTAAAATAAATGCAAAAAATTAAAAATGTTATTTTGAATTTTGGGCGTATGAGGGTTGGTTTAGTAATCCGTATAGTTCTTCCTTGTCGGTTTTTAATTAAAAAAAAAAATAAACAAAATAATACATACTTAATTCAATAAAAATAAAAAAAATGATATGATTATAGTGGAAAAGGAGAGATTTAAAAAAATCTAAAATCCTAAACAAACCATATTCAGTTCCCGGAAAAAAATTTTCATTATCAACATCGGTATGCCAAGAAATAACTGCGACAAAGTCGGCAACGAAAGATGGTATTTCACATTTGAGGACAGCAGAATTTCCTCGTATAACATAAGCTTTGTTAACGTCAGTGTCATAATATTGTGTAACAACTAACAAAGTAATTTAATAGTTTAGGAAATATGTTAATAATTTTTAGTTCTCTTATATTGTTTGTTAAGAAATATAAGATTTGTATAATATTGATTACGCTAACTCGATAATACTTAAGATTACTTATCTATTGAAATAAAAGTAAATGAATCGGCTAAAACATTTATATGAAACTTAATTTTACAACTTTTCATTATTATGTGTACCTTACCTAAGTATTCACATTCTTGGCAACGCAAGGATTTATATATTTATATAACTGATGAAGGGATAAACTATAAACCAAAAAGAAGCTTTGAATTACATAATTATGAAATTATATTTTATTTTTAATCATTGAAATTTTAAGGCTTTCGGTTAAATAAATTATTACGTTATTCATTTTAGTAATTAGTCGCATAATGTTAAAATATTGATTTATGCTTGTTATAATTGAGATACTTTAATTTCTTTTATGACTTTAAAAACGAACCATAAGAATTTTCATCAGGATAAAAACTTTCATTTTCATCGGTATGCCATGATACAACTTCTACAAAATCAGCGACAAAAGAGGGCACATCACATTTTAAAATAGCTGAATTACCACGAATAACAAACGCCTTATGAATATCTTCTTCATAGAATTGTGAGACAACTATAAAAATTTGATTTATGACAAAATTTAAAAAAAAAAATTAAAAATAATAAAATAAATGAAAATAAATTGAAAGTGGCTTTTAAAAAAGATATAAACTATATTTGATAATGAAATATTATCTGTATTCAAAACTGGATTTGCCCCGTAAGGATTAATAATGAATTTGTCATTGTAATTTATTAAAATATTTTGGGTAACCACTTTCAATCAAATTTAAAAAAGGATGATGGGGTATGTTCAAAGAAGAGGATCAGAGTGGACCTTAGGAAATTTTGTCTTAAAAATCTTCGACGACAAAGACAAACCGTATTCAGTTGCTGGGAAAAAATTATCATCTTCATCTGTATGCCATGAGACAACTTCAACGAAATCAGCAACAAAAGATGGAATCAAACATTTTATAACTGCTGAATTACCACGGATAACATGCTCCTTATTAACATCAGCTTCATAGTATTGCGCCACAACTAACAAAAAATTTTGAATTATACATAATAGGCTAAAATTCTCATGAACCATTTTTTCAGACTTAATAATTTTTAATTTATTTTTTTAGAAACTTTATAAATTTAATTAAATTTATGGGATGTACTATCAATTCGGTACCAGGTTAAGTTTAATTAAAATAATAGTCTAAGTATTGCTAGTTCTCGACCTGACTACCAAATTTCCAAACGATTAACCCCTCGTTCTGCATACTTTTTAATCCTTTTTAACAGCTCTGAATTCCAATATTAATTATTTTAGATTTTTTACAAAATTTCCGATCCCTAAAGAAATTTGGATTTATCACTAAATTAAATAAGATTCAGATTTGTTAATTAAAAATAACAAAAAATTTCGAATTAAATATAATTTTGGGACGAAGAGCTGTAAAGTTGAGAAATAAGTAATTGAAAGAGATTCCAATCATTTTTCAATAATAATGATCGCATTTTCCACAAACAATGCTTTGGAATCTCATAAAAGATTCTCTAGAACAATTTTAGCTTACCTGCTCGAACGTGAACGTCTCTCGAAATAATCGATCCTAATTGATTTCGTGCTAAACATGCGTACACTTGTGCATGTACCTCTTGACGATAATCTTCTGCTCGGAATGGTGGAAAAACTAATTTTCCATTTGATGAAACTTGTCTTAAGCCAGGAACATCACCGACAGCAGTTCCATCACTTCGAATCCAAATTATTTCTGGTGGTGGGTTACCGTTGGCTATACATTCAACTTCGGCGCCAGTCGAATTTGAAAAATCAATGCGATTAGTTGGTTCCTTTAAGAAAACTGGTCCTTTAGCATCGGCATCAGAAGGATTGGATGCAGCATTCACTGTAAGGTATTTAGAAAAAAAAGTAAAGTTAATTAAATTAAATAATTTAATGAAATATATTAAGAGTCATGGATATTCTTGTTCTAGATATTCTCATCAGTTATAATAAGTATAAAATTCAAGTTAGTTTTAAAAATTTTAAATAATATTTGCTGTCATTTTCATAAGTTTTTCCCTCAGTATCATCGTCCAAATTAATAATTTCAAATGTGTTTACAACATGGATCATCATGCAATCATCGAGGTAGATATTCATGTGTTCAAAAAAATATCCGTTCATGCAATATTAAATTTAAGTATGTTTTATTTTTTATATCTAAAATTAGATTTTAAATACTTTACTTGAATAATAAATTAATATTTAGAAAATATTTTATCACTGAAAAATTAAAATAAAATTCCGAATGACGGAATGCAATTTTTTTTTGAAATATGAAAAAGTTACAATTTTTTTTTCTTTTATTTTAATATGTTTTTAATATAAGCATAAATAAATCAAAAAAAAAACAAATTCATCAAGTTTGTATACAAATGTTTTTAACAAAGTACGTGTAGACCAAATTATCTTTTTGTGCATTAAATTGAATGATGTGTATAAGTATGTTCTTCTATATTCTGTAAACAGACATAAAATTAAGTAAGTAATGAATTATGTACTATCACTAAATTTATGTGTAAGTTATATTAATTCTAGAATACGAAATGATTTTTTTGCACATAAATTAATAATAATTGTATAAATGAAGTTCTTATTAATTTATATATCATTCAATTCTTTCAATATTTCTTTTGTAATATAAAATATAAATTAGTGAATAAGAAAATCTTTAGTTTTCAAAAGATTTTAATTTTATGTTGCCGGTAAACACTAATCTATTTTTTATCGTTTTGCAGATTTGGCAAAAATTGAAAACTTCGAGGTTTTAATTATTTCTTAATTATCTACGCTGAATTATACTTGAATTCAAAATAATTTACGATTTTCTTAATTTTTTTCTCAACGCAATCTTTCATGTCAACTTTTAACTAGAATTACTGACTTGTGTTTTTTAATTCTTTGATAAATTTTATGTAGCATCACTTCAGAAGATTTGCTTCTATTTAAATTAATCTTTTTCGAATCTTGGCGCGAATTTTTGTTTCACACATGTTGCGTAAACAATTTTTTTTATTAAGTAATTTAAAAAACGGTTTAATACACAAAAATTATGCTGCAAATATTTTTGTTTTCAATCTCAGAATAATATTGTTAAAGTAATATAAAATTCTAGTGTTTTTATTCACCATGAACATAATTTATTTGGCTTTGAAAATGCATATGTATTTTTATGTGAATAAATAAACAGATCTAGATAAAAATTCGCATTAAGTTCATCGGACAAGCCAAGTATATGCAAATTTTTTTTATTTTCATCGCTACTATAAGCGAACAAGTAAAATAAGAATTTTTTATTGAAGCGCTTAATTCTGAATGACATCATTTTTTTTTTATGTACATTTTTTATCATGGTACAAATGAATGATTATTGACGGAAAGAATTATATTTAATCTGTACTAAATTCCAAATTTCGTGCTCCTAAAGTTTTATAGTTCAAATTATAAGGTGACTGGAATATGATAACTGTAATCAGCAAGGACTGGAAGCTAATGTACTTAACTAAAGTATTAAATATATTGTCTGTTTACTTCTAGAGTGCGTGTTGCTATTTAAAAACGAATTAAACACTATCTTTCGAATTATTTATATTTTCGCATATTTTGCACTTTGATTGCAAATTTGGATAATTTTTTTTTTTGTCACACAAAGATAAAGCTAAAAGTGTTTATTCTTTTTACACCTTGAAACAATAGTAAAGTTCTCTGAACACTTCAATATTTCCAGTTTATTTTCAAAAATATATCATTTGAGATTTGACATACAGAATTTCGATCCCTAAGGGTATTAGCCCGTTTTCCATCAAAAAAAGGAAAATAGAACTATATATTTTCATTTGTCCGTAAGGATTAATCGATTTTAATTCTGTGAAAGACAAATACTTAATGAAGATTCTACGACTATGGGTTTGGAAACTGATGCACATCAATCAATAAATTAAACCAAGGTTCTAAATAATTTTCATATAAAATGTATAATTTTAATTTAAAGTTTTATGGATTACGATAAAAATTGATGTGTTGAGTAGACATAATACCGATTAGAATAATTTAAAAAAAATGGTTAGACCGCGACTGTTTCCAATGATTCGGACTTCTATCTGGATTTTAATGAAAATAATTATATTTGTATACAATGGTATACGACTAAATGGTATTGGTTTAACGGTATTAAAATAACATTTTAATTCCTGTTTCCGAATGTAGCCTAAAAGTAAAGTGTCATAAATCGAAAAATACTGAAAATACGCGCTCTCTACTTATGAGGTTCTGTTCCATAATTTTTAAATTCTGTAAACTGTTCATTTAAATTTAAAACCTTGATAAGATCATAATTAAAAAATTAAGATAAGAGAAGAAACGTTTATTATGTTTTCTGTTAATTAATGAAATTCAATTTAATTATTTTGTCGCAAAACAAATAAATAGGTATTTGTGATATATGTGTAAATCATCTATCTAGATCGTTATGGATATAAACAACTTCACTATAACTTGTAAGTAGGCGTTCTATGTTCAAAAATGAATATAATTTATCTTATAAAATATTAATTATTAAAATTATAACACTTTAGCGAATGATAGTTAGAGCTTTATACTTATATATATTTTGAATATGAATGACATTGAAAAAATTTTAAATTATGTTTACTTAAAATTAAAACAAAAAATAAACATAATATAAAATGAAAACAAAAACAAAAAGTTAATTACCTACTTAAGTGTCAATGAATGAATTTTTTTTTTATAATCTTAAAAATTAAGAAACTTAAAAAGAATTTTTAATGTTTGTCAAAACCTTTTTTCTTAAGAAAATTAGTAACTTAGTAAAAGAATGAAAGCGAAAATTTTATATTAAAAACAGAATTTTAATATTATATTTTAAAACTGGATCGAGCTCAAATCCAGTTTCAGTTTTATGAAGTTAACTTTTTTCGACAATAAGTATTAAAGTCTACATAAATAACGTTTCAAAAACTGAATATGAGAGATATATTATCAAATAGTTTTTTTTTATTTTGAGTATACTTGTGCTCAGCATTAATTTTTGACTCTAGATACCAAGTATAGAAAATCAAGTTGAATAAGAAAATTGATACATCCCTTCTTATATGAATGATACTGAAAAAAGTTCATATACAAATTAAGAAAGTATTTAGTTGCTTTTCATATAGATAAGATACTTAAGTACTCCGTATGTTGTTTTTACTTAATTGACATCAATTTCTAAAAAAAAAAAGTTTTGACTAAGTTTTTTGTTAATTTTTGTGAAAATAATTTACAACCATGTACTTTGTAATAAAGCTGTTTTTTTTTACTGACGGTAACAACAATTAAAAATAGAATAACTTGGTGGAACATTAAATATATGTCCGACGCGACGGAAGTTAGAAGCTAGCAGGAAGAATATGATTTTCTCTATTGCGTTAAAATTTTTAAAGTTTATTTTAATTTTGTTTTGTAAACTATTTTAATTGAATGAAATGACAGATTTTATGCTACAAAACAGGAAGTCTCTATAGAAAATATTTTTTTGTTAACCAAAAAAATTATATATATATATACATTATATATGTATAAGTAAATATTGAAAATAAGTATAAAAGCAAGTCGTTAACCTTTATTTTAAATGCAAAAAAAAAAAGAAGAAATAAAAATAATTTAATTTCAACATTCTCAATATTTTATTGAAATATGTAAATAAAATATATATTTCAAGATTTAAATTCATAACAAATTTTAATCTGGTTATTTAAAAAACTTAAAACTAGGTAATATATTTAATATTCAGAATAAGAATTCAGAAATGAATTCTTTAAAATGTGTGTCTTTGATAAAGTTACACTTAAAAAAATTAATCATCCCTATTCCTTCAATTATTTTGCATATTATACTTAGATACACACGAGGATACACACGAAACGTTTTTAACATTATTTGAAAGATTTTAAGCATACTTTAATAAAAATCATTCAAAATTAAAACTACTTAGTTATATTTACAATAATCATAAGAACTATATACACCAAACTGTTAAATGTATTGCTGTTAAAGTGTTATACTTTTTTAGTTAACTACGGAAGTTTTCTAAAAGTTCTTTTTGTTGATTTATTTTCCAATTTAATAAATAATACACTTTGTATATAGATTAATAAGGGTTAGAATTCCATTTACAGAAGTTTAGGCTCATTTCATATAACATTTTGTTTACTCATTAAAACTTAAAACATAGTAATTATTATATACTAAAAGTAAGTATTATATAGTAAAAAACCTTTAAGAATAAGCCTAGAAAAATTTTAAGGAATTTAAAAACAAAATTAAACATTTTTTTAAAAGTTGATTTTACGAAAAATAAATTTTATTTATGTTACATACATGTGTATAGGTATATTAAATATAATTCAATTTCACATTAAATTAAAACTTTGAAAACTATATCCCGATTGAAGAATATAAGTGCTATGTTAGTTTTTACTTTTATATATTATCTATATTCTGTTCTTAAATTGCCAATAAAGGTCCTATAAAATTAAGATCCCAGCAAATTTATAATTAACATACTTTTCGCAGATACTAAAAGTAAGTATTATATAGTAAAAAACCTTTAAGAATAAATCTCGAAAAATTTTAAGGAATTTAAAAACAAAATTAAACATTTTTTTAAAAATTGATTTTACGAAAAATAAATTTTATTTATGTTACATACATGTGTATATTAAATATAATTCAATTTCACATTAAATTAAAACTTTGAAAACTATTCCAAATGAAGAATATAACTGCTATGTTAGTTTTTACTTTTATATATTATCTATATTCTCTTCTTAAATTGCCAATAAAGGTCCTATAAAATTAAGATCCAGCAAATTTATAATTAACATACTTTTCGCAGCTACTAAAAAAAAACTAAAATCTAAGAAATAAATAAGTAAGTATTGTACTTGAAAATATGAACTATTGATATGGTTGCTATTTTTTTAATCGTTCATTAGATTGAGTTTATGAAAACGTTTCAAATACCACTACTTCCGTATGATAATCAATCGAATCACCAATTTATAGTCATCAAATGTATGCACTAAACAATTGCACATACATCCCTCTATACATACTTGGCAAATTGAAATAAATATAAATTAAAAACATTTTTAGAGATTCAGTTAATTTATATTCTTATCTGTTCTACACTATTGAGTCATTTTTCCTACCAACCGAAGATTATTTTATGTTAAATGATGATTCATTTATTGCTACTAGTCTTCAATAAATTTTTCTAACTTAATATATAAATATAATATTAATTCTTATAAGAGAAGAGGGGAGACATAAAAGTCCGATAAAGTAAACAAACCTGAGGTGGTGTCGCAAAGAAATAATTTTCCTCTTTTTTAATAATGTAACCTTTAAAAAATTATGTAAAGTAAACAATATATAAACATTATTGAGAGACAAAAAAAAAAAAAACTAAAGACATAAAATCTTTAGGAGACTATTGTTTTTTATAAAATGAACAAAATCTCTGCAAAAACTTTTCTTGTTTTATTTTATAGTAATAGACAAAAGAAAAAAATCAAAAATTTTTTCTTAACATCATCCAAAGACCGGAAATACTCTAAGAAATCTACTTTTTGTTTTTACTCTTAATTCAAAACGGAATTTCATTCTCGTACTGTACACTCACCTTACAGCATTTAAATTACTCAAACAATTATATTTTTGATTAATATGTAAATTAATAAATCATTTAAGGGTCAGAGTGAGTATAATTTTATTTATATGCATAAAGATTCCAAAGTTTTGTATTATAATATTTAATTGTGTTTTAATGAACCTACATTTTTGTTAAACTTCCGGAATTGGAATACTTGTACTATCTACAATTATTTAAAATAATAATTTTTCTAGACCCACCTCATATTTATAGATATATGTAATTTGCCTTCTGATAGAAATATAAATATAAAAATAAATACATATACATAATGTATGTGGAAATAAAACGATTGAATTTAATATTGATTCTTAAATTTATTTCTCGTTTAAAGTTTGATGTTTATTCTAGCGATTACAAAGAACAACTGAACTGCTTACATAATAAAATAAAGTGTAGACGTAAAACTTAGAAGAGCTGAATTCGACTACTATCATATAATTGTTTTAGTATATAAACGGAAAACAGTTATCCCACATTCGGCCCTTCTGACTTTTTATTCGTCCCGAATAAACTCACTACTCCAAAGCTTCATTTGATCGGCTACCGTAGACGTATTCTTTGGACCTTCATGGTTTCCAATCTTTATAACATTGTACCGATCATTTTTACCAACGAAACTTATCTCATAAGGACCGATATATTTAGTATTTAATTTACCTTGGGTCATCTGAGTTCTTTTAATTGCGACCAATTCACCCTTTTTATATTTAACAGCAGGCTTGCGATTTTTATTAAAATTCTTTCGGTTTTCATTTTGAATTTTTAATATATTTCTTTTAGCTACTTCACGAAGTTCTGATTTTTCTTGTAATACTTCGCTCACAATTTCCTCATCAATAATTTTAGAAAGACTTAATAATTCTGAGTTACACTTTGTTCTCATTTCTACTCCGGTTAGTAACTTAAAAGGTGAAAAACCAGTGCTTCTAGAAAAAGTTGAATTAATATGTTGTTGTATTACGTCAACGTATTTGTACCAGTCGGACGGTTTCTGTAAAGATAATTTAATTAGCATGGGTATAATAACTCGATTAACGCGCTCTATTTGTCCGTTTCCGCGTGGAACTCCGGTAGTAATGGAAACAAGATTGATTCCTTCTTCTGCACAATATTCTTTAAATTGGTTGGATGTGAAAGCAGAGCCACGATCAGCTATAATTCTTGAAGGATTACCGAAAATTGCAGATTGTGTACGGAGCCGATTTATTACTTCATCCGTTGAAGTACTTTTGGTTGGATATAACCAGACAAATTTAGTAAAAGCGTCTGTAACTGCAAAAATATGCTTATAATTCTTCTGAGTAGCTTCCAGAATACCTAAGTGATCAACGTGGTAGGTTTCGAGAGGTTTATCACTTTTATTGATAGGATTTAATAAACATTCCTGTTTACCACTTTTCCTTTCAGCTAAGATGCAGGGGATACAGTTTTTTATAAAATTTTTAATTTTACTTTGCAAGTCTGGGATAAAGTATTCTCTTAACAACAAATCTTCAGTTTTGCGAACAGCAAAATGGCCACATTCATGCATTTGTTGGATGATTTGATTTTCCATTGAATTTGGGATTACAAGTAACTCATTACCATTGTAAACTTTGTAAACTAAATCGTTTTTTAAAATAAAATTATCGTATTCCCGATCTTTTAAAATAGTTTTTAGAGTTTTTAAATAGTCGTCATCTATTTGAGCTTTTCTAATTTGGTGGATTATAGTCATTTCTAGTTGTAGTATTTCTCTACTTAGCGCATCAACATGTCGCATCTTAGTACCCGAACGATGTTCGATTTCTAAGTCGAAATCTTGCAAATATAATGCCCAACGTGCAACTTTTAAGGGGACGTCCTTTTTTTTAATAGTAAGGGCAAACGCATTACAGTCAGTCACAACCTTAGTCTTTTGCCCAAGCAGATAGGGTCTCCACTTTTTGAAAGCCTGAACCACTGCCATGGCTTCCAGTTCATAGGAATGGTACTTTTGTTCTGTATCCGTTGTTTTTCGACTCATATACTGGACAGGGTGTAATTCGCCATTTTCGTAATTTTTTTGCAACATAACAGCGGCATAACCGTGTTTAGAAGCATCGGTATGGACTTCGGTATAGGCACCGTATTTAAATAATTGTAAGACTGGTTCCTTACCTAATTCCGACTTTAATTCCTCAAAAGCTTGTTGCTGTAAAAGACCAAATTGAAATTCGGTATTGTTTTTTAAAAGATCTGATAAAGGTTTCGCTTTAAGCGCAAAATTCGGAATGAATTTACGAAAGTAAGATGCAAGTCCTAAAAAGCTTTGAATTTGCTTAACATTTTTGTTCGGAGTCGGATAATTGACGATAGCCTTGATTTTTTCTTTGCCAGGATAAATATGTCCATTTTCTATTGAATGTCCTAAAAAATCAATCTTTTTCTTCAGGAAACAACATTTGTTCCAATTTATTTGTAAACCATAATCTTGAGACAGCCTTAAAACTTTTTTCAAATTTTCGTAACCTTCCTTTTCTGTTTTCGAAGGAAGAATCAGGTCATCCATATAAATAGAAACTATTTTGTCTTTAATTAAAGGTCTAAAAACTGAATAAATAAATCTTGAAAATACGGCAGGGCTATTACAGAGACCAAATGGACAGAACTTGAATTGGTATTGTCCGTTCTCAACTATAAAACTAGTGTATTTACGAGAATTTACAGAAACTGGTACATGGAAAAATGCAGAAGCTAAATCTAAAGTCGTAAAATATTTTGCGTCTTGAAGTTGGTCTAATTGATCTTCAATGATGGGAATAGGAAACCGATCTTTAATTATCTTATCATTAATACGCCGATAGTCAATGCATAATCGTTTGGAACCGTTTTTTTTATTTACTAGGACTACAGGGCTTGCAAAATCAGAATTGCTTTCTTCGATTATACCGTCTTTTAACCATTGTTCAATCTGAGTTTCTATTTCAATTTTGTAATGATAAGGCATTCTTCTTGGTGGGTCATAGATTGGGATTTCGTCTTTTAAAATAATTGTCATTTCAATTGCAGAATTACATATCTTATTTGGTATGTAGTTATTTATCAGTCTTTTTATTGAACTACGTATTGGGGAATCAGAAATGTAACTTAAATCAACGTCAAAGTCTTTTGTATCAAATTGATAACAATTCAAAAAAAATGTTTCGGATTCTTCTGTTCGTAAATTATTGTCACTTTCATAAAAATTTTTGACATTTGTTTTCGCTTCAACTTTCAATTCGTTTTCCTTATTCTGTAACTCTGGTCTATCTTTCAAATTAAAATTTTTATCTTGTACGTAAGGTATGACACTAATTTCATTTTTGCTAAAAACAACTTGAGCATTTTGAAACAAATTATCACCCAGAATTATAGGAACTGTTATTTTATTTGATGGCACTATAAAAAATTTTAAATTATAAACAAAATTATCTATTTTTACTTTTAAATTACACGAACCGATTGTTGAAGTTTTACCGCCTATTCCATTTACCGAAATTATTTCCGATTCAAAATCCGGAATGTTCAAAGATTTAAAAATATCGAAACGCATAATCGATATGTCTGCACCGGAATCGACTAATGCTTTGAATGACTTGTTAAATATTTCGACTGCGATATATTTTTTATCAAAATAAACAAAATTAACGTCAGGTTGACTTGAGTTTGAACTTTGTTCCGAATTATCACAATTCGCGGCTTTATGTCCAAAAAGATTGCACCGGAAACACTTAAAACCTTTTGCCTTATTTGGGCAATCGTTAGTGACATGGTTCTTGTCGCCACAGACATAACAACGTTTGTGGACATTCTGTATATTTTCTTTTTTCGCCTCAATTTTCTTCTTGTCGCTTGAATCGTAAAAAATTCGCGAACTATTTTTTATTTTAATCTTTTCATACGTGGTAATACGTTCTTTTAATTGTTCGATATTCTTAGCCCCGTATAACAAATATGATTCAGGCCCCTTATCATTAAGACCCTCAATAATATATGTCACTAAAGACTCTTCGTCAATATTACCTAAACTACCGATTTCGATCATTTTATAAATGAACTCTTTCATGGATTCGTCGTTTTTTTTCTTTCGTGAACTTAAACGTTTATGAATTTCGACACTACTTATAGACTTTTTAAATTCTTTCGTCAGAGCATCTTTGAGTAACTGCCAACTATTTAAATTAGATACACCGTTTATGAATAATCGAGCACTACCTTTTAATAATCTTTTACCGTAAATAAATTTTTGCAAATCATTCCACTTAACTATTGAACTTAGTTCTTCAAATTCGGAGACCCACTTTACAATCTCTAATTCGTTATCACCCGAAAAGAATTGGATCGATTCCTCGACATCCTTAAAAGTGAACGTACTTGCAGCCGGAGATAACGAAGAAGAAGATTCTGCATTTTTATCATCCGAATTTGTAGGCTTTGATTCATTTTCGTTATTCTTCTTTAAATTTTCACCCGTGAAATTATTTATAATTCGCGCCTGTAATTCCGATTTATTTCCAGTAGTTTCCAAATTAAGCTCTCCTAACTTTTCCTTAAGTTGGTCTACAGTTAAAGCTAGTACTTCTAGAATTTCCATTATTTCAATAATTCCTTAAAATTCTAATACACTTAAATAACAAAAGTAAATTCTTAAACAAAATAATTTTCAGAAATAATAATCTTAAATTAATCTTAAATCCTTAATAATTTTCTTAATTTTCTTAATAATTTTTCAGTCTTAATTTTTCTCTTCAAATTGACTTAAGATTTTTGCTTTTTTTTTTTTTTTAATTTATTTTGTTCGTAACCTTATATATTTTGACAGTTCACCTGTTTTTTTTTTTTTTATTTATTTTCTTAATTATTTTCTTAATTTTCTTAATTTTCTTTCAGTCTTACTTTTTCTTTTCAAATTGACTTGAGATTTTTGCTTTTTTTTTTTAATTAATTTTGTTCGTATAACCTTATATATTTTGAAATATATTTTGACAGTTCACCTGTTTTTTTTTTTTCTTTTCTTATTTACTTTAAAATAAAGAGACAAAACTTTTTTTTTTTTTTTCTCTTTCTTTCTTATTTACTAATTGGTATACCATATTTTTCTATTATTGCTTCAGCTAATTCAGCAATTAATTTGAATGTGTTGGTGACTGTTAACTTAGCAAACCTGTACTGTTTTTTTTTTTTGTTTCTTCTTCTTCTTCTTTAATGACGTGTTGACTTACTAAACTTGTGGTGACTTGTTGACTTGGTGACGTAACTGTGGTTACTTGTGGACCTTGTGGTGCCTTGTTGACTTAGGAAACTTAGGTGACTTGTTGACTTAGGTTGACGTAACTTAGGTGACTTGTTGACGTTGGTAACTTGTGGTGACTTCTTGTTTTCTTTTGACGTGTTGACTTAGCGTATTTCTTACGAAATGCAATAATTTCTATTGCAAAATAAATTTTCTGAAATAACTTTCAGAGCTATTCTTTGAAAATCTCGGTTGAGCCCCCAATTTGTGGAAATAAAACGATTGAATTTAATATTGATTCTTAAATTTATTTCTCGTTTAAAGTTTGATGTTTATTCTAGCGATTACAAAGAACAACTGAACTGCTTACATAATAAAATAAAGTGTAGACGTAAAACTTAGAAGAGCTGAATTCGACTACTATCATATAATTGTTTTAGTATATAAACGGAAAACAGTTATCCCACATGTATATCAAAGAAAATAAATTTAAATAGTTTTCGATAAAGCTTTTAACAAAAAAAAAAAAAAAACGGAATTTCCCATATAATTAAGTAGGTGGGGAATGAAGGAAATGCATATAACTTCTTGAAAAAAAAAGCAATAATCTTAAAAAGTAAATTTTAATTTTTTTTTTTTGTAAATGATGACAGCGAATATAAATTTTCTGGTTATATTTTCAATTGATTTTTTTTTGTTAGTTTCTACGTAAGTACTTAAAATTAGCCTTCCGTCTTACGATTTAAAAACTAATTAATAAAAAATATTAAAAAATTGGAATAAGTATTTATTTTTCTCTTTGTTTTCTGTATTTAAAGTTGAAGGGCTGAGTTTGTTTTGGTTTTAGTAAATCTTATTCGTTGTCCCCCAAAAACCATCCAAATATCAAATATCTTTGCGACGTAAGATTTCATATACCTAGCACATTATCTTGAAAACTTCATACTTAGTCCTTTAATTTCAATGGCAATTAAGAGACGTTAAATATTTGTTATTTAGGCTTTTGTTCACTCCCTATATTTCTTTCAAAACATACCTTAACATAACACTATAATACCTGATGAACTTTAATAGCTGAAACTATTTTGCTATACTAGCGACTGATTTCTTATTTGCAAATCTTAACTTAATAAGAATATATAGCTTAAGAATATAATTATAATTATAATCAATATAACTTCAAAAAAACAACACAAACACTTAGATCAAGTGGACAATTGAAAAATTCACACAAATTCCAGCCCGAAGTGGGAATCGAACCCACGACCGAACACACTGTAGCATAATGACAATACCACTACACTATGACGGCCGACGAAAATTATATTATCAAATTAATCCTATTAATAATTTTGTAATAAAACTCATATTACAATTTTAAAATTAAAAAACACCAAAATCAGAAAAATTCTCAAAAAATTTTCAGATCGTAATAATTCGAATAAATGAAAAAATAATTCTTTAATTTTAAAAAAACTAAAAAACCCATCAAGGAAAAATATAAATATATTTTTTTTTCTTCAAACCAGCTGCTGCACATCTGTCGTTGCCTTCCAATCAAAAAAAATATTTTTTTGTTGTAATTCGTAAATCAGGTTTAAATCAAAAAAAAAATAAAAATTAAGAAAGAAACGAAATTTTAATGAATCGCAGGTGATAGGTGAAAGATATCGTTTAAAAACATACAACTATACAAAGAAATTGAACCAATTTTTTGCTTCGTATATTTCCAATTAGAATCGTCATTATTTGTTGTAGGAAGATTAAGATTATACATGCATAAGTAGTACCCAATACACAATGTTCATGTATTATTCCATTTTATTTTTAAAAAAGCAAATTCTTAAGTTCAAAATTGTTGTTTAGCATTTTTTTAATATATTTATAAGGCAAGCAATCATTCTGGAAATTAAAGCTGTAGCAAAAAATTTATATTTAAAAAGTTTTTATATTTTATAGGAGTCGAAAAAGTTCAAGAATACTAAAAAAAATGGTTACTTATCCCACAATCGTGAACAAGACCAGGTGGACTGAAACGAGGATTGTAAGAACCTAAAATGAATTTAAGGCACGAAAGTACTTTTAATTTACATTTGAAAAACGGGCTTCATACTTTTTTATTATAAAACTATTAGCGTTTATAAAAGTTCTTCAAAACTGTCATAACAATAATTATTAGTTTTATATAGAAAATATATAAATTATTAGATATTAAATTTATTTACAAACTGATTATTATTTACATATATCTATTTATATGAACAAAAAAGTATAGATTAATAATTTATTTATTTATTCATTTCGGACACGAAAATTATTATGAATGAAAATACTTGTATTAACATTAATAGGAAGTCTGTGTTGTGTATATTATTATTTAAGCTTTTTGAGCAAACAAAACTTCGTTAAACCATAGAGTAATAATATTTATAAGAGGGTCAGAATTCATACAAGTAAATTTCAGAATTTTTTTTTCAAATAACTCAAAAATGATGACAATATTTTCAATGTATTGAATAAAAATTTCATACTCAAATGTGTTTATTCTTAATACAATAATAAAAATAATAAAATTAAGAATAAACACATTTGAGTTAAAACATTTAACTCAACACATTCAAAATATTGTCATAATTTTTGAAAAAAATTTACTTGTATGAATTCTGTCCCTCTTATAAATATTATTACTCAATGGTTAAACTTAATCATGTTTGTAAATAAACTTTTATAAAAAAAATTTCTTATATTTAACTAACAGCTTAATTACTTTTTTCTGTAAAGCTTATCGTTTATTAATTATTATGCTATAATTATCTAATCTAAGAAAACATATATGAATAGGTAAGTTATCAGAATCAGATACAAATTCTAGTAAAAAAAAATAAATATTATATATATAGATTTATACATAAAATTATTTTTAAAAAAATCCTGAATTCTGTTAAGTAAATATTATAATTAAGGTTGGTGCTGTTTAACAACCAAAAAAATGCATAAAATAACGAACAGAAACTAACAGACAATATACCTTTTGACTTTTTGCATAACCGAAATTATAGTTCTGAAATATATCGAAATTGTTTTATGAGTTCAAATAAAAATTAAAAAAAAAAAAAGCGAAGCACAAATAATTCAAATGAAAGGGTTCATAATATTCTAAGAAATTTTAAAAATATAAATGCAAAAATAATATCTAATTTAGTTCTTTTGAAATTTTAATTCATAATTAAAATTTTTATGTCACAAAATACCAAGAAATTGCTTCTAGACAAACATTAACATTAACAAAATTAGTTTCAAAAGAAAATAAAGAGCTGAATGAAAAATGATAGAAAGATGTTTTTTTTAATAAAAAGGGTTTTTTCTTTTTACACTTATATTTATTTGATTAAAAATTTTGTTTGTGTAGTTTATCTAGAAATGTATATTAAGAATATGTATGTATTATATTGTTCATAAAATAAATGAAACTATCTGAACATGTTTATTTTTTTTTGAAATAAGAAAACATAAAAATGAATTAAAAATAAAACAATTCACCTTTATAATAAAATTTAAATAAAGAATATTTTGGTTATTTCTATTTTAATAATTTTGAATTAGCGAAATGGTATAAAAAAAATGTTCAAGCCTTTTCAGCATCAAAAAAAATTTCATAAATTCTTTTTACTAAAGCACTTCCAAAATTGAAGTGCCAAAAAAAAATCAAATTATCAAAAATATTTATCAAATTTCTTGTCGAAAAGAATTTTTTTTTTTAAGAAAAGTTAGCTTTGCAGGACTTTTAAAAAACTATGAATGACAAAAGAAAATGTTCTTAATAGTATTTAAATTTTATAGTTTGAGAATATAATATTATTTATCCTTCTTTTGGAAGATGTTCATAATTTAAGAACTTTGACTAAAAATTAACGTATGTATATATAACTCTTCCTTAGTCTTACAAATTATTGGAAAAAGTAGTTATTTTAAAATAATACACATAAAAATTATTAAATTTAATGTACAAATAAAAACAAATTGTAAAAACTAATAATAATTTATAATTTCTATTATTTCAATATTATTTTGTTTTGATATTTTATTTTTTTACGAAAATTAATATTCAAATTTTGTACGGATGAAATATTATAAAATAATGAGAAATGACAATTAATTTTCGCTCATTGGTTTTTGATTCTTACATGGAAACAAGAAAAACAGAATAAACTAAAAATATTGAAAATTATGCAAAACAATTTTATATTTTCATTACAAATACTAAGTATGTATGATATAAGTAACTCGGGTATCTATAACATTAACACTTCATATTGTGAACAATATAAGGTAATTTTTATCTTTTGTTTACATAAATTAGAATCTTCGATAAATTATTTTTTTTTAATCTGCCGAATTTGCAAATTTAAAGTTTATATTTTTTTTTTTATAAAATTGATTAATAATTTATCTCTCTTTGAAAAAATAAATAAATACAATTTTTTTTTTGATAGGTTTGCATAATTTCTTTTAATCTGTATGTGTTCAACACATTCAAGGATTTCATTAGTAATTAGCACATTGATGGCGGCATTTTTATAAAATTCTAACTTAACCTAATATCGCATTATTTTTATATTTTAGATTTTAGAAAATATATGGATTTATTGTATCTATACATACATATACTCTACATTTATAATTTATATAATTGAGGGTGAATGTTCCCTTATGAATAAATTTAGTGTAATATTAAAAACGATGATGATGATGATGGCGCATGCATACACCAGTACTCGAGTTTAAAAATAAAAAAATAAAAAAACCTCAATTTTCTATATTAAGCAAAATATAAAAATATACATAAAAAAATTAATTCTTGTTTTATTCTTTTTTTTTTAATATATATATATTTGGGTTATGCCAATAGAGTTCTTATGATGAGTAAGAAAGAATTTTTAATATGGGGATTTTTCCAAGAAAATTTCATTAATCATTTTCGATTCGACTTGAATTTAACATTTTTAGACTACTTAACTTAAATCTTTTACTTAATTTGTTTTTTTTTTTCAGCATGAAGTTTGATTGATATTAGGTTTTCAATTAAATGTATAAATATGTACGTTACTATTTATAATTTTCTGACAAGGAAACGTCACTTGCTCTATTTATTTCAAACGGTTAACCATATTTTTTATTTATATATTGTAAATTAAATGTAAATTTATCTATCTTAAAAAAAATACTAAATCAATGAAAACTTGCCTGTAACTGCATAACAATCACATTATTTTGTTTGAAAAATGGCAGATGAAAACTGTTTTCTGATGTTTTTTTTTTTTCGTTTTTGATGATATTGAAACTAACTTGAAAAAAATATTTAGAAATAAAAATAAAACTCAGGGTGGGGTACAAAAAATTTATTACAAAAGAGCAAATTTTTTAAGTTCACCACCGCAAAAACCAGAGCTTTTTTATTTTCTTCTTCATTCTCACAAGTATGTAAAACTCCTAGAGTGTTATTGTTTTGTGAAAACCTTTTATTAAAAATAATTTTTTAAATTTTTCGTCCAAAAAAGGTGCAATATTTAGCACACAAGATAAAAAATAAATTATGTGTAAAATTAATAAACGCAGCATGACAGAAAATATCAAAACAATGAACTGATTATTTTATTTCACAAAATAAGATACATTTATAATTATAATCATCATAACCATCATGTTGATGCTTAATGTATAGGTATCATAATGTAGTATATAAAGTGAGTCACTTTTGTCACCTCTTAGACAACTCAACAAAATATAAACAACTTCAATAAACAAATTTTTTCAGCAATTATGTGCAGAAAATTTTTTTTGTGATTTAGAATGAAGCAATAAAACATCATATGAAGTGAAGCAAACAAATTTCTAACAGTAATATCTGTTAGCAGCAATAATCAAGTCAAACAAAAGTAAATTTTAGTCGAAGGATGTTGAAAAATATAATCATACAGAAATAGTCTTCTTTTACGTTATTGAAAGCGAGTAGGTTTCTAAAAAGTTGGGCCTCCGAAGATGTTTGTTATGTGTATTTTGTACAAATTTATTTTATTTTTTTGCCCATAGAAGATAATATTTCAAAAATCAATTTTAGGTTTTTATAAAATATTTATATTTAATAATTTTATGAATTTAATTTTCTATTTTGTTCTTAAAAAAAAAAAAAAAAAATTGAAAAGCAATTAATCTTCTCAAGCATTCATCAATTTTCTATGGAAAAAAAAATAAATTTAATTTTTTTTTAATATTTAATTACTGTAATAGTATATCTGTATAGTAAACCACACCTTGCCTGTTAGAAATTAATGGTGTTATTATTATTTTATTTTTCCAAATAATTTGTCATTCTAAAAACAATATTATGTACTTAAATTAAAATATATAGGTACCTACCTATTAGATATCGTGTTAAATGTAGTAAAATGAGAAATTCTTTAATACATTTATTTGAAACAAAAATTAAATAATTATAATTGATTGTATATATTTGTAGCTCTTGAATTGAGTTATGTATTTAAAATCATCTTAACATTAAAATAAGGTAGACAATTTTTTTGTAATTTGATGAATGTTGTAATTACAGTAACTATTAATATAAATGTTAGATATTTAATTGTAGGTGATGGAAAAGCTATATCACAGTCTCTATTTTTATGTTTTGGTTAATTCTTTTGGGGGCATTTGATATGATATTACGTATCCTCATCTTCTAAGCTCATAAAAAGTTTATATTTCCCTAATAAATACATTTCTAATTTCACAATATTATTTATATAATGTTTTGTTCGTTTATGTATAAAGTTCGAAAATTCTTCAATATTACTAAAATAACTCATATATTATTTCTGTAAGAATGCAATTTTATTAATAGTCAAATAACTTCACACTCACACAGATACAATATCTAATTTGACTTTTTTCAGTAGAAATTTTTTTATACTAACAATGTGCATGTTTTTGTACATAATAATGTTTATGGATACATAAGATTTTTATGAATTCTTAATTTCCAAAAATATAATAATGTTTACATAAGTAAACATTTTTCTTTTTTCTTTTTATATCTCAAAAAATCTATTTTCTAAATAGTAAAAGTAAAGTGGAAAATATAAAAACCAAAACCACAAAAAGTTCATTTGCCTAGATTTTAATCAACAATAAATTTAATTTTTATTTTTCTTTAAAATTTTACATGAATTAAGTAGAAATATCTATGTAGGAAACTCTTTCATTCTATACATATTAATGTTGATCTAAAAGAAAATAAAAAGATTTATATACCACGTAAAATAAATATTATGAATATTTTCTCACATCAAATTTAAATTTAAACAACGAAATAATGTTTTATAGTTACATATTTACATATAAATTTATGTAATAACACCTAATTATGAAGAAGATACTTATTATTGTACATATATACATATCTAATCTATGCTTAGCTTATATGCATTTTATGTTACAGAAAATTTTTGTGTTTTAGGGTAATCAACACCATTATGTTGTATTCATCATAATGATATCACTTATTGATAATTCAAATATGGGAAACAAAAAAAGGTTTCTATGCCTTCCATCGAAACTTATTAAGTAAAGTGTCACTAATATACAATATTTAACCTTTAATTCAGGTTTATATAGAAAACAATTTTATAAATCAAACAATTATCTGTCCTATGTCTTTTTTTGTTCTGGCTCATTTTAAGAAGAAAATAAGAAGTGGTCACACTGTATTCATATTTGAAAGATAAGTGTTCTCTACATACGTATGTTTAACAAATAAAAAGTTTATTTATTTTGTCATTGCGGAACAATTTAAATTTGAAATCAAACAGAAAAAACAATCTCAGCATAAGATACGACTTTTGTTTTATTTAGTCGTGTTATTCCGAAAGATATAATACGCTAAGAAATATATGCAAGAGATACGCTTTCATTTTTCATTTTTAAAATTTTAGATGCATGATAAATTTTTTCATCAAAACTAACTTAATTATCCATAATGTAATATTTTAGTAAAATGGGTAAGCTATTAGCGAGTAATCGTAAAACAAAAATTTATTTTTAACAGCCTAATATTAATATGAAAACTATTTGTACGCTATTTTCACATACATATGATATATCTTTTTATGTTATCATAGCAAATCTAAATTAAATTAAATTTAAAATGGCTTACAATTTTCACTGGAATTCTCAATATAAATAAGCAAATTACAAATTACTAATTATAGAAATATGGTCGCACTGATTTTATATATTTAATATTATATTTCATGATTGTCAATCTTGTTATATACTGAATGAAAATATTATTCTATATAAAATGCCTCTGTGCATAGTTTTTTGGAATGCCTATAGTTTGATAAATATACATTTATAATATACACTGCCTTGTACATTGCTTTTTATTTATGCTTTCATTTATTCCAATTATAGTTTTGCTTCATAAAGATAACATAAAAATGTATGTAAATATAATATTGTATAGGAATTTTATATTGTAATGTTGACATAATCATAAGAGTCTATACGCGGCTATATCTTTAAAATACGTAATGATTGTATAAAATTTTCCATTTTAAGCATTTTAAATTACAAATGTTTTCATACTTTGTGAAATTATGATAAAAGCTTTCCAATGCTATTCTTTTACTTTTTCAAGTTATTTATTTGTCTAGAATGATTCAATTACTTATATAATTTGTAATAATACATTAAAATATGTAGTTATAAATTATTATTTTCCATCTTTAGTGTCTCAAGAAATGAAAATTGAAATTTTATTTTAAAGAATATGACAAAGTAAATAGAAAAGAAATGTAGATCAAATCATATACAGATAGAAAGCTAGCTTTCTATTTAAGAAAACCATTTTTAAAATATAAACCAATTGAAACATAAACAACGAAATATTGGAACCACTCTTACACAAGAAAACAATTTATACTTTATACTGCTTTATATTTACAATTATTTTATTTATATATATGAAGATAAATGCTCCCCAAAACTAAAAATATATAAAAGGCATACACATAGACAATATAACAAAAACTATTTAAAAGGGCACAAATAATGACGTAAATTTCTCTAAACTTTATACAAAAAAAAATATGAAAATAAAAAAATTGGCCAGACGTCTGCAGTTTTAAAAGGAAAGAAAAATTATTTGGCAAAGCAAATTGAGGAAGTTTTAGAGATGAACAGAATAAATTATTTCTAACATAAAAAAGAGAATAGAAATTAATATTTTTTATAGATTTTTCAAACACTTTTTAAGTAGAACATTACTTTAAGAGTATACGCTGACAGTTCCAAGAAAAAATCAATCTATATACCAATACAATTTTCATTTATGTAAAACTGTGAATTTTTACTCGATCACAATCATTAACCAATTTGTCCTGCATCTAAAAGTAAAAATTTTAAATTCTTCAAAAACTATCAAAACATAATGAAGAATATTTATTTACATCAATTGCTAATTGCGCTATCTATATAAATATAACATTTTATTTAATGCACTATCTATCATCAATACTGTAGAAAATAGATAATTATGTTTTATTATGAAAGCTGAAGAAAAAATGTTTAATAAAAAAAATAAAATAATCTTTTCCTTCCTAAATCAGAATCATGCTTTATGATAATTTCTTACGATAAAAACATATATGATCAATTAAAGAACTTTTTTGTACAAATTGTAATTTATGTACGACATTACTATTTAAATTTACAAAATTTTACTGACTAATGTTAGTTTTCGTGGGGAATATAATAAAATGTATGTAAGTATAATTTTTGTATAGTATACAATATTCAACATCTCCTCCAAAACCGATGAGTACAAGATCTTCAGAGATCAAGCCTGGTATCTCTATATGGGACAAAATCAAACCTTGTGGAAAAAAGCAAAAAAAAAATTTCAAAAATAAAAAAACACCAGAAGCACTGAAAATAGTCTAATCTTGTGCAAAATTTAGTTGACTATCTTAATAATTTGATGGTTATCTAAAAAAAATTTTTTTTTGGCTTTTTTTAAATAAAAATTGAAAAATTTGTCATGAGCTAGAAAAAAAAAAAAAGAAAAATCTCGAAATTTTTTTATTATTTAATGTTTTTTATTTTTTTATTGCAATTATTATATATATAAAAAAATTACATTATAAATTAGAGAAAAAAAATTTAGTCTGACTCGGAATCTGAATAAATCTCGAAATACATTTGTTTTCTTATTTTTGCATTCATTTTCACATTTTTTGTTCTTAAATTTCTCGTATCGCTCCGGATTTATATTTTATTGTCGCCAAATATCTGGTATTATATTGCTTCCTCTTTGCTTTCGATTTTCGGTCTATGAAATGTAGAAAAATTTCCTATTAATTAAAATTTCTTACTCATGACATATCGTGTAATTTTTATAAATCAATAAAAATTACTAATTATTTTGGAATAATTTGAAAAAGTTGACAATACATGGTCATCATTTAAATAATAAACACTCCCTTTGTGTTTTAATTTCGAATATTCCTTTTTTTTTGAATAAATTGTCAAAAAAGTATATTCTCACTCCTGACAATCAAAAACTTTACTTACCATTTTTCTTCTAAAAAACAAAAAAAAAAAAATTTTTTTTAGAAAATTTACATGGATTTAATTTTTTATATAAATTAGTAACCGTTTTGTAAATTTATTTTTGTTTTTTTTTTTTCGTTTTTAACTAAAAATGCATATTTTCCTTAAAATATCATGAGCTAGAAAAAACACCGACAACCAAAAACAGTAAAAAAACCGATACAATGAAGGGACAGCCAGACACCAAAATTTGATCTTAAAAATAGAACAAATAATTTTACACTGTCCAATAATTACTTTTGTACTTAAGCTAAAAAAATATAATTTATTGCACTTAAATAGTTCAAATTTTCTTTTGCCGACAACAAATTTTGTATGGAGACATAATGCAAGCTTTTTTTCAAAGTTAAAAAAAAAAGTGATTTCTTCCAAAAATTATTAATTATTATTAATATTTAGGTTTATAATAAAATAAACTAAATATTGGTGGATATAAGAATTGCTTTTGATACTTTTTTTATTACTTTTTTATTTTTCAAATACCGCCGACACAATTTTCCCTTAGGTTTGATTTTATCCCATATATAATTGATCAATTAGAAAAAACGCCCCAATATGATAATCATTGAGTTCTTAAAATTTCCTATACATTTAAATTCCATTAAAATTTGTCCTATACAATTTCAAAGGAGATTGTGACTTACTAGGCCTATTAAATTATAATTTAAGTATAGCGAGCTTAAAAAAGCATAAAAAACTTTTAAAAGAAACTGATTTCAGTATGATTCTAATTTTATTAGGTAAATCATGTTTTGCATAAAAATTTCATTAATTATTCGTTGGTAAGGGATACTTCATTTTTGCTTAAATTAAAACAGAGCTTATTTTTATTAAAACATAATATGTAAATAATACAAAAAAATAAAACAGATATAAAATTAAAATTAATTATGTAGGCAAGGTAAGTATGCATAAAAATTGATTGAAAGGAAAAAAATTTAAACTATGAAATCTCATATCGATTAATTTAATTAAGTGTGTATAGTTTTTATATTTACATATCTTGTTTTACCTATACAAAATAACAATTCTTTCTACACTGTTATTGTACAATGTTATTGACAATGAAGTATAAAAATATCTTTTAAAAACTTGATTTATATTAAAATATAACTATATTTTAATCATATAAATATGAAGATATTTTAATCATAATTGAATGAATGTACTTCAGGAAATATTTTTTTATTTTGGATTCAAATTTTTCTCTTTTTAAGAAATTATTTGAAATTCTGATTTGCTTTAGAACATAAATTCTAATACATATACTGAACGCCTCTTGAATCAACAATATTATAAATAAAAACTAATTATTTCATTATGACTGTAATATTATTATTATTTCATTATGACTGTAATATTTAATCGATAATTTAATAATAATTAAAATTATTCAAAATGATCATTAATATCTTGTAATTTGTAATTACATTATACTTCAATTATTGAATACATTTTTAACATTAAGGTGGAACATTGACACCCCTCTCTATCGCTGTGTTAACCATTTAGTTAATGCTCATTAATTTTAATAATTTAAAATATTCTATGTCGATTGAAATTATTTATTTTCATACACAAATGTTGACAATATTCTTATGTACAGACATAATACAAAGCTGGAATATTTTGATCACTACGCTCGACTTAGTAACTTTCCCAACATAATTAAGCCTTAATTTTTTTTTCTATTTTGCACATACTGATTTTGGTCACAATTCGTCCAATTAAACAAATTAAGTAAAATGGAAAAAAAAATTGATTTATTAATTAATAAAGTTTTCTAAGTGCGTCGCCGTACATAATATATTTATAGAATTTAAATTATATCAAAAATTTTATTAATTAAAAACCAGTTTTTCATGTTTTTTCTTTGTAGAAATTATTTTAATTTATTTTTTCTCCAAGAATTTTCAATTCTTAATTCTTATATAAAAGAGATACTACAATATTATAACAATCATTGAAACATCTGTGATATTATGTTTTTAATCAACTATTTTGAAGTTATATGTATTAAAAATTACTATTAAACATTATTTTGTATTTTAATTGTGAACAAGTTTGCATGATGTCAGCATTTTGATAAAAAAAAAAAAAATATTAAGTATACGAAAAAGGCGTTACATGTTACTTCGTCATTTGGTTCAGCCCGGATGACAATTTATTTAAAACAAATTTTTAGACCGCCTTTTAATAATTTTACTAATTATTTGGGTTATTAAACGAAGAAAATGAATCGCAAAAAAATCTTCTTTGATTTTCGGGTATAAAAAAGTGTAAAATTTTTGTTTTAACCCTTTCACTAATTTTTATCTTCTCAATTGCCTATTCAATCAGTACTTTATGAATTACATAACGCCTATTTAAAATTTGAAACTTAATAGCAATTGGTTTGTTATTAAATTTTGTAGAGATTTGAAATAATTTGAAATAATAGAGGAGTAATCTAATTTCATCACGAACTTCACTAATATATAAAAAAGAAACTATACTATGTTAAATTCATCTTTAGCCAAATTTCTATGTACGCCTCAGTCTAATCTGAAACTTAAATGTTTCTTAAGCTATGTCGTATTCACTTATTTCTTTCGAATATTGCTGTTATCATAATACTAAAATAAAACTAAATAGATATTCTAGTTAGAAATTAAATGAATATGACTGCACCAATTTAGTATGAAAATTATTTTTTATTATGCATTACTTATACTTATACAACAAAAAAAAAACAAAAAAACAACTTAGAAAATACTTAACTTCCTATTTAATTTAATAAAATAAAATATGTATGTATAAAATCTGTCTTTATAATTTTTACTATAGGTATGTATAGAGAGATTATTTTTTTAACCCGTGTCAACCCTTCTTTTCCAATAATAAAGTGAAAAAGAAAAATGCGAAAAAAAAATATTTTTGGTTGTGTAATTAAATTTTAAATTAAATAACTCAACAAACGACAAAATATTAAAAATGAATCAAGTGGTCAAAATAATTATAAATTAAAATAAATTTCTAATATAATACTGTCAAAAATCATGCGGTGTACTCTCTTATTAAAGTTTGAAATGAGGTTTAAGAATTTAATTCAAATAGAAAAGAGTACGATCCTACACTTATCATGCATGCCCATAAGTAATATCATTGCTAAAACAATTTATAATCAATTAGGTATCTATCTATTGCAATATATTTCTATATTTTCTGAACATATTATGTATGATGATACAGATTTAAAATACACAACTTTGTTTATTTAATTTATAACTATAAATCAGCAATCAAAAAATTGATTTAAAAATCTATATTTTATAAAAATCTACTTCTGTATTTTTTGTATATAAATGTACATTTGCAATAAAAGATAAATTTAATGGAAATTAAAACTGCCGGCCGGTTTTTAATTAAATCTAAAAATATACTTTTTTAATTTTTTTTTTTTTTGTAAGGTTAAAGTTCCCATTTTATTATTAATGCAAATTTAATTTTCATATGTTATGTGTAATATCAATTTCAATTAGTTCGCTGTATTAAAAATTTATATTGTAGCAGACAAAACAGGTACGAAGAATTTATTTATCTAATTTCTTTATGTTTGTATAATAATATGATATAATTAAGAATATACTGTACATGAAAAATAAATGTTATCAAAAAAGTAGTTAAAATTAAAGAATTAGAACACATTCGAAAAAATAAAAACTCAAAAGAAATTGTATTTTCCCATCATGCTTTTCTAATTTTCTATACAATGTCATGTTATGAGAAATAGCCTACCTTACTCAAGTCATTGACTAGATCGTTTTGTTCCATATCCATAGCACAGGATATATAGAAATTATATAGATGCTACAGTATATGAAATATTCAAGACATTAAGATAAATTTGAACAGAATGTTTATTCAAAGCGAGATTCAAAGTAAATAATAACTTCTTTTAAAGTTAAGAATTTGAAGTTCTCGTTATTTTCTATCTTACTTTTACTTCGTATTAATCATAAAAATCTGCCTTTTTATTATATTTACTATATTCGAAAAGTTCTAAAAATAATTTAATTTTTGTTTATTACGTTAAAATATAAAATAAGCAGATACTAAATTTCAAAATTTTCCCGCCTAATATTTTAAAGATTTACGTAATGTGTGTAGGTTTTCCAGATTCTATTAAATTCAACTAAATTCTACATATGTAAGTACTTAACAAGTATAATATAATTGTTAATAAATAAAAGCTATAAAACTAACATAAAACTAAATTCAAGTATGTACTTATGGATATAAAAAAAATAAGCAATTTAATATTCACAAATAAAATGCGAATAAAGGTCAATTTCATGTCATAAAAAATTTTCTTTTATATCTTTTGGAATTTTTTTTTTTACTTAGCTTTTGGTTATTTTATTTTTTATTTTTTATTTTTTGAATAGGTCATCATTCAATTAAAACAATTTAAAAAATTTGAAAATAAAATCAAACTCAATCCGCCCAAGTAAGTAACAACGTATTCATAATATGTATTTACAATTCATAAGAGAAACACAAACATAAATATTAAATCAAATGCGTTAAAATATTTTTGTAATGTTACAAATAATAAATCTTTTTTAAATTGGTTAAATTTCAATAACTGATTAAAAAAGATCCCAAATAAATAATTTTATCTATTTTGATTACGATATAATTAGTATAGTTAAAAGAAGTGAATAAGTAGTAAAGTTCACAATTATGTCGGCACACGCATAGAAAAAGTTCCTACTGGGGCAACGACGACGTAATGCATATTAGTTGCAATATTCAGTTTTTTTATATACAAAAAAGTTAACGGAACACACTTTAAGAACAATTGATTTTCTAAGCAAAGCGGTTGAGGACCCAGTCAGCCGTTTCACGACGATTTTATACTTAAAAAAACTAAATAATATAACAAGAGACTAATTTTTTTAGACTCTTTATATTATAACCGTTCTGTCTTCTGAATTCAATTTGGGGTTTTTGGCATAATAAAAATTTAATAATAAATAATTTAAGGCTTTTTTAATGTAGAAACATTACAGCTTACTTATATAAATTTTTATTTTCTAGTCAATTAAATAGCATGATTTGTTACATAATAACATAATAATAATAACAAAAAATTTAGTTCAAAAAATTTAATAATCCCAAGCACTTTTCATTAGATGCTTTTTAAATTTTATGTCTGACGAAACCTACTCTATAATTTAAAAGGAAAAAAATATTATAAAAAACTTACATGGTAAAAATTATTATTTGTTAAGGCTTTTATTTTCTATGCACAAATTGTGTGTTATGATTTATAAAGTGGGATCAGAAAATAAAAGTTGTTTATTTTCAAAACAAAAAATTTATATATGTATATATTATATAATATATAAAAATTAAAGGCAATTAAATTTCAAGTGTGTGGATGCGAGTTATCACTAGTTCTCCCACAAGTTCTATAAAATTTAATATTTGAATTTGATTGCAAAATTATTATGCCATTTTTTTTGTTTCTAAATATAAAAAGATTATGTTTTAATTTTATCAACAATAAACACACTATCATTGTTTTGAATAGTTTTAAAAACAAAGATACATAAATATATCAATCATTGGTAATGGGTCTAGATTCCAAGGTATAAATTAAAGATGGAATATTTTTGTACTGATTTTAAATTTTTTATCTATATACAATTGATGACATCAGCTCCTCAATGTCAGATTGCGTACTAATATAAAATCCGATGGACCATTGTCGGCACATTCATATACTTAGTCACTTAAAGTTATAACATAATGTTCTCATTCGATTAAGTATTGCCCAAACTTAAAACTATGTCTGTAAAATTAATATTCTGAAAGTACCTACAAAAATTAAAAAAAAAAAAAATTCTTTCAAATTTATTATAAAAAATTAATTCTTTTCACGATTTATACTTATTTTCATTTAAATTTCTAATATTATCTTAGTTTAAGAGTAATTCTAAGATTTTAATCAAATCGTAATTTCTAATGTCTTTTAACATTTTCACACCAAAAAATTTATTATGCTATTTATGCAAATTACATGTAGAGATATGCTTCAAAAAATTTTTCACATAATTATTATTATATTATATTAAAGTTCAAAACTTAAATTTTATTCAAAAAGAACTATACTTAAATATATAAGGAAAAAAAAATAAAACAATTTACTATCCAGCATTTATTAACTACTTATTCTCTTTTAAAAATAAATTCAACTAAAGTGTTAACAAAAAACTATATATATATATATATATATATAGGTCCAAGTACTTACTTAACTTAAGTATATTGTTGTAATTAATTTTTTTAATAAAATAGGTTTTTCTTATCCTTGAACTCATTTTGAACTTTCAGAACAAAAAATACAATATTGTTTTGAATTTATGAAGTAATAAATATGTTTATATGTTTTTATCTTGGATATTACATGTAGACTTCCAAGTAGACTATTTTTTGGAAAATATTTTCATATTTGTAATTTTTGACTTATATACAGGTTCTTGAATTGGTTAAACTTTTACAGGAAAAATTTTAAATTCAATTTCATGATTTCTGAGACAGTTTCTTCGATACTTTGAACACATCATTAAAGAACCAGGTAAAAGTAAAGTTTTACAATCACCATTGGTATTCTCTAATTCACAAAAAACTTCAAATAAAAATAATAAACAGAAACTACTACCAACTACTTAACACAAATATAACAATTTTATTAATTTTTTTTTATTCTTTCTTAATTTAGTCGATATAATATGCTTAATAAAGTAATTCAAATGCACCTTAAAATCTAAAATCGAAAAATAATGTTATCCTAACAACATAAAGATATGAAATCTTCAAATACAATATCGTTGTTTATGCTAAACACATCTATATGTATATATTGTACATACAATTTTTATTTTGTTAAATTATATAAAAAATAAAAGTTATTTACGTGGTAAGATTCTTTAATTTGGTAAGGTCTGTTAGAATACAAAATAAAAACTTAGTTATAAAGAAGTACATTAAAGTTAAGGTCACGATAGATTTGTACGTGATATAAAAATAAAAGACATAGGCTTATTATGACAATTGAAATTCATTTTGAGATAAGCAATTAAAAATTAATTCATAGAATAATAAAAATGCAATCTAAATAAAATGATTCGTAAATAATGCAGGTTATTTCTTTAATATCGAATTGTCATTTTTATTAATGTCTCCTTCTGCGTGAAAACATAAAACAAAATACAATTTCATTGTTTTTAAAAAGAAATTAAACACGATCTTTAAAACATATAATATCCTGAATGAAAATTTTAAAAATTATTCTACATTATTTTTTTGGGCTTATCAACACTAGTTAAGCTTATATTCAAGCCCCGGCCCTTATAAACATTATCTTTATTTATTGTATATTTTAGTTACATATTGTCGATTGTACTCTAATATTTTTAGACCTTTTTTTTTGTTCAGAATTTTGCCTTTGATTGCTCGAAGATATTACGTATATGGTTCATTTGAATACAATGCTGTTTATACGATGTTTTCAAACAAACTTTTTTGCTATGTTGAAAAAATCAACAATGAAATATTCAAAATGTAATTTCTGCCAAACATGAATAATGTAAGCTATATGAATTCCCTTTACAAATAATATTTATCCATATATATATATCATAAAATTTATTGAAGCGCCCTGATTTCAAAACATTAACAAATAGACTTGCATCCTTAGGAGTTAATAGCTAAAGGAACTATATAAAAGTCTAATTAGGTGAATTCTCTTAAAGCTAAATAAAGAGATTTGTATATGAATTCTGTATTCGAAATAGAATTAAAATATTAATATCAGATAATTCGAAACTTACCGCATCCAATTATTGCGACCATTAGAGTAATCCATTTAATAATTGTAAATCCCATTTTGAAAGAAAATTGTATCCAAATATATTATGTGTTTAAGCCTGAAAACTTCAAAATTTAACTTTAATTCACAATTAAAAAAACAATTTCCCTTATTTTTTTTTTTTTTTCTTTTTTTAACTTCTCAATATATAACTCTTTAATATTTTCTTTTAATTTATTTTTCTTTTTCTAACATAAAATATTTTCTTTTTTTTTTCAAATAAATTATTTCCACAAATGCAAAAAATTTTTATTTATTTTTTACAAATAACTTCTTTTTTTTTTCGTATTTAACTAAATAATTTTTTTTCCTTGATAAGGAATTGTTTCTATCCTAGAGAAACAATATTATTCCTATATCAGAAAAATAGATTAAAAAACAATCCCGCCGAATTTTAGTCGGCTTAAACCGACTGATGTTTAACGACGTGACGTTCGATTAAATCTGAAAGTGAAAAAAAAAAACAAGAATTAGATATTTGAATTAATGAATGAATGTTTTTTTTTGTTATTATTTAAAAATATATGCTCATAATAATAATAAAATAAATAATATTTCTTAATAGTATATGCACAAGTTAACACAAATTTTTCAGTTTAATAAATATTCGATTTCATTTGAAGAATATTTTGCCAAATTTATCGCCCACAATATTGTCTTAACAGTTTAATAATATTAAAAATTTTTCTTTAAAATTACAATATTTAAAATTTTTACCTGTTTCACATTTATATACAATTCAATTCAACAACTCAGTTATAAACTATATAGTATTATTTACAAAATTGAAACAAGAGACTACTCAATGTTAAAATCGAGTTGGAAGGTAACAAAAAGTTAAAAGATCGAGCACAAGCCGAAGTAATAGATTTTTAGGGACATTATAAACTACTAGCATTATAGAAAATAATTTCATGGAAGACATATGATATTATTCGTTCAAAATTAAAATTTAAAAAAACCACAAAAACCAATTACTATTTTAGGTACGGGACAATAATTGAAGAAGAGTCAACCTATATTGTTTCCATATCTGTAATTAGAGTTTTCATGTTATTGGAAATAATAAAAAAAAACCTCGACAATCTTTATTATTATTAATATTATATAAACGTGCTTCGAATATTTAGTTACATTTATTATTAACAGAAATAGTTATGGATATAAAAAGAAAATAATTAAATTAATCGGAAATTGAATTTTTGATCGGATGGATCCATTTAATATGCGACAAATATTATAATAACTAATAAAAATTTTATCAAATTGAATTAAAAAAAATGTATGTATGAACAAAAATAAACACTTCGTATATTAAATTTTTACAATATTAACTCTTAAGCCTTTGTCCTTTTTCTGTTTGTGCACTACTATTTGATGAGTTTACGTATGCTTGACTTCTATGAAGCTTCATGATCTGAGGGGACCTGCACATGTCTTATCTTAATGGCATTAATATTCTTATCAAATCTTACAACAGGTGATAGTTTTGCTAAACATTTTTATATAGTGTCTTATGAAATTATAAGTACCTACGTATATATATGTAGTTTTAAAAATATATCTATAATAAATAAAAATTTATCGGTGGGTTTTTAATAAATTAAAAAAGGTGCCCATTTTGGCGCAATTTTAATATCTCTATACCTTACAAAAATTTATATAAAACTGTAATTTAAACGATTAAAACTTTAAAACTAAATTAGAATAAATAAATAAATTAAATTAAATTTTGGTCATTATTATTGCGTAGAGATTAAATTCAATATTTAAACATAAAATGTATTAGTTAAAAAAATCAGGAGATTTACTGGGTTTGAACTTTATGTATTTTCTATATGTATGTTCAATTGTATTATTGTATGTAAGTAAAGTATATTTTGTTTCGCATAATCATACGATGAAAAAAATGACATTGTTCGTACGATAAATAATGTCGTTTTAAAAGCGACATTATTTATATTTTATACGAAAAAACGACATTATTTATCGTATGAATAATGTCTTTTTTTCCGCTTTTAAAACGACATTATTTATCGTATGAATAATGTCGATTTTATCGTATAAATTATGTCCGTATAAAGTATTTCGTAGTCCCATATTAAACTATTTAACCACGTTTCAAGTACCTAAGTTTCGTGTCTGTACTGAAATACATCGTAAATAATAATTATAATATAATATGTATATGTAAATAATACACATAAATTATCAACAAATTAAAATTTCGAGATAATGCCCTTTAACTGATACCTATGCACAGCAACTTCTCGTCTAAGAAAAGTGCTTATTATTCAATTATAAGTATTATACTTAAGTATTATCATGTATCAATGGTATTACCAATGTCGGGTTCAGATCAGTCAATTTAGTTCAATTGAATATTTAATTTTATAAAGCTTTTCTTCTTATTATAGGTCAAGGCTATTAATATAAACCAATTTATATTGTACGATAATAATATGTAAAAAATAATAATTAAGCATTGGCAAAATCATTCAAAAATTATAAATATTTTTTTATTAATTAAATTTTAAAAATAAGTATTAATCAAATAAGTGGATACATTTATTTGAAATCGTATGGAATTATGTAAGTATGAGAACAGAATACTATACACATCACATTATATATATAAATAATGTAAATTTTCAGGAATTTTATGATTCTTTTTTCCCTAATATATTTAATACTAACTTTTACCTGTCCTTTTATTTTTATTTATATATATTTACGAATATAAAATAAATGTTAAGTATTAAAAAAACCCCAAAAAACTCTTCATTTAACAGCATGTAAGTAAATATACATTGCATGTTGTGTAAAAATGTAATATGAATCTATTGTCCAAGGTAAACACGAGACAAAAGTACGCGCTATATCTAAATTTTTTACAAATATTCTCTTAATAAACATATGTGATTCCTATAACTATAAATTATTTTTCCTGTGATATGAGTCATGAAATGTCCACCATAATTCGCCCCTTTTTACTTAAAATTCTCTATTATATATAGAAAAGATATAGAAAGATTGAATTGAATCCCGGATAATTTCGCACCCCTTTTTTAAAAGTTAAATATACATAAACATGTTCAGTTTATATAGTATTCAATGTTGGTTTTTTCATGACAGCTATACAACTATATACATTTTTAATACATAATAGAACCCTTAATTAAAAAACAAAAAGATATTAATAGTACCTATCGTATATACACATTCTAGTAATAGTACTTGTTTATTTTTATCAGATTTTTATAAATTTGTAGTAAAAAAAAATTATGAAAATTTTGTTTAACCCAAGAAATGAGTGAAAGAAATATGGTCTAGTACAGAATTCTCGATGTCAAAATTGTTATTAATTTTTGAAATATAAATTTTTTTATCGCTACAAGTTAAAAGTTATTAGATATAATAAATAATATTGTGTTTATGAATTGAATTATGGATATTGGAGTGGTGTGTATATTAAAACATAGTGGTAAATGTAAATATACCATAATGTAGTTGCCTAGGAAGCCAACTTTAAAACATCAACTCACTAAACTATTATGTACCTGTTTATTACGTATAAGATATTAAGAATTTCATTAATTCTTTTCTAACCAGGCAAAAAAAATTCATCTCTTCTATTTTATATTGCAAGCTAATTAATGATTCTTAATTTATAATCACGAAATTTTAATGTAGGTATAAGTATTGAGTAATAATATTTATAAGAGGGACAGAATTCATACAAGTAAATTTTTTTCTATATAACTCAAAAATTATGACTATATTTTCAATGTATTGACTAAAATTTTTTAACTCAAATGTGTTTTTTCTAAATTTTATTATTTTTATTATTGTATTAAGAATAAACACACTTTGAGTGTGAAATTTTTATTCAATACATTGATAATATTGTCATCATTTTTGAGTTATTTGAAAAAAGAAAATTTTGAAATTTACTTGTATAAATTCTGACCCTCTTATAAATATTATTACTCAATGGTATAAGGTATACATGAACAGCCTCTACTCTATAGAAAACAATTTATTTTAAAAATGTCCATATTAATATATCAATATTTTATTTGCAATTCATTCGTATTTAAAGAGATCTTATGTTTTACGTCTAAATATTATAAAGCAAAATATTAAATAGTGCAAACCCTTTTATTATGTACATTTTTTTTTGTGTGTATTATTTTTTTCAGTATATGAAATAGAAAAGCAAATCATCAAAGTTTTTTAACATTAAACATTTTTTTTTTGGAACATTTAGATTTTAGAAGAACATAAGAATGTAATAAATATTACAAACACATCTACACATATTCTGATTTTCAAAAAAGGGTCAAATATTTCGAAAAGAAAAAAAGAAAAACACTAATTTTTTAATATATAAAATCAAAATGTACTTGTTCCTTATATCGTTATATCGAAACTGAAAATAGTTAATCAACTGTAGAAGGTTGCTGAGAAAATTGTTAAAATTGGTTTTTGAATCAGCAACCTAAAGCCGCTCAAATAAAAATTTTTCACTCATAACTTTGGAAGAGTAGTTTTAAAACAAACTTTTGTAGGAAGTAAACCATCGGCAATTAACATGATTAAGGGAGCAAATTTCCATTATAAAAGCTCTCAAAATCTCAATAAAATGACAATTGAAAAGCAATAGAGTAAGTTAAAACAATACTAAAAAACTGATATCTGATACATTTTCAAATTCAACATACAAATTTAGACACACATATAAATTAATTTTTTTGGAATGAGATTTATATGCAATTATAATAACTTTTAAGGAACGAAAAATTTTATATGTCTAATAATTACAGAGCAGCATATTAATTTCAATTATACATAATTTAATTTTAATTATACACTTAATTTCCCCAATGAAAATTATTTTATTAACAACCTCTTCCTGTACAATTTATAATCTTAATCAACCATGAAAAAATTGCAATCAAATTCTTCATTAACTTTTTTAACCAAACCACATTGCATCCGGAAGCAAGCACTATAACTACATATATATAGTTTATGTATAAATGATTGTTGAGTATTTAAAGATGATGATTAAATTCTATGATGAATTTTTGATTACATTTCTTTAAAGGATAATTTTGGTAGAAAACGTAGTGTCAAGAAAATTATCGGAAATTAAATTGTAAATCTTTGGTAATTTTTTTTTTTTGAAGAATAAAGTTAAACTAAGTTCGAAATAAACATTATGAATATTAATGACAAATTTTTTGCAAAAATTTTAATGTACAATAAATGTAAAATACATTTGTGTGTTGTAAAAGTACAATTCAAATAGGAAAAAATTCATTCAAACATTGAATTATGATTTTTATGCTTTAAAAGTGAAATAAAAAAGCAGAAAAATTATAACAGTCAAGCAAGTGACAATTGATGCGATTCAAAAACAAAACAAAATATACCGGATGAAATGTTAATTTAAATAATTTAAGTTTTTTTTTGTCATCCCCATTTGAAGAAATAAAAATATATGTAGTCAAATGAAAACAAAAAAAAATTAAAAATTAAACATTCCGTCATGGGATTGCCTTCCTTCCCTTTATGTTCAGTCCAAAATGTTATGGAGACATAAATATAATTTTCTATATTATTATTATTATTATTATTATTGTTCAGTAATTTGATTCATTTATGTTTTTTCTTTTATGTACAAATAAAAAACATAATAATATGTTTATATGTATGTTATTCGAATTTACGCGATTAAAAAATGCGTAGTATTAAATTTTCAGTTAATTGTCATATATAAATATAGTGGTTCGAAGCATAATTTAAAAAAAAAATTATTTAAATTGTAAACCATTCTATGTGATCTGCATTAAAAGTTAATAGAACCATCATGAAAATTGGTATAGTACAAACAATTTTATTATTTTTCAAAATATATAATTATTCATCAGAAATATGTATTTCGAAATTCTCAGAATTTTAATTAATATTTTATAAAACAAGATTACAAATCTACACCAACATTTTTACAATTATCATTTAAAAAAGGATATCCAACAAACCTGAAATAATTTAACTCTATGATTTGAATAACATTTCAAGTCATATTTCGATATTTTTAAAATTTACAAAAAAGTTTAAAGCTCATATTTACTAAGTATCTCAAAATTTAATTTCTTTTGAGATGAATGTACATACATAGTTTGAAATAAATATAAATATTTTTTAATTTCATTTAAAAAACTTTCCTATTATTCCTCGTAAAAATATGATAAAGTTTTTAAAAAGTTAAAGAGCTCCCGGATGTTGTTGCTAAAAAAATACGAAAATATTATCATCGTAGAGAAGTTAGCAACTTCTTGTTGTTTTCCCCAGCAATACCGTAAAACAATATCGTAAACAATTACCCAGGAAAAAATAAGTACTTAAATTGTAGTCACAATACAGGAAATTTTATTTGGTTACAGGAAATTTTATTCAAATACTAAATTTCAATTTTATAAAAAAAATTTTTTTTTCATTTTCTCCGATTAATAATGAGACATCTGTTGTAAAATTAAATAAACAATTTGACGGGATTAAAAAAAAATTGTATGGAAAAAATGAAAAAAGTACAGCCAAGCCAAGACTTTTTTCATTTTTTCCACACAATTTTTTTTTAATCCCGTCAAATTGTTTATTTAATTTTACAACAGATGTCTACTTATTAATCGGAGAAAATAAAACAAAATTTTTTTTATAAAATTGACATTTAGTATTTGAATAAAATTTCCTGTAACCGAATAAAATTTCCTGTATTGTGACTACAATTTAAGTACTTATTTTTTCCTGGGAAATTGTTTACGATATTGTTTTACGGTATTGCTGGGAAAAACAACAAGAAGTTGCTAACTTCTCTACGATAATATTATCTCCTGCTTTTGTACTTGCGAGTTTTTTTTTACATATACAAACATAATATAATGAGATTGAAGCAAAACAATCATAATGCACGCGTTTCATATTAAAAAGAATAAACGAAGTTTTTATAAAAAACATAAATTAATTAAGTAGACTTATAAAAATAACAGAAAATTAAATATATTATCATTATACTAACACTACTTGTAAAAAAACATTTTTTGTGGCAAAGAGAAAAGTGCTTACTGTACAATTTTGTGCTGTCACACATACGGTCGAAAATATGTACATATATCTTAAAAAAAACATAATAAAAATATAAAAATTTTTAACAAAAATATTGTTTTTAAGAAGAATTTTCTTGTCTTTCTTCATTCCTCTTTTTTTTTAATATTTCTGAAAAATCTTTAGCAATTTTTTTGTCTTCAATTCTTTTTTGAAAGAACCTATTTTATTATCTTTATCGTTTGGACTTTTTATTGAAAATACCAAGTGAAGGTGCGTAAGTTCATTTTCATTTCAAAATTAGCATTATTGTTCACGAATTCAGTATAAGTAGGAATTATGAGCATTGTTACCCGTAATAAAAAAAAATAAGGCTATTAGTTTCGAAATCTATTTCATATTTTCATACACAACATGTATTAATTTTATTTAAGCATATAATTTTTTGATTGATTTATGAAATAATGAAATATGATCGAAACAAAACACAAATTTCAATTGCTCTATATAATTTTTTTTTTTTTATAAAATATAACAAATTAAAATCTTAAAGCGTATAATCTAAAAAATTCGCACATATTTCAATTCCATATATTATTCATTTTGAGTAATAAATTGTTATTAATACGAGCAATGAAAATTAAGTGAATACGTAAATTTTTGTTGAACAAAAAAAAAATTATAATAAACTAGAATACTTGTGATTCATAGAATACTATTTGGTTGATTGAACTAAATGGATAAAATTCAGTGTGAAAAATGTTGATAAATTTCTATCAAATTTGATGAAATGAAAATTTACTTATGCCTACAATGACGAAAAGTCACCTTAAGAAAATATTCGACTCGATGTAAATTAATAAAATTAAAGAGAATTGCCAGAATTCTATAATTTATTATGTTTCTTTAGTGACTGTTGAATAACTATTTTAGTGGTTTATTGACCCATGTATAATATGTATAATATATAAAATTTATACTTTTTATACAAACACAGAAATAAACAAACAGTTTATGTTGACGTGCTAAAATCTAATAAATTTATTTATCTTAAATTATTTATTTTTAATTAATTTAACTATACTTTAAAACTATATGTGTATATGTGTAGCTATGTCATAGTAAAAAATATATACACACTAGGTATCATAGTAAAATTGTTTAATAGTCAAATCATTATTATCGTATTTATTTTATAACCCTTTTCATTTTATTTTCTTTCCTTACAAACTTAAATTATCAAATGAGCTGTGAAATAAAGTAAAAAAGGAAACTAACTAATAGAAAGTCTATAAAACATAAGTAGGTGTCACAAAATTATTGGAGACACTCGGATTATAATCATAAATAATCTTTTTTAGGAAGCCCATTTAGAATGTTTACTGTAATTGTAACTATGAGCAGGTATTATGTTTTGTTTTGACATTACATATAAAATATAATATACTTGGTACGTAAATTAAGACAACATTGTGTTTAATTTTTAAGAAAATTATAATCTTTTTACTTGTCTTACTAGTCCGTTTTTACACAAGGACATTATATTAAGTAGTAATATTATATTTTTGTAAGTTTAACTTATTAAAAATATGTGATCAGAAAGATATTGACTTAGCCAAAATACTGAAAGACGGAACATTATAGCACAATTTGTTTTTTAAAAGACATACATTATTTGTGAACAAGGTGCAAGCAAAGGCATATTTTTACTTGTCTTACTAGTCCGTCAGCCTTCAGCCACTGATGACTGGGTTAGAGGGTGAATGAAACAAGCTAATACAAACTTCAGGTAGAAATATTAAAATACTGCTAAATTAAAGAATATACAATATACTATATAAAAAAATCTTAGAATATATGAGCTGTTTATTTTGAAAGTGGTTTAAGTCCATTTGTTCTTGTATTGAGATATTTAAGGTTTTGTGTTTGAATTGATTTAAAAATATACATTAATATTTCCATAAGCTAATTTTCAAGTGTCAAAATCAAAGCGGTTTTAATGATACTAGACTAAAATTGTTTATAAATAAAAAGAATATATACTATTGTGCTTATTGTTATCATTAACTATTTTTTTTTTTTTGAAAAATTGACTTAAACCACTTTCAAAATAAACGGCTCTTATGTCTTAGAGATGGTTTCAATAAAAAAAAAACAAGATAACATCAGATATAAATAATAATAATCATCTTAATTTATTATATGCATCTTTCAAAAATATAATGACAGTTATTTTTATTAAGGCATATAATAGACGCATTCATATAGAACTGGTTTCTTATACTTTTTATGAATTAAATTAATGACTTTTATTCATGTCTTATCTCAATTATATTTATTCATAATCATAATATTATTTTAAAATTTTTCGAAGAAAAAATAAAAAAAATTGTTTCCTAATAAAATTGATTGAACTTTTTTTCTTTGAATTTCTTACAAAAAAATATTTTTAACTTTTATTTATATTTATTATTACGAATAAATTTAAGTTTTTTTTGGGTAAACAAAAAAACTGATACGAAAACAAGCATAATTTTTTAATCAAAAAAAGGAATACAAATAGAATAGAATTTTTATTTAAAAGCAAAAAATATATTTTTGATTTAAATCAAGAATTGCATATAAAAATTCTTTTAGCAATCTCAGCTTGCAGAGTTTGGAAAGTACGAAGTTTTCATTGTATTTTCATTGTATATTCAAATTTAAAAATTGGGATATTGGGGGTCAATAATTTCTAAATCCAGAACCCACTGTTGATAAAACGTCTTTTATAAGAGCTACCGAGCTTCAAATAATAATAAGTGAGAGATAAAAATTAAAATAAATAAAATTTTATAAAAACAGTAATTTTTTTTTATATTTATAGCTAGGACGCCGAATTTATTGTACTTTTTTAAAGCATCCAAAGAATATTTTAAACAAACTTTATGTGGTAATTCCTATATTTAATTCCAGAAATTTTTTTTTATATAAATCGCTTCGATAGTTCGATAATCATATTTTTGTTTTATTTATCATACTTAGAACATTCATAATCTTAGGAAAACGAACACACCTATTAATACAAAAGTTATTTTTTTTTAATCATATTAAAATAAAATTTTTATTTACTATACGAATTTTTCCCACATTTTCTGCACATTTAATTTGCATATTTATACTTATATCAAAAAAGAAATATGCATTTTATATTTTATTTAATTTACCAACCTAATCATAATATATTCATGAAAAAAAATTAATTTACTTAGAACATTTAAATAAATTTTTTTTGTTTCTATTGAACCAAGTTCAAGTCCTGCTCTAATCGATGTTAACAAAAATAAATAAAAATAAAATTAATAACATAATGGAAAAAATAAGTTCATCAAATTGTTTAAAAACATAAAAACCCTCGAATTACAAGCATTGAGATCTTGTTTTGTTTTTTTATACAAAAGTAATAAAAAACAAAAACACAACATTATAAAATTTATTTATTACAACTTTATTATAGGGTTAACAGCCTTTTATGTGTATGTTCTCATTTTATGCTATACTATACATACATATATTTTTTATCTAAATAGAAAATAATATCCTGCGTTCTGGCATAAGAACAACATACGGTTGTTCATGAAGAGCAAAAAAAAAAATCATAATACACAATTAAAATAAAAATCTTATTCATTTTTTATAATATATTATTTACTACACATATATTAGACAAGGAACTGCCGACACCTGGCCCGTCAATTCTGAGCAACAAAAAAGGACAAAAAAAACCACATGCACACTGATTACACACACACACATTCTTTGCGCAGGACGTACCATTTATTAAGAATTTCAATCAAAAATAAACGACAATTGAATTTTTTTTTAGCAAACATCAATTTGTATCTGAAAATTTAATTTTTATTCTTTAACAGCACCAGAAGCAATAAATGATTCTGGTGCACCTGTTTTCCAATTTGATAAGTATTTGTCTCTTCGAAGAAATAGTCACCTCTGACTCTGGCTAAAGAAAGAAAGGCATTTGCGAATAAAGTACATATATAAACCGCTTTTGAGCCGTTATATTATATGACCCTTTACACGAATAATTAAATGGTACTATCTAACATTATATCAAATGATTTAGTTAGATTAGATTATGTGAGAATTTGCAAAATCAAATAAGTTAAAGGCAGAGTTAAATATTCCGTTTAAAAATTAGTATTCGGGAACTAGAAGCTTAATAAAATAAGGCCATGGATCGAGTTTTTTTTATTAAAATATTGATTCTAATACATTTATAATAGAAATTATTATTTCATAAATTAAGACCGAAACACATTCGAAATTGAGACAATTTGATAAAAAGTCAGAATTCCGAAGGAAATTATGTTACTGAAATGGGTGTAAAAATAATAACCGTACACAATTTATTCTTGGAATGCGAAAGATGAATATGGAAATTATGTTTTAAATTTTAATATAGAAATTGTAATTTGGACATAATTTCGAGCGCAATATTGACTGAAATGCACTTAGAAATTATGACAGAATTAAAATAATAAGTATTTGTATTGCAAAATATTAATTGTTGAAAAAATTATAGCTGAAAACTGTATTACTGCACACCCCATACCCAAAAACCTACTTTCAGACTTTAGTAAGCTATCACTATATACAAAATGATACTTAATCTCGCAAAATCGAAAATAAATAATTGTTTTCAAAACGGTGGTGTTTGAAATATTCAAACATTGAACAATGAAGTATCCTTAAAATTATATTTTCACAAAAGATGCTAAAAATGTGAAAAAAAAAAATTTTATATATTTTTTCATCACAAATTTTATGAAAGAAAACTAAAATAAAATAAAATTTATTTTTATGAAAACTTTCCTAAAAAAACACAGATATACTTTATATTTTAATTTTCTTAAAATTCATTCGACTATTATAGGAAAACTCATTCGACTTTATCAGATTTTCATCAATTCAGTTTTTTTTTTTTTTTTTGCACAAACAAGGACCCACCCTATTGATTTAACAAAGAATTTTTCCATTAATTTTAAAACACAAAAATTAAAATAAATTTTCTTATACCTATTTTAATTAAAAAAAAAACTTGGAATTAATTCTGAATCAGAAAATTTAATTTGTTTTGTCTCAAAAATTCGCGCAATTGTGTGTGTGCAAAAATTTATATATTAAAAAAAAAAAAAACAAAATAAAGATAATTTTGTTACTTTTTTATTGATTTTACCCACAAAATTATGCCGAAATTAAATATAAAAGTTTTTGTGTTTTTCTTACCGTTTATTTATTTTATTTATTAATCTCCAATTAATATGGTAATCCCAAAAAAATGGTAATCCAGAAAAGGAGGGAATTAAAAAGTTTTGTAATTTATTTTTTGCAAAAAATTTGCAAAAAAAAAAACTTTTTTTTTAAGATACAAAAAAAATTTGTGTTTATTTTTCTGTAAGCACGACTGACACGATTCCGCCTTTACCGATACGTGACGTTAGCAATCCAACGTCTCAACGAAGACTAACAAGAATATTTTGAAATAAATATGAATTTCTTATTTAAATGCATTAGTTAGAAAAAGATAAATATATCTCTGTGTATATTCAAAATAAGATACTTTTTTATTATTTTAGTTCTATATAATATTTAACTATGTGTAGATATTATAATTTTGTGGATTTTAGAATTCTGTGGTATTTGGAAATATTAAGATGATTAGGCATGGAGAAAATTAAGTTAAAATATAGAAAATTTTTGAAAATATTGGAAAATTGAAGAAATTTTGGAAATCACTGAAAATAAAATGAGTATTAATACATTACACTGAAAATTTAATTTTTTTAATTTTATAAGTATTATGGTGGTAAAAGCAGCGGCGGATCTACCTATACGCTAATGAAGCTGCAGCTTCAGAGCCCCGATTTAAAAGGGAACTCAAAACAACTTTAAAACAAACTTGGTCATAACATACCTACGAATAATTACTAAAATTAAATATTTTGGTACGAGTGATGTGAAAGAAGGTTCCAAAATCAATTATCAATCAATTATGGTTTCAGAGTTAACGAAATATGAAAACTTTTTACGATTTTTTTCTCAAAAAAATAAATACAAAGAAAACAATTTTTTTTTGTGAAAATAAATTATAATTTTTGGAAAATATTTAAAAAAAATAGTTTTTATTCGTGAAAATAAATTATAATTTAGAAAAAAAACAAATTAAAAGAAGCTACCTATATTGGATATTCTTTTTGATTACCTTCTCACTTGCATATACCTACTGTCCTACTTAGATGTTGAAAATGTTTCCAATTATTAGATTTAGATGAGGAGTAGGACAATTCTATTAACTTATAGTTGGTAAAAAGATCTATCAGAGACAAACCAAATCCTTTTCATTTGAATTTTTGATGTGATTATTTTTCGACAATTTTTATTCAATAAACGGAAACCATAATTGACTTTTTTTCAGAGAGCTTTTAATTTTCTTTTATTTCCCGACAGGTGACATCGAGTCTAAAATTTCAGAAAATGACTTAAGTATCATTCTACTTCGGAAACCAAAAAACTTCCCGTAAGTCTGTCTGTTACATGATGACACCACTATAATATTTAAAAATCTGTAATAATATATTTAAATTAAATAAATACAATAAAGCATAATACTTTTCTTGGCGTTTGCTCCATTTTTTATTAGAATTATCTGTTAAGCAAATCTTATCCGATTGAGATTTTAATTGTCTAAAAATTCTACGAAACTTTTTCAATTCTTTAAATGTCTGCAAATATTTCTAGTTTTGTTTATTTAAATTTTTTGTTTTTGAATTAAAATTATTTTTTTATTATTTATGTACTTACTTACATATATATTGTTTTTTAAGTTTTTCTTAACATCGGTTTTAAAAACAGATAATGGACTTTGGGGGCCCCGAAAATAACTAAGCTTCAGGTCCCAAAAAACGTAGATCCGTCACTGGGTAAAAGTATTTTAGTCTTTATCAAAAGTTAATTCATATAACAATATTGTAATTTATATACCGAGAAAACGATTTAAATATAAAAAGCCTAAGAAATGTTACTTAGTGTTAAAAATAATAGATATTTAGATATAAAAAGCGAACATCGTACCAGAAATTAATTAAGCTAACAACTGTAACAAGAAACAAAATAACTCTAAAAGTCCTTACAAAATAGATATGTACTTTCTATGTGCTGAGAAAACGAAGAACAAATATTTTTAATAAAATTATTAAAATTTGACAAGATGTTGGTACTGAATTGGAGTTTCAAACATCTATTTTCACAAACCTTATCGATACCATTTATGAAAAGGAGAAACAACTTAAAAAAAATATTATGCGATTTCTGAAAAACAGACCCTTGATCTTTTGTGAATAAAACTACCTATGTATGTATAGTATATATTATTATTATTATCATTATGTGCTTATTCTAGGTTCGACGGGATATATTCGTAAATGTATAAAATTATCAACTTAAAAGCGCATTTAAATATCAAACTCCGAATACCACATTTATTTTTTAAATAAATTAAAGAAATTTCTCACGAAAGAGCCTAGTTTAGGGAGTTCGAGTTTGGAAAAAAAATTGGTTTTAATAGGTGGTTCCTAGAGTTATGCAATATGTGTAATATTAACTCAAAACAGCCTACCTAGAAATATGCTTCGTCTGTACAACTTAAAGTACAATGGTTGTCAATTTTAATCTATCTATTTTATTTAAATTTTCGATCTCTATTTTAAAACATCTATCTACATCTTCAAAGCCTTTTTAGATGCGTTCAATGGTAAAACTTTCATTACAATAATAAACAATTCAGTTCAAGATTTATGCAAATGCAGATTAGCACACTACTTGATTTTGTTTTTTCGAAATTCGTTCAATTTATACTATATGTACATGTATACAATTAAAGGCTCAATTTTCCGCACGACCTTTCGACCTTACACTGAAAATCTTCAGCATTTTAATCGAATCGAATTTCTCTCTTCTAATTGTAACAGAATTCTACAAAAACATTTCTTTGTTTTTTTTTTTGCAAGGTTGTGGAATGACACTTCATTGAGAGATTCAAAACATTGTATTCAAAAGAAAAATTTCAGATATTTAAATTTAACATTGAGCTTAATTTTAACTTCAATCTTATATTTCTTTATTTTTCTTATTCCTTTTTTTAAGTAGATATAGGGTTCAAAGTTTAGCGAACGTAAACAAATAAAAATAATAAAAAATAGCAAAAAAAAAAAGTTGTATGAAGTTGATTTTTAATCAACTGCATAACTACCGTTAACAAAGCATCAATTTCCAAATATTTAATCGGATTTTTTTCGAAATCTAACTAGCATTACAGTGTGATTGAGTTTAACATTTTTCTTGTAGTATCCTAATAATTGATTACATAATTAATTAATTAATTAGATTGTTGCTCAAACAAAGAACATATCGACGTGTCCGAAGAGTACTATGGTAAATCGAGATACGATAGAAACCGATTTATATTAAAAATGATTCTCCGCACTCATATCTACGATTTTGGGTCATACTGACGTTCCTAACTGAAATAAAACACATTCAAAATAATAAAAATATTTTTATTGTAAGTAAAATCGACGTACGAGCTGAATTGTATATTCATATACAAGCCCACTTTCCATCAGTCAAAAATTGTAAATGAAAATACGATCAGTAAAAAATAAAAAAAAAAATATTTTATCATGAGATACAATTAATGAATGCTAGAACTTGTCGTTTTTACAATCTTAAACTTCCGTTAACCACCAACTTGCGATATTGGCAAGAAATTCAGCGCTGTCGTATGTGAAAATGCGATTTTATTGTGTTTTGTTTTGTTAGATCTAAATAAAGATACGATGTCAACCGTACTTAATATCGTCAACTTACTATATTAAACGGCAGAAAAAAATTTGCAATTATCGTATATCCATTTACGGAATGTTAGTAAATGAAGCGATCATCGTAAAAACTTAAAAATGTGAAAATTTGATAGAAATTTTCAAATTTTCCAATAAATTTTAATTGTTAAAAATGTAATATAATTTTTTTCATAAAACCATGTAAAAAAAATGAGGACTCTTGAAGAAAAATTTTAAAACAAACAGTTTTTTGCTTCCTGTGAAAACTAGTGTTTTTGAGATACGATAGTACTCTTCGGACCCGTCGATATAATAGGCGATAACAAAGACTAAAAATTAAATGTTTATTAAGAAAAATATTTATGTATAAAAGCAGATGTGCGAAAATCACGCTGATAAAAAAATATTGCTTTTAACGTTTTAACTAAAAATTGCCTACCTAAAAGTTAAAAAAATCAAAAATTCATATATTAAAATAAAAATACCACAAAATTATTTTTTTTAATATTTATTTTTAAAGATTACTCGTCTATAGACTTGTTGAAATTTTACAATTGAAAAAAAAAATTCATTGAAACTTTTTGAAATTTCCAATTATTTAAAATTAATGTTTGTTTATGATTAATATTTATAATGTTCAAAGTAATAAAGTAAATAGAAATTATAAACTAAAATCCTTGTTGATATTGTTTTGTATCTAGCCTAGCTTGTATCACTTCCAACTGCCTTTTAGCTTCGCATTGTGGGAAATTATTCATGTCATAGTATTGTGGAGCTATTTTTAATAGCCATTCAGCTGAAAAAAAAAATAGTTTGTTAAATACCTGTATTAAATTTATATGAATATTTTAGTTTTTAGTTATCAATCCGATATTTTAACACTAAACTATAGAGACGTCTTTATTTATCGTGTGTAATGGTTTTTTACAAGATAACACAATTATTGTTGTTGTGAATTATTAAAAAGATTAATTATTCCTTATCTTATAAAATAGAATTATATTTTTAACTTTTTACATTTATAAATAATATAGAATGAACAAGTGTAATTTTTTTCACATTTTTAAAATAACATAAATCTGATCGTATATCACTTTAACTTCATACAAATTTAACTTACGTTTCACATCAGTTACTGTTCGAATATAGTTTTTCGTAGTCAATACGAATTCGTTGTACATAACCCAATCAGGCTTATGGTCTAAACATGTAGATGGATGTAATTGAACAATTTGATTATCCTTTATAGTTAAATAATGCCCAGTACGTTCCAAATGTGCGACTTGCATGAAAAATCCTTGAACTAAAGCTTTACGAATATTAATGTAATAATCTTTTGATGTAAACTCTGTGCTGGTACGTTTCAAATTAAAACGATCCATTATCCTTGATAATTGTTGCCTCACATTATCAGCAGATTTCAATGATCGATAGTTGACAAAATTTTCGTAACACCAATTTGGATCTTCGTTACCTTTGTTTTATAATAGGATAACATTTGGAAATAAAGCAGCAAAATATATTAAAATTTTATTTCGATATAATGTAATTTAAAATTTTTAACTTCGTTAAATATGGAAACTTCAAGGTTTCATAAGTAGGATTTTTTTTAAATAACACTTTTTTAAAATGCTCAGAAAATATTTATTATTAAAAATATAAGAAATTTAAAATAATAAGTTAGTATTCCTTATTTTAATTCCATGTAAAGTCCATATTTTATAGTTAAATTTTATAAAAATTTCAATTGAAGGTATTTTAAAAACCAGAATACGCGCATTATCACTAAAAAATATTGATACGTTAGAATCCAATTTGCTATAGATTTCGTTACAACTATTGCTTGAAAAAAAAGATGACGGTTTATTTAATACAACATTATGAGAATCATTGCAAGATACTTTAGATTAAAATATCTAAGTATATCCATATCAGATTGGTATGTATAAAATTTTATTAAAAAAGGTACTTAATCCCTGGTGTAGTTTGGATTAAAAAGCTGAAATATTATTCTAAATTACATATATAATTTTCTTTTTACAAATTTTTTATCCAGAAAAAAAAAATAATTGATTTGAAATCAATAAAATGTAATTTTATGTTATTATGTATCTTCTTGCTACGTATTCTTTTTTTTAACAAATCCCTTTAGTAACAGTATAATCGTTAAAAAAAACTTACTCTGTTTAAAAGCATGATAAACGTTTAGAAGTGTTAGATGATCTCCATCAATATGTGCGAATCTCATTTTTGCCTCATCAGCTGCCTTCTTTGCTTCATTGGGCCGAACAAAACACTGTGGGACTAAACATATTTTTGGCGGGGCACATATAATTGTCACCCACGTCCCACATATATAGTTGATGTTTTACAATAATTTTTAAATGGAGATTGTTTTGGGTACTTTTGTACCAACAATCAGTAACAAAACCTATGGGGCTACGGGGATTTTTTTGAGTTTCATGTACGATTTATACGAAAATAATTTGAATTTTCATAATTAAATAGGATTGATTTTAGCTCAATTTATTTAAAAATGAAATTATATATTATTTTAAAAATTGTATAGGATAATTCTTAATTAATAGACAAAAAAAAAAAGAAAAAATGTAAATGAACGTGGCTTGGTGTTTTTATATATTTTAATTTTGTTAAATAAATTTTAAGTTTTATATTTTTGATTTTGACATGAAGAACGTATTATCGTACATGAAAAATTTCTTGTTTTTTTATTAAAATTTTTGAAATATTTTTGTTGGACTAGAATGAAGATGGACATAATGTAATTTACTACGCTAGTAAATATTCCTAAGGCTCTGTCTTGAATTTACTTTTCGGAAATAACTGAGTTTTCCACATGGCTTTTCGAATAGGAAATATCAAATCTTACCCGACAACATGGCTGTGATTGATAAAATTTCATTTGAACAATTGTGTTGGCAACTTGCAATCAGCATTTTAGCCAACTGAGGATCTAATGGGAATTCTGACATAACAGCTCCTAAATCGGTCAAATTACCATCGTCATCTAAAGCAGCCAAATAATTTAACAATTCAAGAGCTCGCATTAACGTCTCAGGAGCAGGTGGATCCATAAAATCGAAATGAACCAAATCATCAATACCAAGTTTTTTCAGTTGGAGTACAACCGTGCCTAAAAAATATAAGATGTATTTAAATTTTATTTAGGCAACCATTTGTTTTGTATTAAATTTTTTTTTCTTCAAAATACTTAATAGTTACCTAAGTTTGATCGTAAAATTTCTGGATAAGTATTATCTTGCATTTCAACTTTATAAGCCATTTCTGTATATAATCTGAAGCATTTTCCTGGCCGTGTACGACCAGCGCGACCTGCTCTTTGTTGAGCTGATGCTTTACTAATTGGTGACACCAATAAACTTTCAACTCGAATTCTCGGATTGTACACCTTTTGTTTAGCAAACCCTGGATCAATTACAAAAACTACCCCATCAATTGTCAATGAAGTTTCAGCAATATTAGTTGAAACAACAACTTTTCTACCGATAGCTCCGTTCGGTTTACTTGGTGGTGCGGCTTCAAAAATTCTCTGCTGTAAATTTGGTGGCAAGGTTGAATATAATGGAATGCATTTCAATTCTCCGACTTCAGGTCCCAAATTATCTATTTCTCTTTTGATTCTTTTACAAGCCTCATCGATTTCTTCTTGACCAGTTAAAAATAGTAGAATATCTCCACCAACTTCTTCACACATGTGTATTTGAACAACAGTTCTTATTGCTGCTTCCAAATAATCACGTTCCGGCTCCGGAGTGTAGAAAATTTCTACAGGATGAGTTCTTCCGGGAACATTCATTAATGGTGCATTATCGAAATATTGTTGAAATTTTCCTGCATCTAATGTTGCTGACATAATAACTAGCTTCAAATCGGTTCGTTGACGGATAACTTCTTTTAGTACACCCATTAGCAAATCAGTTGCCAGTGTTCTTTCGTGAGCTTCATCAAGCAATATCACTTGATAAGTTTCTAACATTGGATCAGACATTCCTTCGCGCAGCAACATGCCGTCTGTCATATACTTTAATATTGTTTTTGGTGAAGAGCAATCCTCAAAACGAATACTATAACCAACTTCTTGACCCAATATGACATCCATTTCTTCTGACACTCGTTGGGCAACTGACATTGCGGCCACTCGTCGTGGTTGAGTACAAGCAACGCCTTTCTTACCCTTAGATATTGCATATTCTACACACCATTGTGGAATTTGTGTCGTTTTTCCAGAACCAGTTTCACCAACCAAAACAATGCATTGATGTTCATTTAGCAGGCGCATAAAATCCGATTGATATTCAAACACTGGTAATGTGATTCTTTTTTTATATAATGTATAATATCTTTGTGAAAAAGACAGCATTGTAAATGGATTCATAGAATTTGATTTTGCTGCTGCCATTGCTGCTGGTGTTGAGAAAGCTATTGATGATGACGACGATGAGCCAGCTTCTTCCCTAAAAAGAAATATTTATTTATTACCATACAAGTTGAAATTTATTGTAAACGATTAATAACGATAAGCAATCACGTATTTAAGTAAACAATAGGTAGATAAGATAAGATACGTCATTTTTAGTTTGTAACAAGAGGGACGATTACAAACGATTTAATTCATTTGTGTGTTTATCGATCGATATTTTTTTTTGTGTAGATTAGAAAAATCAATATTTTTAGTCATACGTAGGTTCGTATATTTTCTGAAAAAAAAAGGAGGGGATTGATGTTAAGTATTCATCGTCCATATTCCCGACTTTTTAAAGTTATCCAAGAATTCCAGGCCAAGTAAAAATAAAAATAAAATAAAATCTGATTAGCAGATTGCTGCTGCTTGCGTAAAAGCAGTGACAAAAAATTAACCTAAAATAAAAACAAGCCAATTTTGATCGCTTTGTTTTTTTAGTAGGTTGGTCGTGGTGGTAGCCGAAAATCTTCTCGAAAACGAATCAAAATTTTAAAATAAAATCAAATTAAAAAGATAGAATTTAATTAAAATATTAAAAGTGAAAAATGGAAATAATTTTAAGCAAGGATATTCTTTTTTAATTGTTTGTGGATGACCGAACAACTCGAAGGCAGACTGCGACGCTTTTTGTGTTTTCCAGTCGCCGCCGGTCAGCCGCTGGACTATTTTTTCTAACCGCCGCTGGATGAAAATTCATCGACTGATCGACTGGCCGCTTTTTAGGAAAAAAAATAAAATTTAGCCGCTGATTTTTTTATTGGTTCTTTTTTTTTTTTTTTGTTTTTATTTCTTTTTTTTTTGTTTTTTTTTTTGTTTTTTTTTTTTTTTTTTTTTGGTTTTTTTAGTCGCCGATCTCTCCGATGATTTTTTAGATTTTTTTTTCTAAGCCGCTCTTTTTCTCCAAAACAGGCAATTTTGAGTCGACTAGCCGCCGCAATCGAAGGGCAAAATTCGACTGGCCGCCGTCGAAAAAAAGCGATCGGCGTCTATGTCTGCTCGAAGGAACTCCATTTTTATTTTCACTCAACATCTCAACAATTTTATTCTTTATTTTATTCAATCCAAAAATCCAATAACTTACTTTTTTTTCTTTAAAAACGTGTCTGCTACTTCAATTCTTCTTTTTGACATAATACATAAGTTTTTAAAATACAAATTAAATATATATAAAATTTTTTATTCCAGTTATTCAAAAAAAAAAAATCTTTTTTTCTATATTTTTTCTTTTAATTTTAATAAATAATTGAAGAAAAAAAGTAGAAATCTATGAAAAAATAAACTCACGAAAGAACCACGGGGTTTTGTCCCTCAGGGAAAATAAAGTTACATAAATCCTAGCCGGCTGCTAAGTCAAATAATCAAAGCATTCTTTATATATCGTCAACAATTAAATTATGGATTGAAAATTGAACGATTTCAACTTTTAATAATTTAATTCGAATTTTTTTTATAGTTCAAAAGGGGTTTTTTTTTCTGAATTCGAATGTCAAAATCAAATTGAGAGAATACCTGAAGTATTTTTTTTTGTTTATGTTTTGTCCACGAAATAATTAATTTAAAGCAGTAAGACAACAGTAATAACAAACTACAAACTCCAAAGCAACAAAGTATGAACTTTTAAGTCTTTCTTTCGGTTCTTGCAAATTTTTTTATATGGCAAAGGAAGAAAGAGACAGAAAGCTGAAAGAAAGCCGTCTTTCACAAGAGCCGATATTAAAAGACTTCTACTTAGTGCAGAAACGCTTTAAGCACCATTATGAGAATATGTTACTGGCAACACTAAAGCAGGTTTGTTGTATTGAATTTCTGCATCTGTAGATTGATTTGTTTTTCAATTTTCTAAATATTATTGCGCCGCCAGCCAGCAGCAGCAATCAGCAAGCAAGCAATGAATGAATAGGGATTAAGTTAAAAAAAAAAACAAATAATAAAAAATTAAATTTTAAAATTATAAAATCAAATTAAAAAAAAAAACAAATGAATTGAAATACATACCTAGTTAAAATAATTTTATTTAAACAAAAAATGATTAGCAAAATGTAGAAATATAAAATTAATTGATAAAATTAAAAAGGAAACAAATTTTCCGAAAAAAGATAAAAAAAAAAGAAAAAAATTCACTGAAAATTATGGAAATTCCAATTCAAGTCGCTACTAGAGTTTTCCCATTTAATGAAGATGAAGCTAATTCATCTTCGAGTTGTGTTCAAACAATTCCAATTTCGCCCAATTCAATGGTTGGCGGTATTGTTCAAGTTTGCGGGCAAAATTCATTCCAAGTAACCCATGCCTTGGGCCAATGTACCCAAAGTGAATTATATTTTCAAACAATTTATCCGTTGATCAGTTTATTTTTGGAAGGATTCGATGCATCTGTCGTCACTTATGGGCAACGTTGTATGGGAAAAACTTATAGTCTGATTGGACCAGGTTTTGATTGCATTTGCAGCGAAGAAGAGCAGGGTACGTTTTTTTACAATTTTTTTTTTTTTTTACTTAAATCGATTAGATAGGTAGGTAGGTAGGTACCTATTCTTTGAAAAATAAATGCGAAATATGTATACTTTTCGAATATAGGTACCTACCTACCTAGGAATCTTCAACTTTAAATATTTTCGAATTCTAGGTACCGACCTATATAGAAAAAATGATATAACTAAACCAATTTAAATTAAGTTCATATTTTTATATCTTGAAGGAGTAATTCAAAGATGTGTTCGCGATATTTTTGGACAATTAAATGCGCATCCAGAGAGAAGTGTTATGATCAATATTGGATGGGTAGAAATAATTGGCGATGATGTACGTAATTTATTTGAAAGTGGTAGTGTTATGTGTCGAAGTATATCAGATGTTTTTCATTGGATGCAAATTGGAATCTCAAATAAATCTGATTCGCCGACTAGTCATTCTCTATTTACAATTACTTTAGAACAGCAATGGATTACAGATGATGGTCTAATTCAACATCGGCTATCCACAGCAAGTTTTTGTGATTTATGTGGAACAGAACGCATGTTTATGCCAAATGATTTAGATCAAAATCAAAGTGTACCCAAAGATTTAGGTTTGCAAGCACTTGAACAAATTGTAACAATGCTTATAGATCCGATGGTTTATAACTTAGCAGCAATTCCATATAATTCAACTACATTAACAACATTACTAAAAGATTCATTTGGAGGAAGGGCTCAAACTTTATTGATTTTATGTGTTTCACCTTTCGAACGTGATGTGAATGAAACAATTTTCAATTTACAGTTTGCGTTCAAAGCACAATGTGTTCGCAACTACGTTATTATGAATACTTTTTCGGATAATAATACTCCGTTATCACCTGAAGTTGTTAATCCACCACAATCAGATGATACATTTGGATTGCAATTTGCTGCTTCACAATGGGCTAAATTAGTTTCAAATGCTGAAGGATTATTTGCTAAGTAAGTAAAAATTAACTAAAATTTTTGTCATGATAAAGTTAATTTATGGACATAGACCGAGAATTATCAACTTATGATTTTTTGTATTTTTTTTAATTTTTTTTTTAGATTGTTAGGAAACAAAAGTATAACCGAATTAGATAGAGAACAAATCGAAGAATGGTTATTTCTAAAACAAGAATGTGAAGACTGTTTAAGCTCAAATGATGGTGGTTTGTCGCAGCAAAAACAATTAGGACCTATTCAAGAAGCAGAGGAACCAGATGAAGCAACATCTAATGCTGATGAAACATCTGTACCGCAAAACTCTGATAATGAAAGTGATATTGAATCTCAACGACCTGATTTTGAGGAAAAGATTGGAAATATTTTGTACGAATTAAAATTAAAGACTGATAACTTAGTTAATGATAAATACGAAGAATTTATAAAAACACAACCAAAACCAGTTATGGAAAGCACAGAAAGTTTTAGACCAGTTGACGATGACAGACGTTCCAGTAATGGAGGTAAAATTTAATTTTTTTCTTTTATGTGGAGAATTTGATGACTGATATATTGTATTTATATTCATTTATTCGCAGGTCGTCGACGTTCCATTCAACCTGGAATATCATTAAGTAGTGCTGATATTGCATTACTTAATCGAGTAGCTAATCAAAAAGTCGCAATTGGATTAGATTCCTCAAAGTCGACATTAGATTTTTTGGAAAGTTCGTCGGAGCATAATCGATTACGTAAGCACATTTCTCCAATTGACAAATTACAGAAAAAAATACGTGAATGTGATGCGGACATCGAAGCAAAAGCGACTCAAATTAAGGAACTTGAACAGACATTAGCTTTAAAATTGGAATTAGAAACTAATTTAATAAAAAATAAAGAAACACGTTCATCAGCAAAACAACGTTTTCATAAAAAACGTAACAAACTAAAAGCTCAATACGAAGAAACCAAAAAAATGCTGAAAAAGGCTGAAGAAAGTCGTAACCGTGATAAAGCTGAAATTGAACGATTGAAAACATTAACAATTCAAACGAAGCAAAAATTAGATGATGTAGAGTCAATGCGTGATATTGCGGTTGAAAGTGGACAAAAATTAAATAAGGTTCAGGAAAGTGTGTATAAAACTAAAAAACAGTTGAAAGAATTACAAAAATCGTTGAAAAAGGACCAAAAGAGTCGTGAGCACATAGAAAATGAAATAAAATCGTTGAAAGATAAAGAGCAATCAGGCACAATAAATGAAAAAAATAAAAAACTTATAGTTCAGGATAGAATCTCACAGCTTGATAATGTTTTAAAAACAAAATCACAAAATCTAGAACAGGGTATTAATAAAAATTCGCAAGAACAAGAAAGTCTTCGTCACGAAATAAGAAATTTACGACGTACTAGAGATCTGCTTCTTGACCAACGCTGTGCTTTAGATCGCAAGTTAAAAAAAGAAAAAATACTATCGCATCGAGAAGAAAGAAAACTTCTTGAATGTGATGAAGCAATAGAAGCTATTGATGCTGCCATTGAATTTAAAAATGAATTGATTTGCGGCCGAAAATCAATCGACACCAATGAACGATCACATCGAGAAAAAGGAGAACAAATGTTAATAGCTCGTTTGAATAAATTATCCTTGGAAGAAATGAGGACCATGCTTTATAAATACTTCACAAAGGTAATCGATTTACGGGATTCAAGTCGAAAATTAGATTTACAACTCATGACATTGGAACGTGAAAGGGATGCTTACGAGTGGCGAGAGAGAATTTTAATGAGTGATATTCAGCAAACCCGTTTAGAAGGCGAACGCAAATTAATTTTGTTGCAAAAGCAGCATGAAACCAAACTAACTTTAATGTTAAGACATTTAGCTGAAGAAACTAGTGCAAGTAGTTCGAGCTTTGGTACTCCGTGGTCGACACCAACTCCGAATCAACAGTTCTTGGATTCAGATTTTGAAATAGATATTTATAATCCGTCAGTGATTGCAGCACAAAAGCAATATATCAAAACTAAATCAGATTTATGCCCCATGCCGGACGCACTCTCTAAATACAAGCCGTTGGATAAAATAAAAGAAAAAGACCGAGAGAGTAAAAATAAATTGTTTGCCAAATTTCAAGTGCTCACTAGATATCACGGGGTAAGTGGTAATGAGAAAAAAAAGCAATCACAGGATTTGTCAATTCCGGAAGAAAATCTCAAGCAATTAATAGCAGCAACTCCAGCTACAAAAGTCACGAGACAAAAAAACAAAATCATTATTCAAAATTCATCAAAGAAAACTCATTAAGCAAAACGGAAAGTTTAATGTTTTATTTCATCAAATATAAGCGTAAGTAGGGAATCAATTTTATTAGTGTTTATACAAATTTTATTTTTTCATCTAAAATTGTGTTATTGGCAGCATTTAATATGATTTGTTTGTACTTGAAAAATAATGTTCTATTATTAAGGTACCCTTATTATGGTTTCATAAACAACTATGTATTTCTATTTTTAAGTATAGTTAAGAAAATTTCATACAATTGTCTCCTAATGTATTATTAAAAGAATTTCTAACGCCTCAATAATCCCTTATTGGGAAATAAGCAATTCAAACCACTTAGTTAAGTAATAGGTAAAATAGTTTAGAAAATATTTCTGAAAATGTGTATTCTGCTTATCGTCTCATTTGAATAATTTTTAATTGTAAGCAAAAGAACTTTATTTGGTCTTAGTTTTTTGTCTGATTCGAATAAAAATTAAGTTTGTACAAGAAGGGTCTCCATATTTTTTTTCTAACTTTCTTGAATCATCCATAAGAATTTTTTCCATACTGTAATACTAAAAAATGAGGTCTTAGTTTTTTGTCTGATTCGAATAAAAATTAAGTTTGTACAAGAAGGGTCTCCATATTTTTTTTCTAACTTTCTTGAATCATCCATAAGAATTTTTTCCATACTGTAATACTAAAAAAATAATGTAGACCTTTTAATTTATTTAATACCTTACATTAAATCACATTTTTATTATCTCTGATTGATATTGTGGATATACAAATACATATTAAGATTTGAGCTATAATATACATTTTCCACTATTAATATCACTAATCATTTGTTTTTCGAAATCTTTAGTTGAGTAATTTCTGTTTTTTGTCAATAATGTATTTAAAACATTTGCCTGGCATTTTCCATTATTTATTATCGACTGCCAATCATTGAAATCCTGCCAGTAGCCGTCTATATTAGGATGAACAATATCGCAATCATAATGTGATCTATTCGCCATTGATATTATTTTATTATTTTCATATAATTGTTTGCACAAAAAACATTCAAAGTTTTCAATTAAATTTTCATTAGTACTATATTCTCTATCGATTAATGTTTTTTTCAACATTTCATTTGTTATTGGATCAATTTGTGCATATTTATGACCTAAATATTGATTATATTCATAATCATTACCGTCCAAATATTTTAAATATTCTGCAAGTTTTTTTGGAGTTTCAAAATCTGATATTAAAATTATCGATTTATTGTTCGGCATCCAATCTTTAATTGAAGGAGATCCAAAATACAAAGGTATTGAACCAATTATTAACGGCCGCCAAAATTTTTCAGATATATAATCCATACATATTCCATTTTCGTATGAAATAATAAATTTATATCTTGCTAAAAATTTGTAGAACTCGGCAGAGTCAATTGTTTGTAAATAATTTTTTGACAATGATTCTGGCAATTTTCTGTTATTGAGACACTTTCCATACGAATCAATTTCAATATATTTCATCAATTCTTTGACGTATTGATCACGTCCAGAAATTGTGTCACAAATGCTTTGAACAAATGCCACTGGTGCTATATTTTTGATCCTCAATTTGGATTTTTCTCCAACAGGCACTATATATTCTTGAGTACGCAATAATTCATAGTTATCAATATATTGCGTTGTCAAAGGAAAGTCACTATAACGGCTAAACGTAGCAGTAAAATTAAAATGTTTTAGAAATGGTTCGAACTGAACATATGGCACATTTTTTGGCGACTCTTCGTGAAATAAAGCCCACAAATGTGTAGATCTTCTTGGCAATGGATAACTGTCTAATTTTAAATCTGATCCATAAAATGCAAATGCCTTCACGTTAGCATTTGTCAGTAAATTTTGGTCCACTGTGAATCTGCATTTATATAGTCCACATTGTTTTATTCTATCGTAGTTTTCTAAAATTTTTGTCCACCATACAATAGTCGGTATGATTTTAGCTTTTTGTGAATCAAAATTATCATTTTTCACCAAAGGCAAGGCGATAAAATGTTTAATGATAAAAAAAATAAAAAATAAAATTGCAATCGTTAAAATTCTTTTAAAAAAGAATAATCTCATCTTTGCTTTGCCTATTCATACTAAGAATATATTTTTTATTTCAAAGCATTGATAAATACATAATGTATACTTTGCTATACTTTTTTTGTTACTTGATAAACTTTGAATTCATACAATATTGATAAACAGTTTTTTTTTTTTAAACATTAAATATAAAATCAACTAAATTATATTTATTATTTATACTAAAATAAATCAAATGCAGTCTGATAAAAAGAAAAAAAAAATATTTGGTTCAAATTCTTAATTTTGACATTTAAATATGCTTCCAGCTGTAAAAATTCTTGTTATGTATCTATTAGGACTTACAGTTTACTTTTCATATCGTTTTTTATTTAACATTTAATAATGTGATCAAAGTCTTCTCATATTAATAATCATTTTTAAATTTAAAAGATACTCAATGAAGGTACATACTTAAATCCAAAATTATTGAGGAAAATAAATTATAGGTACCTAGGTCATTTATTTAGAGAAAATTGAATGTCGCCAATAAAACAGACAATTATTTTTTTTAAATTGTTTTAGTTTGCATGTTAGGCATAAGTTTTAGCATAGTGTCATTATTTATACAAATTATATTGACAACGTAAATCACATTTCAAGTTATAAAAATAATATTTTAATGATTTTTAAGGGATCTGTTTCGTTGATCTTATGTATGTATTTGATTTCGATTTCAACTCTATGAAAATAGTAGTTGAGTTAAAATTTAATATAAAATATTCAACTGGTCGAAACATATATTTCGGCTCATTCATTTAACATTTTGTATAATACATATTATAATATAATTATGTGCCATTAGTTTACTTCTTTTATTAATGTTTTTTATTAATGTTTTCATAAAATAATTGAATTCTACATTTTTTATCCTAATAATTTTATGTTTAATTAAATACATAAGTTATAGAAAAATTGCAATGAGGAATTCTATGCATTTGTTTGAAAATAATAAAAAAAACGTATAGATTATAGATTCGTAGTTTTTAATATAGATTCATAATTTTAATACATTTTTTTAACTAATGATATCGTGAAATTCATTTCTTTCAGTTAACGTGTCGCTGCCGAATTATAAAAATTTTTAAATATTGAATATCAGAAATTAAGACTATAAAATTAAAATTATTATAAATTATAATCAATAATTATTATGTGTATTATTTCTAATGTTCGTACGAAATATTAATATATAAATAATAACAAATCCACGCAATAATGAAATCAATTAGATAGATACTGTAAGAAGTATAAAGTATTATAGTCTTATAAATTATTAAATTATTAAAGTCTCATATAATAATGGCCTAATATTATTTTGCATTAAAGAAGGATCAGAAATAAAATAAATAAGATGTATGTTTATAACTAAAAATTTACAATTTCATTCTTTCAATACTCATTTCTACCAATAGTATCTCGAAGAAAGCAGGAAACCATACATAACCATACTATTTAATCTATTAAAGTTTTAAATAAAATTTTATTTTCTTCATAATGAAAAAGCTTAATTACACTATTGAAATTTAAACACGATTTGAGATGATCTATTTATTTTATTGTTGAAATATATTTTTCTCTTTATAAGTGTAAGTACAAGTCATAAAGATTTTAGATAACATTTTAACGAATAATTATTACCATTATGAGAGGGCAATCAATGCACACTTTAAGAAATTTGAAATATTTTATGGACGTCGCATATTATTAGAAAACCAATATTAATCTTCAATGTCAATAAAATATATCACATTGAATCGTCAGATTACACTGATTTACCCGTAAATGAGAAACAAAATTTGTAGAGAGTTATATTTGAATTATTTTTAAAATTCATTGTCACAATTGTTGTTGATAAAGTAGTCATGCATATAGTTATTTTTCGCACCTTAAATTCAAATTATACAATTGAAAAACAGACACACTTCTTATTGTTTTTTGTTGAAAAATCTATGTATTATTGAAATTAGTGAAATATATTTATTTGAAGTATATTGAGGTTCCATTTTTCGTTAAGAAAATATTGTAAATTTTTAATTTTTAAGTACTTAAATTTTCTGTAGTTTTAAACATAAATTATATTGTAATTCAGTAGTTCTTGTAGAATTTAATTAAAATTAATAAATATTTCAATATTATTGAAGAAACAATCTTTAATTTTACATTTTCAAAAATCTTTCAGAAATGTCTTAATTCTGAATTGCAGTAAGAAGAACCTAACAATTTTCTATTTTCCGATAATTAATTTTTAACAATAACAAAATTAAATAATGGTTTCATCACTTAATATTTTTAGTCAATATTTATATTTTATAAAGAAACAATTAAGTTATGATAGTTGTTGCTATTTTGACATTTTAACTTTATTTTTACTTTTTTCTTAGCTAAAAAAAAATTCCAAAAGGATAACAATAAAAAATAATTTATACACTTTGAACTTTTCATTCAAATTTGTTTTTTTTTTTATGCATTTGTCAATGCAGCAACGCCAGGTAAAGTTTTGCCTTCTAATAGTTCTAGAGAAGCACCTCCTCCTGTTGATACATGGCTTACTAAAGATTCAGTATTCCATTTGGCGCAACATGAAGCAGTATCTCCACCTCCAATAATGGACACACATCCTGTAAAAAAGTGACATTAGTTAGTTACTTCAAAGCTTCAATAATTTTATAAATACTTCTAAAAAAACGGTATGAGTTTATAAATTATGTATCTCAATAATTGGGTGAATTAAAAATATACGTCGGAAAGTACAAATTTTTTTATGTAAATCAAGCAAAATAATAATAGTCTTACCCGCTTTGGTAGCTTCTACCACACCGTCCATCAAACTTTTTGTACCATTAGCAAAATTTGGAAATTCAAATACACCGGGTGGTCCGTTCCAAACAATAATCTTAGCTCTTTTGATTGGCTCTGCAAAAGCAGCTCTTGATTTCGGTCCAACATCTAATCCCATCCAGCCGTCTGGTACTCCAGATTCTACAGTTGCTTCTGAAGTTTTAGCATCTTCAGCAAATTTATCTCCACAAACAAAATCTATGGGCAAATGTAGCTGGACATTGTTCTTTTTAGCTTTTTCAACCAAATTTTGTACAATTTTTGAGCCTTCTTCGTCGAATAGAGAACTACCAATTTTCATATTATTCAAAACTTTTAAAAATGTGAACGCCATACCACCACCAATGATCATTTCATTGACCTTGTCTAATAAGTTTTCAATTAATTGAATTTTATCTGCGACTTTAGCTCCGCCTAAAATGGCTAAAAATGGTCTTGGTGGATTATCCAATGCTTGCCCGAAATATTTTAATTCCTTGTTGAGTAACAAACCAGCTGCACGTTGATCAAAACCTTCACCCATCATTGAACTATGAGCACGATGAGCTGTACCAAATGCATCATTCACATAGACATCTCCTAGTTTCTTAAGACTTTCCCGAAATGCTTTTACTTTAGTGGGATCGGCTTTGACTTTAGCACCTGCAGAATCAACACCTTTACCTTCTTCTTCCAAATAAAATCGAACGTTTTCCAATAAAATTATCGATCCTGGTGCGGGATCTTTACAGGCAGCCTCCACTTCAGCTCCAACGCAATCATTCAAAAAGATAACATCTTTTTTTAAAAGATTTTTCAATTCATCGGCAACTGGTGCCAAAGTAAATTTCAAATTCTTATTCCCATCTGGCCGGCCCAAGTGAGACATTAAAACAACAGATTTAGCACCACGATCCAATGCTAATTTAATTGAATCCAATGCGGCGACAATTCTTTGATTTGATGTGATTTTCCCTTCCTAAAAAAAGTAGATAATCTAGTTATGAAATTTTTAGCATAACAAAAAACAGGAAATTTTTTTTTTTAATTTTATTACCAACCTTAATTGGAACATTAAAATCCACTCGCATTATAACTCTTTTATTTTTTAAATCCAAAGCTTCAATACTTAATTTGTTTAGGGCCATTTTCAAAATTTTCTGATAGTTGTTAAGCAATAAGGAAATGTTTGCCAACGATCTGAACTGCTTATAAGAAAACCAAAGCCGATAATTTTTCCCAACTAAGAAGTGAAGTTTTTGACCTTTACAAATCTGAATGTCAAAAAAAGAGAGCTGAATGTTAGTGAGTCGCTTAAAAATTTTCATCTACGCTGTAAAAACGACTCGTGGTATTTATTTAGATACATACATTTCTAACAAAAATGAAAGTTAAGATAGAAAAGTATCATTTGAAAAATGATAAGGCATACAACCTTTAAACCTACTGTCTCTCAAATTCCTGGATATAGTTATATAAATTACACATTCCTACAATAAAAATGTTTTTAATTTTTAGCCTCGTCGCAATGAATTTTTGAGTTTGTAGTAAAAATAAAGAATTTTTATTAGCATTATGGAACGTCGCCGTAGGTAGTTTGTTTGAAATTGCACAAAAGTCCCCAATCTTCATACATACAAGTTCCAAAAGTCTTTAATAAAATAGGTACCTACCTACAATTTAAAAAAAAATTATATTAAAACCAAATATAAATTTAATATAAATAATTTATGTATTTTGTATTTTTTTTCAATATTTCTTTTTCAAACAAACTTAACATAAGATTCAATGAAATTAAATTTTTTTAATTAAGTTTCCATTCCACCTTATTAATTAAAAAAAAAAATAACTACCTGTTTTGTTTAAATAAAATATAATCAACAACTTATATGTATTTGACAATTTTACAAATTTTTAGTTTACTTATTTTTATAAATTAATAAAATTTTACAAATTGGTGTTCTTCACTTAATTCTCATAAAATAATATCAAAAGTCTTCAACAGTATCTAATATAACAAAATTAAGAAAATAATACGAAAATAAATAAATTTTAACTCATCCAGATGCGTTAAGCCTGTAATTAAGGGAAATCTGTAATGAATAAAAATGTTAGCAAAATTATATCATTTATTAGGTATATAAATTTTTAAATTAAAAATGTTTATAAGCAAAACAAGTGAATAAGAGAGCGCTTCATTATATGAAAAAAATTATAATTATGATGATTTAAAGCATTTAAATTTATTTTGAATAAGTATTTTCACTTTGTTGAAACGGTGAATAAAGGGACTTACACATTTAATAAATTTCCGAAGATTCGTGATTTTCAAGCTTTAGCTAAACTTTTTTTGTGATATAAGACCCTAAATTCTTAAATTTATTTAAACTTTTTTAACAATCTATAATAAGAAAATATCTTTATATTATTCTTAACTGAATCAATGTTACTCAATCTAACGGTCCAATTTTTTTTAGTATTTTGCTCATTTTCATTTATACTTATTTTAAAGTATTTTTCTGCATTACTGCAACATTCTATTTTTGTTGATCTTAAATATTCTTTTACAACTAATAGGTACTTCATATGAAAAATGGTAAAATAATTTTAAATTTTTAAATAGAAATCTTAATTAATTCATATTTTATGTTGAATAAGAAAAATATACATAATATAATAATAATTGGACTACTATTATTACATTAGTTTTGAGCTGCCAATCTAATCATCATACTCTGATGAATCTGATGAATTGGATTCAGATAATTGTAAGTCATCATGTAACAGTGATGCTCCATTCACAAATGGTTGATTAACTACACTCGGTTGAGGTGGTTGTGATGCTGTTTCATCAGAATCTGAATCCGAATCACTATCACTAGAGCCACTGTCACTTGAACTGGAATCCGATGAACTCAGAACGCCAATTTCCTAAAATACAGTTTTATTAATTTTTGTGTTTAAAATAATACTTAGCAAGAAATTTAATAGTGAGAGTTCTTCTTTTGTGATCGAATAAAAATACAACAAAAAATTAATAAAATAAAATTAATATCAACGTTACTAACAAAATTATTTAAATAATTGTAATTGCAATTTCGAAACATTAGCAATAAATATTTGAAGATTTTTTTTTGTTGTAAAACTAGTTTAAAATACATGTAGTATTGTTTCACTAATTCAACCAATATAAGTAAATAAAAGTTGAAAATGCTAAATAAAAAAAAATACCTGTTCTAAGGCATAACAAGCATTAGTCATCATTTGGGATGCATTTGGTCCTTTAAGATTTAAACTTGAATTACTACTTGAGCTGTGATGTAGAGAATTATTTTGGTTGTAATTGTTGGATTGTTGTGAAAGTTGAGGGAGTGCGTTGGGTTTTTGGTATTGCTGAAATTGTTGTTGTTGTTGTTGATATTGTTGCTGTTGTAATTGCTGCTGTTGTAATTGCTGCTGTTGTAATTGCTGCTGTAATTGTTGCTGTTGTTGCACTTGTTTTTGTTGTTGCAAATAATGATTATGCTGCTGCTGTTGCTGATAATCAGCGGAGTTAGTGTGGTTTGAAGACGATGCTGCTGATGATGATGTATTAGTCACATTGCTATTAATTGCTGGAGTTGATAAAGGTATGATATCATCATCATCTGTTATCATTGGTATACTAGGTAACGTCGCCTGTCCATTATTAGCATTCCAGCTAAAATATTTTCTCAATTAAAAACAAAACTAATCATAATTTTCAATGCACTTGAGATTATATAAAATTTTTTGTAAAATAATAATTTTAACAGTGTTATTAAAAACTAATAAACTTACACAGGTGCATTTTGAGGGCTTCTCGTTGTAGTTTGTAATGGAGAATTTGATTGCATTGGAGAACCGCGAGGATGAAACCCAACTAAAATAAAAAAATAAATATTGTGGTTTGAAAATAGAAGAGCACAAAAAGAATTAAACACTCACTTATATTATTTTTTCGACTTCCGGTTGATACTTTTGTCTTTGATTGTGTTCTCATTGTATTATTTTCCATCAATTTTGGTGGCTGAATAACAGTTTTTTGAACTTGCTCATTTCTAGTCTTCTTAACTTGGATATTATGATTTAGTTTTTCTAATGTCATAACTCCTGTTTTCTTATCAAAAATTATTAAACATTCTTTTGTATATTTTCTTTGATTACCCTTAAATACGGTATGAGGCACCCCGGAACTTTCTATGAATAAATTTTTTATTTTAAATTTTTTGTTCGTTTTAGGTACTTGTTTATTATTTCATTACCTAAATTTGGCACAGTTACAGTAACTTGGTTATTTGATCCAACATCAAGAGTAGCACATCTATTCAAATCCACACTTGCTGGCTTAAAATCATCTAAAAAGAGAAATTGAAATAATTACAGTTAAGCTTAATTAATGTCTGTTGATTCTGGGTATGCATTACAAAATGGTTAATAGTGAAAGGCGATTTTTTTATATTTGTCATCTTTTTGAAATTTTTGTAAATTCTATCAAAATTTGCCAAAATAAAAATATTTTCCATAAAAACATCGATTTTAATGTTAATCTAAAACTTCTAAAGTTCTGAAAGTTCCAAATTTTATTAAACGTTAATAGTATTTTCACGAAAATACCTCGTAGCATAATGTTTTTCAGCTTAACTGACAATTATTGTAAGCTCCTAATCTATCCAATATATTATGGTGTTTAAATTAACACAAAAATTTGCAAAACATATTAGAAAAATTTGATACTTATTGGCATTTTTTTTTGTTTTCGGTTTTCACTTACACTTGATAGTATGAAATGCTGTTGATGTGTTTTGTGAATTAAATGTGGCACCTAGTTTCAATTCTCTAACTTCTGGTCCAATGTTAAAACGATCAGTCATTTTAATTGAATTTTTTATATCTTTTTATAATATTGCATTCAAAATCACAAAATTAAATTTTCGTTATAAAAATGAATGATTGATATATTGCTTTTGTTGTTTCTATTACTTGTTGTAGAAAAAAATAAAATAAAATTTCCAATTAATTTTCGTTTTCAATTTCTTTTTCTTTTTTATTTGTAACAATATTATTTTTTTATGAAAATTATTAGATGCCAATTTGTTTTTCACTTTCTTTAGTTGTTTTATTTAATTATGCGTTGTGTTTATCAATTTCTGTTTTCATTTCACCTATATTATATTAGATGAAAAAGAAATTAAATTATAATTTTATTGAATATTATTTAGATACAATATACTTATATAAGATTAGATTTATTTCTAAAATAGCATAATTTAATTTAATTTTGAAGAAAAAAAAAATTCTCATTTAACAAATAATGGAAATAATTATTTGGATGAGCTGATTTGAGAACCTTTCAAGCTAGAAAGTGATTACATTCAATTTAAGAGAAAATATTAGATGTAGAATAGCATACTAGAATTTTCAGTTGCTGTGAACATTAGCCCGGGACGGTTTGTTCGACAGGGATAAATGTTACCAATCGGAGTTTAAAAATGGATTTTAGGGGCAATTTAAAGAATATTTGCAGCAAAAGATCAAAAGTGAATTGAAGTTTCTGCATTTATGTGATTCGTTTAATGAAAATGAAGGTTATCACTAGTAAAATGTTTTCATACAAAATTTAGTTAACGCAATGTGTTATCTCTGGTACTTAAAAGTGGGTCACTTCCCTTGTCTTTATTTGTTTTTTTTTTATAATTCAATATTTCAAAACCTAATCTAAGTTTGCCTGAGCACAATTATATTCGCTCTTCGTTATACCATAAAGGAAGTATAAATAGAGAAACTAGTTCCATACAAAAAATGCAAATACAAATAGTGAAACAAAAAATCCATATCACAACCCCATGAGCTTTTTTTTTTGTATTTTTTGAGAATTCCACTCTCACAAAAGCTTTTAAAGCTTTAAAAATTGTATAGAACTGTTGTTATTTTGAAAGATTTAAAAGCTTTTGTGAGAGTGGAATTCTCAAAAAATACAAAAAAAAAAGCTCATGGGGTTGTGATATGGATTTTTTGTTTCACTATTTGTATTTGCATTTTTTGTATGGGACTAGTTTCTCTATTTATACTTCCTTTATGGTTATACTTAGCATATAACGAACAGCGAATAGCGAAAAGCATTTTATAAAAATTATATAATTTCCAAATTTTTAATTAAAAATTCAACAAAAATTATAAGAGAAAAAAGTCCTTGAACTTTATAAAAATAAAAAAAAATAAATACAAATAAAAGTTGATAAAAAAATAAAAAAAAATAATTACCCACTTGAATCTTGAAGTGAAAATCGATTGTAAGTAATAAGGTAGGTACCTAGGTAATTATGTTTGTGGAAGTTTTGAATCTGTTTATTAGAAAAAGATTGAAAAATAGATAAAATCAAATAAGGTTACCTATCTTCACCTAGGCGCCTAATTTTATTTTTAAGACTTTTAAAATTTAGCAAAGAAAATTTTATTAACGTCTATATAATAATTATTGGTTTTTCCTTATTTTATTTCAAACTTAATTGTAAGTTCTAGAAAAATATTCTTTCTGGTGGTTAACTATATACCTATAGGTAGGTCTAGGTACCTATGTAGGTTACATTAGATACCTAGCTACCTTGTTGCAATATTTGGTGACCTTAATAAATCAATCGATCATAAATATGGTGCGAGGCACGAACAGGTACTAGATACCTACCAACATAATGTCATGATACAACCTAAAGAGAATAGGGTATAGGATTGTACCTACGACGTTTTTGTTTTGAACTTTCACAAAAACATAATTTTTTTCTTTTTAAAGGTAAAAAATTTATTTTTAACCTTAAAAAAAAAAATTATTTTTTTCTTTTTAATTTTAGTAGATATGTTAAATGTTATTTTATTATTTATTTTTATGTTATGTAAAAAAAAAATTAATAATTTTTTTTGTAAAACTTTAAAGTTTGGGATTTGGGAATTGCATTTTATTTGTCAATATTTACTTACATTTTTAAAAATTCAAAAATTAATTAAAAAATTTCAGCAAAATTATACCTACTAATAAGTAGAAAAAAAGACTTTTAAAATAAAAAATAATATTGCAAAACTGGTAATTTTTAATTGAACTGAAAAAAAAAAAAAAAAGAAGAAAATAGAACTAAACGAAAACAACTATGATGGAGAAAAAAAAAAACTGTTGAATACGTCTTCAACAAAAAACACAAAATTTTTACCTCCATTATACATATCCGTTCCCCGTACCCACTCTACTATTTAAAATACATTTTTTTGCTAAAGTGTAGTTTATGTGAATCTCTCAGAACCGGCTGAAACTTGGTGGGGGGGTAGAGGCGGTGCCCAAACTTCCAAAACTGATATCAGTTCTTAGGGCTCGGGCCCCGTTTCAGAGCTAGGGCCCCCCAAAGTTTTCATACATTTTTTTATCAAGTTTCAGCCGGTTCTGAGAGGTTCACATAAACTGCACTTACGCCCATTTTTTTTACTAAGAAAACAAAACCGGGAAAAACATCACAATGTCGCGAATATTAATTTGTTTAGGAGTTCTAAAGTACTTAGGTAAATACAGGTACGACAACTAGGTATATGTACATATTATTAGAAGTATTAGAAGCCACATTGCATGCTGAATAAGGGTTATTGAAAACAAGCATGTTTAACAGGTTGGTGGACGTAGTGATAGCAAAAAAATTAGTACCTACCTATAAAATCTTAAAACAGGCATGTAAGGTATGTAACTACTTTAATATTTGTGGTGGCGAAGACAAAATAGGTAGCCAGGTATCTAGGTAGGTACATAATATTTAAACCAATCGATTCAAAATTTTATTAAAGCTCCAAATATTTACTAGGTATTAATAAAAAAATTTCTAAATTTATGAAAAGTAAGAAAAACTCACATCGACTTCAACTTGCGATTTGAAATTATTATAAAGTTAGGTAAGTTATATATTATACACAATATTAGGCGTAAAAAATTATTATGTGGCAATTTTTTTTTAACTTTTGATTTATTTTTATTTTTTAGCACTTTTGTTGCTTGCGGAATATATGAATCAAACTTTTTGTTTTTTTTTTGTACAAAAAATATTTCTAGTTAAATTTTTACATTTTGTTAAACATTAATTTTAAAACAAAATTGTTTAAATGAATTGAAAAAAATCATTTTTTTTTTATTTTTCAAAAATTAAATATTTTTGACTTTTTCTTTTTGTGTTTTTTATTTCATTAGTTTAGTTGTGGAGAAAATTCTTGAAAATTATTGATTAGATGAAATTTTCCATTAATTTTTTCATTTATTTTGACATTCAATAATATGATGGATGATGATGAAAGATAGTTGAGAATATTATATTTGTATGAGAATGAACCATAGACGAAATAGATATAGACTGGCAATATCATCTTTTTTCTCTTTTTTTCATATGGGATTTTTAAATGGTTTTTTCAGCAAATTTTAAAATCAAAAAGACCCACTCATATGTTTTCTGACATTAATTTTGTTTAAATTTGTTGTTATTTTTTGTAAAATTTAGGGAATGAGTATAAGAGTATCCGTGCAGCAATTAATAAAAACTTAAAATACCTAATATTATCATTATTAATTTTTATTTAAATTAAATTAAAATTGCAAGAAAGGAAAAAATATAAGAAAATTTCAGAAAGTATGTACATAGTAAACTAAAATTATGAAGATAATATAAATAAAAAAAAATTAAGTCTGAAAACTCTCTTTAACTTGAACAGATTGACGTCCACAAGCCTTATATATAATAAACTAAAGAAATTTAACCTAGACGAAATAATTAGTATTGAACAATCTAAATTCATTCATCGTATAGTTAACAACATATCAAAAAATAACTTCAAAATGCCTCGCTCTAACGAAATACACCATCATAATACTAGGGTTAGAAATAATATACACTTAACTGGTGCTAGAACGGCTACAAAAACAAACGGTCTAAAATATTCAGCGATTAAAGCCTACAACTCGCTGCCCAAACCAATTAAAGATTGCAAACCACTTAACAAATTTGTTTTTAAATTAAAGAAATATATTAGAAATAAATAAAAATAATTACAACGTGATACACAACTTTAATAATAAGTACTTTTTAATTTAATTTTTAATGTAACTAACTTCCTTATAAAATTTATTTTTTTTTTTTATAATTTATTAATTTTTTTCAAATTTTCAATTGAATAGTTTTGACGAGAAAAATAAAAAATAATACTTATACCAGCTGATTTAGCTGATTGTATTTAAATATAAAGTTAAAAGTTATTAAAATGACATTATGTGGAAAATTGTAAATTAAAGGATATATAATAAATAAATAAATAAAAAAATAAATAAAATTACTAAGAAAATTCTAAAACCAAATTAGGTATTTATGTTACAATAAACAAAAAAAAAACCAAAGTAATTTCATATATACACACAAATTATACTTGTGACAAAAAAATTTAAATAAAAATAAATAAAATTATTCACAAACCAGAAAATTTATTGAATTTTGCCACGAAATAATTTTTAGTCTTGTCTTGTCTGGTAGATTTTCAGTTTCAGCATTTTATGTTTTTTGTGAATATAAATATTTATATTTAAACCTATACAAAAGTTTACTACAAAAAAAAATGTATGTTCAAAAAAGCCCACTCATATGTTTTCAATTTTGTGCTGAATTGTTTTTCTTTCAATGCAAGTCTAAATGAACACAATTGAGAAGACTGGCGACCAAGGATAATATATATGACTACGTCAGGATAGGAATCTGCCATACAGCCGACAATATAAAAACGTGACGAGTGGTGTATGCAAAAAACAAAAAAAAAATATTTTTTTTGTATAATTTTCTCCATTTTGTTGTTTGCATTCTGATATGTAAACTACTTCGTCACCAATTGATTTGGAACAATTTACCCCGTAAATACATGGAAAATCCATTTCGGCTAATTGAACAAAGATATTATCTTTTTTTTCTTCTCAATTCGAACAAATATTAAATAATATTGTAATTTTTATGATGTGGAAAAAAAGGAAATGTAAATGACTCAAGACTCAAGAATACAAATTACAAATTATTAGGGAAGAAAAAGCAATTATGAAATTCATATTTGATTATTTTATTTTTGATTTAATGCAGTAGACGGGTTACTCCCTACCCAAAAATGGAGCCAATCGGGCCGGTAAATGTAATGTATTATTAACATTTACGATGGTGAACTTACATTTTCCTAATCTTGTAGTTACTGTACAACATTTACCAGCAAATCTATACATTATGACATTCTGTATTTTAGCCGTAACATACATATTACATTTTTGATTTTATTCAAAAATAGTTATATATTTATAATGAAAAAAAAAACACATTTATAGTAACAATAAATTTTTAATATTATAATTTTTAGTAATTTTTAGTTAGATATTATTAGTACAAATTTATAAATATAGGTAATGAGTAAAAATATTAATATTAGCGTATGGGCTATTAATTGAAGATCTCTAAAAGAATGTTTCCTGCTCTGCTAGTATTAAAAACTTTAATGAAAATAATATTATATAATATAAACAAAGCTAAATTAGAGCAACGTTATGAATTCTTTTTATATTATAGTATTATGCCTTTTTACAAAATTATAATTTTATAACAATATTACAATATTATTTGCAAAAGCCTGGTTCGATATTTAGTAAATCAGTTTTCCTTGAGCTGCAATGACAATAATTGTTCAATATGATTTCAACATATTCCAGGATCTAAAAAAAATTAAAAATATGCATATGAAAAATAAATTTTACAAAATAATTTTTTCATTGGGTCCCACCAAATTTTTTATCAATATAATTCACAAATATCTGCTTCAAATTAGGAATAAATTAAAAGACTTGAAAAAATGTTCAAAAAAATATTCAGAAATACCTCGCAGAGTTTCTTAAATATTCACAAAAAGAAATTAAAAAATGCATTTTGCTGTACAAAATATATGAAAATTTCGGGGGCTATACCTCTAAAACGGACCCTTTGCCTCAAAAAAGCTTTTGGATTTGAGTGTTTGGGCACCACCTCTACCGCCTCTCCAAAAATAAGGCAAATCGGGATTAAAGAAAATTGGGCATACGAAATATATGAACATTTTGGGAGGCGTTTTCTTTTGGATTTTGAGGGTTCGTGCACCGCCTCTACCCCTCTCCCTCCAGTTTCAGCCACGTACGGCACATAGCACATTCACGTAAACTACATTTCCTTCCAAAACTTTGCCAAAAAATCATTTCTTACTTACCTACAAAAAGAGATTCCACCAAAAGTTGTACAATTCTTGCAATATCCAATTTTTTCAATAAAGACCATTTAAAAAAAAAATTAAAAAATTTACACAATTCAATTTTTATTTTTTTTACTTAAATTAATAAGTTTGAGAAATAAAAAAATATTTTAATTTTTTAAAATATTATATATTTTTGACATTTTTTTGGTTTACAAAATTAAGGGCTGGTCTGATGAAATTGCCTCAGAGGCACTATCAGGCTGGTATCTATTTTTAATGCTGCACTGGGAAAAAATATTTTGTTTTGCATACACAAAGAGGAACATTTTTTTTTTCAGTTTCCCATCGGCGACAAACGACATTGTCGCCTGGCGACAAATTAGAAAGTTTCTATTTTGTCGCCGGGCGACAACGACAACCATATATATTTTTTTTTTCTATTTGTTTATTTTTTTTCTGTTTATTTATTTCGTCGCCGTCGCCGTAATTGTGTTCACTCCAGTGAAATCGCTGTCGTCGTTGTACTCGTCGTTGTCGCCGTCGTTGTGGCCCCAATTGTGTTTACTCCTCCTAAACATAAAAAAAAATTAGTAGGTATTAATAAAAATCAATTACACATTTTTATATTTTCATTTATTTCTGATTATAAATTAATAATATTTAATTTTCTTACAAAAAGAATCGCTGCACTGTGTAACTGTGGTGGTGGTTCAAGATTTTTTTCTATCCATTTTTATTAATTTTTATTTTATATGCTTGAACCTACGTTCAAGAATCGAAAAGCAAACGATGTAAAAAAAACTGACTGCTGATTGCAAGTGTAAACACCGTCAATTTCTTCACCATGTAAGAATTTGAAATACTGAAACATAGAGGCCGCGAGTATTTTTATTTGTTATTGATGTTGTGTTGCAAATGTATAATTTTTGTTGTATTATTCATTCATAATACAAGACGACGATAATCACACAACAAAATCAGAAGAATTCTTGTTGAAGGAGAAGTCATCATCATCCGCATAGAATTCAATTAATTTTTTAAAAAATAATTTTCAACATAAATTCTTTATCTTTCAACAAGTTTAGAAAAGATTATAAACAAGAAGAAAAAAAAAATGAGCCTAGATCAAGAGGATACCCAACAAGAGCATATCAGTCAGCAGGTCAGTCAATTAATTCACACCACAATTATTAATAAGAATTCAGAGCCTACGATCGACGGTTTTGGCGCTCGCTAACTATAATCTGAAGCACCAAATTATACAAAAGATTATGTTTTCGAAAAGATTTGTTTCAATTTGGATACAGTACAAAATTATTGTTTTATTGACAATAATTCTTTGGACAATTACCTATGATTATTGATTTTTTACATTCAGTTCTTTGGAGGAATCAAATGGCGTCGTCAGATTATGAATTATTCTTTTTTTTTGAGGGAATAACAATAACATTAAAAATACCTATGCCCCACGATAAAAACTATAATTTTCATTAAACATTTTATGTTTTTATTTATAATTTTCTAATAAGTGATTGCAATCATTCACAATAAATTGCCGCCATATTGATTAAGATTTTATCATTTTGATAGGCAATATTACATCAAACAAAGTTTGGTTATATTATTATAGGTATACCTAGCTATATAGGTATATAATTATATATAAACATAATTAGGTAGGTACCTACACCTGAAAGTTAATAAAGTGGGTAATACCATAGATTAAGAATACACCAAGATGGGAAGTTTCATACAACATTTTTTCAGTCTTTTTTGGTATTTTATTGTGAAGGTGTTAGTAAAACTAAATAAAATTCTTTTCATACATTGATAATTATCACGTATTTTATTTTGTTTTACTAAACATTGACTTAAAAATACCAAAAATAATGTTGTATGAAGCTTCCCATCTTGGTGTATTCTTAATCTATGGTAATACTTAACTCTTTGTAATTTTGAGGTCTATTATTATCTCTCCTTCTCCGTTATTTACATCTTACTCGGGAATTAGGTATACCTATCTACCAATACCTACAGTTTTTTATTTTGACTTACCTACAATATACAATTCTATTACTGGACTAACTGAAAAGTAATATGTATCTAGATACTTATTCTCAAATTGTATTTCAAAGGGTTCATTCTTCAATCTTAAGCTTATATAGGTACATTAAAATAAAACTAGGTATTGTTTTTTTTTTATTGAATTTATGAAACCTAATAATTTCTATTTAACTATTTTAGAGTAACGATGAAGATGAGCCGATTGATATTGATAAAGTTTTGGCAACTCAAATAAAATTGTCTGATGACTCTGAAAGTTATTTATTTTCAAGAGGGCCAAAAATGAGCGACGATATCTGGCCAATACAATGCCATTTATGTCGTTTTGGTCATATGACAACGGAAAAAAAATTTAGATCTCATTTGAAAAGTGAAAAGCATATGTCAAAACTTGCTGCAGGTCCGCCGAATGCTGATGAATTTTTGGTACCGTTCGAACAGTCGCAGGGAGAAAGAAGAGGCGTCATGAATCCAATTATTATTTATCCAGGGGAAATAATTTATGACGGTAAGTACAGGAGACGATTGTACAGTTACTGCTTTTTAATCAATGGGTATAATTGAACAAGACTATTATAGCAAATAATAAAAAAAAGGTGTCCTTCAATGACTAATCCATATCATAATTTTAATTCTAGTCACCCGATGCTTACGCACCTTATAATTATATTTATTATTGTGACCATGAAAAATCCGGATAAATTTTAATCATTTTCTGCTTGTATAGCTTCCTCTCGCTATTGTAGTTCCGTTACATTATGATTACAACAGAAGTTTCCACCAGGTCTTCAATGATAGACGAAGGTGTCTTCTTGTTTTTGATCCATCCATGTTTTAAATTAATCAAATATTCAAAAAGTATTCTATGAGCTGAATTACATTTATTATTTCAGTGACAACTGCTATGGCAGATCGTTTAGTCAAACTCAAGCCATATGGTTGGGGTATTCGACCAAAACGGGAAACTAATGATATCCTACAAAAAGATTCAATTAATGAATATCATGAAAATGCTCCGATAATTGGTTTGTGTTACGTTTTTAAATATTTCAAAGAAGGCTTGATGGTATATCGTTGTGTTTTATGTGAGAAATTATTACATGAAGATAATTATTATCAGCATTTGATAAGTGCGGACCATGTAAACTTCTATATTGATGAGCATTTCCCAAAAATCAAAAAAACGTTAAATGAACTTCTAGGGCTTCTTGATCAAGAAACCAAATCTAAATATATAATAGAAATTATCAGAAATATTTATCACAAACTTGAGGAATGGAAAGGAAAAGTTAACATGAACATTGTTGATGGACGACTATTCGAAAGCCAGTACTCAGTTATTTTGACAAAAATTAAAAAATCAATACATTATGATGAAAATATTGTGAAATTTTCTGATGATGAGTTGAATGCTTTTATATTAAAATTACGTAATAATGAAGAATTACTACCTGCTGCTCCAGAAAGCTTAGAGGGACAGAAAAGCAGTGAAGAGGTTCAGAAGGAAAAAGAGGAAAACATTAGGAAACGGAAACCTGAAGTTGTTGATGGTTTATTGTAAGTCATATTCCTTCGAATTAAAATAATTTCACATATTTTGAGTAGAATTAATAATTTTTTAACTATATTGTGTAAAAGATAGTGAATAATCGTAAATAATGATTTTGGTTTACAGTGAAAAAATATTAATTGTGATTTAAAACACAAAACTTTGAATGCTCCAATATTCTGCAATTAACATTAATAAATTAGAAGCACTCACTCATTTTGTAGACAAAATAAAATTATATTTAAAATACATTATTTTAAAAGTAATTCAAAATTTTCCAACGATCAGTATAACAAATCCAAATCAATGGTATGTAGAGGCATAAAATAATAATCACTGTAAATATTACCACAAATCTAATGCACGATGGATGCACGTGGGTTTGATTTTTAGCGCTGGTCTTTCTTTGTTCGTAATTTTTAAAGATGCAAATTCGATATAAAGTTTATCAATTTTATTTTTAATTTAGAATGGCAAAACGTGATAAAAAAACAGTTGATAAAATAAAAGACTTGGGATTGGATGATTCGCCCAATGCTTGGAAAAAATATCGTGAACTTTGCCAAAGAGAAATATTTGAATTAAACAGAGACTATGCAAGATACATGGACATGGCAGAAAGTCACCCAGATTATTCTGTACAGTGGAATAAGTTTTGGATGATTAGATCACGTGCTTTACGTCGAGGTTTGTTTTTAAATAAAATATACAAATTTGTTCACAGAAAAAAATGTAATGATCTAAAATAATTTTCATAATTTTTTTTTTAGTAAAAAAAATGATTTTGGTTCGCAATGGGTTTTTTTTGCTTCATTTAAAACTTTAATATGAAATGAAGCGTTAAAAAAAAAGTTAACTCTTTCTAATTTGACATAATTAAATTAGCTTTTACTAAACCTTATTGAATTATTAATATATATGAAAATATAAATTGAGATAAGATTCTAAAATTTTTTTTAACCATAGAATAACACTTCATTAATTTTTAAATGACAAAACATGATCGAGACTTAAACCATCTGTTATTTAACAAATCACAACAAAACTTACGATCGATTTTTCATATATTTTTAATATACGAAACCGCGGGTCCAATATTACCTTTTTTATTAAAGACTAAGTTATAAGCAAAAAATAATTCTAAAATTATAATTGACATTATTGTTTTGTGGGTTAAAATAAATGAAAATACCATACTCAATTTGAGTTCTGAGTTTTGTTTAAAAACCTGAAACGTTCTTAACACATATCTGAATAAGCCCCAATCTTAGAATTCTTGTCAAAATAAATTATAATCATTATAAATTAAATGATCACTAGTTGTTGTAATTGTTAAAAGAGAATTATTCAAACTTTATGTAATAATTTAATTTCAAATTTTACATCACAATATGAAGGACTCTTGAAATAAACGGCATAAAACAATTTATTTACATACAATGAACTTGATTATCGAGTATCATGGCCATTTTAAATTTCAGAGACACTCTTGAATTACAAAGATAACATCTAATTTGTTTCAAGGATATAATATAAACGTACCGCTTCCTTAATCTTTGATTTATTGATATCATCGATTTTTTCAATGTAAGTAACTTAAAACGTTCAATATATAACTTACTTACAGGATGTAATCTACGTACCTATTACTTTTTGGTTCCACTTTCATGGCGACTAAGGTATGAAGTAGAAGTCTTATTTTTTTTTAATTTGCTTGTCAATAAAAATAATTCTCGGACCAAATAATTGATTTCATGATTACCCAGGACTTTTCTATAAATAAGGAAATTTATTAATTGTTATAAATATTCCAGTTTTTTTTTTTTTTGTAATTTTTTTATGAAAACAATAATTATTGCATAACAGTATGCTTTTCATAAAATTATATATAATTTTTTTTCACATAGATGGTATAAATCCAGAACGTTATAATTTTACAACCGAATGGAATCATTATTGGATGAATTATATGGAACAATGTTATCATAGCGATATTGAAAAGTATAAATTTGAATTGAGAAAAAAAATGAAGTTACCATTTCGGCCAAGAACTCCAAGTCCCACGCGCTCACAACAAACTGACGGCGAGAATGAGGGTGATAATAGTGGTGGTGGTGGAGGTGGTGGTAGTGTTAGTGGTAGTGGTAATGGTAATGGTAGTGGTTCCATACCATCACTATTAAGTCTAACCCCATTCGATATAAGAAATTCGAGTTTCAAAAGTCAGCAACAATCTGGACCAAGTACCCATCCAGATACTTCTGGAATGGGTGATAATAATAGCCAAGGCGGTGAAATCGAAGCTGCTGAAATTCAAAAGGAACCTTTGAGTGTGTTATCAGTTTTAAGATTGTTAACTGCTCTTGAAGATCAGTTGGGAAGTCTTGGGCCAACAGCTATTCAGCTTCTAAGTAAAGCCATATTTTATGAAAAGGTATAGTTAGAATAAATTAAAAAATATTTGAGATTATTTTTGTTCTAAGGGGGAAAAAAATTTATTAAAATAAAAGAATCTTCCGGGCTTGTCTTACAAAACGTTTTATCGAATGAAATAAACGGCCTTAACTAAATGAACTAGGCTTTCCCATTATTTTTAATTTTTAATGTTAATATAAAACTTTTATTTGCCAAATGCCACATACTTATTACCAGCATTCTTAACAAGGACTCTTGAATTCATTTATTCTTACGCAAAAGTTTGTCTCAAAACGAATGCGTTGTTACGATGAAGCGTTATTATCTGACCACCAATAATTAAACACAATACTAGAAAATGTTTTGCACAGTCATTATAGTCACTGTAACAAAATTAAAAGAATCTTAAATGAACCAAGCCAGTTGATAATGTGTTATCATGTCTGTTACTTACGTTTCAAAATGTGTTCTTATAAGTGCGTTCTTATAATTCGGTCTCGTTTAAAAATAAATAAATCAATAAAATTAACTTATTTTTATTGATCCTTTAGAGAGAGAATTTCTTTAATATTATCACTATTGATAATGTCTTATTTATTCATAAAATTATTTTAAAATTTTTCATTCTTGATCATTACTTATTTGTTAATATTAAAAAACTTCAGATAAAATGAAGTGAAGTGAACTTTTAATAATAGTTTGCATTCAGAAATATAATAAAGAAAAATTATTCTTTGCTATGTGGTACGCAGTAAATTTCAGGAAAAAAACTTAACTTTTTTTTTTTGCTTATTGAATAATTTGAAATTTATATTACGCTAGCATCTAGCTAGGGCTTGAAATTTCAATATTTTATTTCATATCTTTCGCTATTAAAAACTTATAGACACAGATATTGAAAGTGTTTTGGTACATAAAGTTCTTTTAATTGTAATCAATCTATTTAACTAATGCTGAAGCTGAATATTAATAATTAAGAATTTTATAAGTTTTTCAACGTAATTAATAAAAAATTAAAATCAAATTATAAACACTTTACAAAATTTTTTTGATTTTCGATAACATTCTAAAAATGAAACTTAAGAATAAATTATGTAGCGGCAATAGTAGGATTTTTCTTGGAGGGATAAATAATGGCAAAATCTTTCGAATAAAGTTCTCAAACTTTGCAGTTTTCAGTTTTACTTTAATTGATACGTTTTTTATCGACTTATTCAAAAAGGAAATTATGTGAATACCAATGTCTTATTGAAGCAAAAATCTTTTACATCTTTCAATCGGAGGCAAAAAAATAGAATTTAAAAACTCATAAAATAAAAATTATTGAAGCTTAATTTTTTTTTCTTTAATATATATTGTGCTTATTAGGAAACTTCAAATTCGGCTAACGAGTTGTTGAATGAACAGGATTACTTCATGTTGTTTTCTACTTCTCTGGAAAAATTGAAAGCTCAGTTATCTGCACAAATTATACCAGAGATAAAAGTTAATGCAGTCAAAAGTGCAATTCAAGATTTAGATCAAATTTTAAGTTTGTACGAGGAGTACAAAAAACGTACAGGAAAGTCTACTCCAACAGCGACAGAAGAAAAACCACAACTGCAAATGCAAAGTAACGAAAGTTGGGTAATTGAATAAAAAAAAACAAATTAGAAAAAAGTTATTTTTATTCTTTATTTTTTATTTTTATTTTTTCAAGGGCGGAAAACAAGAATGGAATAAAGGGCAACAAAGCAGCTGGGGAAATGCGGGAGGACAAGATAATTGGCGCAATACAGGAGCGCAGGACAGTTGGCGCTCACCTGGAAATAATAATTCTGGTGCACAAGACAATTGGCGCAATTCAGGAAACTCTGCTGGCGGACCAGACAAATGGCGACCTCCAACAGGATCTAATGGCAATGAAGCGAATCGGAACCGAGCATCGCGCTGGGGATCTTCAAACGATAATGATAATTTCAATGGCACAATTCCGGGAACCGTGCAGCCAATTAATTCGGGTGCAGGTTTTAACAGTCCACCTGGTCTATTTGGTAATGCACCAAGTGGATTTGGTAGTTCATCTGGTAGTTTCGGTGGTAGTCATGCAAACTCCAGCAGTGGAAATTATACAGCCAATTTTCAATCGGGCGGAACTTTAAACACATCCTTCGGTAATTATGGTGGTAATTTCGGAAGCAAATATTAATTTTTTTTTAAATATTTAAGGAGTTTAAAATGTTTATCTACACATTATCCAATATACATTTAAATTAAAAAATAAAAAAAAAATAAAAACTAAAATATAATTTTTTATAATAAATTTTTCTTTTTCTCCCCCAAGTCCAGAACTTCCAAATCGTACTTATCGAAAATTAAAAAAAGGGTCGAAAAAAAAATACGAAACTCATAAAATCTGTTTTTTGTAATCGTTGAGAAAGACCTAGAATATCTAGAGAAATATAAAGCAACATGCTCATGTCAGAAAGAAGATGAATTCATTCACATAAAAGTAACTTTAAAATTGAAATATCGAAAAAAAAAATTTTAAAGACCGAAATATTTTATGATAAATACTACAACAGCAGACAAACAGTATTTTTTAATGAGGAAATGAACTCTAAAAAATGAATGAAATGTAGAAACAATTCTTAACAAATACTTAAAGACATTAACAATAAATTTGTTATAAAATATGTTCAATTCTAAACAAATATTTGCTTTTTAGTTTATACATCAGATTGAACTAAAGGTAAGATAAAAAAAAATTTAAAAGGTAGGTATTTGAAGGCAGTGACCAAATAACTAGGTAATTCCATTTGAAAAGCAGCTGAATGTATGTTGATAATTTTAGGTGTTTCAATTTTATCGCTGCGTTCAAAAAAGCAATAAAAATTAACTTTGTTAAGGAAAGTTAAAAATATAGGACCAACCAAATTCTCTGAAAATATCAAAAAACATATTAGTTTAGTTATAGCGTATTAGTTTAGCTTAAGTTTTTAATTGGAACTCGAATCTTCTTTACAAAGCATTTTCTTTCTTCTAAAATTTTTAAAACTCCTCACGTTTGGTATCATTGGGTAAAGTGTTTTAGATTCTTAGGTACTCCCAAGCTAGTATATAATTATATATATTATTTCGCATATTCTCGCATTATATGATTTTTTAAAGCTTTGGGGTTGCGTTAGATCATTACATTCGAGGGAGAAAAGTTTAAAAAAGATAAAGTTTTATAATTCCAAATAATAATATATACAGAAAAAAAATATTAACATTACGCCGAAAGTCTAATGTGATCGAAAAATTGTTTCCAAAACAAAATTTTACAACATAATGAAAACCAAAATTTGAATATAAAGTTAAGGTTAAAATGTAACAGATAGATAGATATTAAAAAAACTTTTTTCAACCTTGTAAAATTCACAGTTGATTAAATAATTTTTGCTAAATAAAAAAAAAATTGTTATGTGTTATTAATCACATAACTGAATTTAATTGATGCTGATAAGATCTATAAAATAGGACCTTTCAACAATAAAAAAAAAAGACACGTTACCATAAAATATTAATTAAAGTAAAATAAAACTTATTAAATGTACCCAGTTCTCAAGTTAATCACCTAATTTTAATACTTTGTCTTCTTGGGTTTTTTAGGATTATTGAAGAAAAATGTTAAAAATAATTTTAAATCTATATGTTGTATTCAATGTTTTCAATTGTGTTTTTTGTCTTTATTTCCATATTGCCGAGACAGAAAAAAAATGTTTTATTGAAGAATTAGCTGAAGAAACTAATGTAATTGTTAGTTATAAAGTTGAATTACATGACCCTAGGACAGGAGGATTTGTTCCTTCAAGTAACTCAATTGGAATGCATGCTGAAATAAGAGATCAAGAAAATAAAGTTATTTTGTCAAGAGTTTATAGCTCGGAAGGTAAAATTGTTTTTACATCACAGTCATCAGGTGAACACGAAATATGTATGTATTCCAATAGCACGGCTTGGTTTTCGGGATTCGAATTGCGTGTACATTTAGATATTCAAGTTGGTAAGTACCTATGTCTAATATGAGAAAAGTTAACATTTTTTGATAATATTCATTCGATTTGTTCACTTTTTAACAAAATGTATCCTGTAGAGTTGTTAGTGAAATTTATATTGCTTGGAATATATAGCTATCATGCTTTAATATTTAATTTATAATTAATGTTAATACAATGTTTTTAAAAGATACCTAGTTTTAATTTTGAGAAAAAAAAACATCATTTTCAATTCAAAAACTTGCAATTTATACCTAGAAATAGAGAGAAAAGGGTAGTACAACATGAAAATTCAAATATTAGTAACTAGTTCCTACTGTCAATATATAAAAAAAAAAGTTAGCTATCCATTTTTTTTTATTTTTCAAATTTTAGGAGAACATGCTATTGATTATGCAAATGTCCAACAAAAAGAAAAGTTAACAGAATTACAATTACGCATTCATCAATTGTTGGCTCAAGTTATCCAAATAATAAAAGAGCAACATTATCAACGGCTTCGTGAAGAGCGTTTTCGAAATACTAGTGAAAGTACAAATTCAAGAGTTTTGTGGTGGTCATTGGGCCAAGGAACATCTTTACTTGTAATGGGCCTTTGGCAAATGAGACATTTGAAGAAATTTTTTGAAGCCAAAAAATTAGTTTGAAACATTATTTTATACATTTATCGAATTATTCAATTATACCTTATTTTAAAAATAAGTACGTAGGATTAATAATATTATGTAATGTTAAGTTTAAACATTAATTCAATTCAAATTAAAAATTCATACGAAAAATTAATATACGTTACAAAATATTGTCTTACAAAAATTTTGATTTTTTTATCTTTACTACTAGGTGTAGATAGGTACTTAGGAATTATTTTATTCAACCATTTACAAGGCTATCATCTTAAGATAATGTATATTTGGAACTGATGTACCTAACTCGAGAACTCAGGTCGAATAACCAGCACATACTTTTTAAGTTTTCAGCCAAATTTATGTTTATCGTAAATTTAATTTCAAATTCAAAATCGTTTTGAATAAAAATTTCAAGGCAGTTAAAAAAAATCATTGTATAGCAATTTCCATGGATCGACCCCTTTTCTCTGTATCATCCAAATTATAGTTATTAAAACGACGACGTAACGTAATTCATGGAAAATCACAGTAGATTGTTGATTTATTGATGTCTACAATCTACCTAGATGCTACGCTAAATACCGATAGTTCAAATAATGATAAGCGTGCCGACACAAATAATTTAAAAGCTCTGAACTCCGTGATATAGAATCTAGAGCACGATCTCTCAATTTATACGCCGGCGACTTTAAATTTTTGAAACGGCGTGGTAATTTCTCCTTAAAAAAACTTTTTTATTTTAATTTTCCTATTTTTAAAATTTGCAAAAACTTATCGTTGGTTTTAATCTCGAAACCCAAAATACCGATTCCTTAATTCCTAAATGCACGGGGAGGGAAGTAAAAAAATCCAGAAGGATAAAATGAAAATGTAGAAATATTGCGACTTACTAGAAGCGCTCAAAAAATTTTGCGACTTCACCTACAATTTCGCGTTGCAATTGCAACGGCGCCAAAGTCGACGCAAAACAAAAACGAGTCGTTGGCTAGTGTCAAATCTGAGTATTTTATCATCATAATAATAAATAAAAAAAAATAAAACTTGAATATCACAACAAAATACAATTTATTTCGCCTGCACAGTGCACACTTACTGGTAAACATTATGGCGCACGTGGTGAGCATGAAATATTCTCAAGATGGAAAATTATTTGCTTTAATTGATTCAAATGGACTTTTAAAAATTTGGGATGTTGAAACAAATGAATTAAAACAAGAATACACACCTAATTTACATTTGGCAGGACCTTGTACAGCTTTAATATGGATAACATTGGGATCCAGTCTTCCGCAGAAAAAAAAAGTAAATTCATATTTTTTTTTATTATAAAACTATAATTTTATTAATTTATAAAAAATCTTTTTGTAGGCTCGATTTGGTGAAAACACGAGAAATGAGCTGAATGGTGAAACTCAATTCATTATTATGGGAACCAGCAAAGGTGGCGTTGTTTTGTACTCATTTGCATCTGGAAAGGTGAGATTTTCTGTTTTAACTTCCTGTATACTTAATAATTTCATTTCCTTCTTAAAATAAAAATTTTCAACCAAAAGAAATCCTTTGCTCATAGTATTTGAACCATTCAAATTATTTTTTTTTTAGATTGAGAGAAATTTCAATGGAGATGGGCATGACGGAACAGTGACTAATTTGTGTTATGATGGAAAAGATACAATTTATACTTGTGGCATTGATTGTCAAATTATTGCATGGAGCTTAACAAAGGAAAAACGTATTGATTCATGGTCAATAGGAAAAGATAAGCCATCATGTATTGCATATTTATCTGAATCAAAAAACATTTTAGTTGGTGGAAAAGAACTGAGATCATATTCAATTGATAATCAACAATTAATAGAAAACTTCATAGGTCACATGTCTGAAATAATTCTACTAAACTCATTTGTTATTGAAAATACAGAATACGCTGTAACAAGTTCGAAATTAGAAAGATTACTATGTGTATGGGAAATGGGTAAGAGTAAGAAAAAAGCTGCCCTCTGTTCATTTCTAATGGAAGACATAGCCACCAGTTTGAGTTGTAAAGTTTATGAAGAACAACAATTATTAAAAATAGCAGCTGTAACACGAAGCGGTGTTTTACATATTTACAGCATTAATTTTGAAAAGTAAGACGTAATCATTTATTTTTGTAATTTAGAATTTTGTTTTAACTATATTTTTTAGCCTTAAAAATAAAACTCCACTTAAGCCAAACGTTACTATTGAAATGGCATCCGAAAGCTCAGCTGTTATTGAACCAATTTTAATTTTAGCTGTTAATTTAGAACATGTTAGTAAATCCGACAAATTGCTATTTGGTTATGGAGATAAAAATTTCCTCATATTTGAACAATTGGTAAGTTTTCATTGCATTCAATCTTAATTATCTATTGCTAATTAAAAAAGCTGGAACAAACAGTGACAGCACAAAATCAGAAACATTTCAGGAGCAATAATTTTATGATTTTTTCAGAAACCCAGCTATTCAGAAACTAAACAAATTCTAATTCGAGACAGCCCTAAGCAATCGCTTTTGAAATCTAAAAGAAAAGACAAAGGAGAGCAAAACTTAAAAATGCTGACACCAATCATTGATGAAAATGTGGTTGAATATCAACTAATAGGATCAGTCGGTAAAAAAGGAAAAAGTAAACCCTTTCAAATACCAATGGAGCAACGCTTACAAAATTTGTGTATAAGTAATGGTGAAATTCCTAAAGCACAAAGTAAAGCTAAATTATTGATTCAAGCTCTCCACAGCAAGGATTCAGAGTAAGTTTCATTAAATGTAACGTTAATATATTATTAATTATATAATATTAACTTTAAAAAGCTATATCCCGCCTTTTAAATAATTTTTTGGTTCATTATTTTTATTTTTTTATTATATTTTAGACTTCTTATGACTGTATTGTTTTCTAATGATCCACAAGTAATAAATTTAACTCTCGAAAAGCTCCCTGTTACATATGTAAATACAATTGTGGTTGAACTAACCGCACTAATGCAAAAAAAAAGATTGAAGTAAGTAATGATTTTTATTGAAAAAAACGAGAATAAATTAAAAAAATTAAATATAAATTATTTTGTTACAAATAATAATCTACATGAAATATTTTCAGTGTACAAATTGCAACTAGTTGGTTAAGTGCTTTAATTAAAATACACTCTAGCCAATTGATGGCTTTGGGTTACACTGAATTATTAGAAAAGTTTGGAGCTTGCATTGGCATTATTGAACACAAGACAAATTGTTTAAAAGAATTATCAAAGTAAATTTGTATTCAGTATACTTTTTATTTATATATTATATTATTAATACATTAACATAATTATTAATTTATTTGCCTATATGTATTTATATGTATTTATTTTTATTTATTTTTTAAAAATTTAATGAATTTTGTTCTGTTTTTTTGTAGATTGAATGGAAGACTACAACTATTAGTTAATCAAATTAAACGCAACAACGAAGAAGTTAATTTAAACAGTGAAAATGTTTTGGTTTATGAGGATAAAGGTGCCTTTAAATCTTATTTAAAAGGTTTTATAATAAATTAATCTGAAAATTGGGTTATTTTTTAGATTCATCTGATTTAGATACGGAAAATGGAATAAATGATGGAAGTTTAGGTTCATCTCCACCTGTTCAGTATGATAATTGGGATGATGATGAAATGGAAAATGATGTAGATGAAGAGATGGAAAATTAATACAGTGAATTTAAAATATTGTCCTAACATAATAAATTATAACATATTTAGTTTTTGTTTTAGAATACTCTTATTCTATTATAAATATCTAGCAAAATATGTAAATAACGTTAATTGAAGTTTTATATCTAAATCATTTCAATTTCTAAAAATTGGTAAAAAAAAATTTTATTAACCTAGAGATTACACTAGAATTTTTCAGAATAATATTTATCTTTTATCTTTTTCATCATTAATACTTTTTTTCATGCTTGCATTTATCATTATGACTATCTTGTAAATTTTTATTATAAATTTAAATTGTTAAAAACAAAAAATTCAAGATTTAATTGAAATTTTATAATTAATTGTTTTCTAATTTTTATGCGAAAAAGCAAGCTCATGAATATGCTTGATTTTTAATCAGCTACTTCTGTAATTTTAATTGAATATTTAATATTCATTGACGAAATGTCATGCTGAAAAAATACTCTAGTTCTGGGTGTAAAGTTTGCGTAGTATTTAAGTACAATACATAATTCTATGTTTATTTTAAAATATATTAAAAAAAAAAAAAAAAAATGAATAATAGTTTTTTCACCTTTGATATTTATTAATAAAATTACTCCAATTCTTTACATAGACTAGACTATTTTGTACCGATCCAGGCTAGTAGGCTAATTAATAAAAATGGATAGAAAAAATTCTGAATTCCGACATCACAATGCGGGCCCATACACGGTTCAACTTGGTTGTACGTTTTGACACACATGATACAACTTAATATTAAATTTTTATATTTTTTGTCAACCAACTTCCAACAAGTTGTCAACTTGCCATGTTGTCAACATGTTGTACAACCAAGTTGGACCGTGTATGGGCCCGCATTATAATTTCATACAACTTTGTAACTTCTTAAATTTCCACGGAGGGACTCAATTTTTTTTTTAATGGCTTACAAGTTTATATTCGTCACTCACTCAAGCTTATATTTTTGAATTTATTTTGCGTAGCAACTCAAATGCAGCGCGGCGCCTTATTAGTTCGCTAGTCGTTTACAAACAATATAAATACCTGAAATGTCAAAGAAAAGAGAAAACACTAGTTGTGTCACAGAAAGAAAAAAGAAAAAGATAACAAAAAAAATTTTAATCGCCATCATCGCGAGCTGAGACAAAAAGAAAATAAAAAAAAAAAATTTATACAAATTTTTATTAAATTAGGTATTTTATAAAAAAAAAAGAAAGAAATTAAAAATTCTTGTGATTAATATTTAAAAAAAAAAATTGTGGCATTTTATTTTTTATTTTTTTTTCCGAAAATATAAAATTTTTAATATTAATTTCATCTCTAAATTAACAATAAAAAGAAAAAAGTGCCTCAGCCAGCCGAGTGCTAGAATTTTTTTTTTTTTTTCTAATTAATTTTCAGATTTTTTTTTCTTCAACAAAATTTTGTTACTTTTTTTGGCCAATTTAGTTTTTTTTTTTTTTTTTACTTAAAAAAGTATAAAAAAAATTTTTTTTTTTCTTCTTAAATTGCAAAAACCTGTGAAATTAATTATTTTCATCTAGAAATTTAAGTAAAAAGATTCTAAAAAAAAAAATAATTTAAAAAAAAAAATGGAAGCAGTCGCTAAGCACGATTTTTCAGCAACAGCGGACGATGAATTAAGTTTTCGCAGATCACAAGTTTTAAAGGTAGGTAAAAAAAAGAAAAAAAAGTTATGAGAATATTTTTTTTTTTTTTGAATTTAGAAAAATAAATAATTGCAATAAAAAAAAAAAAAATTTGTTTATTTTGTAAGCACTTTGAAAAACTCATTATTTTTATTACTATTTTTTTTTTTTTTTGTTTCGTTTGAATGAATTACCGGAACCGGAAATTTACATTCAATTCCGATTCTGATTGTTTTAATCAATATAGAATGAAGAAAAAAAATTGCATTGTAGTTTGGTTGGTGGTTGTTGCAATTTTTCATTTAATACCTAATTCTTTAATAAATTGTGTAGTGGGACCGAAAAAAAAAGAAACAGGTAGAGGATAGATAGCTAGATGGACCTACTCATTAAAAAAAAAAAATTATAATAATTTAAAATCAAACATGTTTAATATTTTTTGAAGTGAGAATAAAACAGAATACAGACAGACAGATGATGACAACGCAACGACCAAAAGGACATATAAACGAATGATTCATGAAAATTTAATGAGAAGTTTTTTTTAGGTCTGATGTGGGTGTGGGTATAGTACAACCAACTCCCATAATCCCAAAAGAAAAAGTTAAAAAAAAAAACATAAATTTTCATAAATTTCATTTTCAAGTGTTTAGAATTATAAATATTTTTATTATTATCTAAGTAGGTATCTATTTATTCAGCATTTTAGTACACAGATGCATTTAAAAGTTATAAATAGCAACTAATTGTCTGGGGCTAAACCGGGCTAAACCTATAGGTTTATAATTGAATAAAACTTTTAATAAGTTGACAAACAAAATTAGAATTAAAAGAATACATACCTATCACCTGTACCTATTTACATATTAAGGTACCTGTGTACCTCTACCAATCTAATAAGGTGATTTTACAACTCTGCTTATTGCAGTGACCATAATTTTTTTTGTACCTATAATATGTATGAAACTTTATACACCTATACACAACTATTCTTCGATAAGAGATTAAAGAGTAGTAGCCAATGAAATTTAACAAGGCACACGACAATTTAATTTTATTTCAACCTGACAGATAGGATGCATATCAATTTATTTATATCAGTCAAGTTGTTGACTTGTCTTTTTGGGAATTCAGATTCGAGTCTTTTTTTTTGTCCATTGTTATAAGTGAATTTAATTAAATACTACAAAATCTTTTTTTTATTAACACTAATTATTCATTAAAAAAATTATATTTCTCTGGTGAAGTTACCTAGGTAGGTATTCAAATAAAAGAAAAGAACCAAATGGCGATCCCTAATTTTTTGAAAATAATGTTAATAAAAACCAATAATATAGTGTTTATTGTACAATAAAGGTAGGGCCTATTTAATCAATCAATCAAAATATTTTTGGCGATAAAAAAAAATTATAATAACTAACTAGGAACATTTTCACAAACAAAACATTTACCATTTGTTCTCACTATTGTTTTTTTTTTTTTTTTTTTTTAAATCAATAAGTAACCTAATAGATATTTTATCTCATTTCTAATCAAGAATGTAATAATATGGTAATTATATTCTGAAAACTTAATTACGACGGAATTTGTAATTTTAATGATTCTATATTAGAGTAATGCTTGTGTTGCTGACAGATTATCCAAGTTTAAAAAATTTCAAAAAACTTTATTTATGTTTCACAAATATTTCGAATTTATTTTCAAGTGATCTAAAGGGGAGTTTTCTATAACTTCAGAGTACATATGTGGAACTTTACGATTTAATGATATGTGGGAGGAGTAAGATTTCAGGTCAGGGGCATGATCTTGAGAGTAGTCCTTTATAACAGCTGGTTCGATTTGGCTAATAATGTTCGTTATAGCAGCCCGGAAAATTGGAAAGGCGAAATTGTTTTTTTATATGAGATTTTTATATGAATATAACTTATTAATAAAGATTAGACTGGGTAGTAATTTATAAATATTTAAAGTCGAAGAATCTGGGAAATAGTATAAAATACTTTTTTTATTTATTTTTTTTAGTACTCAAGTGATCAGCAACTTTTCCAACATATACTTGTTAGCATAATTTTAAGTAATAAGAAAGATAAAATTATCATTTCATGTTTTGTTTGTTTGTTTTGCATTATGCTAAACTTGATATCGAAAATTAAAAAAAAAAAAAAAATTGTAATAAAAACAAAATAAAATTATTGGCATTGGACTTTTATTTAATTTAAGCTTTATGTAATTATTTACTGATATCAGATTTCTGAGGTTTATATCGATAAACGATATAAACAAAGTAAGTAGGTATTATTGTTTTTTTTTTATTTTATCTCATTTCGTACTTTGATTTGTAGGATTCAAATTCAACGATTTAAATTGATTTCGACGTGATATGAAACTTTATTTAGAAGTAAATCAACTAAGGAAAGCGAAAAATAATTTGTTGAAATCGAAAGGAAAGTATTATGTTGATTTAAGAAGATAACTACTTGTCTTTGTTTTTACTAATCCGCAATTGGTTTTCGAGATCCGCTTTTGATTTTCTAATTAATGATTTATTAATTATGATGACATTTCATATATATGTTGAAATAATTTTTATTAAGATTGATTTCGAATATCAATGAAAAATGTTTTGTTTTAATGAAAAAGGAAAATTATTTAAATTTAGCCTGTGGTGGTGCAATAAAGAAATATTATTTTTGCCGATACACATCATTGGTGAAAATATGCAAACATGAATTAAAATTTTATTTTAATGTGTATTTTATGTACCTACTAGCTTGTACAATGTTGTTACATACATAAATATTTCAACATTCTTATGTGATGATTTTTTTATTTTTTGTGAAACATCCATTTTTAAGTTAAAGCCGTCAAGGTAAAAAATTTAATTTTTTAAATTTTATGACATTTGAAAAAAAAAACTTTAAATTGAATAAAAATAAAACCTCGAAAAAGCAATAAAGACATCAATTTTTTTTCCTTTATTAATTTTTGAGTTATTTTTGGTGTTGGAAATCTTTTTTTATCTTTTTTTATCTAAAGTAAAATGAGATTTATGATTTTACAGAATCCTAGAAATAGGAAGAATTTGATGTGTAGTTGTACGCTATGCTAATTGTTGATATAATCATAGCTAAAGCTTCACCTTTAAAATTTTCGTACTATATTTCGAAATTCCGGTTATGTATTTCAAACAATTAAGATTCACTTAATGAAATGTTCTAATTTTAAAAGATTCTAGGAATTCCGTTTGCTATTTTATTGGTATTTTTTTATATGAAGTACTTACTTATGTATTATTAGCAACATACCTAAGTAATCATATTTACATATTAATAAAATTTTGATTTTACACATTGTTGATGAAGTAGAAATTTTTTTTTTGAATAAACTTTTCACATCAAAGTAAAAAATTGTGTAGTGAATAGAATTTTTTTCTTATTGTATGTCAACTATTTTTAGAAGAAATTTATTGTGTTATGATACGCAGGAAAAATTTGTTATATTTTGGTTATTTAATCCCAAAATAAATTTTTGTGAGAATTAAAAGAAATTTTTGTTATTTTTGTCATGGTCCAGTCTACCCTAAGGAGAAAAATATTTAATTCTATTTGATTGAAATAATTTCTAACAGGTTGCTTGTGTACTAAATTTTATAAATAAAAATAGAAATTATCTATATTTTAAGTAAATGCTATGTTTTAATTGGACCCATTGAAGTTAATTATATTTTATATTTCGTTCTTCATTATTATAATTACAATTTAAAAATAATTAATAATGTTAGCCCAGCTAAGATTGTATCTCAAAAATAGGAATTGTGGAAAAGTTAACTTTTGCCGTATTAAAAAAAAAAAATATTTAAATCAATTTGATTTTAGAAGTAAGTTCAAAATATGTATACATTTAAAAAAATGCAGATTATGATCACTGAAGTATAAGCACTACTAATGGTAAAAATTTTATAAACAAAAACTATTGAAGTCATTTGACGCTAAAAATTAAAACCTAACAAATGTTCAGTCTATGTAGATTGTAGGAATATATTCGGTTTTATTGATTTTCAATATTTCTAAGATCTTCATTCATTTTCATTTTATTTGCATTTCACTTATTATTCCAATCATGTACACTAACGTATCATCAACAAACAACATTATAACTATTTTACGACTATTCATCATAACTATTATACAATATCTTTATATATATATATATATATATATATATATATATATATACATTCATCTAACAAAAAATAAGACTCCAAGCACTATTTCTTGCGTTGTTTACATAAAAATATCTCTTTTCTTTATATGTTATTTATTTTTCTGATTCTCTAATAAATAAGTAGGTACCTACATCAAAAAGAAGATTGAAATTACTTAAACTCTAGAATGCTAAAAGTTTTATTCGATTTTTTATTCATTACTTTAAAGAATTTAAAATTAATTATTATAATTTTTCAGATATTAAACATGGAAGACGACATGAATTGGTATCGCGCTGAATTAGATGGAAAAGAAGGTTTAATTCCTAGCAATTATATAGAAATGAAAAATCATGAGTAAGATTATCTTATTTTAACAAAAAAACTATTTCACATATATTTCTAGTTTTTTGTTATAGTATTTTTTTTATTTTCGACATTACATAAGTTTAATGTTTAATAAAAAAGATTAATATCAAATATTATTTCTTTATGCTTCCTCACAAATAATTTGAATAATCCCTCTATTGTTAGATTTAAGATTTTTTAAAATAAATTTCCTTTTATTTTAGCTGGTACTACGGCCGAATAACTAGAGCCGATGCTGAAAAACTTTTGTCAAATAAACATGAAGGAGCATTTTTAATTCGTATTAGTGAATCAAGTCCGGGTGATTTTTCTCTTTCAGTGAAGTAAGAACAAATTATCAATTAATACAAATGTATAGAAGAAATTAGAAAATGTATAATTATTTATTTGTCAGAAATTTTTACTTAAAATATTTATTCTGTGAATCGCAAAAAAATTCGTCTCATTATATTCTTTTTAATTTTCATTCAATAATTAATAAAATGATGACTTCAAGATAACAATTGTTTTTTATGCAATTTGAAAAAAATCATATTTTTAGTTTACAAAAAAATGTATCAAGAGAGAAAATATATTTTTTAAGAAAACTAATATGAAAATTGGGACGAATTCTTTAGCATTTAACTATTTAAAATAAAAGAGCGAATGAAAATTATTATAATTTTTTTTTTTTTTAATATTAGATGTCCCGATGGTGTTCAACATTTTAAGGTATTACGTGATGCACAAGGTAAATTTTTCCTTTGGGTTGTTAAGTTTAATTCATTAAATGAATTAGTTGATTACCATAGAACAGCAAGTGTATCACGCTCTCAAGATGTAAAATTAAGGGATATGGTACCAGAAGAGGTGTGTATTATTTCTAAAATAATTATCATTTTCGTTATGTTTAAAATTATATTATAATTAGTTTTGTTTAGTTCAAATTATTCTACATAATATGTTATATTATAACTCCAACAAATTTTTCGATTCATTTTATCATAATTAGATAGATTGTTTTGCTAAATGAAATATATATAGGGAAAAATATTTATAAAATAATTGCATAAATAAACTTAAACATAAAATTTTAAAATCCGTCTTGCTGACTTTAAATTTAAGTTGTTCATAAATTAGATTTATTAAAAATTTGTAATAAGAATTTTTAAGGAATCAGTAATAGAACAATGGTTAATATTTTTTTAGAATTTTGTTCATAAAGCAAATCATACTTTTTTTTTTAGATTTTGGTTCAAGCATTATATGATTTTGTGCCACAAGAGTCCGGTGAATTAGATTTCCGACGAGGTGATGTCATAACTGTTACAGATCGTACTGATGAACATTGGTGGAACGGCGAAATAGGAAATCGTAAAGGTTTATTCCCTGCTACGTATGTTACTCCATACCACTCATAATAAAAAATAAAATATTGAAAGTCTTACTTTTTTACAATTATTTTAATATATTTGTAACAAAAAATGTTTTTTAAGAGAAAATAACTGTTTGCTTCAGAATTATTAAAAGTTAAGAATTAATTGTTTGAGTTTTCGATTATAAATTACTAGAGTTTTTGTTTTTATTCCTAACTTCCCTATTTTCTAGGAGTTATTGATAAACTTTATCTAATAACATGATATTCTTTTGAGAGGCAGGACATATTATTGGGAATAGTAAGATGATAATTAAACTGAACGTATTATTTTTTGTTTTTATTTGAAAATATTTTCTTTGTGTTAGACTAAATACAAGGTTTGTGTGTTTAAAAAGAACATGAGCAATGTCTTCAGTCAGAAACGTTATTCCAAACATATACTAATTAATCCTTTAACATAAATTTTAATTCTTAAGCAAACAGAATACATAAAAAAGTTTAACATAAAAGAAAAAAGCAATCATGGAATCATTTATTTTATTTTTAAAATGTTTTTTTTTCTTTTTTAAGTTTTATATTTTAGATTATGGCATTTTTTATTAACGCTTTTTTAAGTAAGAAAAAGCATAATTACATTATAAAAATATTGAAAAAATTAAACACCATAAATGAAAAAAAAATTATCAGTAGTCATAATGAAAACAGATTTATACATAGAATTAAATAATTGTATTAGATGTTAAGATATTACTTTGTATTAGAAATTATATTTTAAATTATTTATATTACATTTTTTTTGTTTTTGTTTCGTCTAATCTATTATATATAAATTACTTTTAAAATTCAGAATAATACACACATATATAATTACAATTTTCACCCGTAAAATTAAAATTTTCAATTTACTGTTTTCTGCAGAAAGTACTACGAATTGATTTTGTAATATAATTGTTGGCTTTTAATGAGTATTCTTCTCAAATCATTCTATAGAAAAGTTGATGCATCAGAACAATTAATTTGACTTTTAATTAAGAATATTCTTTTTATAAAGATGGACTAAATCACTGAATATTAAAAATGCTTTTCACTCATCTTAATTGATTTATCGTTCATGGACAACATGTGTGCTTTATTGTTTAAGAAATAAAAAATGCAGGAATTCTGACCCTATGTCAACATTTTTATAATTTTAAATATAGTTTTTATAATTTTCTAATACAAAGTATGTATATGTGCATGTTTATATATATTTTTTTCTAATTAAGTACGTATAATGAATAAATACAATAATGATAATGAATATATAAACAATTTTGAAAAACGTAAAGTTGGTAGGTGCTTTTATAGAAATTTATACAAGGGTATAAAATTATTTTAGTTGCTAAACTTGTAGGGAAGAAAATATCGATTCTTGTCAAAGGTTTTCATTGGAATAATTCAATATTTTTTATCGCGAATATTTAAATATGTTTTATTATTTTTTTATTCAGTTTCCTAGAATAAGATATTTTCATATATATTTAGTTTCCCTTAAAATTTTACTCAAACTTAACTATTAAAAAAAAAAGTCTTAATACAGGAACTCTTTTGAAGATAACAATAATAAAAATATTTCTTAAAATTATTATTGATGATGATCTTCTAGATATCTAAAATCTAGATAAAAATATCTGTGAAACATAAAAAAAAAATTATTAGAATCTTATTTGCCATATTATAAGGTTTTTCTTATATACAGTATAGTTTAATTTTATTTTTTATAATATTTCGAAATAGGTAGTTTCGTTATTATTTTTTATTTCTGTAAACAAATTTTACTAATGCTTATATAAATATTATATTTTCATTTCATATTGTGTCATAATTTCCTTATTAAACGAGTAGTTATTGGAACTTCAAAGGTAAATACTATTTATAACATTCGTATGAAGATGTACATTTTAATGAAAGTAAAAGCCCTTTACATTTCCGTAAATTTTTTGAACTTTTTCCACGAAACATTGATTTTAAGTTCATAATACTTACTGAACTTTCAATGAACAAATAAATATTAATAATATTGTAGTACTAATATCGAATTTTAAAGCTTTTTCTTGGTTTTCTTTGAAGTTAATGAAGGTTTTTTTTTTTCAACTAAAAACAAAGGTGTTCAATTCATGAGTGCTTTAGACCTTAGAATACGAGTGAAATATTTCGATTAAAAATAGAATAATAACAATGGAAAACGTTAGTAATTAGGAAAATAAAAACTATTTGTATTAGTTATTTTTTTGCTGGTGGTTTAAAATCTGGTAGAAAGCTAAATTATCTACCTTGCAAATAAGTATTATGTCCTGTGTGCATTACAATTTTCCGTTTTTATTTCAAGAGTAAAGAACGTTACAATATATTGTATGATCGCTATTAATTAATTGAACTTTAATATGATTTCATTTTATACGAGTATATGTGCTTTATTTATTATATAAACTTTTGATGTTTTTGAGTTGTTACTATTATATTTGCAATTTAAATGAAAAATTTAAAAAGAAAAAATTTGTTCTGAAATGTATATTTTTAATAATTCTTTATTATGAAATTAATAAAATATGTATTTTTTAAAAGGTATATTATATTATGGCATATAATAAAATATATTTATGTAAATCTAAGTACTTTGTATTTTAAAATTAATTAAAAGGAACCACCTTCAAAACACCAAATATTTCGGAGACGTGCATTATTAATAAGTTTTAAAATAAAAAAATTTGTGGGAAAAATTGTAATTCAACTTCATTGCTACGAATAATTCCAAGTGCATTTGAATTGTAAATGTAACTAAACTTATTTTGTTATTATGAATTACTCTCGGATCATAAAAATTTGATGCATATTCCATTTTCAATTTAATGTTGATTATTTGAAAACCTTATCTTAATTCTACAAATTACTCTTCTCGATTAATGATTGAAAACCTTTTTCGTCGCAATTATTTGTTGTGTCATCATATTCTACAATTGTACAATAATTCTACAATCTTTTTTTTCTTTTCGTTAAATTTTAATAAATGAATAATAATGATTTTTAGAATCGATGGTAATTCTTAATAATTCCTCAGATTATTTTTATTTTAAACACTCATACTCACATTTTTGTAGGTTCCCCTATTCATAAAGTGGTAGTAATAATTAAGTTAAATATTACTTCAAATAAATTAAGTTTTTCAATTCATTATATAATATTTTATGAATACTAACTCGTATATATTTCGAAATATTTTCTTTTTTATTTAATTATATGACACAGTTTATCCTATATCCTAATCGCTTACAAAAACAAAATAATTATAAGTGGAAAACCAACGGAATCTTTGATAAAACTAAAAAGAGAATAAATTTTAAATTTAAGGATTTAAAGTAATGAGGAAAAATGTATGTTGAAAGCTGCAATTCTTATGTTGTGAAATTATTGCAAAATTCATTATATTTTCACAATATTATCACAAAATATATTTCAGGTGAAAAATCCGTACTTATTCAATTCTAAAACAATAATAGTTTTTTTTTTCTATAAGAAGTCTTGACTTTTTCCTTTTTTTTCTATTTATCTATACATTAAAAGAAATTATTTTTGTTTTTTAATGAATTTTTTATGTTACTTTTGCTACATGCAAGTAATTGAATAAATATATTTATAAAAAATATATAGGCGAAAACAGAAAACTGATAACTTTCTGATAACTTGAAAAATTCGTTATTTTGTTTGGCCATATGTTTATTATTTATACAACTAACTAGATGGAAGTAAAATTCATCGTTATTTGTTGTGCAAAAATAAACGAATAAAAATCTCAATTTATCCTGCTTTGATATATACCTTATTTATTTATTTTTTTCTAATACATTTTAAATATTTTTCACAAATCTAAAAATTAAAAAGAAAATACCTAATAACACTGTATTTTTTTTTTGAATATAACTTTTTTTATAAAAAATATTTTTATGGTAATTTTTATATAAATTTTTTATTTTATTTTATAAAGAAATATTTTTTGGAATTTTTTTATTTAATTTTTATACATATTTATATAGAGCTATGATTGATAAAAAAGAAAAACCTAATCATAAATTTTTGTATATTTCAATTCGAATCAAAATAAAAACATTTAAAAATTTATATTTTAAAATTTTATATGTTTAATAAATAATTTTTATAAATAATTTTTATAAATACATATAATTAATTGCCAATATAACTATTATTCTTATTATATATAATAAATATTAAGGAATAAAAAAAATACATGTTTTTCAGTTTTTTTTAATAAAAAAATAAAATATAAGCATAATTTTATGTAGAATTTATTAATATGAAATAAAAATATAGTATGAAAAGCTCAAAAAAAAAAAAAAAATGTTTCCTCATTTGAAGAGTAAAAAATTTTAATTATAGTTGTAATTAACAAATTAGTAAGTTTAAATTAGACAAAGAAAATTGTTCCATTATGAACGTAATTCATAATTGTCTTTACGTTCTTAATATAAATTAATTTCTTAAATAGTCCATAATAATAGTCAATTTCCAGCACAGCAAGTATTAACCAAATAAATAGAATACTCAATGAATGTCCCATTCCAATTACATATTTTTAAAATCAAGATTATCTCTGCAAGCAAAAGGTTTGAAAATCGAAATATTAAATTTATCCTGTTCACTGCACAGATGATTGATTTTAATACTAGAATCAAGCAAAAATTTAAATAGAATCGGAACTAATTATTATTTTTCTATTTTATATAACAATTGCTTTTAGTAAATCTAGAAATATGAAATAAATAGGATTCATTTATTAAATTTAATAAATAGTAAATTTATGCTTTAGAGGTAAGTCTTGTTTCTCGAAAATAGAAGAACACTTAGGGATTAAGCGAATTAGACACATTCCCAGTTCAAATCAATCTGAAGTTCAGTGCTCGATTACATGTCAACAATACTGTGATATTTTACTTTAATATTATGTTAATAATCGGTTATTTTGATAATACTATCTTTGTCCGAGAAACTAAAGGAAAATTCTTAGATAATATTAGTTAAGGGGACTTGGTACCAGTTTGAATTTTTTGTCCCAATTTTTTTTTGAAAAGCAGTTTTAGATTATTTTATAGTTAAATTTAGAAAAAACATTTCATTCACAACCTCCGAACTGTTTCATACTTTAAAAGGGTATAAGACTTTTTAGAATTAAGGCTAAGTGCTCGAAATCTCTTCAAAACCATTGTTATGTGTCACAAAATGGTTTTGAAGAGATTTCGAGCACTTAGCCTTAACCGATTCTAAAAAGTTTTATGTCATTTTAAACTATGAAACATTCCTGAAGTTGTGAATGAAATGTTTTTTTTAAATTAAACTTTAAAATAATCTAAAACGGCTCTACAATCAAATTTTGGGACAAAAAATCCAAACTGGTACCAAGCTACCAAGTCCTCTTAATCAAACTAATAAATTAAATTCTTTTTTTTATAATTTTATATTTTTTTTTTATAATTTTATATTTTTTTTTTTTAGAACCAGTGTTTCGAGGAATATATTAAATTGAGAACCACTGAATGTTCAAATCAAAAAAAATTATTTGCAGAAATTATTTATTTTTGCCATCAAAAAGTAAGCATTGCTTTGACATTCTTTTTTTGCAGAACTTTTATTTTTCTGTACAGTTGTGAACTTTCCAAAAGAAAAAAAGGAAAATTATTAAAAAATAAAAGAATTTAGCTATAAATTTATTTTTTACAAAAAAAAAAATTTCTAATCTCTAACCATTTTTGAAATAAAAAAAAATTGTATTTTTTTTTTAAATAATTATGTTAAAATAAATAGCTTTTTTTCTACAATAATTTTAGCTTGATCGAATAAAAAAAAAATAATTAATAAATTTTAGAATTAGAGAAATTAAAAAATTATTTTTTTTCGCAAATCGCAAGCAAGTGTTTTTTTTTTTTTTTTTGGTGAAACGACTACGAGACGACAAGCAAGACAACCAGAAAAAGTTGGGGAAAATAAAGAAAAAACAAAAAAAAAAAAGTGTGAAAGTTAAAAAAATTGTTAAAACAAAAAAATAAAAATACAAAAAATTAAATAAAATACAAAGAAAAGAAAATAAAAAATTATGGCATGGTTTTATAAATTATTATTTAATAATGAAAAACGTTTATTAATGCCAATTAAATTAAAACGTTTGTCAGAACACAAATATTCTTGCCAGAGTTCGAGCATATTAGATCCATTTTTACAACCGTGGTGGTGTTTTCTTGTTTCAAAAACACCACTCTGGCTTGCACCAAATTTAATAACTATTGTCGGCTTAATAATTAACATTTTAACGACATTAATATTAATTTAGTAAGTAGTGTGTTGTGTTTATTATTTTATTTAAATAAATTTATATTATTTTTGATGAATTGATTTTTTTTTTTTTTTTTTAATTTTGAAAACGTAATTTTTTTTGTTTTTTACGTAACTAAATTAATAATTTTTTTTTTTTTAATATTTAATTTATTTTTAATAAAATAAAAAGGAAAATTAAACTGGTATTTATTTTTTACAAAAAAAAATCCCAACATTTTTGTTTTACGTAGAAACTTTATTATGTAGATTGGTACGTAATAAGTTACTTTCTTTTTTTTTCTTTTGTGATTTTGCTGTTTATTTGGGGAGTTGAATGAATGCTGTGTTGTGTACTGTACCTATTTAGATATAATTTATATAAGTGAATAGTTTTTGGTACTAAAATGTCAATTTAAGATGCCGAATATTGAATACTTAAATGCCGTACCGGCATATTTCACTATATTAACTTATTGAAAATATCTGCAATAAAATGTGGTTAAGAGTAACAAAAAGTTCATTCTAGTACCTAAGTTGTAGTTGTAGGTACTACCTACTTAGTTATGTGCGGAAATCTATGATAAGGACAGTTTAGAATTTTATACTACCTTCCTATTAATGTAACCTAACTTTTTATGCATTTTTTATGCACATTATTTTGAGGTTTAGCAATAACAATAGGTTTAGGTTGTTTTTTTTAAATCTTGTCACTCCTTATTATACCTTCCTATGTTCCAAGTGCTTTTAGTAAAATTAATCTTAACGAATGAATAGGCACCTATAGTTGAAAAAGAATGAGGTCAGGTTTAACGATTTGTTCACACATTTTCTGCAGGAGAAGAAGTATACCAAAAGATACTTAAATAAAATTAAAATAATTGAATATCCATATTTAATATGAGGATTTTCTTTCAAAAAAAATATTTAATATTTCAATTTTCGAATTGATTTATTCAAGAATGGACTCTTTTTTTAGTCACTTAGGTATATTCCTAAGCATACATTTTATTATTTTTAATTAAAAATAAAAACTCAATAAGAATTTATGAATTTTAATTTTTATTAATTTTATTTAAATTTATTATATATTTTAGTCAATTAAATGAGAACGCTTTGTCGTAAATAAATTCTTCTTCATATTTAAATCTGTAGGTAGACAAAATATGAATTTTTTATGAATATTTTGAGTGTTCTCTAAAGGTCAGAAAAATTTTCATAAATAATAATAATAATTTTGATCAATACTTACTTATAGTTGATTTTTATTATTATTATTGTTTTAAATTGCTGTTACCTAACTTATTTATATTTATTTATATGTACATAGGTATATTGTTAACTTTCTCTTAAAATATTAAAAATTATTGAAATAATGTGCAAACAGCATAATATGTTTTGTGGGTTAAGATAAATTATAATAAAAAAAACCACAAGAATTTATGTTAGATATAGTAAGACTAAGTATAAATACAAAGTAGAAATTAAAGAAAAACTAGAAAAAAAAATTATTCTTATAATATCAGGGTTACCTAATATACCTACGTCCTTTTGCATAAACAAATACTTAATTTTTATAATCTTAAAGTATTAAGCGATCATTACAAAAATCGACCAAATTTTTCTAAGTAGGTGCTAATAGATATATATACCTATATATACATTAAATATTAAAGTGAAGGTTTAAAAATTTCAACCAAATTGAGTTAAACATGTTACACAGTTTATAATAAAGTATTTAACAAATTTAATTTTATGATTTTAGGATATATCTTTATGCAATCTGTACCCAGTTCACACATACTTAATAAATATGATGAGAAATTAAAAAGTACACATAAACATTTTTTTTTTTTTGTTTTTTAATTGTTGTATACGTACATTTTATTTCATTTTCACTCTAAACAATACAGTTCAAGGTTAAGTCAATTAAAAATATATATTTAATTTCTTGCTAATTTTGATGTTTGTCTAATAATAATAAAATATAGATCAATGAATATAAACAATTCTTTTTTTGTGCATATTTATTATTTTAATACGAACTGTCGTTACAAAAATAAAAATGTAAGTACCTAAATAAGAGCCCAAGTACATACTTTCATATTTTCATTAACTAATATAATTAAAATAAGGAATGTGAAGCTATTATAGATTTTATAGTACTTAATATGTTTATATTGGTCCTCAGGGTCACCCAAAAATGTTTTATGTAGACGGGTTACGAGAAACGGAAGTTATGGTTCCTGCAATCCGGGAAATATAGCCAACAGTATCTACTGGCACTTTTTAACTACATAGTTAAACTAAAGAAAAAATTTATTGATTGATATACTTATGTACTTATTGAAGGTATAATTATATATTGCTAAAAGATGCAAAATAATCCAGTAACATTAATTGATTTTGTATCCTTACCGCCCGTCCGTACCCTAATTTTAGTTAATTTCTTTCAAGTAAATTTTAATTTCATCCATCCAAATCATTAAAATATTATTTCTTAATACTATCATAAAGATTTTTTGTAGGTACATACTTGTTTGATTATTATTTTCAAAATAATTATATTTTATTCTCAATATTTTTTGTTGTATAATTTTGTTTTATATGCATATTGTCTGTTTACCTCGTCTGATACTTTCGTTAAAAATAATATTCAAACACGTGTTCTTTATGTACATTATGCAAAAATTATATGTAAGTATATGAGAGCTTTTTCTTTTTAACTTAAGTAGGTATATGCCAATTCTTCAAATCAGATTCATTTTTAAATTTAAACGCAATTTATTTTTAATAATTTAGAAATATATGATTAAGTAGTACTGTGTACAAAAAATTAAGTATTTGTAATTAATGCTAAAACTTTCACGACATTTGGCTCATTATGATTTGAGTAGTAAGAATGTACAATATTTATTCTTTGAGGCCACAAGTTTTAAATAATTTATTGATTCATTTTGTAGTGTTTTTCTCAAGGCCGATCGATTTGCCTTGGTGTTTCTAAATAAATATTTTAGATTTTTAACATACGATGATAGTACTAACATAAGTAATTTAAGTAGGTATTTTAATATCTAATCATATCTAATAATTAAACTATTTTATCTTGATTACCTAAACTTATAGTATATCAGTATATATAAAATTCAAAATTAAACAAAAAAGGTTTTTGTTATTAATATTATTGTTTTTTTTTTTTATCAAATGTTTGTTAATTTAGTTATGCTCAAAATTGATTTATTCGATATACTTAAGTACTTTATTGATAAGAAAAATATTTTTATTTTTTAAGTTAAGAGAAAAGTACGTTCCAAACGATATATAATATATTATACAATATGTACCACAATACATGTACTTATGTATACCACACATTTTTTTTTTATTATTTTGATGTCGTATTTATTGCGTTATAATCTGGTGATATTTTCAGTGACATGATATGTAGTGAAGCCGTTGACCCAGGAACGTACATAAATTTTATTAAATAAATAACTTTATTATACTTAATACGGAATTATAATTTTATCTTTGAAAATACTTAAGTACGTTAAAAGTTTTAATAGTCTAGCTTTAAGCATGAAATAGGCGAATTCAATGTTTATTCAACTTTGAGTAAAAATAGGTCCACTTAGAATTTACTCGTCTCTCTGAACAGGGTGTTTTACACATAGTCGATTGGATAACAATTTTGATGATTTATTATTTCTTATCGTTTAAATTACTTTAACATTTAACTTAATATTAAAATTAATATTATTTTTTTAGTTACAGTCCAAATGGTAGAGAATTTCCACCAAAATGGGCTTGCTTTTTATGTGCGCTTGGTTTATTTATTTATCAAAGTTTAGATGCAATTGATGGCAAACAGGCGCGTAGAACTAATTCATCATCACCATTAGGTGAATTATTTGATCACGGCTGTGATTCGATTTCAACCATTTTTGTTGCATTATCTGCGTGTATATCATGTCAACTAGGTGCTTATCCGAATTGGCTGTTTTTTCAGGTAATAAATTGAAGAATACTCTAAAGTTCAACGAAACAAGGCCTAATACTCGGCCTAATAGAATTCTATATTTATTTCACATTCGTCGATTTCTTAAACTAGGCTTTATCCTTTCACACATTTAGAAATATATCTAATGGATCTTTCTAATGGATCTTTCCTAAATTTGAGTAATAAAATTAATAGGGCCTAATTTCCATGGTGAGGAATTGCTAACGAAAAGTTAATTTTATATAGACTTTATTAGCCTGGTACCAAATAATCATATTTGTATAATATTAACAATACATAATTACAATCTTTTACTTCTTAATTTTTATAAGTATTTTTTCCCTTATTGTCATTGTAGTGTTTTTGTGCTATTACTTTATTTTATTGTGCCCATTGGCAAACATATGTTTCTGGAACATTACGATTCGGTAAAGTTGATGTAACTGAAGCTCAAATAACGATAATGGGCATTCATATATTGTCAGCCATATTTGGACCTGAAATATGGGTAACTAAAGTAAGTATTAAATTATAATGAGAGTTACACAATTTTTTTTTTCTTTTAATTATGATTTTCGAATATTTTTCCAGGAGAAACAAACAGTATATTTCTTATTCTTTTTAATTTTACTTTATAACTTTCTTCAAATAGACATGAATTTACCGGCAATCTAAAGTGATTGAAAACTTTCTTTAAACAACAAATTATTTATATAAAATATTATAAACAAATTTAAAAGCTAGAATTGTTTTTTATTATTAGTTTTTCAAAAAATTAGTAGGTATTAATTATTATAAAATATTCATCATTTACAAGTACCTACATTGCAATAACTAAATAATATAGATCAATTTCAAGAACAACTATTTCTTTCGTTCAATGAAAGTATTCGGCCCTATGAAGTATGTATTGGCTAATTGCAATTTATGTTAATTGAAGAAAGAATAAGTCTATTTAATGAATTCAATTTGAACGTAATGTTATATTTTTTTTTCACAAACATAGGTACATACATGATTTTTATATCTTCACATTTGCAAACTTTCTGAACATTATTCAACAGAGTTTTAATTTAATCTTTAACAAAAAAAAACTTTAGGCTCTTTAAATAATAAAGTCTCAAAAGACTAAGATTAAAAATAGTTAATGCAGGCGTCATTCTTAAATTATTCCTATTACATTTTTTATTTTCATTTATGTTTTTAATCAGATTCTTTTATTTGAAGTTTTTAACCTGAATTTATTTCTTACACATACAGAGAATATCTTACCAAAATATTAAATGAAAAGCCAAAATTGTGCTTAGATACTTTTAAAGTTATAATTTTTTTTTTAATAATAACTTCAACATTTACTTTGTTTTCATTGTTTTTTTTTTTAATTTACATTACATACTTATATTGACTCGAAAAAAAAGTGATAACATAAGCTGCATCGACAAAGTCAAATTTTTGGTGTATTTTCTGGGGAATTTAAATCTCAAAACTTTAAAATTCGAAATAAATATAATATACCACAACATACTTTATTAATGTAACAAATAATACACGTTGAATAGTTTTGTAAATGTCTTTTCAATGTTTAGTAAAAAAAAGGCAAAATGGATATTTTATAGGTAAAAATTTAACTCCGTAGGAAATTTCAACAAAAATTTCAGAATTTAAAAATACTTAGTAAAAAAATGTATTTCCAAAAATTGGACACATTAATTTTAGGATGATGTTAAGCGTTTTATTTTTATCCTGTAACTTTTCTTGTTTTCAACTAAAATTATCTAAAAAATTATTGAGAATAAAAACACAAATTTTATAATGTTAAGATTTTCGGAAGCATCGAGCTTTGGTGGTCGATACCTCTAATGACCATCGTATGCGGAGCATGGTCACTAATGTGTATTACTTCGGTAATATTAGCTGGTGGAGTTGGGAAAAACGGCTCTACAGTTGCAGTAAGTTTATAAAAACAACGTAATGATAAAAAAATAAAAATTAAATACAATCTTTTGGCTATTTATTCGCGAATAAAATAGCTGACACACACAGTTTAAACTTTATATTTCAATAATTTTTTTTTCTTTTAAATAAATTATGAACTCCTTAAGCTTGCAAATTTTCTTTCTAGTTTGGTTATATAGATTTTTCAACATATTATAGAAATGGGTATAAAATTTATAAATTGATACACTTAAATTTATTTTTATTTTTCAAAAAAGGTCAGAATTATGGGTACATGATTAATTTTTTACACTATAATTTTAATTTTTCTATTAACATGTTCAATTGAGATTTTGAGGAAATTCTAATAACACAGTTCGAACATTTTAACCTGCAAATCATTACGAATTTAGTTCCAAATTTTGTTTATCTAAAGTTTTAAGATAACAAAATAATATTAATTGTATAGTCGTCCTGCATGAAAGGTTCAGATTCCAAATAGGGTAATTAATTATGAACTATATTATTTTAAATGACACTCAAGGGCTTGTAAAAATAATTTTAATTTTGTTTTGTTTCCATTAATTCTTTAATTCAGTTTGCATGCGAAAATTTTGTATTTATTACGTTTCCTAATTTCATTCTTTTCTTATAAATATTGGCTTCTGAGCATTTCATGTCAATGAACATTACAATTAAATGCCTTTAAATTCCGGCTTGCATGGTGTTTTTTTTTGCGAAAAAAAGTATATGATAGAAATAAAAATCTTATCATGAAACATTTGTTAAAATTTTAATTTTTAAAGAAACTTAAGTTAATTATTCCTAATGATATTTAAATAAATCTGTTTTGATCTATATATACCAAACTAGGAAAAGCAAAAAAACGTAGCATACTTATATTTATACAAAAATATATCTAAAAGAATATTGAATGCAATTTTAATTATATTTATTAATTACAAATAGGAATAAGTTTTGTTTTTGTTTACGTTAAAAATTGTTTTCGTTTTGCATCCGCATTCAGTCCTATTCTTAGTTTTAAGTTTTTTTTTATTATGGAAATAACTTATAAATTTTAGGAAATTTTCAGAGATTCTTGATCAATGATGGATGGATACGATTATTTGTGAATTAAAAAATTTATCACAAAAAAAATATTGATTATGAACATACATATTTGGTCTAAGACTCGCTGTTTCGTTGTATCGATTTTTAGCTCTTCACTGTACTTATTTTAAAATTTAATATAGAAAATTGTTTTACTATTTTTTCGTCGGCCAATATTATTAAAGCAATGTTGATATTCTTCAACATATTGATAGTCTGGAGAATGTATTGAATAGACGGAAAAATAAATGATTTAATTTTTATTATTGAAGCCCTTTCTGAAATTTTATCTAGATAGTTGTTCGTTCTGTATTAAATAGCAACCGATCCCAGCTGGCCTTGAATTAAAGAAATATCGTAAAACCTTCCCCAAAACACGATCTGTTTATTAATGCATAAAACATTTCAATTTAACTCGGAAATACAAAATCAACTTTGTTATGTAGATGAATATTAAAAATTGATAATGAATTATAATATCCATTAATAAATTGACAAAGATTAACAAGAATTACTTCATTATTATCTTTTTGATATTAAATTCGATAATTAAAATATATTTTATATATATTTAATTACCTACCTATTTCTTAAAAAAGGGTCTCGTACAAAAAATTATTTGTTTAATTTTATGAAATTTTTTTTTCTTAAATACAGATATCAATAGTTAATTTACCTCTCAACTATTTAGTGAATTATATTCCTGTTTTTGGATTTTTGCATAATTTTATTAACTTTTCCAAAATTTTTATTACTGGTGGAAGCGGAAAAAATGGTTCAACTTGTGCTGTAAGAATTCATCTTAAAATTTTATAAATTTAGAAAAGTAATCATTATTACTAAAATATGAAAGATATAATTGAAAAAAAAAAGTCGAATGTGTTTTTTTTTTTTAAATTGGCCTTTTAATTAAATTTATTTTAATAATTTTGTTTGTCTTGATTCTTCGAGCTTGCTCTGTATTTATTTATATTAAAAAAAAATTCAAATAATATTTTAATGTATTTTGTATTTATAAATGTAGAAGTTATTTCTTTTTATTTTCTAAAAGAAAATACTTAATAGTTTTCTAAACTCAAAAATTTCTTCTAAAATTGTTTATAGATGTCTATTTCGATCTTGAATTTTTTTGAAAATTAATGCTTTTAGCTTATATTACTATTATAGTAGCAAGCAGTTAATTATTGGACAATAAGTTTTCACAAAAGTCTGAAATAATAAAATCTGGTGAGGGGAACATTGTTAGATATTAGAAAATTTTGAAGCGCACAGATACGATATTATTTTTAATTCAATATAATAATAACTTTTATTTTGGTCGAAGAACAATGTCAAGTATTTTAAAAGTATATTCAATGTTAGGACTGCATTCGGTGCAAAATCAAAATTTATTAGAGATGCAATTGTGATTTATTACTAAACAAAATAAAACAATATTAATAAAACATACATTAAATGTACTATGGTATAAAATAGTGTATATACTTACATACTTACTTCTACTTAATTGAGTCTTTTGAAAAACTTGTTCGCACTAGTCGAAAGACATATTTTCATCAAATAAAACTTAGAAAAAACTTAGAGAATAAGTATATACTTTTATAATATTTCTTTGGGATTATGAAATTTTCGAATGGGAAAAGACGCAATAAAGATAAAAAAAAGACGTCTTATTGAATAAGACTCAATTAAGTAGAAGTATAAATAAATTAATTTTGGCGAGGTCTTATACTGGAGATAAATTCAAAGCAACTGGCACACTGTAAAAAGTTCACAGGGCTCATATTATGTTGAGTTATATTTCGATATTAACTAATCAAAATTTTTTTACAATCACATAAATATACAAGATATGAATAGTTTTATAATTATAAATTATATTCATATAAGTAAGGTTCTCTATAATAAATATAAATTAGGACAAAATTAAATACAAAATATTTTGAAGCTTTTAACAGGACAGTCTTTGATTTTTGAACTAAATTCTATTTTAACAATCTAGTTTAATTTTTTTAAGTGCATGTTATTTATGAATGTAAAATAATTGTTGAAGAATATGAATTTATTTTTAATCGAAATCGTCAGAATAACTATTCTTAATATTGGACAATATTTCGCATGTTTTTAACTGTATTATATTTGAGTTAAACATATTATTTATTAAATTATTAACAATATGTATTAATAATTAATTATTGTATATCTTTACTAGCTCTAGGTAGAAAATAACAAATGTGTACATTACACTCATACAAACCATTATGTATGCAAATTTTAAACAATAAAATTAGACTAAATAAATATAAAATTCTTAATTGATTAATTAACTAATTATTATTAATTAATATATTAATTTTTTTTTTGTTATTGAAGTCCCTAAATACAATTTAATTAGAAGAAACTGACTTACACATTTCTATAAAGAAGAAAATTGGCGGACATTTAAATTTAATTAATAAATTTTTAAGTTGTCCCTATTAAATCGACTTAATAGAGTAGAACTAATCCTTAATATATAATACTTTCAATTATAAGTTTCAAAATATGATTATTCTAATTTGAAGATTGAAGACAAAAAAATGGTAAGGAACCAAAAACATTGATTCGTCACCTGATTAAAAACAAAAGATTCTTACTGACATTTATTTACTATTCTGTTATTATTTTATTATAAACTTAATGTTACTTAGTTATAAAGTAAATGTCTCTTGTGTATATTTCGTATACACAATATGTTTGTTATTTTCTAGACTTTCAAACTCTCCGTTGATAGAACTTTTCCCATCTAGAATTATTGTTGTCACTAAATAAAAAAGAAAATTCTCAAGTTTATTGTGCTTATGAAAAATTAAAGTTTCAAATATGGCTAAGATTTTTTATATCACAAGAGTAATTAAAAAAAAAGAACATTCTTCTGGAAATATTTTTTTATTTTATTGGCCCGTACACCGTAGATTAGAAATATATAATTTTTAAAATAATTTTTTTATTACAAATTAAATATGACAAAAAAAATAAATTAAAATTAAAATAATAATTTTAATTAAAGATATCTCAAATTGGTGACATTGAATTGAGAATTGTTCCGTTATATTTTGCTTTGGCCGTCGATACTTTATTAGCGTATCGATATTTTTATACTGTTTTAGTGACTGGAGGCTGTGGGAAAAATGGATCAACTATTGCCGTAAGAAATATTCAAAACAGAAAAATCAAAAATGCATTTAGATTTTTTTTTTTTTAATGGAAAAACTTGAATCACCACCACAATAAAAAAAAATGCACACAAAATTATTGAGTATAAATAAGTGCACATTTTGAATAAAAATGAACATAAAACTAAAAAAAAAAAGAAAATTATTATTTTTTGTGTGTGTTTTTCAAAGTGGACAAATCTCTTTTTCATTTTTACTTTCCTATTTTAGTTTTTAGTAGAATTTTGTTTATATTCAAAGTAATATTGCTGATATTCCAATTCTTAATATAAATAACATTTTAGATTGTCAATCAGTCAAAACTAATCTGTAGTTATCAAATACTATATTTGAATTTAAGATTAGATTCGATATTTCGCGAAAAGCTACACTTAAATTATACGCAAAATAAGCTTGTTATAAAGTAACGATTGTCGTCCTGGCATCAAACTTTAGATTCATTTGATACCTTAGATTGATAATTTTTGAGTTGAACACAATGTCTAAAGCACTATTTCTAAAGAAATATTTTTATATTGACATAGAAAATATGGTTTGAAAGCGTATCATAGATATTTATATACGCATATATTTCTGTAATATAAGAAAAAAACTTTTGATCAATTCCAGAACTAGTTCCAAATTTAAAGAACAAGTTTAATTACTAACTAACCATACGTTTTTTCGGCTGTTCTTTTCTTCCATATGCATACCATTTGAAGTTTTATTTACAACAATAAGTACTCGCATTTAATTTTTAACAATCAATGTTAATTCATTATAATTAAGTTCACTGTATATTTTGTAATAGGGAAAATAAAGCGTTCAATTTTAATCATCTTTAGATGTATTTTTTAAATTTAGTTTTCTAAAAGAAGATATTTTACGAATTTAAAAAAAAAAAAGCAGTACTCTGAATATAAACAGAATTTTCTCATTTTCAGTTATTAAAGAAAAATACATATTATCTATCTACTTTTGAATTGATCATAAACCATTATCCATGAACTTTTATCCTTAGTTTTCTTTTGGTGTGGATAGGAAGGGGTTTTATGAAAAATTTGTTGCTCTTAGGAATAAGAATTTCTGCTTATATTAAAATAGAACGGCAATTTCAAGTAACTTCAAAAAAAAAAAATTATATGTATGCCTAGTACGATCGTTTAACTTTGAACTGATTCTACCAGACAATTTAATTAATTTTTGATTCGTAAAAATTATTGGTATTTGGATGCGGTGTATATATTAGTAAGATAAGTTTTTATTAATTTACCTACTCAAATTATCAATTTAAAATTATTATGATGTGAATGAACTTTCTATATATATATATATTTATATTATATGAGTTATTTTAAAATTTAGTAAACAAAATTGTTACCGAAATATATTTGATAATAAGTTGAATTTCATTTTAGGCAAAGTATTTACTAAATAAGTCCTTTAACAAATTTAATATTGTCAATAAAGTATTTTTAAATTATTTACTTAATATTTTCGATTATTTCAACTTTTTCAAGCTAAAAAAAAAATTGATTCTTTATATTTGAATTAGTTAATACGTAGGTAAACACAAGTAATAAGATTTAAACCTTTTATCATTCAGGTGCAAAAAAAAAATGTCCAACAAATTATTTTAGAGATTTATTCTCTTTAGTCCAAATTTGTTAAAATAAAATAAATATTACTTAAAAAAAATCTACACTAAAATTTTTTTTGAATTTTAACAGATTACGTTTTTATTTATTTATTTCTCATTGAATAATATTTTCATAACAATTTTAGTCAACTATAAAACAAAGTTATTGGACTTAATTCACATCAAAATAATTTTAATAAATTGAATTTCGCTAAATATACTCACACTTGTAAATTATAACATAAGTCTTTTAAATGTTGTAAAATATTTCCAATTAAATTTTATTTTGCTGTGGCTTTGTTTTTAAATATTATTATTATTAATTAATATTTTAATTAAATATTATTATTGGTTATTTTTATATTATATTATATTATTTTAATTCTTATTTTTATTATTAATATTAATATTAATTATAATTATTTTTATATATATGTAGTATAATTATTGTTATTATTATATTATTATTATTGGCTTTTGCTTTTAATTTTAATGTGTACTTATAAGTTGTATCAACATTATAAATCTCTAACACGATTCATTTTTTAAAGTTTTTAAATTTTTGTTGAAAAACATTTGCACTTGTAGTTAACAAGCCAAAAGAAGTATTTTTATTATTTTATTTTTACTCATTTTTATTATTTTATATTATAATATATACAATATTATTTGAAAATGATTCAAAATTTGAAAATTGATAAATAAAATGTTATTATAATAAAAAACATTTTACTGATAGAAACAGAATTATCATTTTCATTCAATTTTTATTTTCAAAATCATTTTCGTTTTATGACATTAAGTTTATGCAAAAAAAAAAAATTAGGTATAATTTGGACAGGTCAAAATAAAAATGTTTTTGACTTTTTTTACGGTTTTTTTTTCGGATCTAAGTTCATTGTGTTCTAGTTCATGGAGCCCTTTTTGACTTGTTCCTACTACATATATTTTTAACCCTCTTTTTAATGTAGTACTGTCGGAACTAGCATTGCACAAATGTCGTTAACTATTTAGCCAACAACAGTTTTAATGTTACAAAAAAATAAATATTGTCTTAGAAAAAGATCGTTGTACGCAAACATCTCAAAAACAGTTTTTCGAAGTTACAACACTTTTCTTCTCGTGATGCGATATTTAAGTTTAAAATAGTAAGTTCGTGCGGTCTATTGTAAATTTATTTAAATAAGTTAAATTTATAAATTAGAGAAGTAAAAAAATAAGGTTTTTTTTGTGTATCAATAGTATATATATAATTCGAAATTAGTTTGCATAAACTCTTAATCATAAATTCATAATCATTATACTAGCATTATAAAATTATTGTTCACTAATATTTCTACTATTTTGTTTCGAAATCTTTTTATATTTGGATAAAAAAAAAAGGGAACAAGTGTTTTGTCACCAATAATACCATTATGTCTAGTTGTGATACCAGCATTTATTATCGCTCAAAAATCGAAAGATGATGTTTTTGGAAATTATCCTTCATTGTATATTTTGGCGTTTGGTATGGTAGCAGCTAAAATTACAAATAAATTAGTGGTAAGAATATTATTGATATTTAATATCAAAGAAAATTTGACTCAAGAAAACGATTTCTTTAATATTTCTCTCAATAATATTTTGTTACAGATTGCCCATATGACAAAAAGTGAAATGGAATATTTAGATTGGTGTTTATTGGGTCCTTTATTATTATTTTTAAATCAATATTTTAATAGTTTTTTACCAGAGCTTGCGATTTTGTGGTTTACCTTAATATGGGGAACTCAGGATTTAATCAGATATTGCTCACAGGTAAATATTACTATTTCTGGCTGCATATAAAATATTAAAATAATTGCAATATTAAAAATTTTGTAATATTAAAAATATTGTAATAAATATATATTTATACTTTAGTTTTGTAAGTTCAATTAAAAAAATATTATTTTCATTGGCATCCAGCCAATCAACAGCTTTTCAGATGATAATCATTTAAATTTTCGGAGATGTTACATTTTGAAAATTTTGTATTTCTCGCATAAATAAAACAATTTTGTTTGTGCCATTTAGTAAGTCAGTATTGACTTTTCAACTAAGAATATATCGCACATTTGAATGAAACAAAATATTTAGTTGATTATTTAAAAACAATTTAAAAGCGTTTACACCATTAATTTTCTAGATATGTATGGAAATTTGTGAACACCTGCGAATAAAATTGTTTAAAATTCCATATCCACCTAAAACAGTTCCTCCAGGAGGAACAAGCCAACTTAGCAGTAATACTTTACAACATGACAAGAACGGTGGTACTCATTCTCATCGGAAGCAGAATACCAGAAGTACTAGAAAATCATCAACAGCTCATTAGTCAGGAACACTTTTTATAATTAAATTAAAGTTACAAAACTTATTATTAAAATATATAATATATATGTACATCAAGAAGACAGTATTCTATTAGATGGAAAATGATCGTTTGTTTTTAATAAACAAAAAATGTATTCTTTATTTTTATTCTTTCACTAATGCCAAAATATTTTTGAAATCAAAATGAGAGTAAAGAAATATTTCAATTAAATGATTTTGTGTACAATTTCATAACTGAAGTACTTTTAAGTATTAGAAAAATTTAAAGAAAATTGTGTAAAAATAAAATGAACAATGAATATTGTAATTGAAAAAGCTACTGGAATTATAAATGAACTTATATTTAAGATTTAAGTTTAAGTGTTATTTGGAAGAATATTTATATTAAAAACAAATAAAAGACTCCATGAATTTCGCTATTACGCGCTATGTAATATTTCACACATTATTTTGTATTTTTAATTGGATTTTCAATTATGGTAATAACTAAATATATAATTAAATTTTGAATAAATTTAATTATAAAAGTAATTGATGTTAGTGTTTACATTACAACAACTTTTCTAAATTAAGTAATATATTCAAAGACCAATTGAAATAAAATATTATCATTGTTCGTGTTTTGATTTTTTTTAAACAACCGATAACTTAAAATAAGATATAAGGTTATTCCAACTGTTACATTTAACTTAAAATAATTTCAAACAATAGAATAAGATGAATTTTATTATAAATCTGAAAATCATCATTTTAATAAAGAAAAACTTAAGTCAAAATCAAAAATAAATTACAATACCCATTAACATAAATTTGGTAAAAATTTGTTAGAATTTTATACGAATTTTCATGATAAATATAAATTTCGGATAATACGAAATAAAATTTTTCTAGTGTGAAATATTACGAGTATGTTAATATTTTATCATGTACTAGAAGTAAAAATTTATTTAAGGAAAAATGTGTTAACCTACTTACCAGAAAAAGTTTGGGCTTGGAAATATAGGAAAAATAAAAACCTGAAAATTTATAAAATCTTCAGAGTGATCAGACGAAATAGTATAAAATTTCTTAGCGTTTTGCCTTATTTTTACTTAATTTTTTTGTATTTATCGCATTATTAATGTGATTTTATTAATTGTTTTTGTCTAAACAAAAACTGTTTCGGCAAATATGCAAATCTAAACATCGAAACTCGCGAGATTCAAATTTCGAAAAGGAAAGTTTTTTACTTTATTATAATAAAATGTTTATTCTTAAAAATAGTCTATCACACCAAATTAGATACCTATAGATAGCTAATATTAATACATTGAAGTGGGTAATACCAATAAAAAATTGAATTCTTTTGGAAATACCATCCATTACATATGAATGCAGTTAACTTGAATCTACCTGTAAAAGAAATTTTATTTTTGGAGTACTTTACTACTAAAATCAGATAGATTTTATTCGGATTGAATTTTGAGTAGGTAAGCGATTTTTTTATTTGTTAAAAAGAAACTTTATCTTTTGTTTTAATTTTCAAAAATTTTTTAGAAAAAAAAAATTGTGTAAAATGTAAAAATGTAGGTAATTTTATGTACATTCAAAGCATGTGGAAAATTTAAAGAAAAAATAAAATATGAATGTTTTTATGTAAAAAAAACTATTTTTTTTATTAATTTGAAAATGGTAAAAGAAATTAATAAACAGAAAAATATCTAACTAGCCGGTTAATTTTGTTTATCATTTTTGTCGATGAATCTTCATTGGCCTATCATGTGCATGTAACAATGCATTTACTTACCTATCATCTTTAATTTAAATACGCCCAGAATATACAGTAAAATAGTGATTTGGAGAAAAGTTTACTACAAGATATTTTTAATGCGAGTTTATTTCACTTTATTTTATGACATAATAAAAGCAATGAAAATTTCTGTTCTTCATTTAACCATTATTTGATTATTTTTACTAGCGCCTAATAGTATGCACAAAAAACTTTATTTCATTGGGTGCTTACTAGGGTATATATAAGTAGTATAATTGAATTAGAACTTAAAAAGGGCATTTATTCTGAATTCCAATAAAAGCTTAACCAAAAATCTGATTATTTTTCCATACAAACCATTTATTTTAATTTATTATATATAATTATTTCTCATTATCTCGATTTTTCGGATTTAAATTAATATTTGGGCTATTTTCCATACGATTTTGAATTTTTATCCATCGATTTGTTTGAATAAATTCCAATAGGTGTCGCTATACATCTTATGACTTGTCAATAATAAATCCAATAGATGACGTTTAAGTACAATATTTTAATGATTAACGTAGACACAAAAAATTTATATTAAGATACATTGCTGCGGCGCGCCGCTGCATCTTTTATTTTGAATATGAATGAAAAAGGTTTTTTTTATTTTAATTATAGTAATATTACTTAATTGTTCAAAATTTTATTTTGCTTCTATTCATTTCGATTCGATAAAAGATAGTTAGATGTAGCTTATTTTTATACTTTTAATTGTATTTCGATTTTATTAGCAAAATTAGCGAGCCATTATTACCGCGCCGAAAATCAGAATAGATGACGGTTAAGTACAATATTTTAATGATTAACGTAGACACAAAAAATTTATATTAAGATACATTGCTGCGGCGCGCCGCTGCATCTTTTATTTTGAATATGAATGAAAAAGTTTTTTTTTATTTTAATTATAGTAATATTACTTAATTGTTCAAAATTTTATTTTGCTTCTATTCATTTCGATTCGATAAAAGATAGTTAGGTGTAGCTTACTTTTATACTTTTAATTGTATTTCGATTTCATTAGCAAAATTAGCGAGCCATTATTACCGCGCCGAAAATCAGAATAATACAATGTTTTTTTTTTTAACTTTCCCACAGCTTAAAAAAAATGTCAAATATACTTTACTTACTTTACTTACAACTACAACTACAACAGTTTTTTTTTATTGTTGGTTCTCAGATTCGCGTGAAAGGATGTTTTCATTAAAAAAAAAATTTAACTTTAAATTATGAATAAATAATAAAATTTTATTTAAAAAAAAATATATTTTTATTTAAAAAAATTTTGAAATTAAAAAATTTTCTTTCAAAGATAAGAATTTTAAAAAAGAATTTATATAAAAGATATAAAAAACAAAAATATATAAATTTTTGTTTTGTTTGTATTTTTTTTATTTATTTTTTTATTTTTTACAAAATAAAAATAAAAGATCAAAAGTGCCGAAAAATTACTGTGAACTTGGATAATTTTTCTGCTTTTTTTTTTATAAATTTATTATTTTAAAAAATTAAATAAAATGTAAAATTAAATAATAAATAATTCTATTTAAAAATAATAATAATAATAATGATTTAATAATAATTAAAAAATTTTGAAGCCCATTAAAAATAAAAATTATTTTTCCAGTGCGTAAAATCAAAATAAAAATATTAAAAATTTTTTTTAATGTCAAATTTGTGGTGGAAAAGAAATAAAAAAAATAAATAAACAAATTTTTGGAAACTTGAAAATGTCTTCTTTGATTATTTTACTAAGAAAATTATTTAAATTAAAAATAATTTTAATTTTATTGCAATATGTTAAAGGTAAAATATAAATATATTTTAATTCAGAATTTATTTACTTATTTATAGATTTTTAAATGCTTTTATTATTAGTTAGGACGTTAGGAGGGTTAGTTAAGTTGGTGTTTTCCTTTTGATCGTAGTGTAGGTAGGTAGGTACCTAGGTAGGCGTTTTTGTTCAATTGCAGATTGCTCCTTGGTAGATAGATAGATAAGATAGGTAAGTACCTACCTATCTGTCTGCTTGCCTTACTTTCAACTGGTTGTATGTCTCTATTGAACAGGACGAAACCAATAGATCAAATTTTTTTTTATTAGTTAGGCAGGTAGGTATCTAGATATTATAGGAACCTTCCTAAGTACTTAGAATATGCAATTCATAATTTATCACTGGTTATTAAATTTAAATAGAAGGATATGCTCACTATAGGCAAAAGAAATTACTTATTTAGTATTTACTTAAACCTACACATAAGGAAAAAATAAATAGAAAAATTCGAGAAGAAATATTAAAAATATTAAAGATAAGAATGTACATAAGTTTGGTGAGAGAAGGTATTTATCTAAAGATAAAGATCACCGTATTTATCTAAAGATAAAGATCAACAAGTAGGTAAGTAGGTAGGTATATGATTATTTTAATTTTAACTTATAATGATAATGAACATTTAGCAAAATTAAAAATAGTGTAAGTTACATGGTTTATAGATATATAACTACTAAAGAACGAACTTTTAAAATGCTTAATTTTTTTTTGTGTATGAATTGAATCGATTTGAAAGTTTATAAATCAAACAAAAATTTATAGCCAACCCTAAATTATTTGGTTCCACTGTAATTATTGTGACTGTTTTTCCTGTGATAACTATAATACTTAGTTAATGTGTTCTATATTTTTTTAAATGCCGCTTTTAAATTCAAAATTCTAATTCTTTCAGTAGCAATAGCACCTGCAGTACTTATATGCAATGAATTAAACTCGAAAAATTGTGTAACGAGTCTATTCGGACGCTATACTATAATATTCGTATCTTCGTAACTAATAAGATCTTAGATTTTTACAAATTTTTTGTATTTGAATTTGTCTACATACTTTATTAAGAAAAAGATGCAATTACTTAAAATTGTTTTCCAATTTTAAAATAAATACATAAGTACTTAAGTGTAGAAGAAATATAAAAAGAATACTTCGCATAAATATACATAATAAATAATACTTTTTAAAGGTTTGTTTTTTTTTATTTTATTTCCATGAATAAGATTTTCAATAACATTTGACATGTTTCCTTTATTCCCCATCAATAAGATTTTAAATTTTATTTTATTGGACATTTTAAGTAAGTATATTCATGTATCTTTTTCTAAAAAAAATCCATCGTTAAAAATTTCTTGAAATCGAGATAAATCATTTCTTTCAAATCTGGATAGTTTAATTGCTCATTGCGAATCTAATTTGAACCTTTTCTTGGAAATATCAGCTACAACAGTGCAAATTCCAAAATTAGTATCTTCTCAACAAAATGGTCTCGAAAGAAAATCATCAACTGGATTTGATTTTCCTTAAATGTGAGCAATTTTTACGTTGAAGAAGAAGAACCCATTTAGCCAAATGAGGAGATTTTAGTGACATTAACCACTTTAGTTGCTCGATTTTAGAGATTCTAGATATGAATTTTATATCTTCGAAATTAGTTTTTAGCCTCGTTTTCGACGCACTGTTTTTGCCGACCGATTTTTTACTTTCCACAAGGAATAGTAACCCTTTAATTCAAGGGTCGGCAACATACGGCCCGCGGGCCAGATACGGCCCATTCGGTGTTCTTTTTTGGCCCTCCAAGATTTTTATTGCCGCCTTATTATTCGGCCTGATTTATTCTTCTAGGCCTTTTTATAATTTTTTAACTTTTTTAAAACAAAAAAAATTAAAACTATCAAAAATTCCATTCAGAACCTCATATTTATATAATTCAGCTTTTAAAAAAATTCTATTAACTACTACAACTTTTTGCATTATTCAATAAATGTTGCATTAAAAATATTGTTTTCTACTAAATATTGATCGCCAAATTTTCTGAAGGGCTGCTATTGTTGTAGCATTACGAATTGTAAATTAAGTAAATGAAAGAATTAATCCCACAAAAAAATTGAAAAATCTGCATCTGGCCCAGTTGATGAAAGTCTTGCCGACGCTTGTTTAAATTAATACAAATTATCATTACTAAAATTTTTGTAAACATTATTGCAAATAATTTTCCCATATACCTAAACCTAAGTATGAATATGAAATATCCATTGTAAATTTAAAAAAAAGAAGAAATTTTTAAAAGCAATATTATTCTAAAACATCTTAATAAAAGAAAAATTTAATTTTACAGTGTTGTTGAAAAAAAAAAATGTTTAGAGTACTTTACCTTGGATTTTAACACAAACTTTCTATGCTTAATTTAAAAGTTTCATTTCTTTACTTTTTTTTTCATATATATCCTTACTTACAACATATCTATAAAATAATAACAAGAATTAAGTACTTACTCATGGTATAGAAAAAAAAAATTGCAATTTATGAAAAAATTCTATCGAGGTCAAAATTATAAAAAAAAAAAATTTTTTTTTTAATAATTCAACAATGAAAGGATTTCCATTTTTTTCATCACGATAACTCTTCAAGACTTTTACTATGTTCAGAGATAAAGTTTTGCTTTAATTTCAAGTGTCGTGTCGGTCACATAATCTGTTAACGATTCAAGAAAAAATAAGTTTGATAAACAATTTTTTTTTTAAATTTATAGAGAGACGACAGAATTGCACATCAAAATGTTTGAATGCTATAATAGCATTTCTCATTTCTAAAACAAACACTATACGATACAGCCGTTGGTGACCAACTTTTAAAGAATAATAATATTAATATCACCGTCGATGTTACTTTGTTTTATAATAAACTATAAATTTGATTAAGCGGTAATTTTGAGGATGTTTCAAACAAATCGAAATAGATGGTATACAATTATAGCCTAAAAAAGTACCTTCATTTATGAACTTCGGAACATGTTTCCATGAATTTCAAACTCGTACAAGGAATTTAAAATAATGGTTAAGAAGATGAACACGGATTTTGTTTTCGAATATTAATTTTTTGTTATTATTATCATTCGTTGATTCGAAAAAAGAAAAATAAATATCTTATGTGTAAAAATAAATTGAAGGTGGTGGTTTATTGATAATACTCCTTGATTTTATTTTATTATTGGAAGAAGATTTTTTTTCTTCTTTTCAATCACATTACATATATATACATTACTGATTAAAAATAGAAATACGCATATTTTTAGTTCAATGCTTTTATATTTCAGACACAATTTAATTTTTATTTGAATTTAATTGTGCTTCAGACTATACGGAATTACATTCAGAAATGTTAAATTTATAAATCGTTTTTATTTTGCTGAATAGTTAGCTTGACTGAAAGATAAATTTTTTACCATTGGATCATATAATAAACCACCTGAATTTTTATTTTGTGCAGAATTATGTCGGAAGATTATGAATTTGTTATAATAACCAATTGTATATTTTTCTTATAACTGCAATTTTCAGTTTTATCACTAACTAGATTATTTAGACGATGGAGCAGATTGTACTTAAGTATTTTATTTAATTTTTTTATAAAATTGTCGGTATTTCAATAACATAATAACAACATAATAATATACATAAGTTCTTAATGTCAAAATATATTTGTTTAAGATATTAAAAGAACGCTATTAAACGATCAATTGAATCACCAGATTAGAATGTTATATCATTCCCTTATCTTTTTAACTTTATGTATTTACAAAAATTTGGTGTTTGTAGCACTTTTTTAATAGTTTTCGAACGCAAAAAAAAAAATAATAATCTTTCCACCTAGTTATCATCACCTTAACAAGGTACAGGTTAACGCGTCGTTATTATATAAAAATAATATTCGTGTAAACAAAAAAGAGGAAAAAAAAAATTTTATAAAATATAAAATATTTTTGTGTTGCACATATTTACAAAAAAATTACTTCATCATTTTCTTGTGATGAATATTTTGTTTTTATATTTATACTTATTTACTTTTGTTTTTTTTTTTTTGCTGTAAATGGAAAAGAATTCTGGCTGGATGGATGGAATCCTCTTTTATTCTTTCTTTCTTTTTGATAATGAAATAAAAGAGTAAAAAAATTATAAAAAAACATATATGGTTACATTTATTTATTTATATTTTTGTTTATTATTATTTGCTTACCAATGAAAATAAAAAAAAAATAATAAAAAATTTAAAAAACTTGAAAATGTTTTATTCAAAAATAATAATTATTATAATATGTTCCTAAGTGTATATATATAAAATATAAATAAAATCATATGTATATATAAATATTAGATGACTAAGTATATAGTATTTTTATTAAACTGCGAGCTCATTTTCCTGTTCAGAATCTTAGCCCTTTTAATTATACGATCTCGCTGTCAGCAATGTTCTACCCTTTGGAATTTGTTTTTTGAGATAAGTAACTCATTTCTACATCTTCTATAAATTGCCAAAATCGAAATTTTGGAAAAAAAATCCTTGGTTGATTTATTTGTGGCGCGCGATCAAAAAATAACTAATAATAACCAAAATATAAGGCGAACAACTTTTAGGATAAAGATAAAGATACTCTATTTTTACATCTTTTTTTTGTGATTTTGATCACTAAGCTCTCGCTGGATTATACTTAAATACAGTGGGGGAATTTATCGTTTCATTCAAAACAAATCATTTCAAAAATCGAAAGAATCCTATTTCTATATACTTCCTTACCCAACTAAAAAAATTTAGATTGATAAAAACAACTTTAGTCTTGGAAAAATTTGTCGAAGTCTCCCGGTTATTCTTCTAAAAATAAAAATAAAATTTTCACTTTGCCTCGGATACTTAAATGCTTTTATCTCGGCTTTTATTTTATTTAATTTTAATGATAAAATTACATGATTTGATATTTTCATTTAACTTAATTTAAAATGAAGCCAATAGACGTTTAAGTACTTAATCCTCATTAAAATATTTGTTACATACATATATTTTTTTGAAATTTTTTTTTTATATTTTCAAGTTAAATTACAGTAGAACAATTTTATTTACTCTCTAACCCAATTCAAAATAGTGAAAAGTTAACTAGTCCAAAAGAATTACTTTATATTAATTCATAATTAAGCAAAGTACTTGTCGTTGTTGCAAAATCCAAAAAAAAAAAAAAAGCGTAAGTACGGCATAAAAAATTCAAGACCACTTTAATTTTAATTATATACCTACGTATTTTATTTTTCCAGCATTCTAGAATCGTAATGTCGTGAAAAAGAGTCAATAATTTAATAAAATTTAATCTTTCATATCGTGATTTGATCAGCAGGACATCAATTTTCACATTTTAGTTTTTTCTTTGATTATAAATAAAATTAAACTAAATTAGTCAGTACTTATTGTCGAGACGACACCTTTCTCTAAAGTTTCTTTTCTGCATCTCGCATTTATGTTCTAAGCTCATCTGTCACTTCTTTCAACCAATGTTAGTAGGTTTTTATATATCTTAATTCTTATATAATTGCAATTGAAGTAATAAATGAATATGTCATCGGTAAAACTCGCTGAATGAGACATACAAAATAAATATTCACTTATTTCAGAGTCTTCTTAACGGAGGAAAGACAATGATTGCAACAAATGAAGCATAAAAATTATTAGAAAAAAAAATTCAACATTATGGTTATTTCCTTTTGGAACAAAAGCTCATTTTTTTTAACTTTATTTTCTGCAAGAAAGTATATTTGCAATTCAAAATAAACCTGTTTTAAAAATTATTTTGGTGTATAGTTTTGAAAAAATTGTATAAAAATCCTTAAAAAACATAATTTATTATTTAAACATTCGCATAATCAAAAAAGAGAAACATTTATAATATAAATTATACAGATTTAATATGAACATATATTTTCCAAATATATGTTTCCAAATATGATCGATCTGGCTCATACTTAACTTAACTTATAAGTTAGAAATATTTTCTTTTAGAATTTCTGAGTACATACTCACAATAATGTCATTATTTATTAAAATAACTATGTAATCAATATGCTTTTTTATCTTAACTTATTTAATAACTACTTCATATTGTTAACAATCTTATTTATAACTTAGTTCTACGTTATAACCGGTTATAACACACGGAGTCTAGACGGCTCAGTACCATATAAAACAAGTATTTGTACAGTTAAACAATATGTAGCATTTTGCCCTCCACGCCATGTATCCTGAAACTGTTCCGAAGACGTTAATTAAATACAATTGAGCATAAATAATTATTTTACTGAACTCATTCACAATTGACAAAAAAAAATAAGGATTTGTAACTATAGTCCATGTATATTATATTAAAAAAAATCCCTCAATCCTTCAATCTTAGCATAATTTTTTAGTTCAAGTACTTATCTACTTTCACATTATATAAAGTAAAAAATTCTATATTTTATAGATTAAAATTTCTTACAGGTAAATACAGTATTATATACTTGAAAATGTTCCAAATTTATTCGAACTATTTTAAAGAGTTAAAAAAAAAAATAATCATCAGCAAAACCAAAACTGCTTATGTTAATTTTTATTCAAAACAAAAAATTAAATACCTACCGTATTTCTGTTTTGGATAAGGAATAAAAACAAAAATAAACCTTGTGAATTGATTTTTTCAAAAATGTAAAAAAAAAAAATCCTGAAGTTAATATTTATATTGAAGAATTAACATTTTATACTCTGATGATGAGGCTATACCATTTTTGTAAATTTCCTTTAAAACAAAAAAATTGTTTACTGCATTGCATTTGACTTTTTTTTTATGCAATTTTATGTATAATGCTGTTGTTAAAACAACTTAGCCACATTTTTATGTTAATTTACAATAAGTACAAGTGATTTTATTTTTTTCCTGAGACTTTTTCTTACCTTATCGCTTTGCTTAATTGGCTGTAATGAAATTTGGGTTTCTAAGATAACTATACTAAGTAAATAGTATTTAAACTTAGATATGACTAATTCATCTAACCTTGCCATTCGACAATTAATACAACTAATGTTTTAAGAAATAAAGAAGAAAAACTTTAATCGAAGACGGTTAGAATAAATAAACTGTGGCAAATGATGCACACTCAATAAGCATCCTATACATACTCTATTATGCATACTGAGCATACTGGACATCGAACTCAAAAGCCTACTTAATTTTGTTGGGATTTTTAATATAATTAAATTTGGTCCACAACTTTAAGCATTCCAGGGAGGATCACCATGGACCTCATAAGTATAGAAAAGAGCTAATTATTTCCCCTAAATAAGTATATGTATAAAGTGCAAATGTACAAAGTATTTACTGAGATATCTCTAGTTATTACTATTTTTAAACGAAGTACAAATTCGCTGAATTTTTTAGTAAATGGAAATAACTACGATATTTTAAACTAAGGTCCCCTTATCAACCGTCATCGTATCTTCGAGTGAATCTCTCACATGTAAAAAATCAATAATTCCCTGAACGATAAATTTTCATATTTGAAACATACGTTTTTTTATTTTTTCATAAATTAAAATAAAACAAAAAAAAAACCATTTTTTCCTGAGCATGTCAAAATTATTATTCCTTATAAAGGATAATCAAAAAACAAAAAAAAAAATTAACTGAATAGGTAAATAAAGTAACAAGAAACAATAAAATGAAATGCTACTTACTTCCATCCTGAGACATGGTTAAGTACCTCACATTTATTATGCAAAAAAGACTAAAAAAAAAGGGTTTTAAACGAAAGAAAAACCTATTAAATTTTTTTTTTTTTTTTTGCAAATTGAATATTCTTACATGATAAGTTGTAAAAATAATTTTTTTTCAAAAAGTTTTTGTTATATAACAATTTTTGTTTTCTGTTTTTCTATTGAGCTTAACAATATAATGGTTTCATGTTAACATCCCAATAATTTTAGAATTTGCGTTCAGATGGTAGAAAAGTTATGTTTTTTTATTCTACAAGTCTTGATCGAGCCCATTTTCTAGTTAAGTTTCGTCTTTTCTTTCTAATTTCGAGAATAATTTTTTTGTAAAGAATGCGATCAAAATAAAGAAAATTTAAATATCAGCAATCAGCATTTAGAAATCTAAATCGGAATTTCTATTCCTGATATAAAGGTCTATTATCGAATTCGAAAATTATATTCCATAATAGAGCTAAAGCAAATGTGTATAAAATTTTACGTTTATAACTTATAGAAATTTTAATCAGCTTAATAATTTGTGACGTACTGAAACTAATTAATAAAGTCAAGTGTAGAGAAAAAATTATTATTTTGCTGATGTAAGGCTTGTTTTTAAGGTAAGTACTTCTACCTATATCATCTGGACTGCGTAGAATTACATAACTTAAATATTTCTGTGTAATGGAGATGGTACGCGATAACAAGATTTTATTTTTTTTTAAGATTTTATTTCGTGTAAAATGCATGAGACATGATGAGAGACTATAATTTTTTTTTTTTTATATTCAAGTTTTTTTTTTTTCTCTTCCTCTTCAAATTGCTATTTACTATAACCTCTGCATTATATAGGTACAACCGTACTACAGTGATGCGAAGAACCTCAACAAATTGATTACATTAATTTTAATTTATAAAAGAAAATAATTTTGTCATATAAATGATATGGAGGTAAATTTTTTTGCAAGAATAATTAATTTTAGTGCAATGTTTTAAAAATTTTTGTAAATATCATCAATTATAATATGTAGGTACTTATATAATTAAATTATCATTAAAAAGGTTCAAACAGATTATAGCTTTGGAAATGTGTTTTCGAACTTTTAAGAGTTGCTCGGGAAAGAAAGGAGATTTTTACATAATAATTTGAATAATTCGAACCAACAAATTATATTTTGTACACGATCTTAGTTTAACTATATTATTATGTTGGTTCATTTCATACGACGTCCATAAATATTTATGTACATCGATCCTTTGTTCTAAATTTTATTACCCGTTTATGCAAGAATAATAATGCAAATGTGAGTGCAGTAGAAAAAAATTGTTGCATATTTAATTTTTTTTAGTTAGTTTTTAAACATTATTCAAATCTGAATAAATATAACTAAATCGTAAAAATTTAAAGTTTTATCATAAAAATTTTTTCTGTCCTGAACATTTTATATATCCTTAAGCTTTAAAATAATGTTTAAAGTTAAATGAACGAAAGCACATTCATTTTTGTATTACTGTACATATAATAGTTGTAAAGTACCCAAAGTTTATGTGTGTGTAAATATAAGGATAAAACTGCATGAAAATCTGAGCATTTAAAATTAAATTTTTATACACTTTACTTATAACATTATATATAAGTTATGTACGTAACTATAATGTTATACCCATTAACTTGTTATACAAAATCATTAATTGAAATCTTATTTCAAATACTAAATAATAAAAAAATAAATTACGTTACTTAGACATAATGAATGTATAATTCATCAGAATCATATTTAGCTCATTTTTTGATTATATTTTTAATTTTTTGAGGACAGAAGAACATAAACATTTAGTCATCTGAATGAACGTTAGATTTCGATGGTACCTAGGTTCAAAATATTATATTTACCAAAATAATTCTTATATCAATATAATTATCACTGGGGCTTTTATATCAAAACTCGCTAATCCGTAAAAATATAAATTTTCGAAATTCTTTAATTTTGTTTAACGTATGATTTATATATGAAAATTACGAACTGATAAATAATTTTAATTATATACTTATCTTAAGTACTTATACTTAAATCTAAATTTATTAATCACAAATCTAATTATGTATACTTAAATAATTTATGCTTATATATAGACGGCTAAAAATAAATAAGCTAACATTTTTAATATTTCTACAAAGTGAATACTTTTTTGGATTAATTGAAATGACTTGAATTTTAAGATTTTCTACATTCACTAATTTTACTTATATATAAAACATTTTTACTTCTAGCTGCTTAAATATTAAATAAAAAATTACAAGAACTTAAAGATTCTATACATAAATAAAAAATTACAAGAACTTAAAGATTCTTATCTGAAATTAATTTCATGTTTGTTCGTTATCCAGGTTACATTGAAAGATATATGCAAATATAATTATAACAAAATTTTTATGTAGAATATAATGAGAAACAACTGTTTGAGACTTATATTTTATATACTTATACATTCATTGTATACATATAGGTAGTATATTTAATATTTTTATTAAAGTTTTTAAATGTTGTATATTAAAAATGCATATTAATTAAAAATTCCCTTAAGTATTAAAATATTTAGGGTTGTATTTTTTTTTTTTTGATAAAAAATATTAGATTTAACAGATTTTAAAAAAATTCGTAGTAAGTACCCTATGTTTCTATTACTATATAGGTACTTAAGTAACGATATTTTCCCTATAAAAGTTTTCACTGTACCTAATAATAAAATGTAAAAAAAAAATTACTTAACTATTTAAGAAATGAAGCATAGTTAGTAGTCATGTCATTATTATTTTAATATTGTGATGATACTTACTTCTTGTTTTTTAATATGAACAAAAAAAAAAGTTGTTTCCTCCAGCTATTCTCCTTCTGAATCCTTAAAAGAATATATGTATACGATTCATAAATAAAAATTTAACTTATTGAATTAAGGTACAAAGTTAGTAAGAGTACTTTCCTGCTTTCCTTTAAAAGCTTACTTTAAAAAAAAAAGTTATTATCTAATCAATTTTATTTTTTATCAAGTATTCCCTTAATTTTATACCAAGAATTCAAATGCAATAATACATTTTAGAAACTTAAAGTTTTAACATGGTGCTTTGTGTACTTAGAATTGCTGCTCTTTCTATAAATATTATATGACTTTTTAAACTAAGTACGAATTCGAATTAGTAATCTGAGAATAAAAAAAAAATTTATAAAAAAAAAATTTGGATTTATTCATTTTAGTACAGAAAATTCAGGCTACTTTAAGTGCGCTTTTTTTCCATTTTTTATTACTATTATTATTCAATCTCAAAATAAACTAGGTAAAAATAAGCATTAGCATATTACGATTACATTCAGTACTATACTATAGTTTAATATTTTATGAAATGAATACAAAAAAAAAAAAACAAGCGAAATGCATTTTATAATTTTTAACATACATAATGGCAATAAAAATTCAACATTTTTCATATCAACAACGTTCAGTCGAATCCGAATACTAAAATCGACACTTCTACATTAATATATGTTATGATTTTATTCTAATAAGTATTTATTAAATTAAAATGTATCAATAATGTTGACTAAGTAATGCATCAAATTTTTTATTTTTATCATGATTTAATGTTTCGAAATTATTTTTTGGTTTCCATCTGAAATAAAGGGCACAATATACCTTTCCCCCGTATAAAAACAGTTTAATATTTATTCCAAAAAATATATTTTTTTGAGGTCACAGGGTTGAAGTAGCATTTCGAAAAAAAAAAAATTCGAAACTCACAAATATTAGTTAACAAAGTTATTGATGTGTGCATAGAACCAAAGAAATAATTATCCAGTTCAAAATCAATTGATCCGAAAAATAAATGATAAATCCTAGTTTTACGTGGAATGAAAACTATAACAAAAAACCATAAAAAAAAAATTGGAAAAAGCCCTTAAGATTTTCATTTTACTTAACATTGGGGTTATCAATTTATAAATTTAATTTTTTTTTTTTTTTTTTTTCCTTTTTTCAAGCTAAAAGTTTATGTTTACCTGCTGGTTTTTTTTTCCATCATTTTTTTTTTTTTCAACAAAATAGCATTATAGTTTTTACCTCAATATTAAGCATATTATTTTTGAAAGTAGCTATATTTAATCTGTTGGCAGTTTTGAGGAATAACACCATTAAATTTTCATTATTTATGAGTTTTAAATAAATGACATGCGTTGAAAATAAAATCACTATGTTGTAGAATATTGAATAAGAGTTTTAGAGGCGAGCAATGTTTATTTACTTAACAATTTCTCTTGTCAATATATTATTATATATAAAATATGGAAGTTAAGGTTAGTAATCTGGCATTTGGTTTGCATTAATTGTATACGACCAAAAACAGCCATTTAGTTTATATAGCCTGTTTTATCCCTGTATGGTTACCAGAAACACCGAAAGAAACAAATTTTAGACCACGCAGGATTGGAATTGGAACCCTCAGCAGACATGGACATTTATTTCACCAGCGCCCAACCCAGCTGTCAATTTGCCATAAATAAAATTTTTAACTTAGTAAATTTCTCGTTTCAGATTTTAATATCATTTTTAAATATTATTCTTAAGTAAGCATTATCAATGTTTGACAATTAAATTTTAGACTCAAACCTAAACTATAAACATAATGTTTGTATTCATTTGACATAATGTCCTTGATTTTGTTAGCCTTATGTACATCTATATATATAAATGTGCACAAGTACTGTACATTATTTCTAGAAATATTTTCTCGTATAAATATTTTTTTTCCTAAAGTATATCATAGTTAAAATAAATATTGAAATGAAAAAACAGTCAGAAAAAAGTAGGTACCCATATTCTTTCAATACAATTTATTGTGCAAAAATTAAAAAAAAAAAAAAAAGTGCATTTATTATTATTGTGAAAGAAATTTGTAAAATTAAAGATAGTGCAGCTGAACGTAATAATTTACAATATTTTTATTTTTTTATTACTTTTTTTTTAACTTTTAAAATACATTTACTTATGGTAAGTATACTTATATAAATGTATTTTTATTTTATCCCAATATTATCAGGTATAGGGCAATAACCGATGAGTTTTTCATTATTTTTTTATATTTTTGATTATATGTTAAAAATATATTGGAAGAGAAGGTGTGAAATCTGGTTTCGAAATTTATTCACAATATATATTTATTTCTTATATGAATATTATAACCAAAATATTGATATTTTCAACAATAGCATTCATAAATTACTTACATATTTATAGGTATTATAATTTAAAAGCAAAACACAAAAAAAAAAATTAAAAAGAAATTGAAGTTTTTTGATAGTTGTGCCAAATGGTTTAAAAATTCAAAATGAAAAAGTTGTGACATTTTATTAAAAAAAAAAAACTGTAATAATTCCAAAAATATGTTCCGGAGTGACTTTTCCTATTTACATATTTTTTAATCGAATTTTACAATTATTTTCTATTTTGACTTAAAAGTATTTTCAGAGATTTCTTTCAAGCAAAAGCAGTTCTATGTATAATGATTGATGTAAGCCAGTTTTTATCGGCTCTGAGCAAATTTTATTTTGTTCAAAAAACACCACATTAGTAGGAGCAATAATAATCTAAAAATAATAATTTAAAAAAAAAATCGGCCGTAGATATTACCAAACTACTTCCGAGTTTTATTTTATTATAGATCTAAATAACAGTTGAAAGAGTTTCTCTCAGTTTTAAATTTCATTTAATAACTTATTTTGTCGATTCTTTGCGTCGATTATATTATGCATATTAATGTCAATAAAATTAAAAATCAAAATGTTCATTAACATTATTATATGTCCTACAAAAAAAAAACATGATATTTATGTTGACATAATAAGTGCTATTTTACAACGTTTTTAATATTCTTCATTAATTAAATTTTTATTTTATTTCCAATATAATTATAATCATTGCAGTAAATATTCTGTAAAGTAAGTATTAAAATGATCATGATTAACCGGTGAATAAATTATTAAATTTATTTTTACTTCTCTTGTCACACTTAATTAAATTAATAACCAAAACTTGTCAACCCACACAACTTTTACGTGTACATCGATTGCTTTCGTTTTCCGTTGTTGAAAAATATATAATATGCAAAAAGTTTAAAGTTGATGGTTAAATATAAAAAATTAAGAATTTAATTTATTATAATTATAAAATATTTATAAATTTTATTATAAAAAAGTCGTTGTAGCTTTTAAAGGAAAACATTATTAATTATTGCATCGATTAATAACTGATTTCGAAAATTTTGCTTCATTTTAAATTTTATTTTTAAATGGTAAAAAAGTTTTTATTATTATTATACCATTGAACAATTTTTTTTTGCATAAAGCTTTAGTTCTATATTTGCTGATAAAAAATACTTTTATCCGTATGCCTTCTGGATATTAATTTTGTACAGACATCGTATCTTTTGACGAGCAAAAATGCACTTTTAACATTACGTAATTGTTGCGTTAATTTATTATGCTTTACCTTACTGCATAACATGTATCAATATCATTACCATATGTACAATGAATACATCCATACAATATTCAAGTCTACATTAAGACAATCAGAAGGAGAATAATCATAATTATCTTATTTTCTTAAAAAGTTATTTTTAGAAAAACTTATAATCAATTTATAATTTTCCATTCTTTTTATTTTGCTTTATCTTGTTTTTTTTACTTGAATCTTTTATATTCATTCACACCTTATTTCATGGATATTTACGATGCTGTTTTAAGTTTGATTTGACCTTATTAATTTTCATAAGTATATACATATATGTTAAATTTAAATAAGAAAAATTATGTATAATTTGTCAATAATAATAAAGAGAACAAGAATCATTACTTTTACTACATAATGACGAAGAAACTTCTACATATTGCATTTATGTTTTCGAAAATTTGTTATAAAAAAAAATATATGATCATAAAAAAGGTTTGTTTATCGTTTGAACCTCGGTTTGAACTTAACTTACTCCGAACAGAAAAAAATTCGAATGAAGTTTCAAAAAAACGAATTCAAAAAGGCTTAATAAAAACTTTCAATTATAAATGCAATATCAGAAGCATCGCCATCGCGTCTTTTTTATTCTACAGGTCCCTCTCGAATTGCCGTGGTTCCGAATTCTGTAAAATCTAAATTTTTTTTTTCGATTTATCAAATGCTGAAAAATATTTTTTTTATTCTTTTAAATATAGAGAAACGTTAAAATCATATTTCAATTAACTTCATCGATAAATAAATTTTATATTCATAGTTTTTTTTATTTTAATTTATTATTTCTGGGATAAAAAGTTGAAATTGCAGAAATCGTAAAGCAGAAAAAATAACCTGCTGGGTGGATGTGTTAAGTTGATTTAAAGTTATAAAATGTTTTTTTTTTCTCCTTTTTTTTTTATTAACAATATTAAAACTTTGAAACAACCAGCATTATACATAGTGTAGCGAAAAAATATATTTGCTTCATTTCAACAGTATTTATATGAAAATTATAGGTTTTGGTATTATAATTTCTTTTATGTTCACAATTCTCTTATTATTAGTATTTTTTTTTAAAAGTGAAGTTCTGCAAAATTCTATCATTGATTTGAAATTTTCTAAAATTTAATTTAAATGGTGAAAATCGTTTTTTTTTATAACTCTGGATATTAATTTATTCTTTTCGGTTTCTTCTGCAATTTAAGTTTTTGATATCTTTGTTTTTACAATTATGGCTCGCGAATAAGAAAAATTGTATTTATTTCAATTTCAGTTAAAAAAAATAGAAATTTATATTTCAGTATAGTTAGATCTAGATGTATTAGATGGATCTATTTATCAGCCAATTTTCTATTTGTTTTTAGATTCAAGTTTCATTATTTCTTATAACCTTTTGGTTAAGAGACATTTTTTTATACATAACTAATTTGTTAATTTTCAATTCAACACCCGTTTTTTCATCAACATTATTTTGATCACTGATTAACTTCAGACAACAGATTAACTTATGGTATATAACATACTTATACATGCAATATCCATGTATAAAAAAAACTCTTCAAAAATAATAATGGTTAACGAAGAAGAAATGATTATTTTATGTTTTTTTTATGTTATTAATTTTTTTTATTTTATTTTCATAATTTCCTTGGATTATAGGATATGTATTTAGATGATTAGATATATACATACATATCATGATCAGAATTTACATTATATGTAAAGTTCATCACTAATATTTGAATCGGGTAGATTGTGTTAGAGACATCCTTCATTTGACTTGCAATTTATTATTTACTTACTTACGTTTTATATGGACGAAAATTCATTAAATTTTGGAAATGGATTTAGTGATTGGTCATCGAAATGAAATACTTATAATATTCAGTCATAAACGTGTGACATTCTAAATTAGTTATATATAAGTATCTCAAGGTTTTCATGTTAATCATTTTGTAATCTTTACACTGAATTTATTTCTTTTTGTAAATTTTTTTATTTCTTATTCTGAACCTATAAATTTTTATACTATACACATTATGTTCAATTGAAATCTATATCGAGCACAAAATATACCTAATTGTGCACAATTCTATATAATTGTAAATTTTTCATGTATAATTTTCGAAAAATTTACAGCTGAGTTGCATATTAAAATAAATTCTTCCTTCCAAAAAACATTTGATATTAAATTTATGTTTTTAATATTCAAGAATACCGTTGGTTAAAAGAATTAATATGTTGTTTACGTTTACATTACTTTTTTTTAATTATATAATTTGTATAGCTTTTTGGCAGATTTTGGGCATAAATCTAATGTACATACATGTACAAAGATATGTGCATATGTGCGGTATAATATGTTAAGCCAAATCTACCAAAACTTCGGAAAACAATACAGAAAAGTATATGAATGAATTGTTTTAATTATTTTTACTATTACCTTTACAAGAAATGGGACATTAAGCCTGTTATCTCTAATCATTTTCTATCGAGAATCTATAAAATATGAAATAAAGATTTTGTTAATTAACGAGTTGACGAAATTAAACTAATTAAGTATTTGTTTTCGCATAATATTTTTGTTTTTTCAGCATCAACTTTTTCATGATAGTATCTCTGTGAAAATGCTTCTAAACGTTTAAGTTACCTACCTTAAATAATTATAATGTATTTTATAATATCTAAATAGTTACAAAAAAATAGAAATATAGTTTAATAGCTTTTCATAAAGATTTTTTTATTCCGCCCTCGTAAAATTTTAAGTGTGTGCATTGCATATTTTTTCGGCTTAACAAAACTATAATTTTTATGGTTCAGTGGAAATTGTTTTATAAATTAAATATTTAATCAAAAAAAAATTTGTTCGTTTATTAATGTTGAATGAAAATTAAATTGTATTCCCATACCTGAAAAAATCATTATTTTCTATTGAAAAGAACTTAACAAAAAATTTAAAAAAATATATAGTTTTGTTTGTTTTTGATAGTAATATTAAATTATTTTTTTTAAAGTAAACCAAAATCTAAGTTAAAAAATAAATTTTTACACTATGCTTTTAGAAGAATTAACTTTATTACAAAAACTTAATATCAACTAACCCAATCTTATTAAATCAAGATTATTTAAATTTTCAGAGATCGAACCAGCAATCTGTACTAGTTTCATATCCAAAATTAAAAAAAAAAATTCATTATAAAAAATTAAAATATAATCTTATTTTTGAAACGACAAAAAATAAATAACTGATAAATTTGAATTTTTAGAAAAATATCTGAAAAAATATCTTAGAATGGTTCGTCAATCAATGAAAATGAAATTTTCTAAGACCATAAAATTATTAGTGGAAAATAAACTTAATTTCGTAACTAACCAAGTCATAAATATAAAAATACGACATTCGATAAGTAATTTTTCATAAAGTCAGCACTCAGCATCAATTGCATTTGCATATCGAATACATTTCAACATGAGATCTAAAAACAATCATAACAATAAGAGTTCTGTTTTGATTATTGATGAAACATCTTCTTGATGTCTGCGTTATCGGACAAAATTTTTTTATTTTTCATTTATCATAAAAGAAAATAAATAAATATTATGCAAATTGCATAAAAGCCATAAAATCAAAATTCAATTTTAATGGGAAAAAAAAAACTTTCTTTTCTTACAAAGATGTCTTTTCTTGGATTTAAATTGGTTATTATTCAGAAAAAAAAAAAAAAAACAAACTATTGGGAATTAATTTAGTTTCATTCTTGAAAAATTTCCATTTTTAGGAAATACAAACTTGGAATAATTATATATTTATTTTCCAAAAGAAAAATATTTCAATATTATTTTTTTTTAGTGAAAGTTTGTATATATACAATGTCAAAGTAATATATGATCCAGCTTTAGTTTTTAAATTTATTTTGGCATTTCCAAAAAATTCAAACAATGAAAATTTTGAATGTAGTAATAAGTAAAAATTCTTCTTTGTGATGTTCACTCAAGTGAAATAAAATGTACACACACTCTGTATTTAGCAAAATCAGTTAGAAAAACGAGACAAAAATCTTGAATTTAAGTTAAAAAAAAAAGAAAATTTAGATTTAAATATTTTCATTTTCATGCGAAGACAGAAGTGAAAATAATAACTTTTTTTTTTTTTTGCTTCACTTCAATAACTTTATTGCTTTCCTTTGACAATGATTGTTCCACAATAACAAGAATTTTTTGTGGCGCTAAGAGAACAAAAATCTATGCTTATATATACATTTTTTATACACACATAATACATATTTTATTATTTTTTTTTCTTCTTTGAAATAAAAAGTTTCTTACGACAATATCATAATTCCAGTTAACTTTCGAAAAACTTATAGTTCTAATATACCCACGGTATAATAATTCTTCAAACAAAATATTTGTTTATATCAGATGTGGGGGCGCCAATTTTGGAATATAGGTATAGTAAAAGTCTAGGTAAGTATATTAGTAAAGATATAAGTATTAATCAAAGTCGACGTTATAATAATACAATCACAAGAGAAAATTAATGATTCTGCACACAATTTATTAGGTATATCTTTTTAGTTTCATATGTAATTTAAAATTTTTTGATATTCATTATATTTTCATAAATGAGAAAAATTTTTTAGTAAACAAAAAATGAGCTTAAAATACAAGCTAGGACAATGTATGATTTTCTATAAATTTTATTTAACAAAATTAAGTCTTCAGTTTAAACATTACGTACCTTATGCAATGTACTGTAATGTAATGCATGTATGTACTATGTAATGCATGTATGTACTATGTATAATGTTTGCAAGTTCATTTAGTTTAAATGTTTGAAGTTGATGCTCTGACCATAATAAAAAACTTCATCACTCACTACTGCTGGAAAATCTTTATTATTGTACTTTACGATAATAAGTAAGTACTTTGTATTTACAGAAAAATAAAATCTCAAATTTACTTCAAAGAGAAATTTTTTAAATTTACTGAGGAAAATTCTAATTTTTTTTTTTTTTACTCAATCAAAATACACTTTTCTTTCAATCTTTTTATAAATTTTCCATTCCAATTTATTTTCTTTATAAAAATTTATTCGAAAATCCCATTTTTTTCCTCTATTTTCACATAATAAATCTTTATATGTTTATTAATGTCCACATTTTTTATTATAAAAAATATATATTTTTTTCTTATAATAAAAGAAAATCCTTTGAAGTTGTTTTTCGTTTGTACAGTTTCTTGTGATTAAGAAAGAAATAATAAATAAGAAAAAAAAATAAATAAAATTACGAAAAATTTTTATTGAATTTTATTGAATCTTTAAGGTCTGATCAGGAATCATTTTTTCTCAACTTTGTAGTTCAAAAAATTCTGATAGTGCAATTGATTCGTAGCTTTGATCTAATTTATAAAATTTTAATTATCCTGAATTTTTTCCTTGGTATACCTTTGTTGAAAAAAATATTTTGAAGTACCTACATTTTTATCATTACATTTACTTATGTAAGGTTAACATTTTTTTCGGCGTTCATTCCTAAAACCGAAAAAATTGAAGAAATATAGGTGTGTGTACATAAAATTTAATGTTAAGCTTATGCCTTTAGTTTATTAAAAGTACAAGTAAGATAATTAATTTTTTTGTATTTTGCAACGAACTGAATAAATTTTTATATTTCACACTTTTTTTTTTTTAACATTTTGAGATACAGTATGTATTATTTTTTGTAGTTTGAACCCTCGTCATACTAAACTTAATATTTTTTTACTTTGGTGTTAAAAATGTTAATCAATTAATAATTAATATTGCTTTTATCACACCGCTAAACCGGTTGAATAAACTTTGAATTTCATATCGGCTAAATTTTTTTTTTTAACTTTTTCATCAATGTCTTTTGAAATAGACAAAATAGGCAAAATAACATAAATTTGCATAAATATATATGAATATGATGTATATTATCTTAATATAATATATAATTATAGTTTTTTTTTTTGGTAACTTATAAAAATATTGGCGCCAATACTTTCCATTGAATAAATTAATATTAACTTGTAGTTCTTGTGTAGTTTAAACTTTGTATATAAAATTCAACTTTATTTTTTGGAGATCTCACCTTATTAATATGACTATAAAATAATTTCACGTGCTTTATTATAATTGTCCCATTTATACATAAAACAAACACTCTTTAAGGGTTTATTAAAGAAGCTAATATCAATATCGAGCATTTTTATATGAAAATAACTAATATACAAACTTTGTGTTTGTTTGTGGTGAAAATAAGCGGTCGATCTTAATAAAAATGTGCACACAGCCTTAAAATTACAAAGGAACATACTGTGCTCGATATTACGATTTTTTTGTTTTAAATCTCACGATAAAAATTATAGGTCAGGTCGTACCTTAAGAAAAAATAAATGTTTTTCAATTTTAATGAATTTTGATTTTATAAATTTTTTGTATCTTTAATTTTTTTTTGTGCTTGCAAAAATCGCACAAAAAAAAACCTATATTTTAATATTAATATTAAGTATTTAAAAAAAATAAAAAATTATCTTATTTATTAATCTGAATTACATGTGTCACGAAAACGTGCATTCAACATTTATTTGAATTTTTTTTTTTTTTTTATAAGGAAACTCGTTGAAGAACGAAAAGAAAACAAATTGTATTATTTTTATTTTTCTTGTTTTGAATGAGTAGGTTGTTGATCATTAATTTTTGTTGTTTTGGTCAATAAACCAGAAATAAATATTTTTTTTTCTTTTGTTTTTCAAACTACTTATTTTTTTTTTTTTTTTCATAAACGATTTTTTACTCCCAAAATATAATTTAAATATATATACTTAGTACCTATGTGATTAGATTATATAATTCAATTTACAAAATTAATTAATTCAATCTTGAAATAAATATAACATAATTTTACCATTATAGAAATGTTTATACACTATTCTTTTGCCCCGAATTTTTATAAATTAATATGTAAATTTAACTAAGTAAGTATAACATAAATACATAATGTACACTTGAAGTTTTTAGTTTAATTTTTACTCCGTTTTCAATAAAAAATAAAAAAGAAGACTAAGTACGATTAAGTACTTATTAGTTTGTATTAAATGTTCGTCCATTTTTCCCCAACTAAATCCATATAACTATCAAACTATTTGACCGATATCATATCAAAATATACATTATTTCGTTCATTTTCATTCAAGCTTAAAGTGGATGTTCTCAGAGTATTAACTCCGGAGTCAGAAGCTCTCAACCAGCCAAGGGGTTTTTTTTAATAGTTTTAATGGATTTTTTGGTAGGTAGAAATTTTAAATAAAAATAAAACAGAAATGTTGAAAAACAGGCACGATACTTCATTTATGAAGTACTGAAATCTACTTCAGTAATATATGTTGTTGCGTTTAGGACAAATTCGTCTGCTCAATTTTTTTCCCAAAATAATGCAATTAGAAATTAAATTCATTCGCAAAATAAAATATAAGAAATACATTATTGTATGTTCAATGTATTTAAAACATTATTTTGTATCTACTCTATATGAATTTAGATTTTTATTTTTGACATAAAGTTTGGAATGCATAAGGATTTTAATGTTTATCAACACTTATTTATTGTATATATTAATACAAATATCTTATTAATTATTCTATACATTTTAAAAATCTTAATTTGAATAAAAGTTAGAACTCTTTAATTTTTAATTTCTACATTTTTTTTATAGTATTCTAGGTAATAAAAAATTAATTACCATTATGTTAAATTTTTAAGTATACAGATAAACATTGAATAAATAATATTTAATAACGAATTAAGAGCGTTATTTATTCATTTATTTAGTTTAAGTCGGTCGTAAGTAAGAAAGTGTAATCGGTTATTTCCTGTGGAAGTTATTAAAACATTGATGTAATTTTTTGCATTAAAATAAATTAAAATAAATTAAAAATAGATGGATACTGAAGAAATTTAAGTATGTTTATGGCTCAAAGAACTTTGAATAAAACGATGGTTACTTTCAAATTTGCGAAATTTTGCATTCACTATAATTTTATGCATTTCTGGCTCACAAAAGATCAACACTCTAAATTTTTAAGATTTCTACTTTTTCCTTTAATTTTTTTTTCTTTGTTCAAGACTCGAAAAATAAAAAAGAATTTTCTTCAAATTTAATTTTATTCCTTGATTTTAAATATGTTAACCCAAGCTATTGTGAATAAATTTATAGAATCCTTAAATTGATTGTAACATTGTAAATGAATTTTCTTAAGATAAAATCACCATTGAGTTTAATAATATATCCCTGCTAATCTTAAAAAATATACATATTCTAAAATATTTCTAGTTGGTAGAATAAATTTTTATTAACCTGAATAAAATATTGTTAAGTATCCTAGAATTAAGGATGTGCATATTATGCATATATGAAAAAATATATGTAAATGCACTATACTATACTATATACATATCAAAAAAACAAAAATATTATACTAATATTGAAAAAAAATCTATATTTAAAATTTCTATAGGCTTCTTATATATTGTTGAGTAATTTTACCATATAAAAATAATAATTCTCTTGATGAATACTTATATACATATATATTTATATAATGTACATGTTGTTCTCTATATTCTGTTCATATACATATTTTTTAATTAAAACACATATTTATTTTATGTAAATATTTTACAGAATATTGCAATTTTTGAATAGAAAAAATCTATAAATCTGAGTTCATATATTTCCCCCATTGAAGAAAGTAAAAAAAAAATAAAATGCACTCGGGTGATTACATGAAAATAAGAGGTGCAATTTTATAATCGTTCTGAAAAAAAATAAAAAAAAAATAATAATCTAAGTAACAACATAACAAAAATCTATTTTCTATGTTACGGTTAGCAAAAATCTATGCTACATTATTATTATTATGCTAACACATACCATAGGTACATATTTTCAAAGCCTCATCTACCCCCATTGAAAAGAATGAGAAAAATAATTATGGGAAAGGTTAATTTTTAGGATTAATAAACATTATGTTAAAACCAATAATAAAAAAAAAAAAACTAAAAAGTACAAAATAATTTTGATTTCTGGGTAAATAAAAAAAATGTTCTATCGGACCCACCTACACTTGAGTTTCTAAGATTACAATTTTAAGCAGATGTATTAGAAGAATTAATTTTGAAGTAACACTAATTTTTTTTTTATATTATAAAAAGCTTATATAATTGTTTCATGAAGAGATATTCTAAGTACAACTTTAACATTATTACATTATGTAAATTTGTAAGTCTATACAGTATAGTATTGTTTCTTAGTACTGCAATATTTTCCTCTAATCTAAGGAATAACAATTAGATAAGTTATAGTTATAACAGCTTCAAGTATGCTGAATGTAACTAAATACAAAATAAGGAAAACAATTTTTTATTAAATAGAAAAAATATAATTAATATTATACTATTATTGTCAATTATATGAAACAAGTTTTAATAGTACATATTGTCCATTAAAAAAGTGTTTTATTTATTTTTTTTTACTAGTCTTACAGCGTTTTAAATTAATTTACGGGATCGTATATCCTACTTTAAACTATAACATTGAGAGATATATTTTACAAACTATTTACTATGTACATATTATATAAATTATTAAGGAGGAAACAAAAAAAAATATGTGGGTGATGGTTGTTATAATTTTTTTTTTTTTCACCACGCCATCATCCATCATTTAAAAAATAATTCAGCTATATAGAAAAATAAATAATAAAAAAAAAAAAATCAGAATGCAGATTACTTATGAATAATTTCAACGAATAACTTGAGTACAATATTTATCATTTATGGGGCAAAAAAAAATTTTTTTGTATAAATAGGTAGCAAAAAAAATAAAAATAAAATAAAAAAATTATATTTCGACTTCAATGTTCTAAATGGAGTAATTATATAAATATGAATAAGAAAACTCTGGCTATACGAAATAAAAAAAAAAAAAAAACAAAAATAAAGTAATGATTTCCCTTATACAGTGCATATAGTTATAAAATATGAATACTAAACTTATTATGCCATGCCTCTACAGAAATTAATTATATGCACTTGAGAAATGTATAGAATTTTTGCGATTTCTTATTATTATTATTATTTTTTCGTTTTCATTCAGGAGCAAAATTAAAAAAAAAAATAAATAAAAATGATCCTGTTTTTATAATGTTACGAAAATATTTTTTGTTACATTATCATTACAATTTTTGTAAACAATATTATATTTGTACAATAAATGTCCTATTTTACATTATAAATTAGAGAACCTTTTCGTTACAAATAAGAGCTACATAATTTTTCAAAATTTGTCAATTAATATTCTTAATCGCCCTTTATGGCTCTGGATAATCCTAATCATTGGCTTTGGATGAGAAGAAAAGTTAAATAAAAGAAAACACTTCTTTTGCCTGAAATTATTCAATTTTATTTTTGCAGTTTAAAACAACTTCAAGGACTATCAACTATTATCAACAAAATCAAATTATATACTTATATGAAAGTATAAGAGTATAAGAGAGCTTTGTTTTTACCTACTTAATCACCCCAATTTATTTATCACCTGAATCATCTAAATTAACTGGACTTTTATGCGAATTAATATGAAACCGATTTTGCAAGTTTTTTAGTGCATAATTTTTTTTCTTTAATTTAATGGAACATTTTTATATTGCCTTGAACAAAATGCTGTTCTGAATATATATGAAAATGTTTTTTTTTTTTTTAATTACTATTATAAAAAAAAAAATAAATAAATAAAAATTAAAACTAAATCCTTAAATTCTTAATTTATTTAATAACTTGTGCTCCGTTAATCATGTGAATGACGGATATAATTAAAAAACTATAGAATTGAAAATATATGTATGTATAATAATATTGTATAATTTTATTATTAAATTTCTACTATGCATATTATAACATTGCATGAGTTTATTTTAAAAATTACATGAGTGCAAAGAATTCGTAGTAAATAATTATGAATCGCATACCTTATTTTTTTTTTAATAAATTCAAGAACTCTTTAAATAAGATATATATTTACAATTTCAACATTACAGAATTGATTATCTCCGTTATACATTTTTATGAATGTAATTTATAATTTATGCAATTTTGAATTAACAAAAAAAAAAATAGTAACAAAAAGCCTGTTTTTTTGCTAGTTTCTTGTAAAACTAGAGGTGCGTCTGAAATATTATTTCACGAAACATTAGTAACAATATTATTCGAATAGGGTCTTTTGAGTTAGTATTTGACAAAAGAAAGTAAATTTATAGACGGTATTTATTTTTAAAATACCTTAGTTCTTATATCGTACTTATTTTTTCCTTTTTTTATTATTTCCAGATACCAGATCAATTAATTTTCCGGCCACCTTATTATTTACAACTTATCATGACATACAAGTCGCCAACATTACTAAGCCAACAGGCTCTCCTACAATTAATGTTATTACCAAAGATTTAGCTGAGGGTATGGCTTTAGATTTTTACTATGAAAAAAATTTAGTTTGTTGGGCCGATTCTGGTCATGAAACTATAGAATGCATAAATGTTAATTCAACTAAAACATCTAAAAATAATGTGATATCATCAGGTTTAGATAAACCTGAAGGCTTAGCTATTGATTGGCTAACAGATAAAATTTATTGGACTGATGGTGAAACAAATCGAATTGAAGTTGCCACATTAAATGGTAAATATCAGAAAGTTCTATTTTGGACGGATTTAGATCAACCGAGAGCAATAGCAGTTGTTCCGGCTCAGAAATTAATGATTTGGAGTGACTGGGGTGAAAGTCCTAAAATAGAGAGAGCAAGTATGGATGGAGATCCACAGTCGCGACAAATTTTGGTAAACGACAAAATATTCTGGCCAAATGGATTGACGGTTGACATTGAAACTGAATTAGTTTATTGGGTCGATGGTCATTTACGATTTTTGGAAGTTATGAAATTAGATGGAAGTTCTCGAAGAACTGTAGTTGAAAATTTACAATATCCGTATAGTTTAACATTTTACAATAATCGATTATTTTGGACGGATTGGTCTGTTGGATCGATTAATACATTTGATATTGATACTAAAGAAATGAAGGAATTGATTGACACAGCTGAAGTTCCGATTGCAGTAAGAGCTTGGGACAAAAAACTTCAGCCAAAGAGTTATACACCTTGTTCGATAAATAACGGAAATTGTTCTCATTTATGCTTATTAGCTACAAATTCCCAAAATTACAGCTGCGCATGTCCTACAGGAGTTAAATTAATTTCAGAAACCCAATGTGCAAATGGGCCACAGGAAATGTTATTTTTAGTTCAAAGAACACAAATAAGTAAAATATCTCTGGATTCACCTGATTTTACAAGCTTTCCGTTACCATTAGGAAAAGTTAAATATGCAATAGCAATTGATTATGATCCTGTTGAAGAATTTATTTATTGGTCGGATGAAACATCACACGCAATTAGACGTTCTCGCATTGATGGAACAGGACAAATGGATGTTGTGACGTCCGAAGTAGAACATCCAGACGGGCTGGCCGTAGACTGGTTAGCCCGAAATCTCTATTGGACAGATACTGGAACCGATAGAATAGAGGTTTGCCGTTTAGATGGTTCATCTCGTAAGGTTATAATTTACGAGCATCTGAAAGAGCCTAGAGCTATAGCTTTAGCTCCATCATTAGGCTGGATGTTCTGGAGTGATTGGGATGAAAAAAAACCAAAAGTTGAAAGATCCTCTTTAGATGGTTCGGAACGAGTTGTACTTGTTTCTGATGAGCTAGGTTGGCCTAATGGCATTGCATTGGATATCGAATCAAGAACTATTTATTGGTGTGATGCTAAAACAGATAAAATTGAAGTTGCCAATATGGATGGATCTGATCGAAGGGTAGTCGTTAGTGAGAATTTACCACACGTTTTTGGAATGACTATTTTAGATGACTATCTATATTGGACTGATTGGCAAAGAAGGTCAATTGATCGTGCTCACAAAATTACTGGAAATAATAGAATTGTAGTTGTAGATCAGTTTCCTGATCTAATGGGTTTAAAAGTAGCCCGACTGCGAGAAGTTAAAGGAACAAATCCTTGTGCTATTAAAAATGGTGGTTGTTCTCATTTATGTTTAAATAGACCAAAAGATTATGTCTGTCGTTGTCCGATTGATTATGAACTGGCTTCCGATAAGAAAACATGTGTTATTCCAGATGCTTTCTTACTTTTCTCACGCCAGGAACATATTGGCAAAATGTCTACTAACTATAATGAAGGTTCACATAATGTTGACATTATACCCTTTAAGGATGTTCGCGATTCGCATGCTCTTGATGTTGATGTTGCTGATCGAAGAGTTTATTGGACAGACCAGAAATCTAGATGTATATATCGGGCATTTCTTAACGGGTCTGATGTTCAACGAGTAATAGACGCAGGCTTGATACGACCAGAGGGAATTTCTGTTGATTGGTTAGCACATAATATTTATTGGACTGACTCAGAAGCAAGAAGAATAGAAGTTGCTAGACTCGACGGCAGTAGTCGAAGAATTTTGTTATGGAAAGGTATTGAAGAGCCAAGAAGTTTAGTCATTGAACCTAAAAGAGGTTACATGTATTGGACGGAATCACCTTCGGATTCGATTCGAAGGGCTGCTATGGATGGATCAGAATTACAAACTATAGTGTCATCAGCAAATCATGCCACCGGTTTAACTTTAGATCCAGAAACTCGACGGTTGTATTGGGCAAGTCAAAGTCGACCAACAAAAATAGAATCAGCTGATTGTGATGGAAAAAGACGTCAAGTTTTAGTCAGCTCTGATTTATTCGAACCCTATTCCGTTTCGTTATACCAAGAATATGTATATTGGAGTGATTGGAATACTGGCGATATAGAACGTGTTCATAAGACAACAGGACAAAATAGAACATTGGTTCATCGTGACCTACCCTATATCAGCTCTTTAATTTTTTATCCATCTCGACAATCTGGATCGAACCAGTGTCGAACAAATAATGGAGGCTGTTCTCATTTATGCCTTGCTTTACCTGGACGTAAAGGAATGAGTTGCGCATGCCCAACACATTATTTGCTTGCTAAGGACAATACTTCCTGTATCCCTCCCAAAAATTACATAATATTTAGTCAAAAAACTTCATTTGGGCGCTTAATGCCAAATACAACCGATTCTCCAGATTTTCCATTACCAGTGTCTGGTAAAAGTATTCGAGCTGTAGAATATGATCCAGTAACTCATTATTTATATTGGGTAACAAATCGTATTATATATATTTATAAAATATAATTAATGTATTTTCTATTTTAAAGATTGAAGGAAGAAGTCACAATATAAAACGATCGTTGGTTAATGGTACTCGTTCGGCTCCATTCGTTGGTGCGGTTTCTCAACCATTCGATATTGCATTGGATGTAATAGGAAGATTATTATTTTGGACATGTTCACATACCAACACCATCAACGTTACCAGGTAAGCAGAGGGTCTTTATAATCATAGAAATCATACGATATAAAAAAGTTCTACTCTGCGAGTAAAAACCAAAACTATGTATACTTAAGAGCCTAAATAAATTAATCGTATAGATTAAAAATACCAAATAATGAGAAAACTATTAACAGGCTCATGCACGATTAAATAATTGTTGATCACAGGAAACATTACTGTGAACTGGTCTTAATCTCTTTACATTAATTTGTTAAATCTTTTTTTTTTTGTAGTTTGGATGGAGATGGTATTGGTGTTGTAGATACAGGTGATTCCGAAAAACCACGAAATATTGCAGTACATTCTTTAAAACGTCTATTATTTTGGACTGATGTCGGCAGTCAACAGGCGATTTTCCGTTCGAGAGTGGACGGTGCTGAACGTATTATACTAGCATTTAAGTTAGAAGGAGTTACAGCTTTAGCTGTTGATCAACATTCTGATATGATATTTTATGCTCACGGAAAGAGAATCGATTCAATGGATATAAATGGAAAAAATAAGTTAGTGTTGTTAGTGTTTGAGTTGCATAGTTTTCCTTATCTAATCTTATATTATTTTTTTTAGAAAAATCCTTGTCGACACACACATTAGTCAAGTTACTTCGATTGCAGCTATTCAAGGTTTCGTATATTGGTTGGATGACAAAACTGGTGTGGAACGTGTAACGAAAACTGGAACTGGTAGGCGTCCAGAAATTCAAAGAGTATTACAAATAACAGATATTGTGGCAGTTTGGACTCCAGAACCAAAAATATTCAAAAATCATACATGCCTTCAAAGTCGAACAAAATGTTCACATATTTGTGTGGCAACAATGGATGGTCGGAGTCGTGAAGTATGTTCGTGCCCTCAAGGATTGATGTTGCTTGAAGATAAACAAAATTGTGGAGCTCTGCCAGCTTGCGGTCCTGATCATTTTACATGTGCTGCTCCAGTTTCTGCAAATGGTTTAACTTCCGATTATTTAAATAAAGACTGCATCCCGGTTTCTTGGAGATGTGATGGTCAGAACGATTGTCCTGATAAATCAGATGAAGTAGGCTGCCCGTCTTGCCGTTCAGATCAATTTCGCTGTCAATCAGGGGAATGTATCGATAAAGCCCTTGTTTGTGATGGCACCACTCATTGTGCTAACGGTCATGATGAAGCTGATTGTTGTAAGAGACCACAGGACTTCCAGTGTCCTATAAATAAAGTTTGCATATCAGCTTCATTTCTTTGTGATGGTTGGGATAATTGTGCTGATGGTGCTGATGAGCATCCCGATATATGCAACCAAGCTAACACACGTAGGGTTGCTCCGTCATCAGATAAAAAAGCTTTTATTATTGTAATTGTTGCAACCATGATAATAATATTTTCTATAGCGTATTTGCTACAATTTTGTAGAACACGTCTGGGTAAGAACCGCAATGAACCAAAAGATGATCAGGCTTCAGATCCCTTATCTCCTGGAGGTAGCAATAAATCGAGCCGTGTTTCAAAAATAGCAAGTGTTGCTGACGCGATGCGAATGTCTTCCCTGCAAAGTCGTAATAGTATGAACAGTTATGACAGGAATCATATAACAGGAGCTTCAAGTTCTACCACGAATGGTAGTAGCATGGTAGCATATCCTATTAATCCTCCGCCCAGTCCGGCTACCAGAAGTCGCCGACCATATAGACACTACAAAATAATAAATCAACCTCCGCCACCGACTCCATGTAGTACAGATATTTGTGATGAGAGTGATTCCAATTACACTTCAAAGTCAAATAGTAATAGCAATGGTTGTGCCGGTGGTAATAACAGTAGTAGTGGCAATGGCACTACATCAAAATTACATCAATATCAATATGATAGTGAACCTTATCCACCACCACCCCCTACACCGCGATCTCACTATCATAGTCAAGTTGGAATTGTGCTTCCTGAGAGTAGTTGTCCTCCGTCTCCGTCATCTCGGAGCTCAACATATTTTTCTCCCTTACCTCCTCCACCTTCACCAGTGCAACAGTCACCAAGCCGAGGATATTCATAGCCAATAATTTTTGAAAGTTTTATTTAAGTTAATTTTTATAGTTTTGTTAGCTATATTTTCCTAAATGTTTATTAACAAAATCTTTTAATTTAGAATTAGATGCTTAATATGTCTTACTGTTTTGGAAACAAAATAATATTGTTTTAAGACAAGTCATTCGAGGCGCCATTTACTCTTTTTTCAATTATTTATATTGAATGAAGTGATTGGTATTCGATGGATTTAAATCGAAACTTAAATCAATATTAACACATTTCATAATTATGTTTTTACACAATCAAATTCTATTTATCGATTATTTGCAGAAGTTTTATAAGTTCTATAACCGTGTGCGTAAATTTAACTTAAAAAGTGTTCTCACCAAATTTTATCAACTCAAATTTTTTGTTAACCCCTTTTTTTATAAATATAAAAGATTAATTTTTTAATAAACTGACTGAGTTAACAATATATTTTTCTTTTCACGACATCTGGTTTTTTCGTCGCAGATCATGCCAGTATTTAACGAATAACTACTTTTATAAAAAATTTATAATTTTTTTATATGTAAGCTTCTTGCCCATGGATTTTATTTGAAAATCATTTATAAACAAAATGTTTTATTTTAATTTATTGAGAACATTATTAAATTTTTTTTTCTATTTTCTTGAAATTTTTGAGATTATAAATATTGCAATAAAATTTTAATTTTAAGACAAAAAACATCACATTAGATAATTTTCAGTGTTTAATCTGAGAAAAAATTAATATTGAATTTTTTTTGATAACCAAAAAGTGCCTTTTTACAAATAACAAATATTGAATTAAATTATTTTTTTACTAAATAATTATAGTTTTAAATTCTGTTGATATATTTAAAATATTCTGTATAGTAAATAAAAATAATTATAATGTAGTGAGTGATAAACAAAATAGCAAAAAATAACTTTATTGAAGGTTGATTAGAAATGATGTAACTTTTTATCCACAAAAAATGAAAATACTTTTTAATAAAAAATTAGATATAAATATAATATATTACACAATAGTATGATTATGTATAATATAAAATTAACCAATTTAATATTTTGACATATTTTGATTAATTTTAAATAAAATTATTCCTTAATAATTGCATTTATTATGTCTTGCGAAAAAAAAAATTAATACTATTTTTTGTCAAGTTAATAAATTTCACCAAATTATAAGATTTAGAGTTTTAATTTCTATTATTTTTTAAATGAAACAATCAATTATTTAAAAAAATTAAAGGACTCTCACACGGTAAATATTGAAGCAATATTCAATTTCTTCAATTTGTATTGTATATTTAGTATTCAAGACAAGTTTTCATTTTTAGTGGATACTTGCAAAATATATAATGTAATAAAATTGGCATAAAACATAAATTTTCCGATACATATCAAATTGCTTAAAAATTTTTATTTCATTAAAATGTATTATTGATGTGTAAGTCTAAGAAAATGTTTTTGTTTTGTTTTTCATATATATTTTTTTTTTTTTTCTAATTTACAAAAAGACTGATTTTTTCAATGAAAAAAAATAATGATTAAATAATGCCACACATCAAAAGATAGTTTTTTAAGAATTATAAAACATGTAACTAAACTATAAAATATCATTTTTTTAATATTTAAAAAATAATATACATATATAGTTAATTAACTAAATCTTCGAAAAACGGGCGAATTTTACTAAATAAATCTTGTTAAAAAACCCTTAAAAATTAGTAATAGCTTAATTAACGAGTAATAAGAAAAAAATATATAAAACTCATATTTTATACAAAAAAAAAAAAAAAATTAATAAATTTAAAAAAAATTTAATAACAAAAAAATGTTCTTCATTTAAAAGTAGTCACGTCTGAAATTTTTAGGTCGCAGATCAAAATTAGGTATTTCAATTTAACTTTAAGAACTAAACCAAAGCCTAGTTTAATTGATATAATCATCTAACTACTTAATGATACAATAAATTCAGCCAAAAATATTATCTTGTATTCTCTGGAAAATGCTTTTTCCTTTTCGATTTTTTTGATTTATTTTATTTTTGTATACTTGATATTCCTCATTTAGCTGCGCACTCAAAGGTCCCCACCCTGATTGAGGTCTACAAGCTGACTTAATTTTGTTTAACAAATTTTTTTGAGGTTGATGAAAAATTGAGAAGAGCGCCCAAATTGGCAATTGTAAAAGACCAATTGCTGACATTGTCCATCCGATTACTAAAATAAATAATTGGAAAATAATTAAATAATGTTACGAATTAATGAATAAAGAAGTTTCTAAATTCTAGAATATGGTAAGAATTTAAAATACAATTCATCAAAACCAACCATGAGCTATTGAAGGATATTCCATATTTTTATATGTTAATTGTTTAAAATCAACTACAGTGCGCAATAATACAAAAATCATCAATCCTGGTGTTATTAAAGCCCAACTAAGTCTCCAGTAAATTCCAGTTTGTATTCCAAACATAAATTGAATGTCCTGACAAAATTGTTTAGTACCTGGGAAGCATATAGAACCAAAATTCAATCTAAACAAATATAATACTACATTTTTGATCTTACCGTACACCCAGCCGACAGCTACCAATTCGGCAATCGCAAGTACCAATGCGGTGAACGAGGAACCGTAGAAATCTACTAAACTTAATACAAATTGACCGCCTGGAGTTACATAAATCAAGCTAATGCAAAAACCCAATACTGAAATTGCGCAACTTAAATATTTCAATTTTAATGATTGAAATTGATCACGAATTACTTTTATAATACATGAAGACATTCCGATCGTTGAACCAATACCCAAAATAAAGAGCATAAAAAAGAAAAGGGTAGAAAATACCTTACTTAAAAATTGTTTTTGAATGAAATTTTTAATTTAAATGAAGTGCATACTTGTGATAAAAATTCAAATTTTGCCAAAGCATCTGGATAAGAAACGAAAGTTAAGCCAGAACCGCCTTTTACAACTTTCGCAATATCTTCAGAACCTATTTCATAAGCTAAGTTCCCAATAATTCCAAAGGTTATACAACCAGCTATTAATGACGAACAAGAATCCATGCAAGTTATAATAATGATATCTCTGAAAAATAATAAAATTTTCGAAATAAAGTTGAGTGGTATTGATTAATGCATACAACCTTCGTGTGATCTCATTATTTTTCTTTCAACTTTGTAAGAACTTACTTGTAAACATTTCTATGAAATTTATTATAAGATGCATATGTTATCAAAGTTCCAAAACATATTGCCAACGAGAAGAAAACTTGAGTCACTGCAGCATACCAAACTTGTGGATTCAATAATTCGGACCATTGAGGTTTGAAAAAGTACCAAATACCATTTAAGGCGCCTTCTAATGTTACTGCTCTTCCCAATAATATCAACAGAATAAGATAGGGAAATGTTCCTAAGAAATAAGCTACTTTTCCGGAGCTTTGAATTCCTGATAAAATACAAAAAGTTCCTCTAAGATTTTATCAAAATTAAGACAAAAAATTTACCCTTAATCAAAATTATAGCTATTATTGCCCATGAAATCGCTAAACATATTGTTAAGTTTTTAACAGGATATCCAATTCCATCATCTATGTTTTTCTTTTCCTTTAATACTTCTTTTCTAAAAATAAGGAACTATTTAGAATATGTGTATGAAATCTCAAAATGTGTATGTAGGTATATGAAATCTCTAGCGCTAGATTGTGTATTTATCTTCTTTTTTTGTTGACTATAATGATCGATCCAAATTTAAATAATATAGCGACACACGTACTTACTTTATGCATATATGTATACTATTATGTTTCATATTAACTATACACAGACAGATAGTATTCTTACTCGAAATACAAGTCAGCCGATGATTTGCACATTTTTAAAGCGCTGCTACTGTTACAAATAGTAAAATTCGACTGTGTAGAATTGAAGCATAATTCATAGTCCCATTCTTTTCTGCAATAACTCCATTCTAATTGGTTACCTAATGAACCTACTACATATCTCAATGTTAGAGCCATTATTGATGAATAATACGTTAAAGAACAAATTGTTGAAAAGATTTGACCAGCTGCTACTCCTATAATTTTTTTTTTAATTTCTTACGTTCTTAAGTAAGTTACCTAACTTATGCTAAAGACGTACTCGACGTACCAGATGTGCTCAGGATGAACAAAATTAAAATTGTGTCGAGCATCTCACATTCAGACTATCATCTTTCATCTTATAATTTAACTTTTCTACGCCTTTCACGCGCATCAGTTACATCGAGTTTATCTCTACATATAGCGTAACATGCATATCTATATTTCGAAGAAATTCACTTACCTTTCAAAATAGGTGCAAATTCGAAAGCTTTAAGACATCCTCGACTTGAAAATTGCCCTATAACAATTTCCATATAGTAAACAGGTCGGCCGATAAAAAACAAAGCTATAAAATACGGGATGAGAAACGCACCTCCACCATTTTGGAAAGCAACGAATGGGAAACGCCATATATTTCCAAGTCCAACGGATAAAGATATGCATGATAACAAAAACTCAATATCACTGCCCCACGACTCGTTATTTTCGACCTTTAATTTTCTTGCATTAATAATATTTTTCGGATTTTCAGCTATAGTTATTGGTACATCTTCATCATTGGTATTTTTGGACATGATTTAAAACATGAACTATTATGTTTATTATTTGTATCTGATTACAATGTAGTTCTTGTTCAAAATTTTGAAGTGATCTTTTTTATTTAGTGGTAACTTATGGAGTGAATAATAGAAAATAATGATTAAATTCACGTGTCTATTCAAATTTAAACTGAGATTATAAAATGATGAAAAAGAATATTTTATGTACATTATATGTGAAAATTTATTAAAGATTTTAAATTGGAGTGATTTAAAAAATTAATACCGTACTAAGTATTTTTTTAATTAATGAAATTCATTTATTTATTCATGCAGCGATCTGCAAGTATTATAGCTTTCTGATCTTCCGGAACTTCTACACATATTTCTAGATCTCCGAAAAGATAGTAAAGTAAGATTTTATCACTCTAATTTTTCAAGTTCTAAATATCTTTTTGTGATTATTATTATTATAATTTTTTTTTTCAAATATTTTGTTTCTAAATTCTTACAATGCACCCTTAAAAATAGTTTTATTGTGGGATCAACAATTTATAATTTTATTAGCTCTAATAAAACAACATTGTCACATTTTTATAAAATCCAAGATTAAATAATCCACATATGTAGAGTACATACATAATAATTATATACGTAAGTAGTACCTACATATTTAATACTCAAGCAAAAAATTGTAAACGATTATTTTTTAAATTATAATACAATACAAAATTACAAAATCACAAAGTAGAAGAATTTATATTATAATACAGAATCAAGAAGTGATCAAGTCATTCATTAAATGATATCTGAACCTATGTAAAGGATTGCTTCAAACTCCAGTACGAAAAGGCTGAAGAAGTGACAATAATTAGTTTGGTATTGAAAATATACTTCTATTTTTATTTTTAACTACAAAAAAATGTATACACATAGTTTAAATAAAAAAAAAAATTTACTAACAAATTAACAAGAATCCAATTTGAAAAAAAAAAATTAACATTCAATTCTAAATATAAAACAATAATTAAACTTAAACTAAAATTAAACTAAATTTTTTAACCAAATACATTATCTTTAAATCTACTCCATAAATTATAAGATTTGTATTTTTCTTCAATTTCTTGAGTTGATCTAAATTTTATATAATCTTCGAATCGATGCGATTCTTTTGGGCCCCAATTTTTCGTTGGTTGAAGGCTTAATTTAATTTTCTATAATAAAGAATAAAATATAATTTAAAAAAATATTTATAAAAGACTTCCACATGAGATTATTATGGTTTGATAATAATTTCTAATTCATATCAACCACATTTATTTAAGATAACTAATAATAAAAATTTAAATTGATATAAATAAATAAAAATTGATTTGTTTTTTAATCACCTGAACAATTGACTCTCCAGGCTGCTTATATATATCGTAAAATGCCCAAAATGGTAATTGCATTACACCAATTCCAAAAATTATCCAAGCAATTCCTGTAGAAAACGATATAAGAAAATTACGAATATTTTTAACTACATTACATATGTAAGGACCAGAAAATTATTTTATTTTTTAAGTCAATTTAAGTAAAGACTATTTATAATTTTATATTTAAAGAATTCTGTGCTTTGAGATCAAATAGAAATATATTTTTTATCGTAACTAGCTGGAGCTTGGTCAAAGATAACAACTTACCGTAAATTGAGCTAGGATATTTAATATTTTTGTATTCTAATGGCGTATAATCTACTATCATATAAACTAAAACAATTGTCATTAAAGTTGGTGTTATAATACCCCAACAAATTCGCCAATAAATACCAGTTTTGATGCCAAACATAAATTCTATATCCTTGCAAAAACGTTTCACACCTGAAACATTTAAAAAAAATTTTAGTAGATATCTATCTTAAGACTTATAAATTACAGAACTTTTCTTTATGTTTGTTTCTAAGAAAAAAATTACCATATATCCATCCAATTGCTATTAATTCACAAATCGCTAAAACTAATCCAATAAAAGAACATCCAAAAAAATCAACTAAATTTAATATAAACTGGCCTCCAGGTGTCATATAAATTGTTCCTAATAAAAATCCAATTAATGAAATTGATAAAGCTAATAACCAATGTGGTAAGTATGTAAATTTATCTTTAATAACGGTCATTACACATGACGCCATACCAATATTTGATCCAATACCTTGAAATATAGTTTTTATTTTATATATATGCGTAATTTAGTTCAGATTAGAGCTAAAAACGAGCACATTTTTAACTTTAATAATTTTTAATTTATATTTATTTAGTACCCACCTAGAACTAATAACATAGAAAAAAATAACACAGAGAAAACCTAAAAAATATTAAAATTATCGAACATATTTTTTTTGTTCTTATTACATAATTTGAAATTGTACCTGCGGCAAAAAAGTAAATTTTGCAATTGCATCTGGATAAGAAATAAATGCAAGACCAGCACCACCTTTTATCACATCTTTAATATTATTAATTTTTAATTCAAATGCTAAATTTCCTAAAATTCCAAAAATTACACATCCAGCCATTATAGAAGTAAATGAATCAATTGTTGTTATGATTATAACATCTTTGTAGATATTTTTATCGAACTTATTATACGAGGCATACATAATTAATGTGCCAAAACAGATGGCGAGTGAGAAAAACATTTGTGTAATTGCAGCATACCAAACCTAAAACGAATTTTCTATATATATATATAAATATAACAATTCAACAGCGAACTTTTTAAGGAAGGCATTTAATTAAGATATTCAAGATTTAAGGGACTTATAGGGAGTAGAACTTTAAAGAAATTTGGATATTTTTTTTATTAAGATACAATTTTTTTTTATCAAATATTAAAATATACATAGTGTAGATTAAAGGTTAATATTATTTTTTGTAATTAACAATTTTCAAATATTATTAAAAAAAGGAAGATACTTTATCTAAAACTAAATCGGTTATAAAGCTGAGGTTATGCTTATTGAAATATTTTTATATTCCATCATCTACTAAATGAATACATTTTGAAATAAATAATCATTTTATCGCTGTATGCCAAAGAAATTTTTAATTCTTATTTTAAATTCATAAAAAAAAATTTCAAATATTTCTTTTACCTTTGTGTTTTCATTGCAAAACAAAAACAATCCATTTTTAAAGTAAATCAAAGTTTATTAACTTAGGGTATTACGTAGCGTATAAATCAAAAAAAAAAGATAAATTATACATTATCCTATAGGATTACTTTACACGAAAAACAATTGAAAATTAACTTCTTGTGAACCCGTTTTCGATTGATTCCAAAGCTTCCGCCTTTGATAAGATAGATAACCAAAGATAATTAGCTTTCAAAAAATTTTTGATATAATTTTAAGATACTTATATGAAAAATTTAGGTATAAGTTAGGTATTATACTCATGTGAGTGTTTTTATATCTTTCTATTAAAAAATACCTTTGGATTAAGTAATTGATTCCATTGTGGCTTCAAAAAATATAAAATTCCATCCATTGAACCGGGTAAAGTAACAGCACGAGTTAATAAAATGAGCATAACACACTGCAAGAAAAATAATTGATTAATTTATAAATTCAAAAATTATAAATTTATTATGTACATATGGAAAAGAAGCTAAAAAATATGAAGCTTTTCCTGAGCTTTGAATCCCTTTAGATAAAATAACTCCAATAATACACCATGCAACAAATAAACAAGCTACTAGTTCCCAATTTGGTAATCCGATGCCATTTTCTATGTCATCCTTCTCATGCAAAACACTTTTACTGCAATTTTATACAAACATAATTTAGTAATCGATAGTAGTCGACGGTTTTCAGGTACGGCCATGTTTTAGAGTATAGCCCATCCCTCCATCATATCCAATTGCGACAAACCCGCGAAACCGCGAATTTTATAAATTAAAAATAAATTTGACCCCTTTCAAAATTCGTAAAAACCTCGAAAAAAAACTAATTTGATTGTTTTTTCTTTGTAAATGCTTTCGAGTAAGGGCGTGTCATAGACCATCTCCACATCATATACGATCGCGACTAATCCGCGAAAATTATAAATTAAGGAGAGCTGAGTTCAGCAAAACTATCAAATAAAATTATTTTTTACTCGAATTTCGACTACGGAGCGATCACTAGAATTATATAATTACAAACTTATATACATACATAAAATATAATTCAGCTGATGATTTTATTTGTGTATTTGACTCGTTCAAAAATGATGTCCCTTCACCTTCAGCGATTCTGGCTGAATCTATACATTGTGATTGTGAACCAAATTCTGGCTTGCAATACGCCCACGGAAGTTCACTGGATATTGATGCAATTAAGTACTTAATTGTTAAGCCCATTATGCTTGCATAATAAGTTGTTGCCATAGCAGTTGCAAAAACTTGACCATAGGCACAACCTTTAAACATAATATAAAAATGAATTTCAATAAATGTCGATATTTTCTTACAAAAGAACTAACAAGTGGAAATAAAATAATTGTTTTTAAATTTTATTTGGAAATGAATAACAAAAACTATAACTCACCTCGCATAATTGGAGCTAGGTCAAATGCTTTAATGCAACCCCGACTTGAAAATTGGCCAATTATAACTTCCATATAATAAACTGGTCTTCCAATTAAGATCAATACTATAATATAAGGTATTAGGAACGCGCCACCACCATTTTCTATAATAAAAATTTTAAAATAAATGTGTAATCAAGAATTTAATAATGCATATTCGAAAACTATTTTTTTTTTCTTTTATCAGATATGAATTATTAAAAAAAATTATTAAAAAAACAACGAAGTACCTATATTATTGGTTAATTTTGGAGTTAATTAACCAGTAAGAAAATTATTTAATTTTCGAATATAGATTTTAAATATAAATTTGTAAATTCATAAAATCATACAAAAATGATAATTATAAAGGATTACTTAGTATACTAATATATAATGTTAACTAAATGTGCATATAACTATTATAAAAATATAATTTTATCATAATATTAATTTGGTATACATATTTATGTTCAAAATTGTAGATTATGTATTGTGTTGTAGATTTACAAAAATATTTTTTACATAAAATATTCTCCGCATAGAACGCGATTTCCATAAAACAAAATGCCCTGTGCGCTGCTGATCATTTAAATTTCTTATTTTTTTTCTACATAAATAATCAATTTACTTATTGTATAATATAATCGACAATAATAATGATTTTTGTCGGTTAACATTAAAGAAAGTATTTGATTAAATTTCACATAGTATTCTCTTATATTTTATTTTCTTTCTAAAGATGTTACTTACTTCGCGGTCAAAGGAAATTATTTAATAATCTTATATTAAACGCCATATTAATTAATAAAAATAAAAGTTGCATCTATTGATATATACTACATAGTACCTACTAGAATTTTTCCTCTTTAATTTTATTAATTAATTATTTTTTTTAACTTTATTATAATTTTACTCTTTTTCAATTCAAGTTGTATAATAGGCATTTTCTTAGATTTTAGTATATTATAAAGAATGAAATTATTATATTTTTACCAAGTGCTATGAAAGGAAATCGCCATACATTTCCTAGACCAACTGATAATGCTATGCATGAAAATAAAAATTCTATTTCATTTCCCCATTTTTCACGTGGTTTATTACAGTCTTTGGAATTCTGTGTATTAAAAAAACTAAAGTTTAATGTTTTAGCATATAACAGGAAAAATAATAATCTTCTTACCTCTAAAATAATGCTGGTTTCAGACTTTTTGTTTAGTAGACCTTCCGGCGAATTATCATGCATCAACTTTCCATCCTCCTTAGATTTGTTCATTATTATTATTTGTATTACATGTACAAGTTATCAAACTGTATTCCCTTTAAAATTAAAAAAAGAAGATATAAGAACGAAAAATTCAACAAAAATTCTGTTCTAGCTTTTATTTTTGTGCAAATAGATTTGTATTATTAATTTAATTTTATCAAAATATAATAATTTGAGAATAGGATTTTCTTTTAAAAATCATATAGGTATTTGAATTTTAAAAGATGAAGTAGTTTTTTGGACTGTTTCATTCTCGTACCATTTTCCTACAAATATAAAACACTACCTTCACTTCAAAGAGCTTTGTGCATATTATTTTTCTTTTAAGTTTAATACTAATTTCACACTTAATTTTATGTTAAAAGAAAACCACATTAAAATGTATTTTAATTTACATAATTCTATCTATTTATACTACACCATTGAATAGCGATCTTAATCGTTTATTTTTTTTATCAATATGGAATCATCGTCAAACATTTTTTAATTCTTAATACTGCATATATGCAAATGTAGCAATGTAGGTATATATTTTTTTTATAAATTCATTTCTAGAGTTTTTAATTTTGATTTCCATGTTTAATAATTTTTGGGAAGTTATATAAAAAGAACACTATTATCATAGCAGAAATTATCTACCCGATGAGTATGATGTAGTTACAAGGTTAAAATTTAAAAATATTGTTGCGATGCTTTTGAATCAACTCTTCCATTACTTATAATTTATTTACATAATAAAATAAAATATCAACATAGATAACACAGTTAATACAAAACATTTATATGTAGATACGCAAAGAAACATAAATGATATTATATTTTTTCAAATGTCGAAAATTGATATTGATTATTTTTAGCAATATTGCAATAAAATTGCATTATGTTAAATTTCATTTGATTAATATTTGATTCACAACAATCATTATTATGAAAAAAGAAGATTTTAACGAGCTGAATTAGATTAAGAAAATAAATAAAAAAAAATCTTGACATGTAATAGCACATATAAATATAATATATATACGAAACGTACTTTTTATGCTAGGTCTTCTTCACTAAATATTTATCTTCATAATCGTTATTATATATATAAAAATTATTAGTAAATTGAATGCAATTTATACATAATGTTCATCACATGAGTTCATTACATGTAAAATGTAACATTCAAAATTATTTAAATATTTTTTTTAACTTAAAACTTATACTCAGATAGAAACTCAGAACTAGATCAAAACAAATTTTAATTTTTATTTATTAATAATAATTTCAAAATATACATAATAAAAGTATAGAAAACTTATGACGAAATATTTAATTATATTTTAACATATTTTTTATTTTAGGAAATGTACACATAACATACATAATGTATCTACTCTATACATATTTAATTTAAATAACCTAACATTGTAACATTATGATTGAAGGATGAAATTGAATTGTATATTTAAAATAAAATAATTAATTGGTATAACTGGATAAAACTAGGCAGATAGATTATTTTGACCCTAATTTTTTTAGCATAGATTTTGTTTGAAGGAAAGCTCAAGATTTAATATATATTATATACATTGCATATTGCAGTAAAGGGCAGCTATATATACTTACATATGTGTATGATTCTAACTGAATAACAAAATATTTACATGAATGTTGTAGGTACTAAATTTACTTGAATTTTTTTTGCTTCATCATCAATAAAATCAGCCAAGCAGAATTTAATTTTTTATTAATTTTTACGTTCTTGAAATATATTTTCAAGGACCTTTCTGTTCAAAATAAAACTAGGATTATATCAGGCGATCTTAAAAATATTAAAAAAAAAAAAAAAATAACAACTTTAATTAAATAACTTAAATAATTTCTAAGTGATAATTAAATTATAATTCATTTTATTTTCATTTATTTAGATTTAGATGTTTTAAATGTGTATGAAATATAATACAGTACCTACACAAAATAAATATGTATGAAGGTATAAAAACGGACGCCGTTTAGCTGTAACAACATAATATCAATAAACATATTCGATAATTAAAAATATAAAATTGTATAACATTAGAAAATTCATGTAAGATGTGCTGATAAACATTTTCAGCATTGAAATTAGTACCCTATAACAGTTATGATTTGCTGCAAATAAACATGACCTACATTTTCAATGGAACGAAAAATTTTGCTAAAATATTCGTTCACTAAATAATAAAAATAAAATAAATATAAATTTCATGTGTATCATATTCATATATATATTATTTTTCCGAATTTGGAAGTTTTCTTTTCTTTTTTTTTATGGTATAATATAATGTTAGAATTTATATAAGATTAAGGGTAGATTTTAATTTTTTTTACGCGACTATTTAAGATTTTATGAAAAAAGTTCGAACCGAACTTTTAAAATTAGTTGAAAGAAAATCATATTATATATCGACAAATAATATCATTTCAAAAATAATACATTGCCGTTGATAAGAACTATAGTCTCCATAGTGTGTAGTATAATACATATAGTAAAACAAGTCTGTAAATATTGGTTTAATTAAATTTCTTATTTTTCAACATCAATTGTTTGTTCTTATCAAAAATTTTCTACTCCATTTCTTTCATTTACTTTGTATTTAAAGGTCTAGATTAATTATGTATATCATAAATTATATTTATAATAAAATTAAATATACATTATACAGCATCTTCTTTAGCCACTTTTATTTACATTTGTGTTAGTTGATAATTTTTAAACACAATTTAAGTGGTTAAAATTTTATAAGTTTATAAGTATCTTAAAACCTAAAATCTAAGTCAGATGTTTGGAGATTGAACAACTTTTCTGAGGAGTATATGTAGTTAGTATTAAAAACGTTTGAGTATGCAGTTTAGAAAAAATTGTGTCGTTATATTGCTTGAAAACTTAGATTTCCTCGTTATTAAATATTTTTGTTTTTATACTCTTCTTTTTTATAACTTGTTCGCACCTATTTTTTTTTCTGGAAACATCAAATTCTTTCCACTTCTCAAATGGAAAAATACTCTTAGATTATTTTAAGGTATTAGAGTATCTGTTGTGTATAGTTAATGAAAAAATTATCACAATTCCCTTACCTTTAGATTTTTCCATTATTATAATTTAGTTATATGTTTATATTTGTGTACAGTAATTAATATTTTTACTCCACCAGGCCATGATGACCTGGTTCAGATCGGAGTTTTAAATTTTTTGACAATGTATAAATCAAAACATTATTGCTAACATGGAATGACTACGTATGTATAAATTCGTTATTATTATACATTTCAACAATGTAGAATTAAATAGAAAGATTAATGATATTATACGATACCAACTTATTTTAATCATTTTGTATATATATGTATGTATATATAAATATAAATAATAATTAAATGTGAAATTTTTGTAATGCAAAACAATATTTATTAGTTTACATATTCATATAAGTTATTATTTAAAAAATACTTTAAAAAAAAACAAATTCTTTTTAAACTCTCTACAAATATTTGTGTTGTAAAAGTTTTGAAAGTAAAAACAAAAACATAATCACATTAATTTAAGTTAAAACAAACATAGAACAGTATTTTTGAAGTGATATTCTAAGTATAAAACTAGTTTCGGTTTTCTCTGCTTGGTTTATTCAAATACAGCTTGAAATAATAAAAATATACATGTTTGAAAATTTTTGTCTCAATCATAAATGACAGAGGGATAATTAAACTACTAAAACAAAAATCCAATCCATTTTAATATTAACTTACCAATAAAAAAATTAAAGAACACCTCAACAATTACAAACTTTTTTTTTCAACCGTTTTTTCGAATAGTTTTATAAGTTATTTTTTATTTTTGTTTCTGATTTAGAATTCTATGCACACGAAATACCTATTTAAAAATTTAAATAATTTCAACTAATTATTTATTAAAGAATTTTCTAATAAATTCGAAAATTTTTTACTATATATTTTTTTGTTATATAAATATAGGTACCAATTTAATTTTGATTTTATTTTTATTATTTCAATATGAATTTCAAATTCCAACTGAAATTAAAAATATTTTTGTCGACTATTTTAAAATGATTTTTCTTTTCAAATAATTTTTTTTTTCCGCAAAAGAAAATTGAATTGAAACTAAAAAAGATTACGATGATATTAACATTGGTCGTAGAATAGTTAGTTCAATTTGTAAGTAAAACAATTATTTTATGTATAGGAACGGTCTTTAAAAAGATTTCATTAAAATATTAAAAATTTAACTATAACTTTATAAAAAAAAGTAGGCAATTAAAATAAATATGATGTGATACGTATATTATGGTGATCGGTCTTTAATTTGTTATAGTAAAGGGCATTGTAATAAAATAATAATTATATGTAACTTTGATGTGATAAACCTGCATTAGATATTCCAATGTAATGATTTATTTCTAATATTATTCTTCTGTTAATGCTTATGAACTTCCCCTGTTTACTAGTGTTATCATAAATCTCTATTAAAATTTTTTTTTAACACTACCAATAGTTTACTACGAATTCGATTAAATTAAATGATTCGAAAGAACCTTTTTCAATATTTAAAAGATAAGTAAATCGCGATCGTGCTTTAATTAAGCTTTTTTTTCTATTCGAAAAATTATTAGCTGTTAAGAAAAAAATAAAAAACTGTGCGTAAATAAATCTTTCTGTACATCATTAATTGTAATTATTATTCATTCATGACGATTTTTCTGAGGTGAATTAAAATTTCGGTTCATAAGATTCAGAAACGGAAGATAAGATTGGGATTCGAAAAGATAAAGATAATTGTTGTTTTAAGCTCGTTGATGATGGCATAATGCCTTTAAAATTTAAAACTCTACTATTTTCTTCACACACAATAACAAAGATAAAAATATATTACAAAAACTTCAGAACAAGGAGATGAGAAGGGAACACTATCAAGGTAAACCGATAAACATCAATACAGTGGATGCTCGATGCTTTGAAATGGAAAAGAATTAATTTTAACGTTTAAGTTCCGAAATTAAAATAAAAAAATTAGTAGACTTAAATATATATAAGAGAAGTACATAATATTCAGTTTTTAAGGAATTGAAATAATTTTAGATTAGATCAGGAAATGAAAAAATAGAAAATATATCACTATACAAGGGTCTGAAAATATTTAATGGCTGCCAAATATTACTAAAGAGATAAAACAATATATTGGAATTTACAAACAAATCAATAGATCAATATGTAAGCTAATCGTTTTAAAGTTAAGTTTTATGTTAGAAAAAATAATTATTTTCTTACGTTGAAACTTTCTTGACGAACGTATTACGACTCAATAAAATTATCTTTCTATCTTCTAGGCATACATATACAATACATATATACTAAGTATACAATAGCTAAATATATAAAATTCTTCACTGAACAAAATCAATTCTAAATTTATGTATATTTTTATGTATTTTTTTTTATTAATTTTTATCTATTTATGTTTACATATAAAGTATTTAACCAACTAAAAATGGTTTGAAAAAAAAATATAAAAAACTTATTTTTATTCATTTCATTTGTCAGTTACACAATTCCACTTAATAAAGTAAAAGAACCTGTTCCATTTCTCACGGGCAATCCTACCATTAATCTTGATGATGGCGAATCCAAATCATCTTGACGTCCTGTAGTTGTAAATAAGAAGTTAAGCATTATAAAAATGTAACAATTTAATAAATAAATCGACATGTTTGAATTATATTTTTATGCTTAGATTAGTTTTTGAAATTATTGATTTCTAAAATCAGAAAACACATACAAAATTAATATCAACCTTTTCAATTACATTTAAAAAAGATTGATATTAATATTAATATTCTTAAAAACTTTACTTCTATATTTTTCATTCCAACGCTAAATGAAATAAAAAGAATTAAGTTCTTAGTTTTTATAATATCGTAAAAAAAGGTATGTGTTCGACCTTCTGTATGTGTTTTTCTACTGCTAAATTCGTTTTATTTTGAATAAGAATTTCATTTGAATATACTAACCTGAAACTGTTGCCGATTTTAAAAATGATAGCGTCGATTCAAAAGTCATTTGCTGCATTGGAGATGCCGAATGTTCCATTCCTTTTCGACTCAATGGTTTGAACGCTCCTTCGAATGTCATGTAGTCAGCTATTAATAATAAATGCCGTGGATCCACAGTAATTCCGTATACACTGAAAACATTTTTCACTTCTTTAACAATTACCCTGGCCGCAGCTTCAATACCATAAGTTTCTGCAATCGAATGAATGTCATTCGAATACAAACGGTTTAATTCTAATATCTTGTTATATTTAAACATTTCCTGCAGAATTAAATTAATTTAAAATAAAAATGTTATATTCTAAATAATAAAAAAAAATTTTAAATTCAGTTTTAAATAAGATGGAATTTAAAAAAATTTGTATTAATTAATAAAAAATCAGATAGTTTATACTTATAGTTAAAATTATAACATTTTATTTTCTAGTATAAAAATTCGAATTTTCTATTTCGACGCTTTTTGTTTTGGAATGGAGAAAACTTAATTCAGAGAATTTATAACTTACAAATATGTATTTACACAAAATGAAGAATTAACTATTAATATAAAATAAATTCTCCAATTATTTCAATTCATGACAATAATAATAAAACATTCTACTTACAACAATATTGATGCCCTCAGTTTTTAGGATTAAATCATCATTATGTTTGTATGTGATTGCTCTTTTTATATGAGGAACCTCATAAACAACAGAACTACTTGCTAAATTTTTCAAAATGGTTGATATATCCAATTTTTTGTATGTCATGGGAAGCTAAAACATAAAAGGAGAGTATAATAAAAGAATTATATAAGATAAATGTTAAATAAATACTAGAATGGATCGATTTACAATTTTTTCGAATTTTAAAATCCTAACCCTCATTTTTGGATCCTATTGTTGAATCAACAAAAACTGAATTTTTATAGTCTACTCTAAAATTTTCTAATTTAACCGACATCATATAATTTATTTTTTAAAATAACTGTAATCTTACATTAAACGTTAATTTGCACCAAGTGTAGTTTTCCTGATCATAAATATATTCTTTAACCATCTGATGACTCAAAATATTCGAATCTAATGCGTCTTCATTATCAAGTTTGCTTTTTTCTTCAGAGTTATCCAAATGTGACTGGCAATCTTCAATAAGTTCGTCATCTTGTTCTTAAAATATAATTAATGTTTAATATAATAAATTAGTATGCATTTATGATAATTATGCTAGCTACAAATAGTTGGGAACAAAAAAAAAAACAATACCATTGGCATCGCTCAATTCTTCTTCTACTTCTGGATCATCGTATTCATTTTCATCAACTTTTTTACTTTTTAATCTCATACCGGTTGCGTCATCATCTTCCTAAAAATATTCAAATAGAATTTATCAAAATTTCTTAATTTGTGATATCCTACATTTTCAAATATCTGCTTCCTTTTCAGATAAAATGTTTCAAGTAAAGATTTTGTTTTTGTTTAAATTTTATTAAATTGTGAAATTGTTAGACTTAATATACATAACATCCAAAATTTATTTTCATTATTATTTATAGTACGTTCAGTAAGTACAGATTGTCCTTAGCTAGTGACAAAATCCTACGTTGCAGACAATCTGAAGTTTGTGAAAGACAAAATCTGACAGCTAAAGTCCTTAAATACAGACAATTTCTACAAAAAATCGTTCAGTAATGCAATCCTACCTCAAAACTTCTGCAAAGGGAAATTTTATAATTTCCCATAATAGTCCGTATTCTGGGAGTACTTTTTAGTTGGCCTTAGCTAAGGACATTGATAATTTTGATTAAAAACAAACAAAAAAAAGTTGATTTTAACAAAATTTTTTGTTTTCCTAAATAAAATTTGAAATTTTATATTTTTATTTTAATAAAATACAAAATTTTAAATAAAAATATAAAATGTTTAATAAAAATATAAAATTTTTAATTTTATTTACATATTTTATCAAATTTAGTTGAACCCATATACTTTAAAAAGGTTTATACCGAGTTCTTGTTTACATTTTACTACTTCCTTTACTGCTTCCTTTATGATGATTGTTTTCAAATTTTTATGCAAATTAAATAAAAATTTTCGATGTCTTCTTTATTTTTCGAGATATCAAACATTTTAACTTTTAAATAAAAATTGGCTAAAACAAGAAAAAATTAAGAAACTTCGTAAAGAAGGCATAATGTTAATAAGACATCAGGTGCTTTGTACTTTTAATATTTGTTCACCAATGGCATGACACTAGTTTCAGAAATAGAAATACTTTTTCATCGGTGAATCACTAGTGAATTGGAAGTAATAATTCATGTTGAAGTGAAACAAGATCTTATTTAAAAAGTACTCTCTATTAAAGAACTTGCATGCGATATTCAGCATGATTCAATGCAGAGTAGGAAACAGAAATATATGTAAAAATAAATGTTGGAGTGTAGCAAAGTAACCAATAACCTGTATACTTCGTTGTATAATACAATATAAATGTTTTATATTTATCATCCTAGTAACCTTTTATATTTCATTCATTCGATCTAGAACTTTCAAACTAAATAAATTGATTATTTTATAAAAGATAAAATGGATGAAGTGTGTTTTATTAATTAGATATCAAAGAGGCAACATTAAAAAACACATTCACACAATTTTTGTTCATGCATTTTACTAAACAATTTGAATTAATTTTTATTTTTCATAAATTTTATGTGTTAAGCTTAAAAACATTTAAGAAAGTGCAGAATTTTTGAAATTTCATTAAATTTGTATTTGCTTAAACAAAATACATATAAGCATATTATTAATAAATGTTACAAATTATTCTTCAAAATCTGAAACACAACAAATGACACATTTTAATATGCCCATATACATTTTTTCAATGTATATGATTTTAAAATGAAATGTCACAGCTGTCCTTATCGTAGGGGTTTGCAGAAGTTCTTTGCAGGATTTTGCAGAAAAGGGAATTCCTTAGCTACGGACAATCCGTACTTACTGAACGTACTTTAATATTTTAGTATTTACTTTAGCTTTTCAATCTTTTTATTTCTAGAAAATTGCTTAATTTTTATTGATGTTCTGTCAAAACCATTCTACTTAAAATTACCTGATCATCATCCGATGAATCTTCAGTTTTAGTTTTTTTGTTGGTTAATTTTTCTTCATCATTATCCCCCATAGGTGAATAATCATCGTCATCATCTTTGACTTGTCCTTTTTCAGAACTTGTTACTTCCACACTGGAAAATAATAATTTTTAATTTTTTTTTTGCTTTTTGTGAAATAATGTTCAAAAATATTTCATGCAAATATGTTATAATTTATTATTAAGAATGTCTTATTCTCTTATTCCGTTTTGCAATCAATTGATCTCTCATTCATTTTATAAAATTTAATCCACTAAATTCTGGAAAACTGTTCTTATTCTTAATATACCAAAAATAAAAATATTTCTTTTTATTTTACTTACGTGGACGATTTTGATTTAGTGGGTTTGTTGATGGCACGAATTATTAACTTAAAAAAAGTTTCATTCATGTATTTTAAAATATTTTTTGGCTTAACACAAAACTCATCTTCGTACGCTTCTGGTGGTAAAAATGTGAAATGTAAGGTATACTGAAAAGCACGTGTAGGCCTCAGTATTAAGCGAATTTTAACTCTTATATCTAAAAATAAAATAAAATAAAAAGTAATTTTATTATTTATTTCCGATGTAGTTCTAAAAAGTGTACACCATGATAACTTTATGGTATTTTTGTTTGAAACGGGAGTTTTCTTCGCAAAGCTGTCTAGGATTTGAAATCTTGGGGACAGCCTCTCCCCCTCTTCAAGAATGGGGTAAATCGGTGTTAAAAAAAATGGATTTGGTGCACCCAATATGTGAAAACTTTGGGGAGCCAAAACAGTTTTGGAGGTTTGGTCAGACCCTGTCTACACAATCTCTCTAGAATAATTGTTTATTTAAAATATAATATTATATGTACGTACCCTGCAAAACATCACCTAACGTCACTTTATTTAATTTAATTCGTAATTTTTCAGCTTTTTTAATTTGTTTTGGTTTAAATGGAATATCCATTGAAGGAGTCTTAATGTTCGATGAGGCTAACATAAGTATTTCTCTTAATCTTGGAATACCCAAGGTAACGTTCATTTCACCTCGACCAGCGAAATGAAAAGTATTTAAGGTCATTTGAGTTGATGGTTCACCAATACTTTGAGCCGCTAACAAACCAACCGATTCACCTGGTTCGACCATAGATTTCATACTTTTTGTATAAATTATATCTCGTATTTTCGATTTACGACCTGGATTAAGATCTACATATTGTTGCATTAGTGTTTCTAAATATTCTGAAATTGATCCATAATTGTTATCTGGCTTAAATTTGGATATTAAAGGATCTGGACATCGTTGAAATTTTTTATCATACTTCTTTTTTAGATCTTCGTCAGCCTTTTTCCAAAGTTTAATAATAGCTGAATCTTGTTTTAAGCGTCCAGTTTTAGAACTTAATTTACGTGGATTTTCAACTTCTAGTTCATTACTCAGTTCAGCGGAGAATTCCTTAAAACTTGAACACCGTTGTTTCAAATGAGTGTTTCCACGTTTCTTTGTCCAAGATTTTATTTTCTTACAATATTTTTGAACCTTCTCAAATAACTCATCATCTTTATATTTTTCAATGTCTCGTGAATACAAAATAGCATTAGCATTATCATCTAAGAATTTCATGCATTTTGAATTCAAAAAACTTGCTTTTGTGATATCCATACCATCTTCACCGTAAAGAAATTGCACAACACAATTGTCACTGTCACGAACAGTTAAATCGTATCCCACACTTAAGCCTTCTAAATGTTTAATGAGACAACGTTGTAAATAACCAGAACGACTAGTTTTCACTGCAGTATCAATTAGGCCCTAAAAAAATATTTCTTGTTTATTTTGAAGCAAAAATAAGAATGATAATTTCAATGAATTAGGAATTTCAACTTACTTCTCTTCCAGCCATACAATGAAAGAAGAAATCTTGTGGTTGTATTCCAGTCATAAATCTTCCGTCAATAAAACCTCCAGATTTTGGCGATGTTTCAAATGTGGAAAATGAAGGCAACGATTTGCCAGAAATCATTAAAGGCGGACGCTTTCCCTCCAATTCAATTTGGCCCAACAGACAAGATATTTGCATTGTATTGACCATAGAACCTTTAGCACCAGATAACACCATTAGTTGCAAATTATTAAAAGGAAATTTAGAAACTAATCCATGCGGTAAACAAGCTCGATTGATATCGTTTGTATACCCATCGAGTATTGGTTTATATTTTCTATCCAAAATTACACGAAATTTTGAGTTTTTAACGAATGCATCATCAATTTTTTCTATTAATTCTGGTAGTTCGATAGATTCTTCCACATCTAAAGCTGATGCTACAATAGCTTGACCAACGTCACGACATTCTCTTATTATCTTACGTCTCTCGATGTCAGCTTCTTTTGTAACAAGTATATCGTGAACCCCTAGTGTGAAACCTTCTACTTGTAAGAAAAATGTAAATAGTTTGGTCAGCGATGTTAGTAAATTAGTTGAGCAATTACCACCATAAAGCTCATACATGCAGTGAACTAGTCCATATCGAGTAGCACCATATTGTTGTTTATCTAAAATTCCTGTTAATGAACAAGTTTTCGTTAAGTATAATGAAATTTCTCAATAAAAATAATGCTGCTAGTTGAATGTAAGCTAGTTGAACGTAAGCTAGTTCAATGTATGTATTAAGAAAAATAGAAGTGAGAAATATTTTAATTTTTATGTAGAGATAAAAACCAATAACTCATATAAGTTTTTTTTTTGAAAAACATTCAGGAGTATTGAGTATTTTTTTAGATAGTTATGATGTTAACTACTCGGTGTTAATGCAATTTATTAAGATTTTAGCAGGCTTTTAATATAAAAAGTTGTTATTCTAAAAATGAGGGAACGCTGCAGCCGAAAGTAGTATATTATAATTACTTTAATTACTTTATAAAAAAAACTCAAAAATAATTATACCTGATAATAATTCACCATTTTGTATGATAACCTCACTCTCAGACATATCTATTTCACGTAATTGCGTTCCACCATACGTTGTCCTGCGAACAGGACCGACGTTCCAAGTTTTAGCTCCAACTTTTGCAGTTGATGTTAGACAAATTGGTGGACACCCTTCAGGAATTAAATTTAAAATTATTGTAGATAAAATCTGTTTACCAGACCATAATCTAATGGGTTTTAAAATGGTTGGGGGCAATATTTTAATATTGCCTCTAATATGCGATAATCCTTGATATACTAACTGCTGATAGTCTTCCCGGTTGAAAAATCTTCCTCTCATCGATAATTTTACCCCAGAAATAACATGATCCTGAATTAAGCCTCCTAAAGGGGTTCCATCTTTCGGAACGAGATATTGATTGGCCACATTAACGATATTATAAGCTTCCGATCGTGCTACTTCACTCTGAGGAAAATGAGCATTCATTTCGTCTCCATCAAAATCAGCGTTATATGCTTTACAATTCGAATAATGGAGTCGAAATGTTTTCTCATTTTCTAAAATTCTTGCTTTATGAGCCATTATACTAGGTCGATGCAATGTAGGCTGACGATTAAGCAGCAAAATATCTCCATTTAGTAAATGTCTATGAACAACTTTAATACCATTTTCAGGATTTGTCAATAATAGTTTAGCTAAACTTTGCCGTTTAGAAGGATCGTTTGCTGGAATCATGGTCTTATATCCTTTTTCATCTTCAATGTAATTCGCTCCGGGATGATTATCTGGTCCATTTATTACCATTTTTCGCAGTTCTGAAATATTCCACGAAGTAACTGGAACCGGAAAAGATAGTTTTCGAGCGAAAATATCTGGCACTCCTATTTCTTCAACATTAATATTAGGATCTGGAGTGATAACAGTACGAGCCGCATAGTTCACTCTTTTGCCCATCATATGTTTCCTTATAAGTCCTTCTTTTTTCTCCAAAACTTGTTTCAATCCAAAGGCAGAACTTTTCTCTATTCCAGTACTAGTATCTAACAATTGATCTACAGCCAATTGAAGATCTTGCCAAGCATTATACATTTTTTCAAGAGGAGTTGCACCCTTGGCATTATCGAAAATAACTTTAGCTTCATCTTTTAAATTTTCATTGCCTTTTTTGATATTGCTGAAGATCAATCGTAAAACTGAATTATTTTGTATAATAGTTCTATATATCCTTGTCTGTGGATGTTCCACAATTTGTCCCAGAATAATGTTGCAAGGACGTGTTTTTGGTGGAGTTACTGGTATAACATTTGTGAAAAATATGTCGACAGGTTGTTCTACTGTATTGTTTGAAATTGCATATTGTAGAATTGGATATATTTTTAAAAGAAATTCCGAACATTTATTAAATATTGAACGTAAATAACTGCGACACTCATCCGCTAAAATAACTTTATTAGAACCTTCAAATTGTGGTCTACTGTTTTCATCGTTACTAAAAATGAATGTAAATTATTAATTTATTTTTCCCATCTCAGAAAAAAATACTTACAGATTTTCACGTTCACTTTTTGTCACAGTATAAACTAATTTTCGAAACAAATAACGTACTCTTCTTAAGGGTTCTTTACAATGAATACACTTTTTATTTTTAGAATTACTTAAGGCTATGTTAATTCCTCTGTTTACAATCATAGTCCTAACTCCACATGATGTTTTTGTTATGTTATCTGTATCTTTCCCTAAAATGGAAATGAGAAATAGTTATTGAGATATGCGATGAAATATGAGAATGAAAAATAATTATTGAAAAAAGGACCACAACAAAATCTAGATGTTTTTTGTCCAATAAGATCAGCATGAAATAATAAAAAAAAAACCTTGTAGTCAATGACAGTTTACTGAAAAAAAAATTATAAAAGTAAAAACTTTCACATTCTAGATTTGGTTGGGTGTATAATGTGATCAGTACAAAAAAAAATCATATTTTAATGTGGTTTTTCGTATTTGTTCGCACCTTCTCTTTCCAATAATTCGTACATTTGAGCAATTTTTGGGTGCAAAGCATCGCCGTCTTCTGTTTTAATTTTTTTCTCAGATTGAATAGCAACCAATTCAGATTTAAATATATCAATTTCCTGAGCCTCAATAAAATAACCAGCATCAATCAAATCCAATTGTAATTTTACGATTTTCTCAACATGATCTAAAAAAAATATAAATATTTTATTAATCAAATTTTCTCTGTAGATAGCTAATCATGCTCATATAAAATGGTCTAAAAATCAACAGAAAAGGGAATAACTTCCATAATTTTTAAAGGGGAAATTATATACCTATCGCTATTATTTTTGTAATAATCATGCTAATTGCATCTGCTATACAAGTAGGTAGGTAGGTGGGTAGGCTTCTAACAAACATATTCAAGATTTTATACGTAAGTGATAGGTAGGTATCTATATTAATTTATTGGTCATCAAAAACATATCAAAATCAATGACTAGTTTAAGGCATTCTGGAACTAGATTATAGACATTGCAAACAGATGAATCAGTCAGGATATCTAGTTTGGGATCTTTAATTATAGGTATTTTATTTCTTAAATCTTACCATGAATTTGAATTCTAAAACAATGTAAACATGACATTCGAATAATGTCGTAAATTAGTTTAATAAAAAATGGATTATATGTTAAAACGTTTAATTCAATGTGACCAAAATGGCCAGAGCATTTAGCTTCTGTTCCCAAACAAGTGGTACAAACATCAAAACTATTCCCAGATACACCCATTGCATGATCGTATAATCCGCCTGGAAGTGGTCGTCCCAATTGATTAAACGTCAGCTCGGTGATAATTTTCACTACACTTAATTTTTTTATTTCTTCAGATGAAAATACAGAAAATTTTAAGTCTTCTGGATACAAATCCACATCTTTTCTGTAATTCCAAGTCATTTTCTTCTTAATTTGTTAAAAAAAAATCACTTATTAATTTAAATTTAAATTAAATATAATTTTATTTTAAAATTTATTTGTTTCATTCAGTAGCAAGCACGTGCTGTGTAATTTAATTTTAAATCATTTATAATTTTTTTTTTTGTTTATGCCTTGTTCAGACAATGAACTCTGATCATGATAATCTTACTTTTTGTGATTATCATTCTTTTTTCCATGATTTGCTCATACAAAAAAAGTGTCATCGGAAATCATGATTATCGAAAATCATGAAAAATTTCAGGGATGAGTTTATAGTTTTTTACCATCCATGTTACCCATTTCCACTCATTCCTAGTTATTTTTGACTTTTATTTTTGACATATTTTCTTTATTTACAAAACAAAAAAATTTGAGTAGCAAATAATATTTATGTTTTTATTTTGTTTGCTTTCATGTTGTTTACTTTTTTTGTTTTCGTTCATAATCGTGTTCACACAGGCTTTCAAAGTATGATTATCTACACCAAATCACGATTACGAAATCATGATTTAGTCGTTGTCTGAACAAGGCATTACATTGCCGGTGAGCAAATGAAACAAACCTAGGTTACAGAGGCAGGCTAGTTGAAATTGAAATAATTTGTTTTTTTTATTTACGAAATCATAAAATAAAGAAAACCACTGATTACTGATTACTGATAATGATAAACAAACAGATGTTCTTAAAAAATAAACAAAATTATGACTTGATATTTGACATTATAAATATTATGAATGATAAATTATAAAATGATAATGAAATTTATGAAATTATAAATTAAATGAATTTAAAAACGTTAATTCATTGATAATAAAAAACAAATTTAATTTATTTTTTTAAAAAGTATAAAAATGTATAATAAATATAATAATTTAATTTTAATTTCAAATAATATATCAAAATTACAGAAAAATATTTCCCAACCTAAATTTTTAATAAATAATACCATTAGTAGAAAATTTTCGAAAACTAATACTTTTAATGTAAATCAACCAACAATGAATATATTTGATAGAAATGCAAAAAAATTACAGAAAGAAAGAGCGGCTAAAAGGTAGGTTATGTAGGTAGGTGGGTAGGTAGGTACATATTTTAAATGTCAAATCTTCTCAATCTTTTGATACTCATACCTTACCCAGAATTTAAAATCTTTATGCTAACCTAAGCCACCTACATATACTTATAACTTTACATAATTCAAATATAAGTTTTTGATGATTGGATTAGGCTTCCAGATACCAAAAAAGTAGGTACCGTAATAAAAGCCAGAATATGTACATTTGAGAGATACTGCTTGTTTTGCTAGATACCTATTTCATCTTCTTGAAAATGATTTTTTATTTTTTAGTGAAAATGTCAATCTGTATGATTATATCAAAGAAGAAGTTGGCTTTCGCTTATCTGATAGAATTTATGATGTCAAACGTGAATTTAAGAAAGCTATTGATTTAGGATGTAACCGTGGTTACTTATCGAAACACATAACCAATGATGCAATTCATCATTTAACTTTATGTGATATTAGCCCATCAATGTTGGAGCAGGCTGAAGGAACCCCGGGTTTAAACATTACAAAACTAGAAATTGATGAAGAAAACATCGACGTAAAGTATTATATTAAAAAATAAAAACTATTAACGGTATCTAAGCTCGTATTCCTAGTCATCTTTGATCTCTAAACATGCTGCAGATCAAATTTTATTGATATGGGCGGTTTTGGAGGAGACAGCAAACATGCATGCATATATACATTCAGACAAATTATATTTTTTTATTATAAAATTAACATTATATTTTATTTCAGTTTAACGCAAACTCTATCGATTTATTCATATCAAGTTTAAGCCTTCATTGGGTGAATGATTTGCCTGGTTGCTTCAAAAAAGTCATGGAAAGCTTAAAGCCAGATGGTGTATTTATGGGATCACTTTTTGGTGGTGATACATTATATGAATTGAGATCTTCACTTCAGTTGTCAGAATTAGAAAGGAAAGGTGGCATATCTCCTCATATTTCCCCATTTACACAAATTCGTGACATAGGATCTTTATTGAATTTAACTGGATTTACAATGTTGACAATTGATACTGATGAAATTGTCGTCAACTATCCTTCGATGTTTGAATTAATGTGGGATTTGAAAGGAATGGCTGAAAATAATTCTGCTTTTAATAGACCACTCCATATTTCGAGGGAAACATTAATAAGTGCGGCGGCCATTTACAAAGAATTGTACGGGAAAGTAAGTTTATATATACGTGCGTCATTTATTTTAATGGCAAAAAATATGTTCTCAACTTTAAGCTACACTGCTTCCAATTCCAGTCAAACCTTGTTTTGCCACATAAATATTTTTCTATCTTTTTTTATCTCAATTAATAATCTAGATGTTAATAAAATGCGATTAATTTAATTTTCGCAGGTTAGTCGCGATTGGGTATGACGTTTATGACTCGCCCGTATAAAAAACATCCAATCTGGCTTTTTCGAGGTTTTCACGGATAACAGCGCCACCTTACTAATATAATAAATTATAATTTTGGAGACATTTACTTAAATAGTTTTCCTTAAAAAGGGACATATATCTTAACAATCACTATTATATTATAAGATAATTATTAATTATGTGTATACCTCTCTATATTTTGTTATAAATTTTTTTTATCTAGATATAATTTTTTTCAGGATGAAAATATTCCGGCAACATTTCAAATAATTTATTTTGTGGCGTGGAAGCCCAGTCCAGATCAACCTAAACCATTGCCGAGGGGGTCAGGAGATTTTTCACTGAAAGATTTGGGAAAAATTATTGAAGAAAAAGCAAAACCGAATAAAAATGAAAAAAAGTAGTTTTCTGAAGCAGGCAAATCGAGATTCAATATGCAAAGAACAAAAAATAAGCTCAGGTGCAATAGATTACACCCTCATTAGAATAGTAATCGAAAAATCATTATTCTAATAAAATAGTAAAACGTGGAATTCAAGTTCAAATTTTGTTGTTAATTTTCAAGTATATCAAAGTTATTATGAAACAAATATTTATACTTTGAGCATCCAAATTGACAATTGTTAAAGTTTTTGTCTTCAAAAGAAATAACAATAAAATTAATTAGTTCAAAAATATATTTATTTATTTTTTTTAATTCAAAATCGACAGATGAAAAATTAACTTTATATTAAGTATTAATAAAATTTATCACGTAAAAATATATAAGTTTAATAATAAAAATACAATAATGTATTTTATGTGTACAATTTATAATATACAAAAAAAAAGTTGATTCTTTATCGAGCATTGTGTATTACCGATGAAGACGCGGGCTGCTGTTGTGATATTGAATTACTCGCGCTACTACAGTTATTAGATGAATTTTCACCAATTTCTGATATTGGGACATTTGTGCTAGAATTATCCGTTTTGTATTGTTCTAATATTTCTAAACAATGCGGAGCTTTTGGTATAACGACTAACAAGTTTACGGAAATTAATAATGGATGTACTAATTTTGGATTCATTATCATTAAAGAGGTTTCTTCGTTTTTGTCCAATGATAACGATTTGATATCGGTACTTTGTGTAAAAACTCGTTGACGAGACTCATTTAACGATGACACAGTTACTCTATAATGAAAAAAAATATTGTATAAAGATAAAAAAGAAAAAAATCAATTTAAATAAAGCTTTAATATTTAATACACAAATTTCGAAAAAAAGAAGATATTTACCTAATCATGAATTGCCTTTTTTGTTGCAAACTCAATAATCGCTCGTGTTCATTTCGATGATGACGTTTAATACTTAAGAGATTCGAATCTGCAATTAATATTAAATCTAAGCCAAAGACAAAGCCTGTCCATCGCCATTTTTGATATGCTGCATCTGGTAATACTCGTCCACAACGCATACAATTTTCATAAAAAACTTCCTTACTTATGTCTTTGGGACCGGCCTCAAATTGATGATCAATTGCTAAAATAGCATTCCAATGGTTAAGCAAATGTGGCGTTATCCATTCTAATGGTAAAATATTATCTTGACGTATTATTTTCAAATCAATATTATGATTAATTAAGTGTTGAATTCTTAAAGCTTTAAACGGCTGAACAAACTCACGTCCTTCTTTTGTATGTAGAAATGGTGTCTTTTCCTTTCGTTCAGCAAAATAAGTTTGGGGATTATTTCCATGTAGCCTATAAAAATCTTCTTCATGATTGTAATCAGGATAAAATTTCAAATACGTCCATAACCGAAGAAGCATATATAATGAGAATTCTGTTTGGAAAACATATAAATTAGGGCTAGAAATTAGATCAGTAATTAAATCTTCCGAAATTAATTTAAGATATTTCGCTTGTTTATTATAATATCCAACTAAATTTGTTTCGAGCCATTCAAATGCTGCTTTCTTTGAACTTTGAACACCGTATTGCACACTTGCTTCATAATATTCAATAGCTGTTTCAGGATTAGTTGTTTCCACCATAACTTCACTACATTTCTCTATAATACCATCTAATTGAAATAATGTGGCTGTTGCTAATACAGATATGACTTCTTTGGGATCAATCACAATTTCATCTGAATATAGAGAACCGAAAACTGATTCAAGAGCTACAAGAAAAAATAATTAAAATTAAATTGAAAACTTGAGCCATCAAAGAAATAAACGTATGTATTTATGCTATTCTGGAGAGTTTCAAGCATTAACGTAGTTGGTTTTACTAAATACATTTCGTAATAGAATTTAAATACATATAAATTACCATCTAGTGTTATCTTAGGATCTGCAATTTTGATATGAACGAAATCTTGATGACAGGATTCTTTCCACGAACCATTCCACATCGAAAAGAAGTATGGACTTTGACATAAATAAACTTTATGTAGACGCCACGTTTTGCCCAATGCCATAACTGCGACATCTGAATTTTGTTGTTCCTTAAACAAAGCTTGATAAATATATTGCGTTGTTGTCAGTAGTTTTTTTCTAAAAACATAAAAAAAAATTTTTTAATCAATTTTTGAAATTAATTAAATTATATAAAGCTTACTTTTTTGGAGTTAACATCGATTTTTCAACAGCATCTGAATTCTCATCAATTGATGTATCTGAGTCTTCATTTCTTTTACGTTTCCTATTGGACATTATTCCAGCAAAGCTACCTTTAGCAGCTTCTAATGGATACTTTAATCTGCTGACTATTTGACCCATAATGAAAATTATAGAACCGAATGATATTACCGTATGTGTATGTAAAAATTTGAAACTCAATATCTGAAAAGAAAAGATAGTGAAGATTAAGAGAAGAAAGAAAATTGTAAAACAAAAAAAATAGCTTTAATACAGAAATAATAATAATAAAAGATATTTATTTACATTAATAAAATCATTTTATTCCTTGGATTATTTTATGAAATAAAAGAAATATCTAACGGTGAGTTAATATTTTTAAAAATATTTCAAGCATATTATTGTTATCATATGTCTTGTCCCATCATTAATAAATAATGTGAAAATTATACAACTAAGCCATAAAAAAAAAATTAGAATTTTTTTATTTCGTTTTTATATTTTTTGCAGAATAAGAATGCAGTTTGAATCGTTTACTATATATGTAAATGTATTTGCTAGCCTTCCAACTTTGATTAATTTACAAAAAATATTCCTAAAACAATAACATTTCGAATTCAAGTAAGGAAATTTTTTTGTCTCTTTAATCATGATTTAACAATTATTGATTTCACGATGGTTCAAAATTATAATAAATATATTGAAGATTTGAGGTTCAGCCGTAGTCCTGGAATGGAGTAAACTAATCAGTTGATTTGCAGCAAATTCGTAGAGGTGGTAACCCTAAATCAAGTATAACGTAAAAAACATAAATTTTCAAGGATATATTTTTAACATTTTTAATTGGATATCGTGTTAAGACCTTATCAGATTCCTTTTTATTACGAAGAACTTAAAGAAAAAATTTAACCTAGTTAGAAATTATATACACAGTACGGTGCTGTTAAATTATTGTTTATTGATTTTGTTTTTACGATTTGAACAATTTTATAACACACCTAGAAAAAATCGAAAAATCATCCAAACAAGCTATTTAACTAACTAAATTAAGTAAATAGAAAAAATTCAAACTAAGATGTCATATAGGTAAATTATGCATGTTATGTAGTATCTATGTAAATAAATTCGAACGAGAGTTCTAATATTTTAATGAGTTGTCATGAGAAAAAAATTAATACACGTTTTTGCTACTTCTATTTACATGTGGATTTCGTATGCCAATTATTGTTAAGAAATCTTTGAGATTCAGATTAAAATTAAAATAAATAAATGTAGGTGCCTAAATTATCTTCTCTGATGTCTGTTCAAAATATTTTTACTTTAAGACTTCTTGTTCTTTCTGTGTGTATCTAGATAAAAATAATCTTGAAATTTAAATATTATTTCTGGAACTCACTTAAAATTTATTTGAATTTACTTCTTAATTTAAAAAAAAGAATAAATATTTCGTAAAATCTCTTGAAAAAATTTTTTTATTTTTTTTATAGGTATACTTCTAATAAAAAAGAAAATTATAGTAATAATAATTCTTCAGAAAATATTTAAAAAAAAAATAAATACAATAAAATTGATCTAATTTCGATGTTTATTGAATAATCAACCGTAATAAACTGAATTTTACAAAATATATTAAAAAATGAAATATACCTTACCTATTCATATACATAAAACTTTGAAGAATAATGGAAATAATAAAAACAAATGTATATTTATATATATTGAATAGGGTTGAAATATCTCGTTTTTTTTTGTCAATTTATATTTATATACAAAATTGAAAAGTACCTAGGTAGATACAAATTTTGGTTTATTAAAAAACGAATTCGAGGTTCAAGTTATGAAAAAAAAAAAAAGAATAAGGACTCAGTTAAATTTCCAGTATATCACTACAAGTTTTCTTAATACATCTTCTGATTTAAAATTTCATCTAGAATAAAAAACAAAATATCATGAAAACAAAACCAAAATCAATATTAATGAATAATGTTATACTATTTTGATTTCGAATTAGCACAAAAACAATTTTTTCTCAAAATAGCCCAAAATCAGATTCTTATCAAATGTTATTTATCGCTTGTTGCACAAACGATAGATATCTATATTTTATTATCATAGCTAATTAATTATGATAAGTTCTGTAAGTTTATTAAATTATTTGGAAAACAGAAAATAATTTATGTGTTCAATGTTCGCTTATTACTGTGACTATTGAATTCTTATATTTGAATTTTTACTTGGATAGGATTAATGTTTTCTATATATATTTTCCTTCTCGTTGAGGAGGAAGAAAAAGTTAAAAAAAATTTGTTTTTTTTTTTGATAATTTTTACAAGGTGATTAAAAAGTTTTGTAACAAAAAATTACAAAATAATATATCAATGATCTCACTCATATCGTCGTACATGAATAAAAAAGCTTCCAATAAACCAAAAAAGCTTAAATAATTTTTAAAACTATTTTAGCGCGTTCAATAAAAAAAAATATAAACAAAATTTTTTTTTTTTCATTTAAGTTTTTATTTACGCTAAAATCTTTCTTTTTTTTCTGATAATTTATAAGCATACATTTATGTAATTAACTCTCAACTTTCATTAAAACTTCATTAAAACATTGCAGTTCTTCCACGAGATTTGATATTAATAATCTGAAAAGGGTAGATCTCAATTAGGGCTAATGGTTTGAAGCAGTTAAAAAATAAGCGAATGAAAGTTTACGCGTGCATAATAAGGTTGTTAAATTGATGATTATGCAAATCTTCATTCTTAAATTTCTAAATAAATGTTCGTAAATATACGACATCTTCGCAAAATTTGTACTACTCAAAATGGGTAATCTAAACGTTTGAAACAAGACACATAATATACTTATCTATTACAATTATAATATTTATAATTATAATTGAAATATTTTTATGTTTAAAAAAATTGTAAATGATAAAATGCTGTTTGTAGCGTCGGAGAACTATGTTTAAGAAAAATTAAAGTTAAAAATGAATTTTAAATATGTAATATTGACGATGCATTCAATTCAAAACCAAATTTAACGCTCGAATTTTAAAACATGACCTTAAATGTCTAAAAAATTCAATAAAGCTTAGAATAAAAACATAAAACTTTTTGAGCAAAGTAATTTGACAATTCAACTAATAATTATTGACAAAATAATAAATTTGAAGAAAGATATATACAATCTATCGGTAAGCGGCTGATTCATCGCCTAGCAATTCATCGCGAATCAATTCATCGCCAGCAATTCATCGCCAGCAATTCATCGTCAAGCAATTCATCGTCAAAAAGTTCACCGCCAAGCAATTCATCGCCAAGCAATTCATCGCCAGTAATTCATCGCCAGTAATTCATCGCCAGCAATTCATCGCCAGTAATTCATCGCCAGCAATTCATCGCCAGCAATTCATCGCCAGTAATTCATCGCCAGCAATTCATCGCCAGCAATTCATCGCCAGCAATTCATCGCCAGCAATTCATCGCCAGCAATTCATCGCCAGCAATTCATCGCCAGCAATTCATCGCCAGCAATTCATCGCCAGCAATTCATCGCCAATTGGTGATTGGGTAGAGGCGGTGCCCAAACTACTAAATACAGAAGCTTTTTTCTTGGAAATGCTCCGTTTCGGAGATTTGGCCCCTCAAAATTTTCATACATTTTTCTATGGAAAATTTTTTTTGCTTCCGAAATATAGGTATAAAAAAAAAAAAATTAGCCCGATGTGGCAGAAACTTGGTGAGGAAGTAGAGGCGGTTCGCAAATCAACAAATTGAAAAGTTTTTTTCTCGGAAATGCCCCGTTTTGCAGATATGGCCACTCAAAATTTTCATACATTTTTCGTCGGCAAAATTTTTTTTTCGCCGAAATATAAAAAAGAAACCAAAAAAAAAACATAAAATATGAATCGCCAGCAATTCATCGCCAAGCAATCCATCACCAGCAATTCATCGCCGCCGGCGGCGATGAATTGCTGGTGATGGATTGCTTGGCGATGAATTGCTGGCGATGAATTGCTGGCGATGAATTGCTGGCGATGAATTACTGGCGATGAATTGCTGGCGATGAATTACTGGCGATGAATTACTGGCGATGAATTGCTGGCGATGAATTACTGGCGATGAATTGCTGGCGATGAATTACTGGCGATGAATTACTGGCGATGAATTGCTGGCGATGAATTACTGGCGATGAATTACTGGCGATTAATTGCTTGGCGATGAATTGCTTGGCGATGAACTTTTTGACGATGAATTGCTTGACGATGAATTGCTGGCGATGAATTGCTGGCGATGAATTGCTTGGCGATAAATTGCTAGGCGATGAATTAGCCTAGATTCAATCTATCCAATGAAAAGATAATAAAACTAAAATACATACGATTCCTAATCACTCAATAGTTCAGGTGTTTCAAATCTTCTAATAAGTACGTTGTTTATATAAGAATGAATTACCCCAATACAAATCACTCTTTTTAATTCTTTAATAAATATTATTTTGACCACATTACATTGGAGATTAGAGTAATAATTGACTTTAAGGAACAAAACGAACTACAAGTGGTCTTACTTACTCTACAGAAAAATAATAAGTCTCCAGTTATAAAATATAAGTATGTATTAAATTGACAAACTGTGCGTTCTTTTATCCTAAAAATAATACTACCGTACAAGTTATATTTTAATTTATAATCCAACTTTTATTTTCCCAAATTAGATTTAAGTAACTACTTGTTGACAAAAAAAAAGTAAAGTACCTACAGTAAAAAAAAAGTTTTGTTACGCTCATGGAAGCAATTTAGTGTTTTTCAGTGCGTGGGTATTTATTTCCAAAAAGTCTTCTATGATAATATGCACATCGTACTTACATAATAAAAATGAAATCGAAATTGATGACCATTGTTGGTTTTTTTCTATTAGTTATAAGTGTTATAAATGCGTTTTGACTCCCACTCAATATCTAACAAAAAAAAAAGCATCAAATGAAAACAAATGTGGGGTCAAAAAAATTTATGTTTTAATGTGCTATAATTATAATATTGTTTTCATATCGATTCTAAGAAGCAAAACTGAAATTTAAAGGAATAATATCCTAAAATAAAGATTGAAAAAAAAACATTAACATCAATTTCAATTTAGTTTCAAATTCTAGGTTTTTTAACATTTTTTTAATTATCAGTAAATGCTTAATTTATTGAACATTCACGCTTCAAGAATTAATAAAAATTTACACGTCAAAGAATAAAGTTATATAGTAATTAATCACTAATAATAAGAATTAATTCTTTTCAAGAGCAAAGTAAGTTATTTTCATCAAAATTCTTTTTAACAACGCTTCAACAGAGTGTTGCCGTGAAAAATAATAAGTTTTATTATAATAATTATAATAATTAATTTATTGTTCATCCTTCTATTCGTCTGTCCCTCATACCCTAAAATACTAATCCGACACAGACCGTTTGAATACCAAAATATGCGCAACCAAGTTCAGTTTCAGATCAGAGCTCATACTTTGGGTAGATTGTAGAAACCTAAAAAAATGTTGAAAATGGGCTCAATTCTTCATTTATAAGCTGTATTTAATATGTTTCAAGTGGTTTGAAGATTTTACAATATGAAGGTAGACATACTTAGTACGTTCTTTCTTCCAGACAAAATTTAAAACAACTTTTAACACACATGTGCGAAATCTCATACCTAATTAGAGTAATTCATTGCATACAAAAAATACCAAATACCTACCCCATGGGGTAGTGATTTCATATATTTTAATATTTTTTATCTCATTTTTTTTAATTTTTATTTTTTGCACCTATGGGATGAATTTATTACTCTTGTAATATTCAATATAAGTAAAAAGAATAAAAGTAAAAAGCTTAAAAATTAAGAAATAGCTACCTAATAATATCTTAAAAGTTACCTGCTAGAAAAAAACCCAAAGTCAACAGGTAAAAATTGATTTATGTGGAAAACTGGTCTTTTGATTTGCGGTTTTAGGTTTTGATTTAAAAACAAATATAAAATTAAATTTTAATATAAATTTGTACACTTCCTTTTCTATTCTAACTTTTTTTTTAACTTTTAATGCATTGATTAGGCTTATAAAAATAGAATTGTCTATTCGTTGTTGAAATTAAAAAAAAAAAAAACTTTTACGATCAATTCCTTAATTTTCATAATAACCCAATTTATTCTATATCTTCCACTTCTTTAGTAGGCAGTTAATGTAAGAGGCATTATGAGTTTCCATCCCTTTTTAAGCTCCTACAGAAAAAGTATTTTGACTTGCTAAGGTAGCGCAGGTATAACTTCTTTTATTCTTTTTTTCTACGAAATAAAGAAAGGATAGGTAAGTGAGTGTATCTAACTACACAATAAAGATTTAGCATCTTTTTTAAATAAGTAGATAGGTAGGTAGGTAGGTAAGTACCTACTTAATTTAGTTCCATTCAGGTAGTGTAGTATAAATATACCTACGTAACTAAAAAGATAATCTATAATACAACATCTAACTATCCCCAGCTTTCTTAAAACCTACAACCCATCTCCGTATTCAATCAGCTTGCTCTGAAACTGTCTGAATTTTGGGAAAATAGAAAGGTAGGGGTAGGTTTTAAGAAAAAAAAAAAAAAATATTTTAGCAACAATGATGTCATTTTTTTTTTGTCTGGCTGCAATTTTGTAATCTATAATTTTATCTAATAAATAAAAAAAACTTACCTTTTTTATCTTGTTAAATTTGAGGAAACATTAAAAAAAAAAATTATTTTAGTCTTGATTTAAATTTTCTTTTTTTTTTTAAATAAAAAAATACAAATTTGATGTTTTTTAAAAGTAAACACTGTTTTCCATTATACTATCTTCCTTCCAATTCATATGTTTTGTAGGTGGAAGGAAGGTAGGTAAAGTTTTTATTTTTATTTATAAACAAAATAATTTTTTAAATAAAAATATTAATTTTTATTTTAACAAAAAAGTATTTTTTTTTTGTTTTTTAATTTCTTAAGTTTTACTTGTGCGTTTTAAATAAAGTAAGACAACGCATTTATTTTTTATTCATCCAATGATGATCCAATTCAATCCAAGACCAAGTATATACGAATACGAAAAAAATCCATAAAAGTCGACACAGTGCACACTTATACAGCAGCAAAACAAAAAAATGGCAATAATGGAAAAATAAATTTTTTATTTTTGCTTTTATTTTTATTTACATTTTATACACATCTGTTTAGAATGTCGCAACGCATTGTCGCCCTTCAATATTGTGTATCTGTGGCTGAAGTCGAAAATAAGCTTCATTTGTTTACATTTAAGATAAGTTCTCACGATCCAAGTACACATTGTCCAAATCGATTTGGACGCTCTTTTTGATCTTGTAAACAGGGTGTCAAAGTCAACTTGGATCAAAGTTGTGTTGGATCTCAACTTAGTTTGATCATGAAAACCGGGCTTAATTGAAACTCCCGCACTATCTTACAAAATTTAACATAGGGTGGTTTTAAAATCAGTCCAGACTGTTTTTATGTAAGACATAACCCGCTAGGACTAGGACTTAATTTCCAAAATTAAATTCTGAATTATTGGAGTACTGGCATCACTGGTTCACATCAAGTCAGAAACAGTCTCTGAAACCAGACAGTTTGTTGGGAGAATACAAACAACAACCGCATCATACTTTTTTAATAATATACTCTATTGGCAACACTTAGTGTGATTCGGCAAAAATAAAAACGAAAAGAAATATCACTGGAAAAATTGGAAATTATTTTCTAATTTTTTAAAGAAAATTTTTTAAATAAAAACAAAGTGAAAATTTAAATTTCTGAAAAAATAAATTATCGAAGCAAAGAAAAATGGATAACTTAGGACCAGCACCAGATTATGATGATGGACGCATACAAAAAATGGAAGTCGATTATTCGGGGGCTTGTGATGAGAAAATTCCAATGGCCAAGGAATTGGCTAAATCATCTCCAGATAAATTACATGAAGCCATCGAGATTTTAATGCAACTGGAAAAACAAGTAAAATTCGTTTTTCATTTCATTCAGTAGCATGATTAATTTTTTGTTCTCAATTTTAGGCAAGATTAGGTGCAGACATGGTTTCTTGTTCTCGGATTTTGGTTGCTATTGTTCAAATTTGCTTCGAAGCACAAAACTGGAACTCATTAAATGAATACATTTCTTTGCTGGTCAAACGTCGGTCACAATTAAAACAAGCTGTCAGTAAAATGGTTCAGGAATGCTGCACTTATGTGGACAAAACTCCAAATGAAGAAATAAAATTGAAATTAATTGATACTTTGCGTCAAGTTACTGAAGGCAAAATTTATGTTGAGGTTGAACGAGCACGTCTTACAAAACGTTTAGCTGAAATAAGAGAAGCTAACTCAGATATTGCTGGAGCGGCAGCAATTATGGAAGAATTGCAAGTAGAAACCTACGGTTCAATGGAAAAACGTGAAAAAGTGGAATTAATTTTGGAACAGATGCGTCTCTGTTTGGCCAAAGAGGATTATGTACGAACACAAATTATTGCGAAAAAAATCAGTTTAAAATTTTTCGACGATGCCGAGCAACAAGATTTAAAATTAAAATACTATAACTTAATGATCCTTTTAGATCAAGAACAATCATTTTTGAAAACATCCCGGCATTATCAAGCAATCGTTGATTGTACCAGTGAGTAAAATAAAAAATTAATGAGTATATCTCTTTTAATATTAAATTTAATAGGTCATTAGGAAAAAAAGGATAGAAATGACAAATTTGAAAATGTTATCGAATCTGATTTTAAAATATTTTTTCCGCTTAAAAATATGCCTAAGAACGTTATATTCGAAGAATATTGAAGAGAAATTGTCATACCTAGGTATATTCAAAATCATTTTCCAAAATGTATTGCATTGGCCTATTATTTCATAATTAGATTTAATCAATGTTTTATTTTGAAGTTAGTTAAAACTTAACGATTCCTTATCATAATTTCGTACACCATTTAAAATAAAGGACTTAAATATAAATTGCGTATTTTTAGGTTCAAGGAAATTAAATAACATGCAAGCAGCCGTTTTGTACTGCATTTTGTCACCTTTCGATAACGAACAGCAAGACATGATGTTGCATTTATCCAAAAGTAAAATTCTTGAAGATATGCCTGTTTACAAAGAGATTCTTCGTTTATTTATGTGCAAAGAACTGATTAATTTTGAACCATTTAATGAGCAATTCGGAAAAGAATTATTAGACAAATCCGAAGTGATGAATCAAAAAACAGCTCATGGTAAAAAATGCTGGATAGAATTGAAAAATCGTTTAATTGAGCATAACATCAGAATTATTTCAAATTATTACATCAGAATTACTTTAAAACGTTTGAGTGAATTATTGAATTTGCCAAAAGAAAAATGTGAAGAGTATTTGTCAAAATTATCGAGTTCAGGAACCATTCAAGTTAAAATTGACCGTCCATGTGGAATTGTTTATTTTTCAACAAAAAAAGGCGCATCTGATATATTGAACAACTGGGCACACGATATTAGCAAATTAATGAATTTAGTGAACAAAACCTGTCATTTAATCAATAAGGAAGAATGTATTAATGAATGTGCTATTATTAATCAAGTTGAATAATATTCAAAATAAAAGATTTTTTCTCATTCAAATGCATTAAGCATTTTTAAAATGCTGGTTATTAAATTTATTTATATAAATAGTAGAAAAAAATTTGTAGCTAATTTTTTCTACGCCGCTGTCGCGTAATAATCACCAAAAACTCCTTCCTCATATTAAATTTTAATTTATTTTCTAACATATATTATTTAAGTTAAAGATAGACTTTACTTGCTTCAACATTTCAAGAATAAATTCATTTGAATAGAATTGAAAGCTGTCATAAGCGAAAAGAATTTCATAACCTCGGAACTTCATAACCTTGGTCAGTGGGATTTGCGATCAATTGACGGTAAGTTGATTTTTCATGAAGAACGATAAGAACAGATCTTTGATGTAAATAAAAAATAAAACGCTTCCTTGTATGAGCCCCAGCTTTAATTTTCCAATAATCACTATTTATATTGTCCAGTGTTACTATCCCAGTTTTACATTTTTAGCGAGGTTTAAAAAGAACCTAATTTAAGAAAAACTTAATAACAATAATTAAGTACATTATTTTTTTTTTAAATAATTTTCATTTATTAATTTTATTAGTTCTTCTTTGCTGTTAATCTTAATTTACAAAAAAAAAAAAAATTGTTCAAATATGACATTTCAAAATTTTTTTTTCTTTAGAAACGTAATTTCTGGAAGAACCATTTATTTTTACCAGCCTTATATCTTGATTCAAATTTAACTCTGGTTTGGAAACGATGTGTCTTCCTTTTAGCTGGATCTTTTAAATCTTTTGCCGAAACTTTCTCAAATGATATATCTTGAACTGTATATCTAGTTGGCATTAAATGATTATAATTCAATAATTTGATGAATGGCTTTATTTTCGATTTTTTTTTCAATTTAGCTTTACCCATTTTTTTTGTTACCTTTCTTGGATAACGATCAATACCAGCAACTAATGCGTGTCCAAATTGTTTTTCTGATGTTCCATCATCGAATGTTTTAACAATTATAGCTTTACGTCCTGCGTAACGTCCAGCAAGGACGATAACGACTTTACCAGATTTCATAATTTTTCTCATCTTGAAGAGAATTTCTAAAAAAAAAAAAATAATAATTAATTACATTATTCAATAAAACTGGAAAGATGATTTATTATTGGTCAAAAAAAGGTTTCTAAATGTGATCGATAAGTTTATGATTTACTTGGTAGGCAGGCGTACTTAGGTAACCTTAACAATAGGTAGGTATTCGTAATGTCTATTCTGTCGCATATTACGCACACATACTCCTATCTACTCTTCCTGGTCTAATGACTCTCTTAATTATAAAGTTATTATAGGTATGAAATTGTTATTGTTTCGCGAACGCAATGGCCGAAACCAAATTATTGAATCCTAATTGTCTTTTAAATGCGTCTTTAGGATTATGAAAAAAAAAAAATCATGGCTATTATTAATTCATTCAATTGAATAAACGTCCTGTTAGTAGGTATTTTACAAATTATAAAGATTACATTGCTTTTATTGTCAAATATCTTCAAGAAAAAAAAAGACGGAATGGGTGTTTGATTGATGTGAAAAATTTTAATAGGTTATTTATTATTTGCTTTTCGTGGTCACGAAATAATTCATATTTAGAAATTGAATAAATGGGGGTGGGTTCGGTAATGAGTGGTCCAGTCATCAAAATTTTTTTATATTTGGCCAAATTGACATTTTCTAGGCAAAAAAAAAAAAAAAGTAGAAAAGAATTTATTAACAAGATAAAATATTTCTTAACATGCTTTTGACGTTTGGACCAAACCGGAATTCACTCAAACGAAACTCAAAATGAAAATAAAAAAAGAAAAAATTCCACACGATTTTATTATCAAAAATTGAGAAATAATTTCAAGGCTATTAATTTTGGCAAAATTTAATTAGTTTTTTTTTTAAATATTCCCAAGAAATATATTTTTTTTTTCAAGGGCCCTCCCAAGTCCCAGCAATTAAATTTTGCTAAACAGAATACCACAGCCTTAGCGATTGCACACGTGTTTATTCTTTCTTTTTTTTTCTTAAACAAATTTAAAATTTAAAATTAATCTTTCATTTAAATTAAATTCTATTTAGTTTCTTTAAAAACGAATAGCTTCTTTAATTAAATTCATAATTTTATTAATTAAATTAATTTTTTTAATATTTTTTAAAGATATTTAATTTATTTTCACTTACGGTCTTTTTAATGGCCGACCGGAAAAGAAATATTTTTGACAATGACAGCTTTAAAATAATATTAAAATGAAACACACACATACCATAGCTGTTTCCGTTTAGTTTTTATTTTGAATTTCGAAATTTCGAAACTAATGTCAAAATGACTAGCTTCTCTTTTGTTTTCTCAAACTGGTCGTTAACATTTTTAAATATAACTTGAAAAAAAAGAAGAAAAACCTACATTTAATAAAATGTTACTTTTAAAATTTTATTATGGAATTTTTTTTTTTAACCGTGCAACAAAGAAGATTAAGAACCATTTGTGTACTATGTTGTTCATTTTTTCATAAAAAATTTAATATCATTTTTACTACACAATTTGATTATCTCATAATTTATATCTCTGATGTAAGGTAATGCGAATACACCAATTCCTTATTTAATTCCTTTACTTTGAATACCTGCCATATGCACAATGATGATTGATAAGCAAAAAATCTAAAGTTTATTGCATATCTAAAATATTTGACTAGATAGTGAATTAAATTTCAAACATTTATTTTTAATTTAACGTATTTTTTTTTTTTTATTTAATAATTGATTTAATTTTATAAGGGTATAATATTCGTATTTTTAGCTTTAATTATTTTTTTTGTCATAAATTTTTAATCTATTTGCTTGATCTGAGGAAACGATATTTTGTTGAGATATTACATTATTAAATTAATAAATTTAATATTATATTATATACGTTCTAAAATAAATACATACATTATTCTTCGTAAATATACATAATTTTTGAATGAAATATTTCTTCGATACAAAATGGTATTTCACATTTTGTAAAAATTAATAATTAATTTTCTACTATACTCTAAAGAAATTCGAATAAATTTTCTTAATATCTAGAATCAAGTGTATGGCTATCATCAATTAGATTTTACTTTTTTCAACAATATTTCGACAAACAATGAATTAATTTTAATAGATAAAAGTTTAAATTCTAAAGTTTGTTTATTAATTTTTTCTAAAGCGAAACAATAATTTTTTAATTTTAAAATAATTTAACATTGTGTTCTAAGTTTTTATGTAACGTTTTAAATTATTTCTAAAAAAAAATTTGCCATTACAGTAAACATTACTCTTACAAGAGTAATTTGCTTTTCATTTATTAGTTTGAAAAACTTTAAAAATGTCAAAAATAATATAAAGCTCGGTTCATGCATACACGGCTGTCAAATAAGTAAAAAGATTTGAAATCTGAATGAGAGCAGCGGCTGCATGCGATTTTTTGTTTCCTGATATATATTAAGCCTATAAAAGTTCATCCAATAAATTTTTTTTATTTATATTTAAATTTGCTCGTTAAAAGCAAAAAATTAATTGAATAAAATAGTAGATGGATTTTAAATTTGGGAACAAGTTTATAATTCTGATGTTCTTATCGAACAACTACATCCTTTAAAAAATGTGAATTAAAAAAACATTTAATTTGTTTTTCTAGTTTTCCATTACCAAATTATTTTTATATGTATGCTGTTAATTGAACTTATATAATTTCTCTTGGAATTGTTAAGAAATATAACGAATTCGAAACTTTATGATGTGGATCATGTAACGATTCTTTTTGAACACCACCAAATAAAATTAATTCAGATTTTCCCTGCACCATAGATGAAAATATTAAACGCTCTGGTGCATTATCTAATATCCCATAATTTTTATATTCTATCCATTCAATAAAAGGTTCTGTTGATAAAATATTAGATATATCACATACAAACATGGCAATTAGATTTTTTTTGATTCGTTTTGGTTTCGGTTCTTCGTCTGACTTTTGTTTTTCCTTCTCTTGTATTTCTAATTTTTCTTGCTGCTCTTTTTGTTGTTGTTTCGCATTTCGAAATTGATTTAATTTTTCATCTAAGCGTCTTAATCGCTCCTGTTGGCGTTCTTTTGATGCATTCCTGGTAGGTTGTACATTAAATGCTGCCATTTTATTATTCATGACTAAATCCTGTTGTTCGTTGAATCGCTGAGGTAATAAAATATTATTTTCTCGAGCTTTAAGTGCCAAATTCCTTTGCATGCGATTAAGGATGTCATTTTTTGCAGAGTTTTCTGTTTGTAGCGAAGATCTTCCAGATGAAGATGGTTGCGGTGGTAACATTTCTACTAAATTATTATTTGCATTTGAATTATTATTTAATAAATTTGAACGAATATCGACTTGGGGTTGTGGTGCAGGCTGTGGGGGAATAATTGGTTGATTTATTGGCGCAGCTCTCCGTCTTTGATCAATTAAATGATAATTAATATTATTTTGTAAATGGTTTTGTTCAATTACCAAATGTCGTTGATTTTGTATTCTAGGTAATTGAAACTCATTATTTTGACGTTGAGGTCTGTGTTGTTTTAATATCTGAAAATCAGGTGGAACATTAGGTGTCGGCCCCAAAACCACTAATTTATTATCCACCTTGCATGCCGGGCTTGTCCACATATGTGCTGCAGAAAATTTACGATTTCGAATAGGTATTGGACGCCATTGAAACGAATTACTATCAAGGCGTTTTAACAGCCAGACATCTGCGAACAAATTATTAATTCCTCCACAACCGCCCATGATTAATAAATTCTCATCATTTAAAGCTATTTGAAATTGACCGTAACGAGGCGCTGGTTTTTGATTGCCCAATATATGTGGCTTCCGCCATTGAAATGTGTTCAAATCTAAAGTCCAAACCTCATTGGATGTCATATTCTGATCGTTATGTATTTGAAAACCACCAAATATTATCATTAAGTCATTATGGATACTAGCACTGTGCCCCGCCATGGGGGGTGGTGATTGTATTGAATGACAAATATTCCAACGATTTTCATCAATGTCATATTGATGAAGCTCATCAAATAAGCACCACGGTTGATGTGGTGGATAAAAGGACGGATAACGCCAACCTCCAAATAATATCAATTTTTTATTATGGCAAATCATTGAAGCAGAACCTTTAGGCGATGGGTAAGTTCCTTTCGTAACTGGACGAATCCATTCACGTTTTGATAAATCATAACGCCATAAATCATTAAAAGTGGTTTCACCGCTGGAGCCTCCCCCAAATATATACATTGAATTTTTATAAATTGCTGCTGCATGTGAAAACCTTCCAGCAATTTGTGGCGAAATTGACAATTTAATGTTGTTATTATTATTAGTTGTGTTATTGTTGGCAGTGATCCAACATAAATTATAATCAGTTAATCCTTTGTGGAAATTTATTTTTGCCCGATGAAGGACATCTAAAATAGAAATTTTCTTAATTAATATAGGTAGGTATACCTTATTTATAGGTATATTAAGATTAAACAAAAAATCTAAAAATCTAAAAACATAAATAAAATATTTTTTCTTCGGTTCCAATGTTTCGTAAAATCTTTTCTTAAAAAATCAATACCTAGTTATTGAATTCTATTAAAAAAAAAACAAGCTCGGAAATATTAACTAGGAAAAGGTAGTTAATCGATATTGATAATTATTTTTATTTTCAATTGAAAGTTTTATTATTAGGGCTGCAAGAACACAATATTCGAATTGATTAGGAATTCAAGACCAATTCGAAGTCGCATGGAATGAAAACTTTAGATTTTTGTGTTAAATGGCATTTAGGTATTACTTTTAATTGATTCTTGTTACGATTGATAAGGTAGGTGGTATACCTAATAAGAAAAAAAAAAGAAGATTGTTACTTTGTTACCCACTTTCTACTAAATCGCACCATCGCTTTGAAACTAATCGACATCTTTCCAAATCTAAATAAGGTGGCAAATAAGTTAAAATAAATTCCAAAACTTCATCTGGGAGATCATCAATATTCATTATTTATTATTAATTAATTTTTATTCCTTTATTTTCGAAATTAAATTTTTTTTTATATCCAAAAAATTATAAAATAAAAATTTAGAATTGTGTTGCCGCTTTGACGAAAAAACTGTTGTCAGTACTTGTCAGAAAAAAAAGTTAATTTGATTGTGACACTGACAATACTCAGTGTTCTCGTTCTTTAGAAATTGTAAATTGTAATTAAAAATTTTAGTACATTTTACAATAAAAACCAATGAATAGAATGGACATAGAAAATCATTCTAATTTTTTTCAAATGGAGCTAATTTTATGTTATCCTTAATTTAATATTAATAAATTATATATTAATAAATTATTATTATATAAGTTCCTTAAAAGAACTTAAAATAAATAGAATTGTGATATCGTGTTTGTAAACAAAATAAAAGTGATTGATTGAAAACGGAATCAAAATGTCAAAATGAATACTCAACTCACAAAACAAATAGTACAAAAACAATAAAAAATAACAACATACAAACTGTAAAGTACGAGTTTTGACAGGTTGAATGGTTTATTCAACATGTTAAAAGTTTCACTACAGACGTATAAACTAAGTGAAAAACTTGCATAAAAAATATCAAAATCAATCAGCAAAAACACAAAAAAAGAAAACATATAATGCTGTTTTTTTAATGTTTTATGAAAATAAATACAAAAACATTACACTTCTTTTATGGTCTTTAATATTTTTTAATTTATTTATATAGTCATTGTTTTTGACACTCTTTTTGTTACCTTTAACTTTTTTTTAGCATAATTATTTTTCTATCCAACGGCAACACAAATAGATCTCTTTGTTGTGATCTTGTAAACATGCATTCGGAAATTAATTTATTAATTAAATTTTAAATTAGTAATTGTAATTTCGAGAAAAAAAAAATCGTCTGATTCATTCAAATAAGAAAAAAAAAAAAAAAGAGATAAAATTAAAATACGAAATATAAAAAATATTATAGACATCATTTATTTAAAAGAAAAATTAAATTTTTAATTAATTTAAATAAAAAAAAGCAGCAGCCCACCACCACCCACAACACAACATACGATCATTACAGGAAGCGGTTGCGATTTCCGATTGATAAAAAAAAAACATTTTTACCTTTTCATTTTAGGGTATAATAATAATGCGTGAATATAAAATTGTCATCCTTGGAAGTGGCGGTGTTGGCAAATCAGCTCTAACCGTTCAATTTGTGCAGGGTGTATTTGTGGAAAAATATGATCCAACCATTGAAGACAGTTATCGAAAGCAAGTCGAAATCGACAGTCAGCAATGTATGTTAGAAATTTTAGACACAGCTGGAACTGAGCAATTCACAGCTATGCGAGATTTATACATGAAAAATGGTCAAGGTTTTGCTTTGGTTTATTCAATTACCGCAAAATCTACATTCAATGATTTGCAAGATTTGAGGGAGCAAATTTTAAGAGTCAAGGACACTGATGATGTTTCAATGCTGGTTGTGGGTAATAAATGTGATTTGGAAGAAGAACGTGTTGTTAGCAAAGATTTGGGTAAAAATCTAGCTAATCAATTTAATTGTGGATTTATGGAAACGTCAGCTAAAGCTAAAATCAATGTTAACGATATATTTTATGATTTAGTCAGACAAATTAATAAAAAATCGCCAGAGAAGAAGCTAAAAAAGAAGAAAAAATCAATTTGTTCTTTGCTGTAAAATGATTATGATTACTAATTTGAGCATTATTGTTTTTTTTTTTTTTTTTCAATATAAACATAAAAGTATTATTTAGAGAGTAGAAAATTTTCCTAAATCCAAGGCAAATCAAACTTTTAGAACAAATTTCAAATATAAATAAACATAGTGATAAGTAATTAGTATAAACAGCATCGCACTGAAAATATTTCGTAGATATGAAATTTGAATACCTACCACCTACCTAAAGCATTTTGGTATTAATATTAAGTATGGTAATATTAAATATTGCGCTCATTGTATTTATTTAATAGATAATGACTTATCTAAGTATAAAATTTATCTTTAACTAAGAATACAATTCCATGAAAGCTTTTTTGAGCATATAAAAGCACCAGTATTAAAAATATTTAATCTGTTGAAAATTTTTCAGCATTTCTATTTTCATTTCAAGTTAAGTATTTAAAAAAAAATCAATTGAATTTTTCCAGTGTTCTCATGGAATTTACCTAATTATGACTTAAATAATGAGTGTCTTTTTCAAACTTTATAACGTAATACTTTTATGTTGTAAAAATATAAAATTTTTACAAGTAAACTACAGGAAAATTTATAACACTTATGATATGATTTGACAATATTTAAAAATATAATAATAAGATTTCGAATTGATTTTTGTAAGCCAAAATATGTTTAAAACTTAGTTTGTAAACCATAAAAACTATAACTATTCAGTTAAGCAATTAGTTAAGTGATATAAAATATTAATTAATATCTTAACATTTATATATTGTGAATTGTATCCTAATTTTATATATAGTACTATACAATACATTATATTATTGAAGAAATATTTGTCATAAGCTTTTCCTCTTAAAATGTTTACATTAAAAAAAAACGAAAATAATCCTATTAAAGTCGTCAAACAATCTAATTATTTTTCGTACTGTTAGTTATTTAAGTTTTTATGTTGATAAACCTGTTAGCTGGTTGATGAGCATTTGTTGTTTGAATAGTACTGTTTTAATAATGTTATAAATTGATATTAAACTCTGAGCTATAGATTGTCTTGTTTGTCTAATACAGTTAAGAATTAAAGATTGATAATTTCAGACAGATTGCTATGCTTGCTCAACTCTGCTTTTTGTTCTATTTTTATTTGGACCCTTTTTGGGTTAATAAAATAATTAATGAATAATTAATTAATCTTAAGAAAAATAGAAAACAGTTAATTATACGCTTCCTTTTAAAGTTAAAAGTATGTATGGCGTGAGAAAAACTAATTAACAAAAAAAAAAAAACAGCCTTATTTTTTTTTCTAATTTTACGGAAAATACATCATCATCCAGGCAGCTAAAAGGTTAATATAAATGTAATTATTGTAATATTCATTACGCACTACACAGTTAAATAAATTTATTTCTATTCAATTTTAATGCATTTAATGTTACTTTTTTAATTTTCAAAAATATTAAATATTACAAATTAAGAAAAGAATAAAAAATATGTTGTGTTTAATAAAATTTAAAGTACTATTGATAAGATTACCATCATAGTTAGAAATTATTATACCTACTGTTTAAACCTTGTTTCTTTAAAAAAGTAATTTTTGTATTTGTATCTATAATGAATAAATAAAATAAAGTGTATTATTATAATTATCAATAAACTTAAAGAAATCTTATGTAACAGATTGAAAGAAATACGGACCGGACTATATCATAATGTTGACAATTTACAGAATTTCTAAGCAAGCAGTAAAAATGTAATCACCACTCGATAGCTTCATTTAACACGGAAATCGAAAGTTATAAAAATAACTTTATGGATGTTGGCGATTTCATTAAAAATATGTACTTTTTTGTTCTGAAAACAAATTGAGAAGGGCCTAACTTAAATAAGATTAAGTTACGTAAATAAAATTCTAAAAATTTTAATTCTTTATTACTACTTTAATAATTAACTAATAAATTATTAGAAAAAGTAGTTCAACAGCAATAGCGTTTTCTCAGATTTATCAATTGGAGTTTTCTAGACAGAACTATTAAATAATAGAGACATCAATCAAGTATTTAATAATCGATAAAAAAACTGCACTTTTCTAGATTTTAAGAGCTTTAAAACTCAGTATTAAGTTAAAAGCTTAGAAAAGAAACAAAATATCAGGGAGGTGTAATTTCACTATGTTCACTTCTCTTGGAAGTGTTTAGTGCTGAAATCGAAATAAGTTGTACGGGAGTTATACAAACAGTTTGGCTTAATACCTAGTTTACATGATAGTCCAACCGTGGTTGAGTCGAAATGTGGTTGAAAAGAGGTCAAGTGTTTACATGATGTAGTCGAAAAGCATGTGGTTTTTAACTGTGGTTGAATTAAGTTTGAAAACAACAACAAAAAAAAAGCAAAACAATCAGCTGTTGCTTATTTTTAACCGGATTAACCGTTTACATAGATAGAGTTAACTTAACCGAGCGAGTTTCATGGATTGAGTCAGTTTAACCCAGGCTAACTCCACCACCGTTTACATGTAGTTGAACCCGGTTTCAACTCTCCATGTAAACTAGGTATTTGATGTTGTTCAACAATTTGAATAAATTAAAAAAAAAAACAAATTATGCTTATAAATAAAGGTGTCAGTTCGAAACAACGCAAACTGATGCAAAATCACAATGTAAATACTACCATCAAGAGAATAAAGTGAAAAGAGTGCAAGCAACGACAAAATAAAATCAAATTCGTAAAAATCGAAATTGAAATAATTAGCTGCGTCAACTTGCTTGCCACCTGGTAAGAAATTCGGAAATGATAGAATAAGCAAAGCAAAATAATAAATAAATAAAAAATTAAATAAAATATTTTTGTGATTTTTTTTTACTTTTATTAAATTAATAAAATTATAAATATATAAAGAACAAAAAAAAAAAAAAAACAAAACTCAATATTGAGATAAATAAAATAAAAAGAATATTGTTTGTTGCAAAAATTCTAATTTAATTTTAAATTAATTGTGTATGTTTTATGCATACTGCTGCGTGCTGCCTACTGTATCATGTATGCAATATTGCAAATGCAATTTCTTAAATTGAATCATTTATTAATTTCATCAATAAATGATTTTTAAAAAATACTGTTAAGAAAGTAGATTTCTATTTTAATTTTCTCTTCTTTTTTCCCTTCTTTTGGCGCGGCATTTATTCATCCTTATTACAAACTGGTGGCAAAGTTCTTGATAGAATAGGTAACCGAGATCAAACTGAAGATTAAAAATTGAGAAAAGAAAAAAATTATTTTGGTCTGAAATTGAAAAAGAATTGTTAGACAATTTTGTTAATTTTTTTTTTTTCATTTTTTTGTGTTAAGAAATGTAAGATAGGTAAGGTAGGTAGGTAGGTACGTTTATCTATAATTTAATTGATTAGCAATTCCAATTATTTGATTTGGCGAAAAAGAATACAAATACCTTTATATCTATTTATTTTTGACTTTACGTATCATAAACATAGCTTTATTATTCTATGATATTATTTCTCATAGTATACCTAGTTACCATCATATATGAAGGCACCTAGATCTAGATAGTTTTATTTGTTCTCTCAACTTCTAAAAATTTGATCGAGTGAAATTCCAACACTAGAGTTGATATCAAAAAAGGGCAAGGATGTGAAATTAATAAAATTTAATCAATAAGAAAATAGTATTAATGTCCGAAAGCTAGGTATACTCTTTTAAGTCATGTTGTCATACCTGACTATATCTTATATACAATACATACATATACATATATGCACCAATTTTACTACACAACTAAATAGGAGATATACCTAACCTATATAGGTAGTATTTATTAACACATAAGAATATATTTACACACATTTTAGGAGAATGTATCTAGGAACTATACAACATATATTTAAAGTACCTACTTATTGTTGTGGTGGTTGCGGAGAAGAACCCGAAACTACACCTCACGTGCTCTGCCAATGTCCGACGATTCGGACTAAGAGAGCAAGGATGTTGGGGGGATTATTTTTTGCAGGACCTTGAGGACCTGCAAAGACATAAGATAAGAGAAATAATTAGGTTCGTCAATGGTATAGGTTGGCTCGATGGGGAATTTTAGGCCCATCGGGTAGGGCAGTACAACGGGCCAATTGGCCTAAGTGCAAGGAAATCGCAGGATTTCCGACCCGCTACAACCTAACCTAACCTAACCTATTGTTATTTATTTTCTTGATTGCTACAAAAATTAATTTATTTATTTTAAACTTTCTTTGGTTAAAAAAAAGAATTTTGATACCTATCTATATGTAAATAAATAATATTAATCATGAAACTGAGGTTACAACATCAAAACGGTTGGTTCTTTGTTGAATTATTATTTAGATAGGTACCTACCTAAGTTTAAGTTTTGAGAATTATTCAGTCCTTCGCAAATAATTGTCGTGAAAAAAAGAATTAATGCTTTCGAGAATCATTCAGTCATTCGCAAATAAATGTCATTGAAAAAAATTAATACTTCATAATGTTAGCAATATATCTACACTGAAATAATTGAGTTTCTTTTTATTACATTTTTAGTTTAGCTTTAGACAATGAAATCAAAATAAAAAGAAATTAAAAAAACAATGAAATTGAAACCATAAAAATTCCTTTTTTTTTAAATTTTGTTTTATTATTATTTTTTTTTTTAATTCAATCTTTTATAAAAATAAATTGATAATTTCTCATTTAAAGAATTATTAAAGTAAGTACCTACTTACTTAAAACTGAAAAACTATAAGAAAATAAATTATAATTTAAAAAGAAATCAAAATTTATAATAATATTTTAAATAAAAGAAATCAGGACAGTAATTCGAACTGTTATGATATCGGTTTCGAAGCCGAAATTTATAAAACCCGCTGGTAAGTTAAACAATATTTTTTTTTTCTTTAATTTATTTTAAATACACAAATTATATAAGAAAAATTAAGAGAAGAGTTCTAATTTGAAAGTTTAAGCTAGTTTAACATTTTATTTACATTTGATTTGGGGTTCCATCTCGAATACCATGATATAACTTATTACGAATTAAATCATCTAAGCTAAGCGAAAATGAACTTTAACTCATGAACGATGAAAAGAAAATAAATTAAGTACTTAATTAAATCTAAGTCATCAAAAATTTTATATAAAGGAAAAGTCTCGACAAAAGTAAACAAGTCAAAAATAATATTTTTAAATCGATTTTAAAACAATTCTACATTAATACTAATTTCATAGTGTTTATTAGACTTAAAATGTGCTTCAGAAACAGTTGAGTTGTATGACGATAGCTTCAACTTAAATTATTTTTTAGTTATTTATTTTAATGTATTTAAATGAATGCTTATATTTAAGTAGATAAGCACGTATGTACTAAGTACATTAGTATTAAAGTAGATATTTTAATATTCGAATAATGAATAATAATGTCCTATTTTTGAACAGTAATTTCACTCTGATTTTTTTTGCATGACTCACAAGAGTTTTTATATACTTATGTGCTTTACTTAAAATTTAAAAGTAAAATAAAAAATACTTTTAACTTGTAAAATGTGTAAATTACACAGATTTTAATTCGATGTGGGTATCGAAATCATTAAGTAATTGTATTAAACAAAATTGAAATCAAAAATATTTAAAGGCTATGTACCTAAGGTCATTTTTAAAGATACTACATACTGACATATGCAACGACATAGAAAAATCGAGAAAAAACTCAAAAAGCGAACTAAAAAGATTTAAATTTTCAAATTGAAAGTTTGTATTAGAATATAATATGGTACACGGTGTATATTTTTCCATTTATTTAAGTATTTAATCGAAACGAAAATTTCTTTTTATTTAACTGAACTTACCACACTTAATTTTTCCAAATACATGTAATTATTTATTTACGTATAAGTATACCTACAAAAATCGTTTTTCCAATTTTTTTTTTTTTTAGAATATTGTATCATAGTATCTTACACTTTTTCATTCATATAGTCGTCACCATTACATTAATTTTTCCTAAATAATACATATGTATGTACTTAAGTAAGTACATAGTACATGCCTCGATACATGCCAGCTAACAATAATTTTATGTTGCAGTTCATGAAGTTCTTTTTGTTTTATTTTTCCCTTTCAATTGGACGGTATGTAATAATAATATTCTAGTACTAGTGCCTACAATTTGCAAAAAAATTCTTAATCAATGGAATTTGCTAAAATTGTAATTCATGAATAATGACGTCATAATTTTATTTTACTACGTTCTCTTATTTTATTTTATTTATTTTTTTGACTATTAGAGAAGAGAGGTAAGTTTGTATAGATAAATGTACTTTTTTTTTTACTCAGTCAGTGCCACTATAACCATCAGTCTATAAAATAACAACGAGAATTATTTTTATATATTTACCTACTTTATTATTAAATTAAAAAAAATTGTGTACGGGGTCTTTCTTCATTTTAGTTAAAAATAAAAATAAAAAATATAGTTCAGACCATTTTTTAATAACTACTGTCAATCTAATATTTGAAATATTTGCCAATCAACAGCGGGATTTGGCGTTAATTTGGATGTTGTTTTCTTATGAGTTAACATTAGAATTCGACACAAATCAATAAATTATAAGATTCAATTTAACATTTAACTAATATGTAATTTAAAAAAAAAGGGATTTTTTTCAGAACCAATTGATAGTTTTACAAGAGCTATTTTGGTTTCAATTTCATTTACCTAAGGTTTATTTACATTATTCACAAATTCACCTTAGCACCGTCGCGTCGTCGTAACAATTTGATGCAAAAATGAAAAAGTGGTTGGAAATTGTAATAATTAGATGTAAATAAAAGTCGAATAGAATGTACTTAGATAATTAATCGTAGAAAAATAAGTACAAATAATAATATTAATTAGGTAGGTATAGGCTTAGTTTAAAAAAAAATTTGAGAATACGTATGTACTTACTACAACTGTGTTCCTGTATATATTATATATATAAATATTGTTCAAAATGCATTAATTGAAGCTAATCTCTAATAATAATAAACATATACAAATTCTTATATGCTTATGTTACCCTTATGTTTCTTGTTTTTTTTTAAACCACAAACACATACTTTTGTGACATCATCGCAATATGTATTGTGTACAAAAATACCAAAATATAGTATTTCGTATTTATATCTTTTAAAAAACTAAATATTCAATATGAGAATTTTTTTTTTTTAAGTATTTTGTATCTAACAGCGAACTATTTAGTTCATAGACTTTTGTGTATTATATACATTTTATAATATCGTAGTATTATGACATGATAAATAAAATATAAATACAAAATTATATTAATATATACACATTTATATATCTAGATAGCTGAACTGTAGTACAATATAATAAAACACCAAAGAAAATTGAATTTCGTATAAGCTTTTTTTGTTATGTTCAATTCTCACCTCCTAGCTCCTACGTTTCCAACCACTTCACAGTCTTCATCTCATACAAAATATGAAATGAAAATGAAAATGATTCAAACACAAATATGTATTCACAAAATACTATATAAGTATATATAAAAAAGAGAAAAAAAATGGAAATAAAACACATTTTCATATTAAAATTTATATACTTATTATATTTTTTTCCGATTAGTAGCATCCAGACCACAAAACTGGTTAGTCATTTTGTATATATTTAGATTTGTACCTAAGAAAAAAAATTTATTGAGAAATAAAGAAATAAAAATAATAATTATATATATTTTTGATATTTTTTATTAATAAAAAAAAAATAATAATCTAAATTTAATTGAAAACATGTGTTATTTCTATATTTAAAAAAATAAATTTTGGTAAACAAATAATCCATATCTCAGTCCTCCGAAACGATATCTTTCTCTGAATTGATAAATTTGTTTTTTTTTTTTTTTTTGCTTAAAATTCTTTAGCATAGTTAAACAATCACCAACCAAAGTTAGAAAAATTGAACCATTAATGAAAATATAATTTTTTGATAAGCTAAATTAATTGGAAATATATTCGGTTTATAACACTGTATCTGTATAAAATTCATCGTAAATCATCATAAAGATATAATTTATTTTAATTAAAAATAATAAGAATTTATTTTCGTAATAAACATTTATTTTGGTAATTTTTTTTGCTAACATTGAGTTTTATGTTTTGAAATTGCCTTGAATGTAAATATTAGTTATTAAGAATATATAGATATATATTTAATATACTATTTGCCGGCTATAAAAATGTAAAGTTTAACAAAAAAAAAAAATTGTCAAAGAAAAACTGAGCTGACTACCATTTTTAAAACATCTGTTTTATAGTTAAACCTTTTTTTCGAACAAAAGTTCAACATTAAAAATAAGTATCTAAAATTTCTGTAAGTCAACATTTTCTGTCAAAATAAAAACGATAGATGATTAATTATTTAGTTAGTTTTAATAATGTTTATAAACAGAGTTTTTTTTTTTGAAAGATATAATAATTAATTTGAGAATATAAAAGTATTAAAACCATTGAATTAATGAATAGACTGATTTTTCGATTAAAGAATTTTTACTAAGATTTATGAAAATAAAACAAATTTAAATATATTAAAAATTTTATAAGTACCTTTTTGTGTATTTTAAAAAAAATATAAAATGTACCTAAACAGGTATTATTGGAAAGAATACATTCTGATAAATAAATTGTAAGATTCAAAAGGTTAAAATGAATGAATGCATAATTCATGAACTTTTATATAAAAAAAAAAATTATATATACTTAATATAAGTTTGTCAATATAAAATTAATTTCACTATCTATAACTAAATTATGATTCGCTTCGGTGCCGATAGTCGTTAGCATAAAAACTTTTATAATATTTTTTAATCATTATTTTCTGAACAAAGTCTATTGACGATGAATTAAATTAAGTTTTTCGAAGTTTTTTTTTTTAGTAAAGTTTTAAAAACTTATTGTCAAATTGTTTACTTAAAAGGTATGTGATAAATTTTTTAAAAACTCAAATCTCAAAAGCCAAAACTTATAACTAGTAAACTTATTTTAGGGTATATACTCAGATAAATAAAGATGTTTTGCTTTTTTCATCATTATTATTTTTTTTTTGATTTTTAAAATGCACAATACTTTCTGATGATGATATAATTTTTGCCTTGACTTTACAAAACATATTTTATAGATACTTATATGTATATACATTTTTTGTATATACTTATAACAAGAAGAAAAATATAACTAAAGTAAAATACAAAAAAACCCCTAACCAACTGTTGACTGTGTTTTGATAAAAGAACCAGATCTCTTTTTATTTTTATAGCAAACAAAAAAAAATTATTATTTTTTTTTTAACTGATTATAAAGTATTTTATATAGTGTTGGTTTGTTTACAAAAATAGAACAAAATAATACTTTTTTATTTATTAATTTTTTTTTTAATATCAAAAATAATTGAAGTGTAAATAATAAACTAGTTTTTTTCTGTCATAAAAAAATATTGAGAAATAAAAATAATAAAAAAAAATAAAGAATTTAAAAATATATTCAATTACTTACCAACATTGAACCCAGAATACACGTCTCTTTAAAATTAATTAAAATAAAAATGGATTAAAGCAAACAGGACACTTAAAAGACGAATTTATATTGAGAAGTTAAAAAAAAAACACGTAAGTTTATTTAAAAAAAAACATTTTATGATTAACTTCAGTACTTACCTTCTTTCTTACAAAACTGACAGATATGCAGTATGCACCGATTAAGTGAATCGGTGAATGCTAAATGTTCTTGTGTACTTGGAGCTAAGAAAATTTTCTGAGATCTTCATTTTTGTAAATGATAATAAATAAATAGCTAAGTAACTAATGTATTAAAAAAATATTGCAGAAGGCAAATGAGTTATTTTCTTGACTAACAGAAATGAATGTATTAACTTGACATCACTTGCATTTTAATGATCAAATAATAAAGATATTATAAAAGCAATAAAAACAAAAAGGAAGTGGAAATGAAACATTATGTATAGTTACCTATGACTATTTTTGGATAACTTTTTGTTATTGAATTACTTAAGTACATTACCTCACTTCCATACTTTGTTGAAATTTGATTCTTTTTTTCAGAAGAAGTTTTTTATTCAAATTTAATAATTTGTATGTTTGACTTGAAAAATGTTTTAATGAATGGGGATACATTAAATTATATCATATACATTAATATATTATATACATTAATATTGAAAAATATACAGTAGTATCTACCTATTGGTGCATAGTTATTATATATTCTTTTTACTAATAATGATGGTCTGAAACTCTTGTTTGTACTTACATGGTGCTTCCTATAAAAAATTTGATAGTTTATTTTCAAAATAATTTAGTTTTTTTATCATTTTAAATCAATATTATTTTTTTATTAGAATATATCAAACTAAAATTTTGTGTTATAAAATAATATATTTACATATGTATACATTCTGTTTGTGTATCTATCTCCTAAATATCGAGTTAAAAATGTCATGGACATTAGCATCAAGAAACATTTAAACGGCATCACATAATAAATTAGCATAATACATAAAAATAATTTAAAATAAATAATTTTTAAATGCTTTAGAAAAAAAAAAAAATGTAAACAAAAACTAGAAAAGAGTATTGTAAATAAATTTAGATATTTATTTCTATTCGAATTTTTATTGTATATATCTAATTTTTATATTAATGTTTTGTGTGATACTTCTGCATATCTTTAAACCAGAAGCATAATCACTAATAATTACGCTGGCACTCCCACCATTTAAAAAACGAGTCCAGATAAAACTAGAGATGAACTTTGAGGAAAATGTGCAAAAAGCATAACATTTCTGATGCAAAGTATCAAAAGTACACTAAGTATATCTGGACTCGATTTTTAATGATTTACTAATTTTGTTCCAAAGATCTGAAAATACTCAAATACATAAGAAAAAATGTGTTGCATGCTTAACCGGAATGAATAAAAAACTTGAATAGGTATTAAGTAGATAAACTTGAATTTCATTCAAAATAATGATTATTGTACATAAGTATATTTTTTTGACCCAAAATTAAAATATTTATCCATTTTTAATTATTTTTGATATGTACGAAATGAATGAATTTATAGTATATTTGATATTTTGTATACAAATTATAAAAGTTTTTAAAGTAAAAGATACATATAATGTATACATATAGAATTATATAGGATAGGAACAAAAACTTTTAATTATTTTAATTTTTTTTTTTTATGACGGAAAAACAAAAAGCGAAATTTAATTCTTGGTGGGTGTCTTCTTTATGAATTTGATTATGTAATAATTTTAATTGCGCGCCAATTTTTTTAATAATGTAGTCTGTACATAAAATCTTCAAATGAAATATGTTGAATAAATTTAATTTCAAAAAAAAAAATAAAGGAAGATTTATTCTATGCCTATAATCCAACTAAAATGTACGTAATTTTTTAATTTAATTTTATTATTGGATTATCATAATAAATAGTTTAGTTTACTACTACAGGTAAAATTTATATTGTTGGAATGGAATAAAAATAATGCTAAGAACATATTTATGTATACATAAGTACCTCTAAAATTGCATTTTTTTTATCTCTTTTATAAAAATGTTCCAAAATTCTTTACTTTTTTAAAACCATAATTATTTGTCATTTATTTTATAAGGGAAATTTTAAATTTGTTTATTGATTATCTAACGAGTATTGGACATCTTTAGGAGATTAAAAAAATTTATCTAGATCCTCGTCTAGATCAATACTACTTGAAACATAACGTAATTGCATTTGAAACATAACGTTATTACAATTTAAATGCCATTCTAAATTTTAGATTTATACATTAAACTGAAACATTTCTGTTTTAACATTAATGACGTTTTTGTTTTAAATAAATAATAAAGTTTTTAACTCTATTATTATAAAGGAACTAATAATAACATTAGAAAAGTATGTTTGCATTAAAAATTTAATAAATTATGAAGTTGCATTATTTTTATAAATTGTGTGCATACAAAAAATTATCCTTGGTTGGATGTAATTTTTGATTTTTGTTCTGTGGACTAGGTATGTACGGTATGTACACATATATTTTAGTTTATGGAATAAATTTTTGTGAATAATTTTAAAAATAAAAAAGACTTTATTTATACACAAAATTTATTAATGGAAATATAGTAGTTGAAGGTTAAATATACATATTTTTTTTTTTATTTATATATGTATTTTTTCTGTATTAAAAAAAATCGTGGACTAAATTATACCTATATAATATACATAATATATACCAGACCAGTCCAAAGATCTTATGAACAAAAAATAATTTGTATGGTACATAAGTATTTAATTTTATTGAAAAATTGTCAAGCACAAAAAAAAAGTAGATATCGTTTCTAGATAATGCAAACACGATTAGTTAATCGAAGTAAAATGAAGTAAATATGGTGTAGATGTAGAGCGTCTTAGATCAAAGTATAATATTGCTTATTGATAAAAATTTAAAAATATTATTCTTGGACTTAGTATATTACGTAGGAACATGTGTAGTTATGCAAGATTTCTAGTATAAAGTGTATGTTATAGATAGATTAGATATAATTTATAGAAAGATATGTAGATATGTGTCAGGAATTCAATATTTTCGTATAATATTTGAAGCATACAGAGAAAATGTACACTTTATAATTCGGACATTGTTGTTTTATATTGAATAGTAGAATAAAAAATTCAACGCACTAATAAAGTTGAATTGTTTAAAAAAAAAATTTGTAAGTAATATACCGAAAAATAAATGTAAGTATGTAAGCACTTAGAAAACAAAGTCGCAAAATTTTATTTTAAATTTACGTCCCAATATGTGAACTGATTTAAGCTTAAGTTTATATTCATTATCACTTGAAATTTAAATAAATTCAGAAGGAATTGCACCAAGAAGAAGTCTGATTGAATTTACATAAGTATAATATATACCTACCCAAAATATCTAATTAATTGAGCGACTTTTGTGTCTATTCGGAACATATAAACATGAATTGACAGTGCAAAGTTGAACCACATTGGAATAAACGTAACAGATCCACACAGTAAATTTTGTGGATTGCTATCAGCTCCATATAAATATGTAAACATTTAGTTTTATGTTCGATGGATCTTATAATTTCTTCATAAAAAAAGCACAAAAAAATTAGGAGAAATTTTATTTTATTACTGTACACACCATATACTATGAAAAAGAGTCAGTTTGCCTACATTTTTTTGTTGTATTTTTTTGGGAACAAAAAATATTCATTTTTGTCAGTCTGTTAAATAATCTGAATTAGATTTAGGTTTCAAAGATAACTTTAATTTATTATTTATGCGTTGCCAATATTTAATCCTTTGTTGCCAATACATGGCAATGAATAATAATACTAATATAATATAATTATAAAAAATCTAATAATGAGATTTCTAGACATGTTTTATGTTTAACTTGTTTCATATATAAATAATTTTAATGCGTTGGGGATCGTTATGTTGTATTTAGTGCTATAGAATTTAGATCACTAAATGGAGTATTATATGCGTCAATACACATGCAATCATTTAGATGCATCTGCGTAAATAATGAAAAAATTTAGATGCATCAGCGTATATAATGAAAAAATTTAGATGCATCAGCGTAAATAATGAAATCATTTAGATGTTTCGTATTGAATATTACGTAATACCTAAACAAACATAATATCTCTCACAATATTTCAATACAGCCAAATACAAAAAAAAAAATGAGAAGAAAAAATATTCTCTCTTTGCAACTACCTCTCCCCTACGCATTAAAACAGTATATTGGATATGTAAACAAAATTTGTTTACAACTCGTTCTGTATTTACACAACTGTAGTACACAACTCGTTCTGTATTTACAGAAAAATACATTGACACTTGTCAATTTATATCACTCGACCTTCGGTCTCGTGATATAAGTATTGACTCGTGTCAATGTATTTTTCTGTATACAGAACTCTTAATTAATAACAAATTTAGTTTACATATTCAATAATCTACTATAAAAATATATGTTGATTCTTTTAGAAGATGTTTACTCGAAATTATTACACCAAATTGAATATTTGATTATTTATTTATTTTTCTGGCTGATGATTTTATAAGTTTAAGTATTTAGAACTTATTGAATTAGAAGAAAAAAAGTAATATTTTTTCTGACTAATAATTTATTTTTGTTTTAATAAAGCCATATGCACATAAATTTCAATTTCTTACGTATTTTTTTTTTCTTTTAATTTTAAATATTCCAAAATTCTTAACTACATATTTATTTAAGCAATTTAAATTTAAATAATTTGCACAAATTCTTATCTTAAATAAAAAATTCCCCATTTATAATGTTGTGCTATTTTTTATTCAGTTAAAAAGGTTTGGGGGTGAATATTGCTAACAGATTAATGTTGTTATTTAGTTGAGTATACCCGTAACTCTAATTACGTAACTTTTTGTTGAACTACTATTGCAGCTACATTAGACATTGATTTGAACAATCACAAGAACTAAGTACTTATTTTTTTCTTGTTCTTTAAACATTGCACATACATTGAACATGTTGCTGTGAAATGAAGCTCTTTTTTGTTGTTGTTGTAAAGCATTATGAAGGAAGAAGAAGTACATTCAGAGTTGCTTATAGCTATGAGAAAAACAAAATCATCATTTGTTACTTAGTCGTATAAGATCTCTTTCTTAGTCTAAGAATTTTTTTTATCTTGCTCAAATATATACAATTTACGTAGGCACATGTAATAAATATGTCCTTACGAAAAATTATTGTATTATTATTTTCAAAACTTAAATGTAATTAAATTGTACCATTAAATACGCCTTAGAATTAAAAATCAAAATCAATATTTTTACACATTTGTATTTTTTTTGTGGGTATACATATCCAATATATTTTAATGATTATAAAATATTCAGAAGGACATTAAAAAGGGTGCTGGTTTGTCTGTTAAGCACTCATTAACAATATGATTACAAATAAAAAAAAAATTGTGAAATTATCGAAGCTTCACAATATATATTGAAATTAATGTGTCGTGTCTTAAATATATGAAAAATTAATGATATAATTTCTTTTATTAGTCCTATTATTAGGTTTATACTATACATTGTATTGCATATGTATTTACATATGTATTTATATAGGATCCTGAAAATTGAGAACAGAAATATTTGTTAGATATGTGTAAGATTGAAATCGCTTAAATTCATTTTCTTTTTATATCAAAATGAAATTGTTTTATTTATTTTTTACTTTAATGTACTTGCATGTTTTTAAGAATATGTAACTCGGAAATAAGTACACAAGTATACATTACATATATATAAAGCAAACATACTTTTGAAATAATCGTTCGATTGAATTTCATTAGAGATTTTTATTATGTAATTTTGTTACAATTTACTTTCCAACTCAATCTTAATACTATTAATATGGGTACTGAATAAAAGCTAACAATGAACCAACAGACCTGTGTGAGAGATATCTATAATATTATATTATACTCATATTTACCATTACTAAATTTCAACGAAAATTTGAACTAAGCTGTTTATATTATTTTGAAATTATTATTTGAAAGCATAAATGTATAAAAAAAAAAAAATTATTTCTCAATATTATTCCCTTGTAGGCGATGCAAATTTATTTTTTATTTGTTAAATGACCAAATAAATAGGCTATACATAGTTGTTATTATTATTTTTAGATTTTTCCTAATTTCCTAATTCAGTAAAAAAAAATAAATAAAATACGATATAACCATTATTATTAATTCATAATGTTTTTTTTAATTTTTTTCCAATCAAAACTATAATTAAATATTTTTTTTTTTGTTTAATCAACAATATAGGTGAAATAACATATTTTCATTGATATAGCATATTTATACAAAAATTCTTATATATTAAGACTTAAGACAATATTATTAATTTTTTAGGGTAAAATTTTCTTGTTTTGTGTGTCATGACGCAAACTTGTGAATTACTCTAATAAGTTATAATTTTATTTGATAGTGAATAATTGCATTCAGTATCTACTATACCCATTGTTTCCAAATTCCATTATACATACTTTTTTATCCTAATATGAACAAAAAGTTTGACTTTGAAAAGCGACAAAAATTGATTCCCAAATTAGTGTAATTATAAAACATTTAATTCATCAAATTAATATTTTATTCACATAGAAAAATTGATTACTAGACACAATCATAACATAAAATTGATAAGTGTAATAGTAGCAGGGCAGGGTTAAGCTTGTAGTACTGAAGATCGGGTAAAATAGGTTTTTTCATATAAAATTTTACTGGAAAAAAATTGAGAAGGTTAAATATTTTTAAATTTAATTCCAATGCATAATTCACAAAATTAGAATGTGTAAATGTGTTATATACTTATAAGTTTATTTGGTCATTATTAGTTATAGAAAAACTTATTTATCCTTTACAAATTAAATTCTAAATTCCGTTTGAAAAAAGTAACAATTATTAAAAATAAATTATATACCCTTATACCTCCTTATAAATGTTTTTCTTTGTTTTTTTTTTTTTTTAACAGAACCACTATGTTAATTAAGAAAATAAGAAATCTTTATATTTTAGTATAAGTAGTTACTTATCGCGCGCCCTTTTGTTTATTTGTATTTTATTGATTTTTGTTTTATTTATTTATTTATTTATTTTTTTAATTCAAAACCAACAATGTTGGTTAAACACTGTGTTAATAATACTTAATGATTCAAAGAAGTACATATTTTATGTAGAATGCATTAACAAAATTACCTTAATAATAACAAAAGAAAATTCTTGAAGAAATTATAGTTTTTTAATGTTCTCTTTGATTAATTTCGCTTATTACGTTTATCAGACGACTAATAAGTATACGGCGATTAATATAAAACTCTTATATAATTGTAACATTATATACACTTTCAAATGTTTGATGGATAACTTAATTACAGGAAGGATAATGACGATATTTTCACATTTTAGTTTTAAGTATGATCCCAAATGAATTCACAATTATATTGTACATAATTAGTTTTTTTTAGGTGCGACTATCAAAAGTTCAGGTAGCGAAAAACTATAATAAATTTATTAGGTTTATCTTTGAAAATATTTTTTATAACATTCATGACATCCAAACTTTGACGTTATGCAAAGAAATTAGTAAAAAAAACACTATTTGCATGATTTACTTAGCTTCTAATCTGCCGGCTCTTGAATCGATGTATATTACCTGAAATTAAGTAATTCATTCTTCACTTCATTATGAACAAATCACAATTCAATATGGGGGCCGGTATTCGAAATGCTTTATTGTTTTCCATTATTATTATTATTATTTGATATTTACTATGTATACTATACATACATTTTCAGTCTTGATTAAATTTTAATAATAATTTAATTAACTATACTCATAGTCAACCTACATGTTTGGTGCTCATATAATAAAAAAAATTATATACATGAAATAATATTTTTATTATAAAGTAATAGAATTAAATAACCAGCTAGCTATAATATAATTGGCGAATATTATTAACTAGCACAATATGCTAAAAAAAAGTTCAAGTTTAATCAATTTAAATTTTCTATATTATATAAGTACTTTCATTTAAAAAAAAATTCTATAAATTTCCATTTTTGATTCAATTTAGTTAAATGTGTCATATTTTATAAGAATTATTTTTAATTTTGCAATTAATTCATTTATACACATCAAGTAAGGAAAATATTAAATTTAGAGAGCAATTTATCTACAGAAACTACTAATTTTAATAAATTTTCATCATATACTTAGTTTTCTTAATTTAGTAAACTTAATATATTAGCTAGATAAGGAGTATTGTACAATATGTACATATATTAAAATGCAGTTTTATGTGTTCGCTAGATGTTCTTATTTTGGAAAGCTTTTTTGCTGAATGAAACAAAACGTTATTTAAACTTTTTGTATTAACAATATATGCATTAGCTTAATTTAAGTTAATAAATAATTTTTATTTTATCATTTTTATTTATAGATGACGATTATTTAACGTCAGATCGGGATGCACAACCTAATGATGATCATGTAACAACGTTTGTTTATAACGCGCATCATTCTTTATCAATTGATTCACAACGAGAGCGTCTTCCTATTCGAAAGTACCGTGATCAAATTTTATATTGCTTGGAAAATTATCAAACATTGATATTAGTTGGTGAAACTGGCTGTGGTAAAAGTACACAGGTGCCTCAAGTAAGTTAAATTAAAGTTATCTTGTTAATTTTTATTTATTTTTTATGTAAGATACTGTATTGTGATATGGAAATTTGCTTGAGCTTAATAAAGTTCAATTGTGAGAGAGAAAATTAAAAAAAAAGAAAAGAATTTTAAATACCTTTGCTCGAAAATTTAATTACATAAAAATTTCATTACACTTTATTTTAAAAAAAAACTTCCGCCTTTGTTGTGGAACACTTGAATAAATAATGTGAAACAATTTATTTCGTTTTTTAATTTTTTTTATTCCGAGAAAACTGTCGCAATTATTAGTCAAACTAGCTTAGCAAATGACTGTTAAATTTAGTCATTTCTTGTTTTAATTTTAGAAATATTATATAAAATAACATAACTTATAGAAAATCAATGACACAATAATTTTAGAGATAAAAAGTTACTTTTGTATTTATGCTTGATAAGAAGGGCTAATAACAAAATCGAAAAGAACTTGCAGCTTGTAGGTGTTATCGCAATATTATTATTATTTGTTTCCGATAAAAAATTATCATGGTATTTCAGTCTACCTTCAATTTAAATGAGAGTCGATAGTTATTTCGTTAGATAACTAGAATACTTACTTAATTCTCAAATTAAAGCACACAAATATAAAATATAAAATTGATAAAATTGTATTGAAAAAAAATTATTCAGAAAAACGTTATAATCAATATTTTCTAATCTTGCTGATATATTTCGGTGCGCTGCTAAACTTTATTTTTATTTTATTTATTGATTTTTTGTTAATACTTAGCGGAAATTATAAAAAATAATATTACATTAAACTAATTTCAAATAAATTTGTTCAACTTGCATTAAAAAATAAAATATTATTATTAATAAAAACAAAAAAAAAATTAATTTACATAATTAAATGATATTGGTAAGATTAGAAAACAAATTAATTTTGCGTTTTTTCGCAGTCTTATTTCCCAGTACTCTTAACACAAAAAATCGATCAAGGTCGCGTTTAATTGGCAAATTATCGTAATTAAATTGTGCCTTTCAATATTATTAGTGACCAACTCGAATTAAAATATTTATTTGGTTTTAGTTTCAATTTTTAATGGTAGATATATTATAAGAAAAAAATGCAAATAATAATTTTTAGTTATAAATTTCACATCCTAAGTTTTTATGTACTTAAAAAAACTTTGTTGTTTAACAGAAATATTCTATATATAGTCATAATAAAATATTTAATTTAATTCTTTGTTTTTATTTTCGTATGTATATTTAAGTAAAAACGTAAGCTTAAATATTCAAAACTAGAAATATCCCTTACTCGAAAATTTCGAGAAACTAATCGAAGTCCGACAAAAAAAATCATTTATATTTTGTCGTTAAGTATTTCGCCCGCTCAAAAATTCTCAAAATGCTGAAATCCTTTTATTCTTCTTAGTAGATCATAATTGATCCTTATTATAAAATGAATATCTACTTTGTTCCACTTTGTTTAAATGTAATATAACATAAGTATATACATATATATATTATACTTTATGTAACTATATCATTCTTAATATATTGTGAATATTAAAATAATGCAATGATAAAATATAAACAATAAGCGGAAATTATTAATAAAAAAAATTAATGTTTTAAAAAGTGAATGACAATAACTGATTAAGAATTTCTTTTGTTTTTAGTTCCAAAATTAAAAATACATTTTTGCCATGGAAATGCTTTTATTATCAAGAGCAGATAAAAAGTTGTTTAACATTTTTTTTGTTTTGATTCACTTCCTATTAAAGATCTGTTGACAAAAAAAATTAGCTCCTGATTCGATCTGGGTGTTGAAAATGCAACTCGATGAAAATTTATATGTGAATATCAGTATACCCCTGATTGTGGGCCAAGGCAACGATTCGAAGTAACTGAAAAAGGATTTCGATCAAAATTTGTATATGGGTAGATGTCGATTGTGGAGCCTAAAAAATTTTAGTTTGAAAATATATAACTCGAAAAACGGAAAACAGACTTCACACTTCATTTGTGGAGTACTGTTCAAAACAAATTGTTTTTAATGAATGTCAATGTCGAAACAATATAAATAGACAAATTCTTAAATCTAACTTTGACAAATGATTTTGATGGAACTTCTTTAATATTTCGCTAGTTAAATACCGATCTTTACTTAGATTGGGTTTAGATTAGGTAGCTTACTATTGCGTCTATATAAGTTAAGAAAAGTTAAAATTAAATTTTATTGTATCAAATCTGCATTTTTTTTTACAAATACGAATAAATAATTTAATTAAAAAAAAAATGTGAATCAAACTTTTGATAATCATATGTTTTGCTATTTAAAAAATTATGATTGCATTATCAATAACGTTCCTAAAGATATCACACTGGTCTTGTGGATGAGGTAGTATAGTAAAAATTTACTTTTTTTTTGCTCATTTAACTTTTCATCATAATTTATATCAAAATACCTAAATTTTTAATTAATTTATGTTTCAAATAAAAATAGAAAACAAAGTACTGAACTTTATTGCACTTTATTGCATTCGACCAGCTGTTTATATTTTTTTTCGGCATCGATATCAAAGAATAAATGTTTATTCTTTCTATATATTTTAATTGCGTTATGCAAAATAATTTTTTTTTTTTCAACAATATTTTGTATATATGTGATGTTTGATTATAATAATACTCAACTAATTTTATGATACTGTTGTGTACGTATTTCCATTTATAAATCTATATTTTTTTATTTGGATGTCAACAGATATTTTTTATCTTCAAAGTTCATCATATTTATTCAATAATTATCTTCTTCATCAATTCCATAACTCTATAATGAATAAAACTTATTACTTTTTAAAGTACATACTATTTTCCTAAAATTATTTTCCTTTTGCCAATCATTTAATTTAAGTATAGAATTAGGAAATTAACAGTTTAAGTTTTTCAGTAGTGTGAGCTTAAAATATTACTTGAAAAATTTAAATCATTTTAATTATTTCTGCATAAATGCAAACACATTAATTTCGAACGTAATATAATTGAAAGATAAAAACATTGCAAAAAAAATTTGTTACAGTTAAAATTTATTTAAAATTAGTATAATCTGCAGAATAGTCGACGTATTTTAGACTATGTGAAATCAGATAATAAAATTTGATTAAAGTTTTGACAAAATACTTGGAGTATTATCAACACCATTATTCTACGTTTTTCCTTTAAATCAATTCAAAATTATGGGAAAATTTTAAGTTTTCTGCGTTAAGAACAAAAACCATCTATATATAATTCGCTGTTGACTGTCACCACTTTCAAAGTAAAACTTTAATTTCGATACAACTGCAAAAAATTTAACGGAACGCAATACAACATGTACGAAAAACCTGACTTAAAAACGTGTATCAATATACAGAAAAGTTGGAAGACGAATAAGCACCTTTAAACATTCACAGCATCGTGAATTGAATTATACAATAGGTTTTTTGAACTTCAATAAATTAAAACTATGGCTAATTTTTTTTTACTATATAAGTGGCTACATATGTTTTCTGACTGGGCCTACAAGTGGATTTCACAGCCCCTAGATACAACAGTATGTCCAACAAAGTTATGTAGTAACGGGTAATCGACTAGTTTCAGTACAGAACTGTAGTAAAATCATTAGATAATTCCAATGAATACTACTAAATTCTATAAAATTATATAGGCAATAAAATATTTCAATCATAAATATTATTTTCATTTCATAATAAGCGTTCAGATAAAAAATTTTATATTAGTATGTATAATCATTTAAAAAAAAAAATTAGTTTTGTTCTAATCGTGAAGCGCTTTGAGACATTTTCATATTGTCGATAAAAAAAAAATTAATTTTTGAAGTCGTGCGATAATGGCAATTCAGACAATAAGTTAAAATCTCTGATTAATTGTTTTTTTTTTTTTATTAAGTTACAATAACATTATTACATTATTCAAATTAATATAACTCGAAAAACTTTTGATGAATTCCTGTATTTTTTTTTTTGTTTTGGAACAAATTTTAAAATGACTTATAATTGAAGCCTTATGCTTTTGTTATCAATTTAATGCGTTTAATTAAATATTAGTAATTATTATTTTTTTTTTATCCTCAAAGCCCACTGTTATTTAAGATATTTTTTTTGTTTTTCTTTCAGATGCTGATATGATAACAAATCTTTTGATGTTCAATTTAAATTGAGTTTAAAAAAAAGAAAAAAAATATTAAAAAAAAAAATATAAGAATATTAGTTTTCATACAATTTTAACAATATTTTTCGGAATTAACGCGAATTGGCGTAATAAAAATTTAAAACTTCTATGATTTGTGCTAGCAAACAAAACTTATTGAATTTAAATAATTCTCAAATGCAATGAAGTTGAAAATGAATATTTTATTATATTGTTTATTTGTTTTTTATCAATGAAATTATTTCTGAATGGAAGCATCAATCTCAATGATTTAGAATTGAGGCAAACATCTAAACACATAAAATAAGAAACAAAATTTTTAATAAAAATAATTTAAGTATATATTAAGAAATATATTGTATCTTCAGTTTTATTTACGAATTTAAATTTTCTGCCTTTATTTTTATTTTTATTTTCAAAATTAAAAAAAAAATTATATAACATAATTTAATTTGAATCTAAAAAACTTCCTCCATTAAAAAAAATCTAAAATTTCCTCATTTGGGGTAATATTGGTCGTAAGAAATGCTAAAGATCGATAATATTTCCTTCAAATAGCTTCCTTGTATTTGAAAATTTTGTAAATAATTAAAACTTCTGAATTGTAAAAATCAAATTTCCTTTTCCCATTTTAAATTTATTTTATTTAAGTTTAATTTTTTTTTTTAGTATATAGCCTATTTTATAAAATACACTTAAACATTTTTTTTCAATATGGTGGGGCCAAGTTCACAAATTAGTAAATTATTATTAATGTTATTATTTGTATTAATAATATTTTTTATTGCTATGGATGTTCTATTATATCTTCGGATACAGAATTATCCAATAGAACGTAATTATCATATTAATGGTACAAATGGTCCTACTACACCAAAACATTTAGAATATATTAATATTAATAATAATTATAACAATGATAAACAAAAGAATCATAGAAGGGTTTATTCCATTGATTATAGCAGTACAGCGTGGTCGTCTAAGCCATCTACAGCCTTTATTGCAGCAGATTCAAATACTGTACAAAAGACTCAAATAGTACAATCATTGCCAGATAATAATTACAATAATAATAATAATATTGATCGGTATGAAGATCATACATGGATTTCCTGTGATATAAATCCATTATGTCATGTTACTGTTAAAGCTATTTTATTAGATCACACAAATCATTATTTATTTGCACCATTGGCTACTATTTTTGATAATTTAATTGGTTTTTCAAGAACAAAATGGATAACAGCTAATATGATATCATTTTTTCATGTGTTTGTTGCTTGCCTTTCTGGTCGAATGGTTGCCTCTGATAGCTTAGGTTATAGGCGTTTAGGTGTTGTTTTATTTGAATTCCGTACCTTTTTAGATGATCTTGACGGTCATGTGGCACGAGTAAAAAAAAATATACGCGGGGAAAGATCCGAAGTGGGAACATCTGGTTACTATATTGATGGCATATGTGATGGCTTAGGTTGTATCGCTTTAATCATTGGAATAACAATATTTTTGAAAAATAATCCACCAAGACGGGGTTATACACAATTACAAGCCGTATTACCAGTTAATAATTCCGATAAACCAGAATCTGGTGTTGTTTATCGGGTTAAAATTACAACGAAAAAAGTCGCTCGAAAAATTTTAATATTTAGTGGACAATTATTGTTAAGTTCAACGGCTTGGAATCGTTATATTGCGTTATATCAAGATATGTTAGAGCGCAATAACGTTACACCAGAGCAATTTGTGAAGCAAAATTTTGTATTCAAATCTAATTGGTTTTTCTCCGTTGCTTGGTTATGGAGGGTATTTAATGTCCACTCAATGTTGCATTTAGTATTATTATCAATATTTTGCGATAAACTATGGGATTTTTTGAAAGCAATACAATATTCAGGGGTAATATTTTTAATAATATCAATATGTGCAACAGAAATGCATATTTTAGATGTTCAAAATTTTATATTTGAATCATTAACTGGTAATTACACCGCCTTGTGATTTCATTCATTCAGAATATTTACATGAAATAATTTTCTTGCTAAATGTTGAAATTGATTATAGTAACCTGATAGTACATTCTAAATAAATTTCTGATTTTTTGATTATGTGATAAAAATTCACAAATAATGCTTAATTTCCTATTTTATCTGATGTTAAATTTCGTATCGACATTTTCTAGAACGTAAACTTCTAACTTTTTTTTATTTTATGGAAGTTGTTGACATGGTTTAAAAATAATCTAGAAAACGATATCATACAATAGACCTTGAACCTATTGATAAATAAAGTGAAAAGTTTAAATAATTTGCGAATATTCTAGAATTTCTAAAAAAAAAATCTTAATACACTTTTCAATTGGCATGAACAAAAAATCAGGAATTATATTATATAAAATAAACAATATGTAGTTATAGATTTTGAAAGATTCTGCCAAATTTTTATTTTCTACTTAATTACAATACAAATTATTTCAAATGAAATTTCAATACAATCAAAATGAATAAATAAATAATCATTTTTATTAAAACAGAATTAACACAATATGTACCTTAATGGTGTAATTAACTTTCAAAAGGGAAAATTTTGAGTGTAAGTCTACTAACATGCTCTGCAAAACTTGTCCACATCAGCCATCTACGAAAAATGTAACTGCGGAATACTAAAGTTTTTTTTGTTGATTCTGTAAATGTAAGATGTAAAATATTATTTATAAACTATACATATAATCAAATTTGCTTTCTATGATTAAGTTGTTTGTGTACGTAAATCATTAAGAATTAATGTTAAGAATACTTTTTTATGTAATTTAATTTATATATAGCAATTTAAGGTATCTTGTATTATAATGTAACATAATTTGATATTAAAAGAGCCATTTGTTTAATTAAAAGCTGAATTTTCTAATATGAAATATTTTTAACAAAAATAATTATAATGTATAAAAAAAAAAACAATTTTGTGATTAAGATTATTTTCAGGAGTGGTGAATTGAAGAATTATCAGTTTTTTTTTTGGAAATAATTTGAAAAAAGCTTGTGTCCTCTTATTTGTATTTATAATTTTTAGGAGATTTAAAAATAAGTTTTTCTCTAATTGCCTAATAAACATTGCGCATTCTTGAAATAAATTGTAATTGCCATTATCCTTCAATTATTTAATTTTATTTTTTTTTTCAAACATATTTCGAACAAAACTTTAGTTAAAAAAAATGCATCTTCAACTAATAAGTAAAAATAATAGTTTTATTTTGTAATTCAATTAAATATTCACAAATAAGTATATTTGAGATACTTTTTCATTTAAATTATTATAATTACACTAGAAAATATTTTTGTACGTACCTATAACTTAATTCTTAAAAAAAAAAAAAAATTTAAAATAGATTTTAAAATAGAATTTAAATTTTTTATCCATCTTTCCTTACAATAAAAATATACCATACAAATAAATTACCTTAAGTAACTTAAAAAAAAATTACCACTTTGAAATTTGGATCCGTCCATATTATGAAAAGAAGAATCTCTGTTTTTAAAACTTTTAATAATCATTTAATTTTGTGAATATTTTAGTAGGTATAAGATGATTGAAAGTGTATTTACAATTAATTTATATTCTTGTTATTTAACTTTTTTTCGCTTTAAAAAAGAAATCATTGCCTTAATTGTGTACATTTTAACAGATTTTTAATTTATTGAGAAAATTATTAAATTTAGTATTTTAGTAGAAGAATAATAAAGTAAAAGCAGCGCTTAAGTATTTGATTTTAATTTAGTTTGTAAAATTTTAGTCATCTCTACTAATATTAAAATTAAAAATCCAATTCAATTTGTTGTAAAAATCAAAATTCTGTCGTAATACGTTGTTGATTCATTAAAAATGATGAAATTTCTATTTTATCTGCTTTTTTTAAGTGTAGTGTAGGGTTATAGCCACACTAAACTTAGCGTTCGTCCTTTTTTCCCAAATTTTCAGTTTTTTTGTAAAATGTTTTTATAAAATTGACTTCATATTTTATGTACTTTTTATTAAGTTTATTGAACCGCTTTTTTTTCTTCTCTGAAATCATTTTTAATTTTTAGAGCTTCCATAATCAAATTCATTTAAGTATAATTTATAATTATAAAATTAATAAAAAAATTTGTTTTCTATATTCTGATTGTTGATATAATAGTTCCTATCCTTCTGTAATTAATACAAATCTAGAAAATATTTGAGCAGCTGAAGTTTAGTCTCTAACTAAATCATATAAAAAAAAATTCTTGTTATAACAATATTTGGGCTTAAATTCTGAACGATTATGCTTCAAGTAAATATTTTAATGCTTTATTTCAAGACCTTGACTTTTCAAAAAATTCATTTCTGTCCTTTATAGGCCTATATTTTTTCGACCTAAAAAATAATTTCATTCAATTCACTCACCTTTTTTGTATTGTATTCCTATAACCCTTTTCTATTAGAATTTGAACCCATTTAATTTGTTCAATGAGCTTGTATACGTTAGAAATGTTATTGGCGTTAAGAATCTGGATTATTGATATAGTGAAACATTTTCGAACATTTTAAAGAGAATGACATAGAGTTTATTATCTTTCATATAATTTCATATATTACTGTTACTGTGTTTTTATTTCTGGCATCAACACAGAAATCAAAAAAAAAAAAATTTACTTAGCTAATTTTGTTCTCAGATTTAACAAATATTCTTGAGGAATTTTTATGAATGTTAGAGAATAAAATTTCTGGAAAAAATATTTTTCGTGTATCTAATCTAAATCTAAACCAAATCTAAAAAATCTTTAATAAAAGATGTTAAATAAATTAGTTTTATGTGATGATGATTTTATGTTTAGCTATAAATATTCTATTTCATTACACGATTAATTCATATGTCATAAAAAAAATTATTAAAAATATTTTTTACATATTTTCTTTTTTTAAATACGGTCACCGTAGTTATGCTGTAAGATGAAACTAGAGAAAATTATAAAATGTGTATATGCATCTTTCTAATTACATGTATAGTTTGGGCTGTAATAAACTTTGGGTTGCTCCAGCAGATTTAGAAAAAATTATAAGTTTTTGTTATTATGTTTGTAAATATTATAATTCATTATATATTATTTTAAATACAACTAACTGATTAAAAATTACGTATAATAAGACAAAAGTGTTTAAGTAAAAAATAATTGTATACAATCACAAATAATTTTAATTTTGAATTTTCAAAATTTTTAAATGTATTTACATTATCAAATCTAAATTAAAAAAAAAAAGGTTTAATAAAAAAAAATTTTAAAAATAAATTTTGTTTTTATACTTGAATATTTATATAATGAACAACATACTTCTAAAAGTTTCCTTATTGACAGCACTACAATTATAATTAATAAATAGAAACAACAAAAATTAAATTTCCCAGAAAAATTAAAAAAAAAATTTTAATTGACTTTTTTGTCATTCATAGCAGCGCTTGGATGGGCTTTTTTGTTATTTTCAAACATTTGCCTAAAAAAATATGATTTATAATAATGCTGAAATACTTGTCTATCTACAAAAATTGATGTCATACAGGTGCACAGTCGTTGAGTGTTTAATTTCGCATAATAAAATTAAACTACTAGGTATTTAGATTTAAAAAAAATACGGTATTACAAAAATTTTATAATCAAATGACAATCGAACTAAATTATTCCCAAATTACATACATTATTCAATTTGTTTCTTTTTTATTTAATTTTCAGTATTTATTTGAATTCGGATGGCATACCAAAGGAATAATAGGAGTCACACAACCCCGTCGAGTTTCTGCCATAACTTTGGCAGATAGAGTTGCACAAGAACGGGGAGAAATTATTGGAGAAAATGTTGGTGTTTCTGTGAGATTCATTGAAAAATGTAATGTAAATACTAAAATTAAGGTAAGCTTTAAAATGGAAAAGTATTTGTAAATATTCTTTTATTAATTTTTTTACATAATTTTAGTACATGACCGAAGGGATTTTACTTCGAGAAATGCTTGCAGATCCTTTATTAACTCAATATGGAGTAATTATAGCAGATGAAGCACATGAACGTAATACGTTAATCGATACAACATTGGGATTATTAAAAAAAATTGCAAAGAAACGTGATTCTCTAAAAATAATTATTAGTTCTGCCACTATTGATGCTGAATTTTTCAAAGATTTCTTCAATTTATCCAGCAAAAAATCTCCAAAAGAAACAGCAATAATTTTGTCAGTAGAAGGACGAATGTATCCGGTAAAGACTCATTTTTTGAATGAGCCATGTCCAAATTATGTTCAAGAGACAGTCAATACTGTGCTTAAAATTCATAAGAAAGAACCTCCCGGCGATATTTTGGCTTTTTTAACCGGACAAGACGAAGTCCTTCAAGTCGTGGACCTATTAAAAGAGCATAAAGAAGCTGATAATATTGAAAATATGCTTATATTGCCAATGTACGGTACATTAACAAATAATGATCAATTAAAAGTATTTTGGACGGCACCCAAAGGTATAAGAAAAATTGTAGTTGCAACAAATATTGCTGAGACATCCATAACAATACCAGGAGTTGTATATGGTAAAAATTTGAACTTAATTAGAAATATTTTATGATGTTATATTATGTTGGTTTATATTTTTTGTAGTAATCGATTGTGGTTTCGTTAAATTAAAGTGGTTCAATGCAGAAAGTAGAACAGATAGTCTAATAGTAGTTCCAGTAAGTAAGGCAGCTGCAGAACAAAGATTAGGACGCGCAGGAAGAGTTCGACAAGGCAAAGTTTTCCGGCTTTATACAGAAGAGGATTACACAAAATTACCAGACCAAACTCCACCAGAAATGAGGAGAACTGATTTGTGTTCAACTGTTTTGCATTTGAAAGCTTTAGGTATTGATAATATATTGCGTTTCAATTTTCCATCACCACCGCCAGCAAAAAATCTTCTTGCAGCTTTAGAAATTTTGTATGCATTGGGTAAGCTCTCTTAATATCTGTCGAGAAATTTTATTTGTTTAATAAACTTATTTATTTCTATGTATTTTCGTATTCCATAAACGAATAAATTTTTTTATATATTTAGAAGCGCTAGATTCAAATGGGAACCTAACAAATCCAATAGGTTATCTACTAGCCGAGTTACCAATAAATTCTATGATGGGTAAAATGTTATATGTTGCTGGCCAGATGGGGTGTTCCGAAGAAATTCTAACAATAATTTGTATGTTGCAAGTTCAGTCTGTATTTTCAAAACCAGCTTCTGGACAAGCACAAATCAAAGGTCGAATTGAGAAACGAAATTTTGAAGTATCTGAAGGTGATTTAATAACGTTACTTAATGTCTATACCGCTTTTGTGGAGAATGAGCGAACTAAGGAATTTTGTGGAAGACATTATCTTATTTATCGAAATTTGAAAAGAGCTTATGAATTACGCAGTCAATTTGAAAATTTGGCGATTCATAAACTTGGAATACCAATGTTTTCTTGTAAAGGTGATATTGAAATGTTGCAGCGTTGTATTACTGCTGGGTTTTTTCCAAATGCTGCTTATTTACATCATTCTGGAGAATATAGGACTGTCCGTGGAAACACTCCTTTAAGCATTCATCCACTGTCTTGCTTATATACATTAAAGCAGCCACAGTTTCTCGTATTTGGTGAATTAATGCAAACAACTAAATTATTTATGAAAGATTTAACTGTAATTAAAGAAGAATGGCTAACAGAATTGGCACCGCATTACTATGAAAAAACAACTGTTAGAGATAATTTTTAGTTATATTTTGTTTGAAATAGATAGATTCAAAACTAATAAATCTTGAACAGAAAACTTTTAGGGAGTTTCTTTTATTAATTGTAAATTGTAGCGAAAAATATGTAACAGTATAATTGAGAATACATTCTATTAAGCCAAATATTTATTTAAATTTATTTTTAACAAAAACATTCTAAAAAGAAAATGTAGGTACACAATTTTCTATAAAAGTTTTAAATGTTTTACTATTTCGTCTATTTTTTCAACTGAATCAGGTCCTAAACCAGCTACTGTTGTCGTTCCTGGATTTAATTGTGTTTTGCCTGCATCACTTACTATTGCAGTTATAATATTGAGTTTCTGTGCTTCATGAACTAAATTATCCAAATCATTCTTATTTTCTACTTTTAACACTATTTTTGGTTGACCAGAGAAACACCATTCTCTAAGTAATTTGGGATTAGTATTTAATGATTTCTCATAACATAAAACTGATGCATGTGAACATTGAGCTGCAGTTTTTCCTTTGGTCATTTTTAGATCATTACGAACCACCAATGCCATTTTAGTCTGAGCTTTGATTGATGATGTGAAAATTTTAGTAATTATGGTTTTTATTGACATATTTATTATACTGTTTTACAATTTAATTAATTATTTATTTGAACTTGTCCCAGTCTTCGACGCTGTTCTTCAGTATATGTTTGCATACAATTTTTAAATTCTTTAACTTGCTTCTGACACTGCCGCCAATCTCGTTTATCTGCAATACATTCCTCAAAAAGAGAAAGAATAAAATTGTTATTGGTGCTATTTTGTCATTGTTAGAAAACAATCATCGTATGGAGAATTTTGTATAATTATGATGATCACTACTAAATTAATCATTAAAGAGTTCGATTAGTTTTATGTTGAGTACAGTTATAAACAAAATTCGGCGTAAAAGTGCAGATGACGTGAACCACTCAGAATGGGCTGAAACTTGGTGGGGGGTAGAGGCGATGCCCAAACCCCCAAAACTGAAATCAGTTCTTGGGGCTCGGGCCCCGTTTCGGAGATAGGGCGCTCCAAAGTTTTCATACATTTTTGTATGGAAAATTTTTTTTTGTGCCCGATTTGCCCCATTTTTAGGAAAATGATAAAGGGGGTATCCCAGAACGAGAGGGGGGTGGGGGGCGGCGGGTGGGCGGTCTGGTGGTTGGTCAGTGGGATTTGCGGCGCCTAGAAAAAAAATGGGGTAACTCGAGCAAAAAAAAAAAAATTCCCATACAAAATGTATGAAAACTTTGGGGGGCCCTATCTCGGAAACGGGGCCTGAGCCCCACGAACTGATTTCAGTTTTGGGGGTTTGGGCACCGCCTCTACTCTCCGACCAAGTTTCAGACCATTCTGAGTGGTTCACGTCATCTGCACTTTAGCCCAAAATTCTAACGATAAAAATTCATTCAAATTCAATTTTAGGTCCAAGAGTCTGTCAGTACTTAGCTTATGAATAAATTCAGAACATGAATAAAAAATAGATCTTACAATCACTTGAAATGACAACAAAGATCAACAAATAAAGAAATTGCTGCCTTGATGTATACTTACATCACATTTGAAATTGAAAATAATATCTACGACTACCTAACCTACTTAATTTAACCTAGTCATGTCTTATATATCTTCCTTGCCAAGTAAATTCCCGTTGTATAAAAATAAGTCGATAGATATATTTCAACAAAGCCTTAATATTTTTTTTGGACTCTTTTATCTCTTCTGAAATGAAACTAACAAACCTGAACTTTATAATGAAATTCAATGCAACCGGTTCGTTTTAACATAGATTCAACTGGATCTTCAACATCATCAGTACTATCAGACATTATTTCTCATAAATTTTGTTTTTGTTTTTAATTTTTAAAGTTTTATTTTTAAAATTCTTAACATAATTTTATGATGATACGATTAAGATGTCACATTGACATTTTATATAATATGTCATAAATTTATGAATGATGCAATTCTGTGGTGAAAATATAAAACAACATAACTCGAGATATGTTAATTTCAATGTTTTAACGTAGTAATTCTTCTCAGTACGGTATTTAAAAGTTTTTTTTATTTTAGTGAAAATGTAGACTTAATAATGTTGTTCACAAAAGAAGTTATTTAAAAAAGTCCAAACATTTTTTTTTATACATAATATTAATTTTGAGTTCAAAAACACTCTTCTGAAAAATGTGAAATGTGAGTTATGCTGTTTTGTATTTTGACCACAGAATTAAGTTCCACTCAAAATGTACTCAATCATAGAAAAACAAAAAAAGGCAGTCTAGTTATGAATTTTAAAATTTTTTAACAACCATCGGTACATTTCAAAAAATGAAAAAAACAATTTATTCATGGTTTTGGTATTGTTTTTAGGCTTCTTGTATCACTTTTCAGATAATATCCTTGTTGCATATAAAAATGTTTTTAAATCTGAAAAATATCGATTTTCCCATTTCCCATTAAATAAGTTATTTGTATTTAGTAAAGCATTAAGCTTATCATTCATTATATTTATTATGTTGAATCTTATTCAAAATTCAAAATTCTTTAACCTCTTGCCAAAATCAAAATTCGGCTGCTGAGGCAGAATTTTAACTTCCGCGATTATGTTTTCCGGGATTTTAGCTTCAAAGATAATAGGAGGGCGCTGCTGGTTATTTTAACAGGCAATAGCGCATAATAGAATAAATTTCCCAGAAAGCTACGAAAATAATAACTATTGATAAATCATGTTTATTTCTAATTTTGATTTTAATTCAGTTGATTAAAAATAACAAGCTTAATGAAAGATAATTTTCTAAAAGTAATAAAATAATAAGAGAACAATTGCAATTTTGACAGGGTATTAAATTTTTTGTAATTAATTCGATTCGTTGAGTAGTTCGAGGTTGTCTTAGGATGAAAATTATTCCTCCTATTACTGCTGGATATTTATCAGGCAATACTATAGAGATAAAACTCAAATTTCTAGGTCGAAATAAATACTTAATAATATTTCGAATTTTCGATAATGTAAAAGGTTTTACAAAAATATTTAGTTATAATGAAATAGATATCTAACATAGGTATAACATGCCATTCTCTCTATAAAGTGATAAAAAAATCATAAATAAAATAAAACAATTATTTTTTTTATCTTGATTACATTTTATTAAAAAAAAGTCGTATCAATCTTAGGTGTATTACTACGGTTTTCCTTTTATTATGAAATTACTGTCAGCCTTAAGAAAGTTGAAATTAATTAATTTGTAAAATGTTAAGCTATGCATATCTAATGCTTTAACTTTTAACGTTATAATGTTACATTTTACTTACACTTAATAAAGCGTACGAAATACTAATTGAAAACCAATAAAAGTTTGAGCTAAAAACTTTCTTCATACTTGAGGTTTTTGTGCTGAATTATTAATAATGTCGCATACATAACTAAAAATTTCAATAATAAGAAGGACATTATTTTGATTTTTCTCGAAGATCCGTTAATATTAAATGTATATCCATAAGAGTTTCTTCAATTTTTTTCAAACGATTTTCTGTATCTTGTAACTTAATTTTTTCCTTGTCCAATTGTTTTTTTTTGTCCAATATGGCAATAGCAGTTTTAACCGTTCGACGATCCATTTCCGAGCATTTACCACTCAAACATGAACATAGACATGGAAGTGTCTTCGCTGGATAATCCAATAATCTTTTTTCTTGATCTTGATAATTTTTGGAATTTTTAACTGTTAAAAGGGCAGATGTACCATTTGATTTAAACATTGTACCCAATTCTGTGCCTGTTTTTTGAGCCGAAATTAAAACCCTATTATTATTGTTAGGTAATATCGCAATATGACTGCCAGGAATGTATTCCGGAAATAAATTGGTCAAATATTTGAAAACTGATTTAAATGGTTGGCAATGGTTGATTAAATATGCTGTTCTTCCATGCTGCCCAGCCAAAGCTCTCTCATAATTCGATAAAATATTCGTTCTAACAATGGAACCATTTAACTCTGCTTGTGCTTTGATTGCCTAAGAAGTTTAATGATTATTAGAATTAAAAATATGTTTTTTTATTAGTTGAACTTAACAATTAACTGAAGTACAAGACATGTTTTTCTTGTGTACTGAAGCTGGACCCCTTTTACACTTAATATTTAATGGGCCAGAATGAAATACCTAAAGAAATAAGCTAGGAATTTTTAAATAAATTGCGAAGAATGGCTAATAAGCCTAAGATTTTGAAATAAGTACGATCTATGAAATACTTCGAAATAGTTCCGAAATCATATAACAAATAAGAATATTATTTTTATGTTTTTTGTACGGAATTTTGGGTAATGTTTCACCCAACCATCAGAAATAAACTATGAAAGAAGCTGTTGTTAGAGCATGGTGTACTATATCTTAAGTTACCTGAGTGTCGCTCACTGCCAAGCCATTTAATAAATTGAACATAACAATTGATATGAAAAACACGAATAATAAGAAAACCAAATATGTCCAAAATGATTGAAAATTAATATCCCCAGCATCAAATTCTCCAGTCAACATGACTATTGTCTTAATAATTGCTGTGAATGGATTGACAAAATTATTAAATTCATCCTCTACATTTTCATCTTCAGTATTCTTTCCATTCGCATCTGGTTTTGTGTCTATGGTTTTTTCGTTTTCTATAAAAAGTTTTCCTGGTTTCCCAAATAATATGTAAAAACATAAACTGAACGTTATAACGAAAATTGAATATAAAGCAAAACTTTTCAAAAAACTTGTTGATACAGCTCGTAACATTAACCAGTGCGTAGAAATAGACAATATGGGCAATGAACCAACTAGTAAACATAATTCCACTGAAGCCAACAAAATTGTGAAAACTGCAATTACTCTTTGGCCTTCTTTTGAATAATCCGGCTCACTTAATGTTACTATGGTCAGGATAATCAATGCTATTTCCAAATAATTTATTTTTGATGTTAAAAAATCACTCGGTGATATGAAAAATTGAAAAATTTCTCTTAAAATTAGATAAAATAATCCTAGAATAGAAAATATTTGAAGTACTGCTATCACAGTTTCATCAGTGGTGTTGTGAAATTTTAGAAGTATAAAAGACACTAGAGATGCACAAAATATTGAATATAATATAAAATTTAAATAAAAAATAATTGAAAGACGATGCCATTTTAAAAATAAAAAACTTGTTATTAATGGATGCTTGAGTAAATGACGCAGTTCTTTCTTCTTCGATATGTATTCTATTGGTGCCATTTCATTTTTAACTGTTTTCATTAAGTTTTCCTTATTTTGAATTGGTACCAAATTTGAATAATTAATAATAATCTCATAATGATCATCACCTGGAAATGAAACAATATAATTTAGGTCTCAGAATCTAATCAAATGTTTAATTTTGAATTAAAATCTTTTAACTAGAATTTAATTGTATTTTATTTTAAAACAATTATTTTTAATTTATTGGATGTATCTTAGAATTGAAACATTATTTGGATGGTTTAGAGAAAATTTTGTGACGACGTCAAAATAGTTAAAAACAAAAGAGTTAAAACAGAAACTTTTGGCTAAGTTTTATTTTTTTAATAGTGAAGGTAAAAAATAAAGACAGTAGGTAAGTGCAAAAATGATTCTTAGGGCAAACACTTTTAATAAAAATATTTTTTCTGCCAACTTTCATTTTAAATATATAATAATTCCAATAAGTAATATGTAGTCAATAAAATTAGTTTTTTACCTGGTTTCAAGCTATTTGTATCTATACAAGAATCAAAGTATTCTTCTAGAACCTCTGGATTAATTTCAGAAATTGGGAAATCATTGAAAACAGATTTTGTACCAAGATATGCCCCTTCTTTTAATAACTTTTTTACAGCATTTGGATTTTTATATTTAACAGCATAATGCAGAGCTGATGTACCGGATTCATCGATCTCGTTTACATCAATTTTATCTGAATCAAGTAATGTATAGAAACATGTATAGTAACGATTATTTATATAATCATCATTTAATTTGGGTATCACTTTTATTAAAAGATTTTCATGCTTTCTCAGTTTCAAATCATTATCAGCGAGCAGAACTTGCAGAGCATAATGATTTCCCCAAACTGCGGCGACTTCAATCGGACTGCTATTATGTTGTGTTAAATTAATGTTTATTCCGCTATGCACAATCGCATCAAAAGCGTTATTTTGACCTTGTTTGATTGATTCCATCAAAAGATTTAAATTATTCTCTTGACTAATATTCTGTTGATTATCTCGTTCCGAAATATTCAATTGATATTCTTGGAAGTTTTTCAAAAATTTATCTTCGCTCCCATTTCGAATTAGTCTAAAATTAAATTTGATAAAAATGTATGAACTAATCAATTACTCATTTACATATAAGGACTGATTTTGATGCAAAAACATTTTGTAAGCTTTTTGTAAGAAGTAAGGTTTAGGTATGCAAAAATAAAATCATAAGTTTTTAATATTTCAAGGTCCGCAGAAAAAAGTTTAAAATATTTCTTACGTGAGTAAAGTTTCGTATGTTATTGTTGAAGTCGATTCACTTGGTAACTGTATGTCAGGAAATCTACTTTGTAATCGTTCACGTGCCTCTCCATCCCGAAATGTATCCAAATCAATTTCACTGCTATTAAGTAAATATGTAATTAATTCACGTTTTTTATCATTATCCAATTTTTTACTATTAGTGATATATAAAATTGGTGTCATTTCTTTTTGATCGGGTATATTTGGACTTGCTCCATAATTTATTAACAATTGAATGCATTTTTTAACCTCTAAATAGTTTTCCATTGTAATATTTTTTGCCAAACTATTCATTGGTGTTAAATTTGCATATTTTGTGTCGACTGGTATGTTTTGCAAAGATAATATTGAACTCATAATTTTTGGATCTTTTGAATCAGAAGCATAATTTATAGGTGACTTATTAGTCCGTCGATTTGTCTGGAATAAAACCAATACAAAAAATTTTTTTTAAAAATAATTTTACAATATTTTTTAAAATACTTACATAGTCACATTTGCAACCTCGACGTATGCATTCTATTACAAAATCCGATTTTCC